>OX381711.1:16396185-17116185 GCA_947462335.1 Harmothoe impar
ATTGTGAAAGCATTATTTGGTACAGAGCAAAAACTCCCTCCCATGTATTCCCATAAGACCTTGCGTAAAAGCCGTACCTAGAATACAAGAAAAAATGTTTACACATAAGCCGCACCACGAGTCGGAAAATTACTACTTTAGTACCATACTTGACGTCCAAAAACTCCTGTATATCCCGCACCCTATATACCTGGTATGCATGTTTGATATCAAATTATGGCAGGGTTGGTTTGTCATTAGAGTATGGGACACTGTGGCAGTTGACCTTTTAACCTTTGATGTCCGTTTTGAGAGGAATGCACTCACATGACAGGGACTGTCGACCCTTTGTTTGTACCGGATTTATGTAATTCCCTACCATATCCTCATAACATGACGACTAGTGTACTCAAACTGATACATGCACTCAAAACTATGGAATGACCTTTCCCATTTAGGGAACGTTTACAAATGATGTCACAGGTTAGATCTGATGGGGGGGGGGGGGTGGGGTCTTTGGGTTTAGTGATGAAGACAGTGTGTCCTTGGCCATGCGTTTCTATGCACTAAGGGAGTGGTAGTTTTTTAACAACGGGGGGGGGGGGGGGTGTTGGTGGATTGAGGGGGGGGGGGGGAACCAAAAAAAAAGTTGACCCCTTTTAAGGGGGAGACTTGAAAAATTGCACCCCTTTTTAGTGAAAAAAGCCCGCACGTTACTAAAGCTCAAAGGGGTCGGCTGCGCTCAATTTCAATTTGCCTGGGGGGGGGGGGCAAAATTATTTCGACCCCTCCGGTGGGGGGGACCCAAAAAATTTCGACTCGCTCACGCTAAAAATCCACAGACCACTGCCCTGTTATCAAAAATGACCACTCCCTAATTAAAAAGTTGACGTCATTTGTCAACGTTCCCTTTAGGTCAGGAGCTGTATTCAATATGGTTTATGTTAATCTGGAAGTTATTAAGGTATCTGAAGGGTTCTACTAAACGTTAATCGGATCAGCTTAATCGGAAGTCTATATGTAGTTATACATGTTGGTACATATTTTTCACATTAGCAGTTTTTTTTAGTCAGGAATAACCGGCGAGTGAGGTATAAATATATGAAGTGTGCCAGAGTGTGTGGCGCCGTGGGAAAGGGCAAAACACCAGGACATGATGTGGACTAGGACAAAGAACTAAAGGTCCAGTGCACCCGGGAGTGGGGGGGGGGGGGGGTCGTAGAGGGGGTCATCAGGGTGGAACTCATGAAGTAGGCCAGTACACATTAAATATATAACATGAGGGGCAATAGAGACTGGCCGATGGGGTTTTAACCTTTTCTCATTTTCTCCAGGGCACATTTTTTTCGTTCCAGTTCCAGTGCGACAATTCCCACCATCCCACTCTTCCTCTACTGCATTTCTATACCGAGGTTGCAGGTTCCTTAGTAGGGGGCACCATTGCTTGATCTGGTAGCTGGCGAGATATGCACTGATACAGTAATCACAATGGGTACAGGCTGTATCATAATGCCCCCTAAGAATTCCACAGTGAAGACCAGAGAATTTTCTCATTGGTTGATAATGCAACCGGCAAGACGCCTATACTTTTAAGAAATATGAGTAAATTCCTACGTGAAGGATCCAACTATCAGAGCATGCATTACTTTTTAAGGCCTCCTGCTTTATTTAGATCACCTCAGGTCACAATGGCTACATAAAACCACCATGGACATATGTCACTTCGACCCCTCATACACAACAGCGACAACACCTTTCAATATATCACCCTCATTCACTACACCCTCATTGTGGGATACTCTCATGTAACACCCTCATGGGCTACATTCATGTATTACCCTCGTACACTACACCCACATAGACTACACTCATGACATGTATCACCCTCGTAGTTGTACACTACACCCTCATATCACCCTTGACACTTGCACTGTTATAGTACACGCTATTTATCATATCCCTCGTACACTAAACCCCCATTCCCTTTTCTACCGTGTCACCCAGATCTATAATCTTAAAATTTACACTCACTTTTGATATCAGTATATCAGATTATAAGGTATACTAATATGCTTAATTTTTTCTGAGATTATGCAGGATATAGATCTAGAGACATTATTGATTTTTCCATTTGTTTTTTCCATACTTTAATAGGTAAATTTCTGTGCATCACTCGTATAGATCTCGCCTATATTAAACAAGTACCCAGACTTTGAGAGAACCCTATAATCCGCACAGGTATCAAAACTCTCATGTAAAACCCGCACCCTGAACCCTCCAGTCGTGTATGACCCACCTAGGGATTTGGGAGCAGGAGCCCTGGTTGACCTGCTATGGGCAGACAAGGGGTCTAGCTATCTAGGCAATGTACCAGGTACATGTGTACTAGGAAAAGTCACATTTTTTGCTATTTTCTCCTCAGAAAATGGTATTAGAACATAGTCCATTTCAATTCTAAACAATATTTTGATCATCTTTAAGATTTTGCAATGCATTTTGCCGTAGGTAAACTAGATCTCTTGTTATACGGATTTTAACACCTTTCTGTAATACATTGCCTAGGTACGGTATCTAGACCGCTTTAGGGGTGTGTTATCTTACAGATGATAAGCCTGATAAGGTCCATGCTATGCACCGTACCGTGTGACATAGGTTCTGCTCCCAAGAACTTTTCATCTACATAAACCAAATCAGATGTATTGGACAGTACACATCCACTAGACAGATTATTATCTAGATCAGAGGAGTTGTATGGATGTAGCTGGATGTTACTATGTAATTAGAGGTATACACCTCTTCTTGAAAGAGGCACTTATAATTATAATATGTGTATTCTGATTCAGGCACAGGCTTAAACTGATTAGTTTGATTATACTGGGAATAGATAGATGACTGTATAATAATTATAACACAAGGTATGACAGAGCTGGACACCCATCATCTTTATACTCTAGATGGCCCTACTACACCATGTATTTGGCCATAGACATGTGGCTCCATCTGAAGTATAAAGATGATGGTGGACCAAGCAATTTGTATATTCCTAAATAGACGGTGCTACTGTCTATGTCCAAAGCCTTTGACAAAGGCCTAGTACAGTAGGGCCACTAGCTCACTCGTTAGGTCATACCTTGTGCTATATACAGTCATCTACTTCCAGGATAACCAGACTGATCAGTTTAAATAAACCTGTGGATTCAGGTGGCAGCCTGCTCCCAGTCTCAGGCTATCCAACTGGTAGGGTAGACGATGGCCGAGGCCATACATGATACAACATGGTCATGGACCATGGGCCGCAACTGATGCTATTTATAGCACTACCGTGACCCACTTATTAGTAGGATGAGGGTACGTCACTATGTGCCTTACACTGGCGACCTGTGCATGGTTCTCTATCATATTTTGCTCCCCCACAATGCTGTGGCTATGGAGCCCAGTCCCACAGCAAGGTTGGTGCAAGGCAGAGGTGGGACTTTTCTCAAAGGGGCTATATCATTAGTTTAAAAATTATTTGCAAATTCTGGATACCTGGACAATTCTTTATTATGCATTATGATAATTATGTCACCTTTCAATGCATTTTAATACATGTATTTTCATCAGATTGGGATGCTCAAAGGAGATGGGGGACTTCTAGTGACGGACCCTTATTCTATTATTCTCGGGAGCAGAACATACGTCACACAGTACAGCGTGGCCCTTATCAGACTTATCTCCCCAAAGATAACACCTCCCCAAAGGGGTCTAGATACATAGGCAATGTACTAGAAAAAGGTGTTAGAATTCTTATCGCAAGAGATCTAGTCAACCTACAACAAAATGCATTGCAAAATCTGAAAGATATTCATAATATTCTCTTTAATTGAGATGCACTATGTTCTAGTACAAATATTTGGAGAGAAAATTCCAAAAAGGTGACTTTTTCTAGTACATTGCCTACGTAGCTAGACCCTTTGCCTGGCCTTAGTAACGAGGCCTCCTGCTCCCAAGAATACCCACACAACCACCAAGACTGTGCTTGGAGATGTAGGTTCACGCCCTTGTCATGGACTGACAGAACATGGAGTGAGTATTTTCCAGGAAGAACAATCGAATCGAATCGAATCGAATCAACCATCAAGCAATTGTAAATATATTATAATCCATTTGACAATCTGAAAAATATGATGTGCAATTTCGGTGTTGCAGAAAGTCTTTAAACATCTGATAATAACCAAACACACAACGAGTGAGCATATCCCAGCCGTATGCCTACGCGTGGCCCTTTATAAGGGCCACAAGTAGGCATACAAGCTGGGATTTGCTTACGAGTTGAGTGTTTGTTTTATTATACCTAGCTTAATGATTCTAGATCATAGTAGATGTAAAATAAGCCTGTAATTATGCCTATCATAGGAACACTTGATAGACAGCGCCGATGTACGATCGATCGCCGATTGTTGTTGTTTAAAGTTTGCCAGATGGCCGCTAGGTGTCTCCCAATTTTTTTCAGGTGAATTCGCTCTAAAAACTTTATTTCTACTCCGATTTACATGCTGTAACTTTCTATATGCACGGAGGCATATCATATCTATAGTTTCCAATCCTCAAACCGCCCTAAATATGCTGTTTATTGTGTAAAAATCGGGATCAAAATCGGCAATCGACGATCATTTTCACTCTTTTGGCCTTTTCGATAGCTGCTCTCTCATTGGCCAACAACTGGTCACGTGACCTTCTCTCGTACGCCCACCCAGTGGGCGTATTAGGGCAATACGCCACTGGGGTGAGCGTATTGGTTTCAGTGCTTAAGAGATAGGAATATCATATGCTAGGTATAATAAGTTGATGAACGCAGTCGGAAATCCCCCCCCCCCTCCCGGCAAAAAAGGGGTGAAGACTGAAGTTCTCTCCCCCCCCCCCCCCCCATTCACCTCCACTCTGTACTTTTTAGAGTTCAACTTCAAGGCACTCCAATAATGCCAAGAATATACCCTAAGGGAGTGATCATTTTTCAACAACAGGGGGGGGGGGGGGTTCAAAAAAAATTGGACCCCTCGACTGGCAGGGGGGGGGGTCAAAAAAATTAACCTGTTTAAAGTGTTTTGAGCCAAAAAACCCTGCGCGTAACATTGCTTCAAAGGGCCCGTGCGCCAGCCGATTTCTGACCCTAAAGTAAAGGGAGGGGGGGGGGGAATGTTGACCCCTTGACCGGGGGGGGGGGGGGCTGTAAAAAATTTCGCGCAACCCCCCCCCCCCCCCCACCCTTTTGTTAAAAAATGACCACTCCCTAAGGCATAAGCCTAAGCCTAGAGGAGTAAGGCTAATGGCACAAATAAATGCCCGGGCCTTTTCCAGTGCATGCAAACCACACACAATGAATAGGCCCTATTCAGGTTACCAACTCCCGCATTATCGCCTCCTGACCAGGCAGTTTCCGGTTGTGGACTGGCCTAGGCTAGGCCTACCTGCTGCAATACCACAGCCTAACTTAAAATAGATTTCATTTAGGTTTGCAATGGCATAAATATAAACACCTGTATACTATCAGAAAGAGGATAATCTGTTCTACTGGCCCAGCACAGATTTTTCATGTGACAAATCAGGATCAATGTGTAAAAGTAGAGTAAATATGGAAATGTTGGATCTCTAGTGTATAGCCATAGGCTAGATCTATACATGTAATACATAGTGACTGGGCCCTAGTAAAATCTTACCTCCAGTGATGTCTATGAATGATTATAATGTCCATGGTTATACAATGTATAGCCTGTCCATGTGTAACATCCTATGTTGAATAATCTATGTCAATAATCCATGAAAATAAGAATATCCATCAGACTTGTTTCTGAGAGTGTGTCAGTCTCCACCAAGCTTCAGGACCAACTGACTGAAGACTCTGCACAATATAACTTTGGCTTTCTAGATGCTACCCCATCCCCAACTTACACGTGTGACAGTCAGCCTCCACACCTCCATGTGTGATGTACCTGTGAGATGCTCCTGTCACAGTTACCCCCCACCAGCCCTTCACACCTCGGGTCTAGGTGTGGCACTGGTCACTATATCAAAGTAGTCTCCCATACTAGGCCTACCCTTTGAGGTTGAGATCTGAGGCCCACCTCTGAGAGGGCATGATTTTCGCTCTTAGGCCACACCAAAAAAAAGTTGGTCTACAGGTTTTGTTTCCCAAAAACAGGTGCGGTAGGGCGAATTTCTTTTTCTTTTTTTTCCAATTTTTTTTTGTCTGCGGATTTCAGCCTTGAATTAAGTGGTGCAGGCGAAAAAAAAAATTGTTTGAGGGAAAATTTCGTTTATGTATGTCGGATTTTTTTAATTTCTTTAAAATATACTTTGCTTTATACTTGGGCCTGGAAAGTTGCCAAAAATTGACTCATGGACTATCAGGTCGGTCTAGTACGATTTTTAGTTTTGAGATTATCAGCTATCTAATAATTATAATTTTATTTTAGTATCATGTGGGCAAATAATTGTTTCAAAATATGTAATACCACCCGCAACCCCCCCCCCTCATACTACATAGATCTCAACCTCAAAGGGGAGGCTCAGGGTGAGACATCACTTTGACCAGTGCCACATCCAGCTCAGAGGTGTGAAGGGATGGTGGGGGCAACTTTGGCAGGAGCATCTCACAGGTACGTCACACCTGGAGGTGTGGGGGCTTACTGTCAAACCTGGTAGAGTTGCATCTAACAAGCCAAACATAGTATTTATGTGGAGGGTCTTCAGTTGGTCATGTAAGCTGGGTGGAGACTGACATAGGCCCCAAAAAGAGGGCTCACAGATATTGTTATTGGCATGGATTATCGCACATAGGATGTAACACATGGACCAATGGAGGCTATATAACCATGGATAATGTATTGACATATTTATTTACTATTTCCTGGAGGTAATTGGAACTAAGTCTTAGGTAAGTCCTGTTGGTGTAGGCCTAGCCTAACTGACTGTCCAAAAGGAGAAAATGCTAGGCTACCTCATGTTCAACTGCCCACAGAACTATGTTCTATGATTTAGATATCGTTAAAAACTATATAGGTGGATAGACCAAATAAATACCTTTCCAACAAGGTCTTACTTAAGTCTGTGCGACTACTTAACCCAAAGAAATTTAATTCTTGAGAGAGGTTATTTACCAGGTGAGAGAGTGAGTGAGTAGGGTGAGGGAGGGCCGGCTAGACCGGAAACTGCCTGAGCGCGGGCATTATGGGAAACCTGAATAGGGAGAATGATGATTATGAACTCATGAAGTGAACTGTCTAAAGAAACTCTTCCCCTTACCTTCTCTCGTTGAATGGTCAGTAGTTTGATCAAATGGCACTGAGGTTTGCGATGAGCGTTTGTACTTCTGCTCCGAGGTCCAACTGTTCCCAGGGTTGGCCTACGAGTGCAAACAGTAGGCCTGGGCTTGTCGGAGATTTCTCGACTTTTGCACTCAGCCCACACATTTACAAGTTGCACTCGGCCCGCTCGGGCGCTCGTCTTTCTTAGCAACTGGGTAACTGTTGTGACCCCTTGAGCAGTGGTTATTTAAAGCCAGTCATTTCACCCATATGACGCGAACGAGGTACCTTTCCCCTCGCGCTACACAAGCCTGAAAGAACGGGCCAAATGCACGCCAAAATCATGGAGATAAAGAGAAAACTTGGACTATGAATGAGCGGTGCGAAGACCGATCATTTACGTAAAACGTCAAAATAAACCGGCCCATGCAGTGAGGTGCTATTCGATAAGTACCGTAATTTCCCGTTTAGTTCCACTAGATGTGAAGAAATATACAATCTGTATTGGGCAACGTGTGTCAATGAATTGATATACGGTGCTGAAATGAGAGAAAATGATTAAATCATACAAATTACCTGGATTTAGTAAAATAACACGACGACAACAATTGGAAGTTTTACAGCTTTCAACCCAAGGTGAAGGTCGTCAATATTAGGTCTCACGTCAATAATTAGTTTTCTCTTTTCTTGAAATGTTAATAAACCAGATAATAAATACAGAATAAAACAATGAGGAGGGTATGCCTTCAACAAGAAATCATATCCCAGTTTGCAATGCAAACGCTTCTTTGAATATCATGAGTACAAGATAAATATTTGATAACGATTCATTCAGTCTGTGATCCGAGACCATCCAAAACAGGTGCGCTGTCACAGTCTGCGAAGACGCCGGTACCAGAAGACGCGGCCTAGTTGTCACTGGGACGTCGGGGCCCAATGGAGTGTTCATTTATTAATTACAAGGGGGGGGGTGGTGAGATTTCGCACCCCCCCCCCCCGCGAGAGCGCGTGGATCGTTTCGCGCCCCCTCGCCGACCGCGCCGAAAATTTTTCGCCCCCCCCCCCCTTTGAACTTTAGTTACGCGCTGGCTTTTTTTCAAAAGGGGCTTAAATTTTTACGCCCCCCCCTCAAGAGGGGTCAGAATTTTTTACGCCCCCCCCCCCCTCAGGAGGGGTCGGAAATTTTTACGCCCCCCCCCCCCCTGTGACTAATAAATGAACACTCCCTAACACGGTCTTTGGGACCCTCACCAAGCACATGGGTTGAATTTAGGGAGTGTAAAGTGTAACAACACGGGAGTGGTGGGTTTTGGGGAAGGGGCAAAAAGGGTGTAAAGTATGCGCGCTCGAATTCATAAAGAATGGTGAATCGGTCATACAAATTACGCCTATCGGTACAACATATATTTATACTAAATTATAGAACAGTAAGGGAGTGTTCATTTATTGTTTACAGGGGGGGTGGTGGGTTTGGGGGGGGGCGTAAAAAATTCTGACCCCTCTTGAGGGGGGGGGCGTAAAAATTTAAGCCCCTTTTTAGCAAAAAAGCCCGCGCATTACTATAGTTCAAAGGGGGGGTCGGAAATTTTTCGGCGCCTTTGGCGAGGGGGGCGCAAAACATTCCACGCGCCCTCAAGGGGGGGCGTAAAAGATTGTCACCCCTCCGCACAAAATCTCACCACCCCCACCCCTGTAATTAATAAATGAGCACTCCCTAAGTTGAGTAACCCCAGCATGGGCCACAACTGAGGCTATTTATAGCAGTCCCGTGACCTACTTATTAGTAGGGTGAGGGTACGACACTCTTTGTACTGCACTGGCGACCTGTACATGGTTATTAAAATACATTTACAATGAATCTTTGCCGGGTACTAGCATACTCATGGGGAACGCACGACGAGGGCTATTCTGGCACTGTTGTATGAAAATTCGCAGTGAATGCAGGGTGTTATCTGATTGGTTGATAATGCATCCAGCTACAGGCCTATTCCCCGGGTCTATTCCTCACTAGCGGGATACCAGTGCTGCCCCATATGAGAGCATTTAGAACTAGCAGTGCGAGTTTGAGGGGGGCCCAACCTTTGGGAGGAGAGTGGAGCAATACTTTCACTGGGCCTCTACATCTGGGTATTGTGCATTGGTTGTACCTGGACACTCCTTTTATTACCTGTCCAGGATAGGGTTGTGGTTAGTACATTGGACTCATGACCAAGAGTACCTGAGTTCAAATCCCCTCCAGGCTATGTATGGTGACCATATCATGCACAATTAAATCTCTTTTTTTTAATGTTTGATCTAATAGGTCTGCTCATATGGTTGACATGTTAGCTAACATGCCTTGAGGTGGAACATTTACTAACTTGGGTTCGACTCCATTGGTTGCTAAAGGTCTCTATTATAGTGTGTTGTGAGCCTACCTCATTTTAATCTATAAATTCATGACTAATCAGTCCCCTTTTTCAAATGCCATGAACATAGATAAAAAAGATTCCAAGGTTTGAGTGTAGCCTTTTGGTAACCACTTTTGGTAACTAAAATTATTACACAAAAAGCCACACTGAGGACTGAACCCAGGACCCTTAGCTTGGAAGTTCCAGACTCTCCTGGTTGAGCTAACGAGGCTGTTGGTAGATTAAGGTACAATAGGTAAACGTTGGCATTGATTATCCTCATTAATGAGTAATGCTAAATAACAGCACACTGTAATAATGACCATTAGCAACCAATGAGGTTGAACCCAAGTTATTAAATGTTACAACTCAAAGGTATGTTCTCTAACGGGTCGACCACAGAAGAGGACCTTTTAGATCAAACATAAATAAAAGACATTTAATTGTGCATAGTATGGGCCCCACACATAGCCTGGAGGGGATTTGAACTCAGGTTCTCTTGGTCATGAGTCCATGGTCCTAACCACAACCCTATCCTGGACAGGTAATGAAAAAGATTGCACATGCCCTAGCATACAGGGAGTTCTGTAGTTCCACTCTCCAAGCAGAGCTTTAGCTCCACATTCTGGTCCACAGGATCTGCTGAAGCTGGTGATTGGAAGGTAGATGATAACTACTGGGACCAGTCAAATATGGCGCTGTCCAGTGGATATCCAGCTAGTGCGGAATAGGGACTAGGCTGGACTGGAGCTGGTTGCGGCGGCCCGCACTGAGTTGATAAGCTGGGTACACGCTGGTCCCTGGGAGTGATTGTTACCCAGGGACAAGTTACCAGTCAGTGTTGTGATGATAACCGACCGCACCCAGCGAATTTTTAAATGGCGGACCCACTGGGTATGTGTGTACAGCCCTATATTCAGAGAATTAAAGAACCTGTGCCACGATTTTTACATACATTTTCTTTTCCCAACAATCTGAACATCCAATAAAATGACAAAAAAATATGATATTCAAATCAAGTTTATTTGATAATAAAATCTGCAATCTCTTGACTATAGACACTTGCACTCAGCGCCTTGGTACTCTGTAGTATTAGCACAGACTCTCCCCATCCCCGTCACACAGCAGACACCATCCTGCAGCATGTACCAAGGCCTGCACTCACCCACTACACAGCAGTCACCCCTCTCATACAATCACATTAAAACTGGTGTATCTATGGTGAAAGCACTTGTGCAACATCAACTGGCTATATGTAGACATATATATATGTAACAAAGAGTGGAAGACAAGTGTACCGTTCAACTCATGGTCAGCTACGTGGCCTCGGCCCCTACACAATAGTAATGAGTGCGTAGAGAGTGGCATGTCGTGCGGTGGGCACTTTGAAGTGTTTTTTTCTATAGTGGCACATCTTAATGTGTAAGGGAGCTATTTGTGAGCACAAGGATAAGTAACGATGCCCAAAGCTACATGTGAAGAAGTGTGATATGCTTGGCTGTAGGGGTGACTATTCTACTCGAGGTACCGGTATACTTTTTAAATCATACGCCACTTCTGGGCACTGTCAGGTGAAGCGACATTCCACTTTGAGCCACCCCAAGCATGGTGGTTTGTATAAAGTAGTCAAGGTAAAAGAACAATGCCCAGCACCATAAATCAACCATGAATCATAAATCTCACATCATGTAATAATCCAAACCACAACTCGTTTCTTCCATCCCATTTTCACACATGCTGTGTGGCACACATGATACAGAAGTGATCTTATCACAAATCAAAGAAGAATATTTTCGCAATTTAACACAAGCATAGATCAATAGCTACTCTTTTACTAAAAACGATGGATTTACCCCGACAGCCTTATGCTATGGCGCAATGGTATATCTTCTAATCACAATGCACCATGGCTCATGTACATAGTGAGGGCAGTCATAGACTCATACTGGGGGACCACTAGTAGGCTGGTTAACAAAGTTCTACTGATGATGGGCTATAACAAAAGGGCCATTTATAAAGCCTCAAAAATGAATGACAATTTACATTTTGGAGACAGACGTGCCCCTAGAATTAGGGCAAACTATAAAAACAGGTTTATGAGAATATAACCATGACATTGCATCTTGTATAACACACGTTGGATGCTCCAAGCCCTTTTAAGGCTACCGCAGATGGGCCCGACCTGATCGGTAGCTAGGCAGATCGAGAGTTCTGCTGGGACGTCCTCCGGATCGAGTCGGGATAATCTAACATGTTTGATATTGCCCGACTCGATCGGTCGATCTGCTGATGGGATCGGGCCTGTCTGCGGTAGCCTTTAGGGACAGCTTGGTGCCTCAAGGCTTCTTGTGTTCATGATGCACCAATGTAGTGACAGCCAGTAATTGAGTGGCGTAACATTAATCATCGCTGTTAGGTCTGTATGATGCATGAAGGCAGCACCAGTCAATTATAGTCAGGCTGCATTCATGCATCATGATGACAACAGTGCAGCACATTAAAGCACGATGCGGCCCTTAATAGTTAAATACTGTGAAAGTACTTATTTTCACGGGTGTAAATTTTCGCGGAAAAGTGAAAATCAGCAATTTCGCGGGTATTTATTCCATACTTAAGCATATAAAAATTTCGCGGATTTTTCATTATCGCGAAAATATATACCCAGCGAAATAAAGTACTTTCACAGTACAGCAACTTCAAGCAATGTAGAATGCAGGCAAGTCAGGTTTCTCAGGAATGGCTTCTTTGTAGGTGAATCCTATACCATCCACCATGAGCACACTATCAGCTGACTCCTAATGCCAAGTATAAAGGGGTCCTATCTCTATGGCTGACAGAACACGGGGGACCACAACTACTCTCAATATCAGACCTGCAGTATAGCATTTGCTAATACCCCCTCGTCATAAGTGAAGATTTAGGCCTATATATATATGCTTAATATAGAGATGTTAAAGTCGGGTATTGACAGAATCCCCGAAAAGGTACTTGATTACCCTGAAAAGTATGTATGTTTATATTCAAAGACGGAATGACTTTGAAATCTCCATTTTCAGGGGGATCTCTGACCACTTGCATCTCTATCATGCCATGCTACTGCTCAAACAATCAATCACATTTTAGAAACAAAACATATCCCTACTTCTGTACTTTACACATGTACATTGATATTGACTCAATTGTCATAACTCTACATGTTGCAGGCTGGTTGGCAAGTAACAGAAACAGGTTGATATCAATTAAATATATCTATCTAAATGTATGAAATGATATAAGTAGACTGCCAGATATCCCATGGATCAGACCAGTGTACATGTAATGTCATACAATAGGAGATTTGACATACTATACACATATTACACTATATCCTTTTGTACGGTTAGTGACTCCTTCCTTTAAGTACCCCCCCCCCCCCATGCTACATAGCCTGTATAATGGATAACTAGTTACCATTTTCAATCAGGATCTTTTAAAGATAAGCTTCTGCTTAGCACCTCTAGTGAAAGGTTTTTAGTGCTCACAAACACAATTTGATGGCAACGCAGAGAAATGCAATAATCTGTAGTCAGCGAGTTAAGAATAGCGTACCTCAGACTGGGCAGTTTGTGGCAGAATAAGAAACTTTTTTTTTGTTGCTTTCTCTCAGAACACATTTTATAGTAGAACACGGCTCAGGCTACAGTGGACCCTTCTGGAACAGAGATTTTACTCTGTTAAAATCCACAAACTTTAAGCATATAAGATTTTGCAATAGAAATAATGACACATCAGCCATCAGATTTGTTCATGGATTTCAATGACACACATACATACCTATTATGACATTATTGGCCATGAACCTCCGAGATGTCATATCAGTAACGGAATGTAGGGTTTTAATATAGTACCGGGACATGCCGAACCACCCCTCACGTACAGTAGTATCTACCAAACTCTGGGTAAATATTGAAGGTACTTTGCAAAGCTCATGCTATCACTAGGATCCTTTATGCAGGAAATGTACATCATTCAGTCCAGAAATTCCAGTTAAAAAGCGGAAACAGAAGACTGATATACAATATGATATGATGTCTAGGTTGCTGCATTAAAAAAACAGGTGCATGTGACTGATTAGCTTTTCCACAAATGTAATCTCAACCACACTCAGCGATATACCCGTAATGCCAGGCTTTTATACTTTACAAACGTCTCCCAAATTGTATCGCGATATATATCCTCGCGCTTTCTCTCTGACTCAAGATCTTTTAAACAGCACAGAAGTGTTATTCTACATAATCAAATATTGACTTATAATAGAACTATTTTACATGAGAGATACTACACTTTTTATCTAGGATATATACAAGTACACTGCGTTGCATACTAAGCATCAATGAGTGAAAGTCATCCTATGTGTAACAACATGTTAACAATTGGTATTCTAGATGTATTTTGCATGATTAACAAGAGATCGATTCATAATCAACAAATAATGATCAATGTGTATTATGTAACATGATAAGTGATGAATCAAGTGAAGTGTCAAATATCTACTTCTCTACTGTCAACTGTCAAATGCCTCTGGAGGAAAGGGTTTATTCGTTAAATAGGACTAGTTCGATATGCATAGTTCACTCTCCCTACTGTGTCGCAATTTGTATGATAGGTCAGTAATACAAGAGAAACCTTTCCTTGGTATAACGTACATAAATACTTGAAAGTTCTAAACTACAATGTGTGTAAGCATAAAAACTCAGCAGTAACTTTCATAGAAGCTAGTTTTAGTTGTAACCTACATTAAGATGTATTGCTTGAGCAACTGTTGGGAGTCGCGAAGACTCTTGCCGTCTCGAACCGCTTCAACACAAAATCCTGTTACTTAAAGTTTAAATGTGTTAAAATAAAAACTACCCCTTTGCCCAATCTGTTGGCAGACTTCATTGTAGCTATAACAACATTCTAAAATCAGTAAATCGTGAGAATGGCAATTGTATCAGCTTTGTGAACCTTACTGCGTTAAGTAGCCAATACCTCCTGCTACTCGCTCAATACCAGCATTAGCTCCAACGTGGCCACCCCATACATATCCCTACCACACTGTTACAGTACACTACCACTGAACATAGCCAGGATCTCCCCTGCTGTATTCTCCTTTTGTAATCGGTGTAGCTCCATCTAAAAGTGTTCTCAATGTGGTGCTTAGTGAAGATAGAATTGAGGGCAATCAAATATATTCCATTCGCAGTACGAGCGCAAAGCGTTCCAGTTTTACGGGAACTCAATCTGTACTCATAATTCTCCTAATAAGAGACCACAGTGCTCTCCAACTTCACCATCTGTCCTAGTGTGCAGTGCTAAGTGACACCATCCTTACTGTCTGGTATGTGCACAAGAGATGGGTATCCCATGGGTAGTGGTATTAGTATGTCCAGTATGGCACTAACCCCTGTCCACATTTTGATGTCAATACTAGTGCCTGTTAATTTTGATGTAGCCGCTCATAAGAATATAAGAGTGAAGCGTCGTCTGACTTAGCCAAGCACAGGAAAGTCCTCGGCTAACAAAGTATGGCTCCGACACATCGGACATGTCCTCTCCTCACCCTCGATCCAACGCATTATACACTGTAAAATCAAGTATAAACCATTATTTTTTTCATCATGACAATTGCAATCGCTTTAAAGAACATAGAAACAATGTGATTATGTATACATATATAATATATCTAAATCTATCTATCTATCTATATATGCGGTGTTTGAAGCTTTGAAGCTCAACATCAATCTTTAATTGCCTCTGGATGACAACACCACTTACATTGCTGTGGAAGCGGTGACCACAGTCCAACGTCTTGCCCCAAGCCTCGGAGATTCTGTCGCGACATATGACACACGTCGGTCCATCACCACTGTCAATCTGCAATTTCTTTTTATTTTGCATCACAATAAATCTTTAAAATTTATATATTCTTGACTGAATAATCTTTCTGCAGGAAGAGAACAATATTTTATAATTGTCTACCACAGTAAGAATTTTTGAGCTTTCAATACATTTTTTAATCACTATTAAATTTCTCTTTCCATCTACTTATATTGAGGAATTAGATTTTAAATTTACCTCTTCCTCATCGTCAAGCGTGCTGTACATGCTGTTTGAGGTTTTCTTGGACTTGACGGTGGCCCAGGAGGCCGAACCCGCAGCTGGCGTCACGCGCTTGGGTTCCTTCTTAGTAACCAACGTGCTCTGGGCTTTTGCCAACTCCTTCTCACCATGAGCAAAGATGCACTGTTTCAAAGAAAACCATCCATACACATGAATTCTATGTGATATACACGCAATATCATTTCATATGAAATATCTGATCACCGTAAATGTGACAGTAAAATAATTCATTATAAATGTGCTCTCAGATCTTCGGTTCTTAATTCTTACTTTGATTCCTGGTTATACCAAATGCATCAGGGTACAAGCTCTTGCATACAACCCGCAGCTTATATGATAATCAAAACCTTGGTGCAGGTTATAGGTTTCCCCCTAAGTCTGGGTGCGGGTCATAAGAGAGGTCTTGGTAGTATGAGTGCAAACACAGAGGAGTTCACACCTGTGTTATATCTTATACCTACACATAACCGCGAAGGTTATAAATGTTAGCTACCCCACTCGTAACTGAGTAGTAATACATGTAATCACAATGGTAGAGCTTATAAAGTTATGAGGGCACCAGGCAGTCTGTCCTGGTTATTCTGACATACCCTGAGTTACTGGTGGGGTATCTATTACTTACTGTAGTAGTACTACTAGCGGCTACTGACCTTATCTCCATGGGGGCACTGACGGTTCTTCTTCCAGTTGCTACACATGATATGTTTGGGTGGCGTGCGCAGCTCAGACTTTCCGTGCGCGTACTGACACTTGTCCCCACTTATGCATGTGCCTGCTTTCCAGTACTCACAGATAGCCGTTTTAAACAGAAGTGGCGCGCCCGCGTACTTATCTTGAGCAGACTGCGTTGCGGCTCGTTTCTAGATATAAGAGGAATTCCAACCGTTAGGAGGAGACGTGCTAATTCTTAGGTCTATTTATAGAACAAGGTTTGTTATCTGAAGTTATTGGTGTACTATCCAATTTACATATTTCAAACAGAAGATAGAGGCTTTCATGTAAAGACGAGAAATTCTAATATTTAAAGATGTATGTACTTAAATTAAATTTGATTATTTACTTTGGTGGTACTTGATTGTGTTTCAAATTAATAACTACCGTAATTGGTTTTGAAGAGGGATAATGTCTTTCTTTTTTCAAGTTTAAAATTAATAGCAAGTGGAATCATCCGCAAATACAATATTTACTACTGCTAGACTACTGCACTATTCCCGTATCCCATTCCATTAGATACGGATCAAGTCACATTTTGGTTTGGATGTCTGTACTTTACTGTTTACGTACAACTCACATTCAAAGGTTCATAATCAAAGGGTGGGATGTAAAGGATCTACTTTTAATGCTTAGCGTGTGGTACAAATTGAAGCTGCTTAAAGTGAACGTGTGCAGTTGGGGTGACACTACGAGTATCTAGTGCTCTTAAAGGGAAAAACACTGAACAGTAACAGACAAAGACATGACAATCCATACACAAAACATAACCATCTCAACCATGCAAAAGATGACTACTCTTCCAGATATCCCTCCCACCTCCTAAATTCCCTTGGATAGCTTTGAACCCTATAGATGATCTATATCCCCTGTTGTGGCCACACCCTAATGCATTATGGCCTTTGTCGTCCTGATGCATGAAAGAAGCCCTGACAAATAACACGCCAGTGCTGTATTCAAGCATCATGCCGACTTGATGGAGTCGATACATTCCCGAAAGGCCTTCAAGGCTTCACCATAATGGCGCATGAATGCAGGCGTGGGGAGTTACTGCACCATGACGACAAAGGTCATAAAACAGAAGAGCACTATACGGCCATTAAATGGTTAGAATCCCCTGTTTGAATCCCTTACCTTGAGAATGGCATGGGCATCAGATAAGACCTCAGTGGCCTTGACCCCTTTTAGCGACCCGCGTAGCAAGCGCACTTCGACAATGAGTTTCATCACCTCAGTCCTAGCGGGGGGAGCCATAAGCAGGTGTCAGCGTTGTAATTGAACTTTCACCCTAGCCACACTTAGCGTTAAGCAATTTAGTAAAGGGGTTAATGCTGTGCTGCATTCACATTGCACTTTCACCAAATAGAAACTTTCTCCAGCCTTTAATAATGTAACAGAAGGCAAGGTAAAAACACTCGAGTTTTTTTTTTTTAAAGAAGAGATTTCAGCTTTCAGTCTCTAACGTTCTCCGCTTGCTCACTGATTTCTGAGTAATCACATACAAACAGAACTTCTGGGAATTGCACTCGCATAGACTGGAATTTGAGCCATACATAGAATTTGCGAAAAGGAGAAAGACTTTGCTAGATGTTGTTAATGTTTGCAATAATTCCCAGTTAAGCGTTCGGAGTCGGGCAGCTTGATGTAACAATTCAAAGTTCCTGTATACGATATAAAACCAAAATGGCTGCAATGCAGTTGGATTTCCTTTCTCATACTAATAGCTCCGCCCACCGGGAACATCTCTTGATCATTTGTGGCATAGATTACCGTTCAGGGTGCCATAATTTAGCAAAGGGGAGCGGCAAGGGTTGGCACTAAAGTATACAGACACCCCCCCCCCCCCTCCCTTCCTTCTTTCTAGGAATCCAAATGTTTTTATCCCCCACCTCTAGTTTTCTAGGTACTCCACTAGATCCACTAGTTATTTTTGAAAAATATATCCATCAGGCAACAAAAATAGCAATAAACCCAATGAACTAACCAAACTATAACTCAATTCTCAACAAGTTAACCTTATCAGCCAGTATCAAGAACAACTGTTCTTTAAAATGTATGTCCCATGCATTTGACATCTCATAAATATAACCATTTTGTTATTCAACCATACATGCATCGGTCAAGGCTATTTCAAACGATTATAAATGTGCGACTTAGACCATTGTCAGAATACATGTGCATCATTTTACCAAGTCAGGTAAAGATCCATCATCCTCTAATTTCAAAGCCTAAATTTAGACTAAGATCACCCCCCCCCCCCCTCATTCTCTCTCTTATCTCTGAGGTAACCCTATTAGACTCAAAAGTTGAATGTACATATTCACTTTCATTACATGTACTATGCACTTGTATCTAAAGCCGTCCGCAATATATAATGTATCTTCTCAAATGCATGTCACATATACGTATGCATCCAAAGAAAGTTGAACTTTCATTAGCGAGCCTCACCATCATTGTTGCTATCACAGAAACTGGTTTGTATCCCCCCCCCCCCTCCTCAGCGACATTCCGCTAGAAGTACATTAATGTACCCTCACTTGCTCGTATCAAATATATCTATAATATTTGGACCAATGATGGTGAAACTGCGTTAAAACAACGTTCTTCTGTATAAGATAACGTATTAATTCTACACCTTGGTTGCTTTGGAAAATTGTAAAAGACTACACAAGTAATCACCTCTAAATCAAACAGACTAGTATGACGTGATTGGCTGGAATTTAGAATAAAGCGTATCTCAAATTAGATTTTAGTCAAAGCTCAAATTCTTCATTAGAACTGGCAACACCTAGAAGGAACGCGACAAAGGTGATAAGCTGTATTCATTACTAGATGTGAGACTGATGCCATTTTGATTTATTTTGATAGATTTCTTATCTCATCATGGTTGGTGGGTAGTCCACAGAGAATGCAGCACATGTTAGTTAGGTACAGATAATGTTAGGTACAGATCGTGTTAGGAACACATTGGCTATGGCGCTAGCAGCCATATTGAATACAGCAAACATCAGTTACTTTGATCACACTGTTGTCCCTGTCATGAAATGTATGTAACCAAAGTAATGTACCTCGTATATATTTTCTCCTGCCTGCTGTTTTTACCATAATGAAGACCATTTTGCAGGACTAATACACCTATGGCATTGCAGGTCTGTGCTTAGGGCTATCTACATGTGTTAAAGCTTAACCGTCATGGTTGAAGTGAGGCCAAAAGCACTTTTGGATATACATGTAGTTCAGTTTTCAGTCACAAGAGGGCTCTTAACGGCTGGGAGCTCAGCTCTTATAGGCACAAGATAGGGTGAATATGTTGTAGCTGGACAATGCTCCCCCTGTCCAAACACTGCTGCCCTCTGGTGGAACTGTTATTTTAGTCTATATATGGAAAATGCTAAACCTATTCCCTGACGGCCTAGCTTTAACTATTATAAGAACAAACTATGGTATTGTGTAGTCTGGCGACCGGTCTTCAAAGGAAGATAACCCGAAAGTAACCGATAACAGCGCTATTCTCTCCTGTGGGATATATCACCAACTGCTATCATCCTGGAGCATCTAGCAAGGTTAAAACTTTCAATTCCTCAAGTTTAATACCCAATTTTGTTTTACACTTATATTTTAACTTTAAAGGATAACTTCCCTTATACCCTTATCATACACACTAGAGACTAATTTTAATTTAACCAAGGAATAGTGAGTGGGGGTTGTGTCCAACATGGATGTACAGTAGTAGGTTGCACCAACTATGGAGTGAGCTACTACAGGGTGAGCTGTACATGAGTGCAAGTAAGCGACTGGAGGAAAAGTGGAAATAATTAACCCTTTAAGGCTGATGCAGGGTTAATACACTGCTCAATGCAGCACAGACGAGTAGCGTCGCCTTGGTTAAACCATGATGCCATCCTTAAAGGGTCAACAACCAAGGGGCGGGGGTCTTCCCGTGCACACCACACATAGTACCTTACACACAGCACCCACATGACTCGGCATTAACACGCCACACTAGAATTGTCAGAACATGTGAAGATTTGAAAACTATTTTATTTCTAAAAATTCATTCATTAAAAAAAAATCTAATCAAAATTTACCCCCATCATGTTTCATTTACTCGTCCCCCCCCCCTTTTAAAACGATTTTGAATATACCGGTAGTAATTCTTTTTAATTTTTAGTTTGAAATGTGTTATCAAATCTGTCATTAGTATTACTAGTATCTAGTTCTACCCCCAGGAGTGTTAATGCCAAGCCTTGTTACAAAGCACAACCACAAAGCCACTACAGAAGCTCTAAGACCCGCAGTAATGTATCATGTACCATCCTGGCCATGTGTTCCAATGGACTGCCGCTGTCCCTATTCAAAGATGTCATGCAGTCGTTTCTAGTGGAGAAAGAGATGGAGAAAATATGTTCAACGATAAATGACACAAAAATATGATTTTTCTCTCGTTCGCGTCCAGTTCCATGTCAGAATAACACGGTCGGTATTCATACAAACAAAGAGAAGGGTTTTTTCCCTCGTGGGAGAATTATGCTGAAAATAACTTTTGTTGTTTAGCTACACATGTATGCAAATATATTAAATGTCTTGCTGTTTCCCCGAGGTGCTGAAATTACAAATTAATGGGGAAATGGTGTAGTAATGGAACTTAACAAACGTTATATAAAAGCAAGTTCTGATATTCTGAGTTTTAAAAAATATTTGTATATTCTCGATTTAAAATCTTACAAATTATTTACGTCAAAGCAACTCAACATTTAGTGACATTAACCGTTTATATCTAACTATGATTGATCATAAATTCTTGTTTTTTTCTAAAACATGTATGACATTACACTGACCTTGACAAGTGTGGGAATTTTGACATCATCTGGGCAATGAGTTTATCAAAGTTACTGTCCTCCCTGTCTTCTGAAGTCAGGGTCTTCAACTTGCCCTTCTTCTTACGCTTGGAGCCCTGTAAATAGTATAATGGCTTACTAGTATATGAACTATCTATCCATGATATGACGCGATTAATATCATGGTTTGGAAGAACACAGCATCACGTTCAAAATAAACCGCTTTAAATATCAGACTATGTGTATTTTTTCTTGGGGGTGGAGGGTGAGTGATATTTTGGTTCCGTTATCAATTTACTTACGCAAATCACACCGACAACGCCGGTTATATATAGGACAGTTGGGGGTGCAGGTTATACGCAAGGTTTTCTAAACTATTAAAATTAGCTGGATTTGGTATAGATCAAACCCAGTGAGGGTTGTAGGATTTTCCTATGTTAGGGTGTGGATTAAAGTTAGTCCCTGGTTATACGTGAGAATCCGCAGTACTAGCACACTTTCTTCATCATTAATAGGCTCATGGCTGGTTACTTAATGCAATAGATGCTCACCTCCTGCCAACTGTCACTTTCTGGTTCTGGGAATAAGTCGTCGTTCACCCCAAAGTCGGAGAGACCTGCCATACCTCGTCCGTTACTCGTACCGTGATCTGAGCGACATAAAGGTCAACGTGAGAAGCCGAAATGATGCATTTGACACTATTAATGGACATAGAAAAGTTGTTAATTTAAATTGATTTCATTTTCCTGAGAAGGCCATTGCGTTTAAGGAGTTAATATTACCTTCTCCCTTAATTATATATGATCACTCTAACCTCGGCGCTTTTTTAAAACCCGGCGCTTAAACACAATGGCACAGTATTGATATCATATTGATACAGTGAGAGGTATTATGCACTAAGGTAGCCACTACCATTTCACTGAGTATTAGGGAGCTTACATACAACTATAGACAAACACTTACCTGTATATTGAGGAGTTTCAAAGTCATCCAACTCATCTACAAAACAAAATGGTAATTCCCTTTTAGAAATGTTTGAGAAAAGTCTGCAATAGTCCACTGACAAGAAGTCTCAGCAACCCCTTTTTTTGTGTTCATTTATTGATAATTTGTAAGTTCTTCCATACACTGATGTATATATTGGTAAGCCATTTACATCTTATATTGAGGAATATGTGGCTAAATTCAATTAACCCTTTAAAGACCGCCTTTTGTCTCAATGCATTATTCCCTTACGGCCATGATGCATGGCATTGAATACAGCCCTGGCGATTAACTCGCCAATGCTGCATTCAAACACCATGTTGACCCTTTGATTGTGTATCTGTACCCGTAGGGCATTGATAGTATATTAATGCACTATGCGGCATTTACAAGGTTAATACATTAGGCCACACCAAATAAAAAAAGTTGGTCTATGGATTTCCCGCACTATATTTTTGAAAATACAAATTTCAATTTCTTTTGAAAATAAAAGTGTCTACGGATGCGCCCCGCTCCACTTGATTCAGGGTTACAATCCGCAGACAAAAAAAAATTCGGGGAAATTTTTTTTTTTTTCGCTCACTCGCAGCATTTTTTCAAGATGAAATCTGTAGACCAACTTTTTTTTTTGGTGTGGCCTTACCATTACGGTAAGTCTTACCAATAAATGCTAGCTTACCATGTTTACTGTACTTTACTCTCTCCGGCTTGGGAGATGCAGGGGCTGCTTCCCGCGCCCTCACTGCCTCAGCCAGGGTAGGCTTGGTCTGGTAGCTAGCATTGGATCCATTTGCTGAAATAAAATGAACATAAACATTCAGGATTTCTTGACTCAGTAAGTCAACAGCAGGAGGTTCTGTCATCAATATGCTTATATAAACCTTGTGATACTTCCAATGTAAACCATGCCTACAACACTTATCATAATCGAATATATGCTACTCCCAATAGGCAAAAGGAAGGGAATTAGTTTAATTTCCTATTAAAAAATTGATTAAGAAACTTTAGGACTCTTTTCTTAATTAACATTTTGGAATTTCCACAATAATAGTGAAGTGGCATATTTATTATATAGTCTCAGTTACAATCTCATCACGGTACAGGGATGAGAATGGCTCTTCTAAACTGTCCCTAAAAATAAAGTAATCCCAAGTGTCACTGAATGTGTCACTCTTTTAAATACACTTTTTGTACTTTCAAATATTCATATAAATCAAAGTAGACTTACCAGCAACAACAGAGGCCAAAGGCTTCTTGGTTGCAGTTGTCTGGTTGACGGGAACCGACTTAATCGAGCTACCCACGACGGGGAGGGGTTTACGCTGTTTTGTCTTCTCTGTAGCTGAGGTGGGTAAAGTGGGCCACACAGCTTCTTCTACGCTGGGTGGTGGGGTTGGTGTTTGCGGCACTGTGGGTGGTGTTGCCGACCGCCTCGCTAGGGGCGGCTGGGCTGCCACTGCAGGCTGGCTCGGGGCGGCACGGACAGGTGCCGGTTGATTAGCCTTAGCTGAAATACCCCCCGCTTTACGAGGCCCGGCACTGCCAACCTTCAGCGATTTGGGCACCGTAGAAGTGTCGAGTTTGAACACAGGACCCGCGTAATCCAAGTCGTCCCCCCAGTCCTCACTAGTTGTTGGCACATTGGTTGAAGGATCGTTCCTGGTAGGTTTACTCATAGATTTGAACACTACAGGTCTAGCTTTAACCGGCTGCACCGGTGGCTGTGACACCGGTGCACTGCTCGTGGTTGGTTTCTTCGGGGCAGTATTCACTGGCGCTGGTGCAGATACTGCAGTCATTGATTTTGCAGGCACATCAACCGGCAGCGTCTTCGGTATTTGGGAATTTTGAGAAACCGGATGCTCCTGCGACTGTGAAGCACTCTTACTTATAGAATATGTTTTTCTTACGCTAGAAGCCCCCTGCGGAGGCATCTCATCTGTTTTCTTTTGGACAGGGGCGGTTGTACCGCTATTTGACTCAGTTCTTTTCGCAGGCTGGTTGAGTGTGGGTTTGGAAGGTGCACGCTCCACCGGCGGTAGTTCCGGAGATGTGCTTGCGGCTCTAGTTGGCCGCGATATACTAGAAGCTGTATCATTGGCTTGACTTTGGTTGTTCATATCACTGGTGTCATTGGTATCACTTTTTTGCAGCATATCATTCTGCATGGAATTCCCCGGCTGACTGACCAGGCCTGGATTCTGCATCATGTTCATCATAGGGTTCATCATCATGGGCTGAGCCTGAGCGGGTGTGGTGGGCGGTAGGGCAGGCACCTGGGGCATCCCGGGTACCATCCCCGCACGCTGCATCGACATGAGATGCTGCATGGCTGTAGCCTGCAGCAGCTGAGGCTGCATGGCCAGGGCTGGGTTCATACGTGCCAGGGAGATCATCATAGACTGCAGCAGGGGGGAGAGGAAGCCCATCTGGCCGGTATCCGGGGCGGCTGACGGCGGCGGCGGCGCTTGCGGCTTCTCACTCTCCAGTTCCTGATGTACAGGGAAGATAAACATTAAGATATAAGAAACTCATTACCACCAGTGCCTTGCTAATCTAGGAATAAGCCTAGTAATGCATACTAACACATAATATCGCAGAATTTATTTTTGAAAAATTGAGTTTTGTTGTTTTTCAGGTCCATGAAGGGTGGAAAACCCCCATTTGGGGACAGGAAGCTCCCTACGATTCTGGGCTACCGATAACAACACAACCAGCAAAGGTATATTTTCGGAGATTAAAAAAATAATAAATTGAAGTGAAAAGTCTAAGTGCAACTAAGGCCATACATAAAAAAAATTCTGTTTCCGGTCCAGCGGGTGGCCTAAAAAAACCTCACCCGGGCGGCCGCAAAATCTTTTTTTTTTCAATTGTTTTTTTTTTACCCAAACTTCCAAAGTGACAAATACAGTGGTTTGTAATCACTAACAATTTATTCGGTTAAGAATGTGCTCTAGAGTATTGGTAGGGTGGCCGGAGGATTTTTTTAAATGAATTAGACACATAGGTATCATGTATGTTTAGAATGGCTCAACATTCGCATTTAACAAATTATCATTGTTATGTTGATAAAGTAACTAAGTAACTCACTGTAGCTTATTACATATGCCTCACCCCTCCAACCTTTCTGACAGATCTGAAGGCAGGTACATAATACATACATAGGTCAAAGGCCTCCCCCATGGCTCAGCCCTGCCGCAGTGTCTAGAGTATGCACTAATTGCTATCCCTGAGTCTCTCTATAGCCCAATGGCAGAGCGGCCCTCTAGTGTTATAATATGGAGTTAATACTTGAGATCGGGGTCTCAGACCCCCATATGACCCCCAGGAGATGCCCTGACGCTGGCTGACGCTAGGGCCTATCATTTCCATTCAAAGTGTATCATATTAAGCTAATTAAGTTCTTTATGTGGTAATTTGCCAAAAATTGCCAATTCACAATTTCTTTACAAATCTTAAGTGACAAATATATAATTTTAAGTGCTCTATCTACCATACAAATAATTTTACCTGCACAGAATAAAGCCTACTCGTGTGTACCTTCATTCAATACCATTATAACAAAAAAAGAAATGCATTGATATATGAATTTGCCTCCCCACAGTGTGAATTCTCCCAACTGACAGTTGGGAGAATCACTCACTAATAGAGCTCAGAACAGGCTCGAAATGTGAAGGTCTGTCAACATTTCCCCTTCATTACATTATGTAATACCATTTATTGTGTTATTCAAGCTCATATGAGATTGACCCATTCAATATCTCAATATACCAATTTACTGTAAGTCTCTATCTACCCCCTAGCCGAAATGACAAGCCACTATAAGAGGGTCATTTAACATAGGATCAGATACGCATTGAACGATCATCCAGACCCTCCAGCCACCCTAGTATTGGTGGGGGAATAAACAATTCTGACTCCTCTTAAGAGGGAGGGGGTAAAAAGTTATGCCCCTTTATAGCAAGAAAGCCTGTGTGTTACAATAAATGTTTTATAGTTTAAAGGGTGGGGAGCTTTTTTCACAACATGTTACCAGAATCATCAGTATTCCATTTACCCCCCCCCCTCTCCTTTAAGGGCCGCATCCTGCTTTGATGCTATATGCCTTTTGTCATGATGCACAATTGCAGCCCTGGCGAGTAACTCACCAGAGCTGCATTAATGAATCATGCCAATTCTTTGAAAGTGTATCAAACCCTGTAGGGTCGGCAAGATTACTTGCCAGTTACTTGGCGAGTTACCTGCCAGGGCTGCATTCATGCATCATGACTAAAAAGGGCATAGATCTACTGCATGAATGCCCTATGCCTGAGGGAGTGAGTGAATTATCAGTGTTTAGAAACACACACCAATTTAATCGAGTTTCAAACAGGTATCAGTAGGGACACCTCGCTCTTATCTCCATCACCATGGCAACCAAAGATAAGGGGGCCGGTCAGGAAACTAGGGGTTTCTCCCTCAGACACCTTCCCTAGTCCTAGCTGGAAATGTTGAAGACTATATGGCAGAAGCACCATATTATAGCCATTGATGGGGGGGGGGGGGGGCGGGGTGGAGGGGGGGGGGGCATGTTTCCTGTCAAATTTGTTGTGTACAAAGTATATGTACACGTAATATAAAATTCAACATTAAAAATATCTAAAAGGAAACTTTTCAATTTACAAAAAAAACGTCTTGATACATGTAGGACCCATTCCAAAAAAAAAAAAAAAAAAAATTACCGGCCGGGTATCCCAGTAAAAAAAACTCACCCGGCCGGTCGACCGGAAACAGATTTTTTTTTATTGATGGCCTAATGCGAGGGTTTCGGTAAGTTTAGTACAATAGTAAAATGGGGATTTTCAGACCCCAGGTGCGGGTTATAGGAATCTTTCAAAGTTTCAAGTGCGGGATATTATTACACAAGAATTCATGGCAGTAGGATTGCATACCTGAGCAGCGTCGACCATTCCCGGTGGCCGTGAGGGTTCGCTGTGGTCGCTGGATACCGAGGGGCTGCGGGTTGAACTACGTCTGACGTGCTCCTGCTGGGCCTGCTGGACGCCGGCAGGCATTGGGGACGCATCTCGTGTGGACGGGCCCGAGTCACTACTGCCGTCCATGGGACTCGCTTGTGGAGCTACATGGTTGGGTTTCTGCTAGAGTGAAGAGAGTAGAGGCAATGCATTACATCATTCATTGACATATTATTTTGTATTTATTTTAGACAAAACTTATTAAAGGAAGTTAGACTGATACAGGTTTTTTTTTTTTAATTGACATATTATTTCTCTCAGTCGCATTCATTTAGGTACAGTTCAAAGCTTCATAAGATTAGAACCGCGTCATGAAGATCTTGGTCGTCATTGGTCAACTCCCCAGGGCTGCATTCTTGCAACACATTAATGTACTATGAGGCCATTAATTATAAGGTTTATCAATAACCTAAGGTTCCTCCGGTAACAACCAAAAACAATAAATGAGAAATGTAAGCAACTATATTCATCTGATATCTTTGTTATTTCGTATAGTGATCAAACTGATATTTTCATAATATTTCTACTACACCTTGATTCTGGCTCGCATATATAGCCTGCGGCTTATTATACAGGGCTCCCACAAATAAATTCAGATTGAAATTCCATGACATTTCCATGACAAAAATCAAAATTTCCATGACATTTATAACATTCTTGTGGGGGTCGGGGGCTTGGCCCCGAGAAAATTTTTAAAATCAAGAAAGCAAATGGGAGATTTCTAGAAGATTTTGTGATATTAATTCTATTCTTTTCATTTTCCATGACATTCCATGACTTTCCAGACAGCTTTCAAATTACATGACTTTCCATGACATGTGGGAACCCTGTTATACCTAAGACTTTACAGTACTTTGACTTACCTGGGCTCCTTGTTGGTTAGCTCTATGGTCCCCACTCCCCCCTGGAGGGACGGCAGAATCCTCCTGTTGCCGCGCCCTCTGTAGCTTGACGGGGATGTCGGGCGGGTCCCAGCTCAGTACAGGGAGTGTGTTCATCCACGCACCATCTCGTATGGCCATCACGTTCCTCCCGGCCAGCTCCTGGTTGTCGCTGATCTGGTTCTCGATATCCTCCCGTAGCTGCACATACTCCTGCACGATACACCGCTGCTCTGAGATCCTACAACATCAATAATAGTTGTCGTAAAATCGATTTTTGAATCTATTAGCGCACTAAGGTCGGCATAATGCTTATACCCTTTGTTGTTATAATACATGAATGCAACCCCTGGTAAGTCTACGAGTACTTGCTGTGTACATGCATCAAGTCAACTCGTCGGGAGTGTATCAAACCTGAAGGGTGGGTAGGATTCATTAAAGCACTGCTGCACCCCTTAAGGTTAAGACTAGGGTCTGATAACAATATCCAGTTTCATGCTTTGGCAAACAGTTAGAAAAAATCAATGAAGTACAAACAAGAGTCCTTACGGTAATGCCATAAACACAGATTCTATCTGTTTGAGAAGTCGGAGGCCCTCAGACACGTGCATCTCGGCCTGCGTCAGAACCAACGTCTCCTCGGCGGCCGCCGCTCGTGCCACCATCTCATCGTACTGGAGACTGTCGATGGTATCCACGAGGTCCTCCTCATCCTGAGGGTCGGTACTGGTCTCGGCATCGCGGTACTCGACACCAACTCGTGGGTAACCCACCTACAGAGGGAGAGGGGAAATGACAGTGGTATAAAATTCATGATTTCCGTAGATTAAAAAGGGCAAATGAAAAATCAAATGATTGCCACTGCAGCGATGGAGGTTGGACAGCCTCTGAATAAAAATGGCTTTGTGTTTTAGAACAGGTTTGTCTCATGCCTCATGGAAAGATTTACCCTTTAAGGGCAGCATAGTGCTTTGTCACATTGTGACTCTTGGTAGTGTATGAATGCAGCCCTGCCAGGGCCCCTGGCGAATTACTCACCAGGGCTGCATTCATGCATTATGACGATAAAGGGTATAATCAGCGATATAAAGTACTATACCCCATGGTATAATACATTTTTGCACTATGTGGCCGTTGACATTGAAATTAATGTTAAAAGTTTAAAATTATCACTATAATATCTACATGCAGAGGAGACCCCTTTGTCAGCTAGTACCTGGAGTCGCCGGTTTCGAGTGAACGTCTCCGTCATGGCAGCTTTGTCGCAGGTTTGCGCCCTATTGTAAGGCTCGTTGCCGAACTGACACTCGGTAGTATTTACAGCCACTTCGCACATCGGATATACTTGCACCTAGAGGGGGGTCCAAGGCACAAGCTCAAGCAATGTGTTTAACTCGGGAAAATGCTTAATAGTAGTATTTGCAAAATATAGGTCTTGATTATTCTTAATTGTTAGGAAAGGTAATGCATTTATTAATGTTCCCTTTAATAGCTCTGATACGCCTAGTTGGAGGGTAGTATTTTTTTTCACTGGACCTTTTATGATACTTCATTCTACACTTGATTACAATCTCACAAAATTCATCATACAACAGAACAAGTGGTAACGACTTTCAAAACATTTCTAAGCAAAAAATATACAAAATATAGTTAGTTGTTTAAGTATGTACATGTTTAGAGTACCTAAAGTGATTAGAAAAAATGGAAAACATACACCACCAAACGTCAATTTTGTATTTGTTAAGGTCAAACCAAAAACCCAATTTGTGCGACATCCCTATGTAGATGCTAAGACCATAATGACCATAGACCAAGGATCTACTCGCGTGTGAGGCCACCACAGGTCAGTTACAGGGGGGGGGGGGGGGGGGGTCCAGGGGGGATGGGGGGGATCCTGGCAGGGTTCCCACAAAGATTTCAGACTGAAATTCCACAACATATCCTTGATAAAAAAAATTACCATTTTCCCAGACAATATTTACTGTACACTGTTGTATAGCGCTGAAAAAAAAAGCAAGAAAGTACATTCTAGGGGATCTTGTTATATTAATTTATATTAATTTCATCATTTTCATTTTCCATGACTTTCCAAACTGGACAAGATTCCATGACTTTCCTAGACAGCTTTTTATTCTATGACACTCTCTGAATTTCCATGAGTGATCACACGTGGGAACACTGTCCGGAGGGTCCCCCCTTTGGGCAACACTTTCCAGTACTTTGGTGTTTCGTGACCCCCCCCCCCCCCCGCCCTTATCTAATTCATGGGTCAGCCCCTTCAGTTACATTTATTCACAGCTCTATTCGGTACCCTGTTATAGCCTACCAAAAACTTTACATTTCTACAGGATTTCATGAGGTGTCCTAGTTTTACAATGTCCACATAATTTGGATAAACATTGAAACAAAATCACATTACAACAATCTTATAAACATGCATAGCTTATATTCTACACATGCATTGTCGAGGACTGACACAGACACTGGGACAATGACTAACTCTTTTTTATGGGGGATGCAAAAATGTTCCCGCTATAAATGCGTCTGGTCGGGCACCAGGATAGTGTGGAGGACTGTGGCTGCATTGTCTACCGTAAATTCTCGCGGATAAGCCTAACCCTTATCATAGACTAATAAGCAGCATTCAGACTTTTGGACAGTCCTATAAGCCGCACCTAGGGTCTGAAAATTTACTACTTTAGTACTGTACAATGTGCTACACTAGCAAAAACCATCACCTAAGTAAGTCCTAGACTTTGGTCAAAGCCTGTAAGCTTCACCGGGGTTCTGACTTATGTGCAAATGGGCGCATCTACGCGAGAATCTACGGCATGCCTGGGTAAACTTAGCGCAACGTACAACAACGAGCAACCCTCCCACTGCCATCATCTCAAAGCAAAATATGACCAAAACATTTTCTGTCCAGAAATATGTTGCACATCAATACTGTGGCAGCTATAACACTGTAACTAAACTTGGGCAAAGTCAACGGTTCAGGCGACAAAAGAAATCTAAACTAAAATAGGTATGTAAACTATTAAAGAAACAGAAAATGCTACATTTACATGCTATCCCTAGTTGGGGCTTAGAAACAAGAGATCCCCCAACCCTAGTTTTAGACCGCTTGGCTCCATACCTGTAAGCCCACGTGACGTCTCTTCAAACGACTTGTGCCTACACTCTTGTCGTCACGATGCAGGGTCGTCAGCAACGTTTGAGAGTCTTTGTGGGCGCACACGGTTGCTGGCGTTTGGCTTGGTTTGACTTTTTTGGCCGGTATGACTTTGTTTGCCGTACGGTCAGTGACCAAGGGGCACTTTATGACCAAGCCCTTGCTCGTGGCTGTGGACCTGGGACTAACACGCGGGGTGAACACTGGAGCGGTTACTTTAAGGACAGCAAAACTAGGCGAGTGAGTGTCCCTAGGGGAAGGAGTGTCTCTAGGAGTTAGTGTGGGGGTGAACACCTTGGCGGTGGGTGATAAGATACTGTCTGCGGTTGGAGTCTGTGGCGAAGTCGGTGGTGGTTGAGGTTGAGGTTTAGGTTTCGGGACGAATGAGGGAAGCGAGGGGTTTAATATCGACTTACAGACCGGACTACTAGTAACGGGACTAGGTATGGGAGAAGGACTAGGACTAGGTCTGGGTGACAAAGCGGGTGATATAGAAAGCGGTTTGGTAGGACCTGTTTCCTTATCGTTAGTTTCATGTGTCTCGCCATCTGCCGTGTCGGCCCCCTTATCGCCTTCACCACTAGTAGTAGAAGCTTTAAGCAGGGCTTGTGCCATAGCCTTATCAACCAACCGACTTGCCATTTGATTGAGCTCTTGGTGGAAGACGATTTCGCGTTGTAACCTCTGAATAGATTCATTCACCTGTTCACTGTCGTTACTCGGGTCCCCAGCCAGCCCGGCAGTGTTTGTATAAGTAAGAGCTGCATTATACGCTGCCCCTTCTTGCAGCCCGTTTACGAGTCCCGAGATATTCTCCTCCAACTCATCCCCCACCCGGAGGTGGTCATCAAGCGCCTGGTCATCCTCGGCGCTCCACGATACAATATCGCCAACATTTTGCTCCATGGTATGTCTGTTGTGACTATAGAGCCCAGCGCTCGGGTCCCAAACGCCCCCCACCTGACCGTACGGGTTATACGCCTCCTGGTCGTCATAATACCCATCAGCCTCCATACTGTTCTGGGGGTGGCCCTCCGACGGGGGCGGACTCGAGATGTGAATACCGTGTGAACTTGCCTTTTGTTCAAATAACAGCTGCTGCTCATCGACTATTTCCTCACTGCAAAAGAAGATTTTATGTTTTAGAATTGCATTTTATTGTATTTATTTGTATTAATTCAGGTTACTATGGCAAAGGTTTAAATTGCATTAAGGTTTAAATTGCAGCAAAAACAGAAATAGTCAATCTTTTTACATCAAAGCTTTAGTGGAATTTAGTGCTAGATTACATAAAGAGACGCCCTACCACCGGGCCTTCTACAGGACCAGAGCTTGATTAAAATCCCTTGATTAATAGCGGCATCCATCAAGGCAGATTGATTTAGTCGCTACATGACACTCAGTGTTAAATCTTAAATTTAATGTCACATTAAGTTGATATTTTCCCTTTACTTGTGGTGTAACATACAGGGAACTATAGTCTTATTAAACAAATTTTAGAAATTTATTTAAACAGTTTTCCTCAAAATTTAATGTCACTTTAAGAATATTCTATGGTACGTTAGTCACTGGGATGAAGGAAAGGGACGGCTGCACCTCATCTTTCACTACCACAATACGGTAATGGGAACCTTTTAAGGCGCATGGTTGACCCTTAAGGACGGCATGCCACTAAAAGATGACATTTGACTCATGATGCACAAATGCAGCCCCAGCGAGTAACTCATCGGTGCTGCATTGGTGCATCATGCTGACCCGTCAGGGTTGGTGTGATGCTTGAATGCAGCCCTGGTGAGTTTGGCTGCATTCATGCATCTTGACGACCGAGGGCATGATGCATTAACGACCATTGACGTAATTCAAATTATGAATCTGTAACAAAATACAGACAACTCGAGCTGGCGCCGAAAAACAATTCCATTGAACACAAAACCATTAAAATTTAACATTAACACAATTAAGGAATGTCTCACTCATTGGGCCCACTGCTTGGATAAAATATAAAAAAATCCGCGTCAACCTGTCCATAATTTTGGACTTGTTGGCTTTTTGGACGCCGGCACCGGTTTTTCCGTATATAGTTGCTTTCGGGGGTTGTTGCACTGTAGAAAAACAGTCTCCTATTTTTTAATCTCGTATACTTGACTTAGTTCAGTGCTCTTTTATTTTGTTTTTTTTCGTACATGTGTATGGTAAACAGATAAAAACGTTTCCACAATGCTATTACCGTATTCGACGTAATAAGCGCCCCCCCCCCCCCCCCATTTTGAGGGAATTTTTTAGACTAGAACAAAGACTCGAATTTCACGATTTTGGAGACAATTAAACTCTTAAGTACTAAAACTACCATGAAAATAATTTTATTAGCGCCCAGGGCGCTTATTACGTCGAATATGGTAAATGATATTTACAATATTGATATCTTGTGTATCTAGTGTAATGAGTAATCGTAGGTGATAAAAGTCGTACATGTGTGACAAACATACTATACTGTGGTAAATAAAGCGCCTTTAAAGATGGCATGTCAGCTAGATTTTGGGGATTTTCTAGTCATGCCATATTCCTATTGTATATCCTATCCCAAACATCTTCCCTAACTTTTTATATTATTGGCACTGTCTCAGTCTATAAAATGAGCACAGGCTGTGCAATCATTTTTACTGTAGGTCGACACTAAAACTTTCTATGTTGTGGTATTGCATGGCTCAGTGCTTTCTCTACCAGGCTAGTTTCCCCTGTACTCACCTGGGGTGAATAGGCTTTATTGTTAACTATCTCAAATCATATATTTATGGACAAATATCTTGCAAATATTGGGTAATGTTTACCAGCTAAGATTATATTAGAACCCATGGCATGAAAAAGTTTGGAAAGTGTACTAGTTGACATGCCATCTTTAACAGTCCTAGCTGCTCACGAAGTACAGATTACCCCCAGCACTTTTACAAGACAGGCGCTTATTCAAGATACATTTCTAGCGCTTAAAGATGTATTTCAAGATTCCCTTCCCCTTGCGCTTATACCATGAGCGGAAGTCAACCCAGATCTGGCGATTTATCGCGACAGTGAATACATTCAGATATGGATGAAATGCCTTCAATACAATACATGCGCCATATAAAAACCTGAAGATGACTATGACATTCAACTAAACTATAACTGGATAGATTGTAGACAAAAATGAGTACCCTCCAGACTGCTCATCTTCTTCTATTGATATTTCTGAAATGAATAAAACAATGTATTATTAATCGCCGATTAACGATAGATATTAGCTCACAGCAATCTCTAAAGAAATTATTATATTGCAAGAATTTACCTGTTTTAAAGATTGGACGTATGTCGGTATGATCTACATCACAATTGACCTAGGATCAGGGTGCTTAAGTGATTGAATTAATTGATTGCAATTGATTTGGATAAAACGAAGTGTGAATTATTTCGATGACAAAGAATCATCTGTGGATTCTGAGTGCAGAAATGTATTCCTGGTTTAAATTCTCAGATTGGTACACTTACGTACTATCAATCTTAGGGTTGGACACTAACAAAATCTAACGTGTGATCCTAATCACAAGAGACTCAGGTAGTTGGGGTTATAGTAAAAATTTGATTTAGTAATTTTATGTCATATAGTTTCAATTTGTGTAATAATATAATATAGTTTGCTATGAGTAAATGTTTAAGTGATATCATATATCAATAAAGAGAAGAAAAACAGGGAAGACATTATTTAATGAATCACTGTTTATTTAAAGATTGAACGTGTGATTAACATCACAAATCACTCAGGGTCAGAGTGATAAAGTGATTGAATTGATGGACTAAACGACTGAATCCATAATATTATTTCAGGAACAATGAATTATTTGTCAATTCGGAAAGCAGGAATGTATTCCTGGGTCAAAACTACCCTCAAATCATGTGTCACACTAGTATGTTATCATATTTCAGCTGAGCAGGTGGGTGTGGGCGAACCGGTGGGTGTGGGCGAGCCGGTGGGTGTGGGCAAGCCGGTGAGTGTGGGCAAGCAAGTGCGTCTGGGCAAGCAGGTGGCTGTGGGCGTCAGCGCCCGGCGGCGCGTAACCCCCGTTTTACGTCTCGGTCGAAAAGCAAGTCGATCAGAGCGTCAGCAGCGACACCATCTCCGTTTCTGTTTCGCCGTGTCGGTCGGCCGCGGGGCGGCGAGTGCTACAGATGTCAAATATGTGTGAGTGTAATAGGTGTGAGTGTATTATGTGTAATACTCATGTCCCAATCCCCAACCCTATACTGAATTTGGGACCTGCTGGCGAGCCCCCTAACTGTGAGGTCATCTGTGCGGCGTACACGTTGCACCAATAGGGCCGTTACTATAGCCCCCCCCCTTTTCCAACGCACCCATAAACTGAGAAAGCCGTAACCTGACTGGAGTCTTGGTATAGCCTCTATAGTCGCAACGTTCATCACATTAGGTGTACAGCCTAAGAAAGCTGTTAGAGGCTTCATGGGCCACGGGGAGGCAGCAAGGGCCGCCAGGAGGCCAGACAGGGCCACTAGGAGGACTCTGACCTGATGTGTTATTCAGACTTAGGCTACAGTTGGGGGTGCAGCTTAAAAGCGAGTTTTTTCCAGGGACCATTCAGATGGGCTCTGCGGCTTGTAGGATCGGCCCAAAGTCAGGGTGCGGCTTATACGCGAGTTAGGCTTATACGCGAGGTTTTACGGTATTCGTCAACTGTAAGAGCAGAAACATATTCCTGGTTCAAAACTACCCTGAAATCATGTCTGTCATAACATTTCAGGCTAAAAAGTGAGCCTGATAATCAAGCCTGATAATCAAGCCTGAAAATTGTGCCTGATAGCCTGATAATCGAGCCTGAAAAGTGAGCCTGATAATCGAGCCTGATAATCGAGCCTGAAAATCGAGCCTGATAATCGAGCCTGACCCCCTCCCCACCCCCACCTGCATGCAAAACACTTCTTAGGATACAGACAATAAACGAGGCATGTGAAGATGCCGCTTGCATTATGTAGTAGTTATAGGACAAGTACCATGCTGTATGCAAAATACAGTGAGGAGCCTTCTCTGTGCCCACTGCCGTATAACGTAGTATATTTGATGTAAAGCAGAAAGAAACCTTCATGTCTTTGAAGGTATCTGAAGGTTTTGGCTAAAATGCTGCGTCTCAAAAAGTGTCTCATCTCAGTTTTATGTAAGAATTATATGTGGACGCGGCTCGGTCCTCGGTTTCACCATGGCAGTAGCGTCTTCTGGAAGTCTGGCACTGAGGGGCATGCGCGGTGCAGTAATTTATGCAGCGCACGTCCTCTTTTGTCTACTTTTGGTTTCCCGCCCTGTGTTTTTCACTTTGTGGTCTTAATAAAAGTGTCTTACAGTCCCCAATATTTTCATTTACATTGAATTAACTACTACTGCAAAAAAGGACATAAATGGACACAAGTAAGGAATCAGTACATTCATGTTTGTCTACAATCAAAAAATGGACTCTGGTTTTTGGTCAAGTTTTCTTTATTCCATTTTCTAGGCCCCTGGAAGTAGCAATACAGGGAATTTTTTTACATGACAGCATTGGCAAAATGTTCAGCTGTATCATGCATTAAATTATTTTCACTTTATTCTTTTCCTTCACATGTTTATCTATGGATGAAAATTATTTTGCAAAGTGTCTCACCAAGGCGTCGTATAAGACTCTGGTAGCAGAGCTACCTGAGTCAATTAAGATCTTGTACTTATCTAAACTATTTTGTGATCCTTAGGGAAAATTTATTTTCATCGTGTTGGGGGTCAGGGGTTAGAATCTTTCTTAACCTGGCCTACATGATCCACAGCTACCTTTTGATACCATACGTGCGCAGAATTTTGGGGCCCATAGTGAACCCTTTGGACTATCTTAAAGTTGACCCACTGAAAACGAATATGTCACAAAAAGGCGTCACCTAATACTCAGTCAGGGTGGACCCTGAGTCAATAATACAAAATTTAGTAACTTCAGCCTGGTCACGCATAGAAAATTTATTCAATCTCTCGATGTGCAAATAATTGCAATACTTACCCGATGTATATTTTTCGGGAATGCTGTCGCACAGTACCATGGTGTTACCGGAGAGCTTGACGACGCCTTCGTCGCGGAGAAAGGCTTTAATACTGCCGGCCCGCATCACGACCTTCCGCTCGTGGGTCGTGAGTGACAGGAACAGGTTTAGCACCTGCTCGCTACTCGGCTCCTGCGGCCCGTGTTTTGTTAACAATTCCACAAAGCGCCTGGGGAGGGGGAGGAAAGGGGATATTTGATACAGAACAGGAGACCCAGCCTACTGTGATCAGGTATGGGTTAGTATAAGCTGACAAAGCAGGTATGGCTTAACTATTTATGGGCGGTATGTTGCCTTGAAGCGAGAGTTGTTGTCATGATGCATCAATGCAGTGTCGCGGGGAACTCGCTGGCACTGCGTTGGTGCATCATGCCTATCTTTCTGACAAGTCGGCATGATGCAGCCTTGACGAGTCGACTCGCCAAGGCTGCATTCAAGCGCCATGATGATAAAGGCAATAACACGTTAAAGCACTATGCAGCCCTTAAATAGTTAGGCACCTTCTGGAAATGGTGAATTATCAATCTGAGGTTTACACTCAGTGTCTGGGTTTGTTTTAATCATTAAATACATCTGCAACCAAGCTAAAAGTTACCAGTAAGGCCACACGTAGACACATCACAACACCGGGTTAGTGCTTTGGGCACACACCAGAAAACAGTCATGCACACCTCATTTCTTTGGTCACACTAATGGAAAAGCCGGTGATCCACTGCCGCAAAAATGCTGTGATTACCTGCGAATGACACTCGTGCGAGTACACACAGGCAGAACGTTCCAGCAGTGGATCTGCTGCTGCGAGTTCCTGCGACAACATCGACGCAAGTGACGAGCAGCGTACGACTAGATTTGCAGAAATCTAAAAGTTTTGATTTTTGCGAGTGTACTTGGTAGCAGTTGTCGTACGACAAAATTCGCAGGAAACTTGCGGCAGTGGATCACCGGCTAAAGCCGTATTAACCCTTTAAGGACGGCATGTCGCTAAAAGATGACCTTTGTTTGTGTAATAGGGCTTCATAGAGTTTCTTTCATTTCCATACCAGGCAGTATCACTGAACGGTACACCATAGACCCGGGGTCTAAGTAAACACCGAGAGGGCATGGGGTCCCAAGGCAGCCATCATTTTTTTAAACAAAAGGAGAGGGTGGGGGTGAATTTAGGAATTGTTGACCCTTTGATGGGGGCATATTTCACCCCCTGATGTAATGACAGAAAACAACGTCGAGGCAAAATTCAACCTCTCACTGTTGTTTAAATAATGACCGCTTACTTAATTTAAATGCTATTGGTGATACACTAGTTCCACAAACCATTCTATTTACACATCTAAGAGACGATCGGATGGGCTTCCTTCCACCTTACCTTTGAAAAAAAAAACACCACTAAAAAGCAAAACCCTCAACCATTCCATTACACTGTATCAGGGGTGCCAAGTTCAGCCATTACTTAAAGTTGAAATTCTTACAGATTTGCAGGTGAGGAAATCTTAACTGGGTTTAAAGATGGTAATAATTGTTATTATAGTTGGCATCCCTGGAGTGTAATTAATCATTAGGCAAGGTGATAGACACTACAATGGTGGAGGACGACAATCAGATTAAGTGCAATTTGTGCTTTACCTCAAGATGCTGAAACAGACAAAATGTAGTGAACTATATACATATGGGTAACTAACGCAAACCCAAGTAGACAGGAAATTATAACCCCATTTGTGCATGCATAAATATTATATCTAAAAAAAATTAAATTAAAAAAAAATTAATTATCATCAGTATAGTGCTCGACTTGAATTAATACCTACAAAACAAAATAACGATCACATTGATAATTAATGTCAAGTTACACGTTACAAATATATCATTATTGATTAATGTAAACTGAGAATTTTAAAAGAAAAAATCACTTACTCGATGGTGTGTTCTTTGGCCAATTTGTTCATGGACGCCTCCCCAGTGTCACCTGTAAAACGACGCCAGTGTCAAACAGTGCTCGAATAGAGACCAAACATACGCCTTTTTGTCGGTATGATGCATGAAAACATCCCTGATGCATCTACTCGTCAGTGCTGCATTCATGCATCATGCCGAATATACATGGTTGATACATTCTCGTAGGATCTGCTTGATGTTCTAATGAAGTGCCAGCAAATTCTTTGTACATTGTAACAAATGAACTTGAAGCATTGAAGAGCATATGGTCCTCTTAAGACTAGATGCCTCTTTACAAGAGAATTAAACTTAAATGCAGAGATACTTCTATCAAAATGAACATTAATTATTATTATGTATCGTTATTGTTACAATGTGAAAAATGGAATATTCAATAATCTTATTTTTTACTTCAAATGCATTAACATTTCAATCAATTAAATGTGTTGTGGTTAGCTTTCAAAATAGTTATTGCATGTTTTCTTAACTATAATTATGGTTATCTTAGGATTAAGTTTAGTTGGAGCACACATTTCTATTCTACAGTACAAGAATCTGCACTACTATTACTTACTCGGATATACACAACTTAGAAACCTCTATTTCAGCGATAACTTTCACTTGTTAGCATCTACTGGGGTTTGGTGTACATTAAAATGGGAATAGGCTTGCCTTTTATAATATTTAGCTGAGAGATTTCGCTGCTAGATAGCCAAATCACATATACGATCTGAAAATTACTTGCAAACCGCACCATTTTAAATGAATATTGGTGATGCACAAGAGAATAGGTATAGCTGTTTAGGACCCTGGAACCCTAGCTGGTTCTGTTGTCACATGCTTGGGTCAGAGGGAGCGAGAGTTAGGTGCGAGCGAGTGGCCTCAGCAGCAACACAATTCTCTGTATGCAGTGTTATTAGCCCCCATCCCCTATAATTAAGGGCACACATTTCACTTTTGGGTCGATTTTTAGTCTCATAACCCAAAATATATCAATTTTTGAGCGAAATCAAAATCTCAACCACTAGAACATAAATTTGTTAAGCGCAATGTGCGCTAGTTACGTTGAATACAGTAATCCTATATAAGGGCCATATTGCACTCTATATTACAGTTTTTCTTTTGTCGTTAATATTCACGATGCATGGATTGCATGAAGCCCTGGTGAGTAACTCGCATGCCGGGCTCATCCATCATGCTGACCGTAAGGGAGCGATACATTCCCATAGGGTCATCATGATGCATTCATGCAGCCCAAGGGTTGCATTCATGCATCCTGACCACAAATGGCAGAGCAGTATGCGGCCCTGAAAGGGTTAAATTTCAGGCAGTCTACAAGAGGTTAATGAGACTGCGGTACAGAGATCCAGCAATGTCCACCCTACCGCATGGGCGACAAAAATATCGACCGACAATATGGGGCCCATGATAGTCCCATATGGATACCATAAGGATCGTATATTTTCCAAAACAAAATTAATCCAGTTAGATACACATGGATACCACAATACAGACAATTGTACCAAACCACTGCACCTGACACAACCATGGCACCAGCACTGCCCTCTCAAAACTATTGCGCCCTTCAAAAGTGGATTCAACCGTACTAGAAAAGCCCTGCGTGGACCCTCGCTGAGAGCACAGATTTATTGTTCTACCGCCCGCTTTGCAGCCACAACCCATTGCATTATCAAACACCCGCCACACTCGCCAGCAAATTCTGTCTTTAAGGATGAGGCTGGTTCCCTATTTCTTACTACCCGGCATGTTAGTTTGGATACTAGCCTGAAGTCAACATGCTCCTTTGAGGACAGCTTTCTCTAATAGTATGTACATGAAGTATAACTTTCATTCGAGATTTGCCAATATCTGGAGAGCAAAATAGATTTTTCAATCCTCAATATTTTGTAGTATTGGGGGAGAATATCACCGTTGTGATGATCAAGAGATAAGCCGGTACTTTTTGGGCAATTTAATTTTGATTCGTCCTGTGCGATGGACAAACAACGCATCTCGTGCGGAACAACAGAGACGGTCCATCGCCCAGTCGAGCAACCTACAAAAAGAACCGGTCGGCTTAGATATCTACTGCTAGGGACTTTACTGGATCAAATGGCCGCAGTTATCAACTTAAAGCTATCTACAGAGTCTGGCCCATATCTCAGGTTAAAGAATAGGACATCAAACTTGTAATGCTACGGGTAACGACAGACGAACCTGCCAACGAAGGTCCGGTTTTCTTGAGTCCTTCCGTGCGTGACCAGTTTTTCAGGTCCTGATAGAGGGCTGGGTTGTGGGCCGGGGGACTGGCCTTTGCCTTGGCGGGCACTGCAGCAGCCGCAGCTGCTGTCGCTGCTGCTGCTGCTGCCGCGGCTGCTGCTTCCATCGGCACGGGATGCCTTGGCCACCCACTACACCTAATGAGGCCGGGACCAGGGGGCACCCGTCTATACTGCCCACCAGGGGGCATTCCTACAGGTAGCCTATGCAAGGGCTGAAACATCATGTTCGCTGGTTGATAGTGTGGTGGGGCCACTCTGAGCGGAGGTGGTTGTGTGGTTGGCGGTTGGGGCCGCGGTGGTAAAGGAACCTGGGGTGCCGGTGGTGGCCGGGGAGGGGGGCCTGGCTGTAAGGTAACCGGCATGGGTTTCATAACGGGGGCACCAAGTAGCGTACCTTCGGCCCAGGCCTGCTGTGGATGGTGCTGCTGTTGTTGTTGCTGTTGTTGTTGTTGTTGCTGATTCTGCATTGGTTGGGGTGGCTGGTGGTAGGGCCAGGATTGGGGTGCACCAGCGACTGGCCCATTAGTCGATGCTTGGCTAGTGGGTGCTGTCATGTAGGTAGGGGGTCCTGGGCGTACCGGCATGGGCACGCCTGGTATGGGCGGACTCTGGAAACCGGGCACCATGTTAGCGTGGTGTGGGTGATAATACAGAGGTTGACGTGAAGGATCCGGATGAGACGCGGGCATGCCGTAAGACGCCCCGGGGCCGCCCATGGCCATGTGGTACATGGGCTGACCGACATGGTGTGGTTGCATGCCCGCAGCCTGTGGCTGAGGTTCTGTGGGTGGCGTCCACAACGTGAACCGCTGCGCAGCCATCTTTATCGTTAACGTCTATCTGAAAACAAAAAGTACCAAGATCATGCATGTTACCCGTTAGCAGTATAGCAGCTTCTACCAATCATTTCAATTACCGGAATGGCTTTCATCAGAGTGTAACATGGTCTTTTGTTTGAGGTAGCTATGGGCACCCCGTAGTCATAGATCTATAGGCCTAAGACAAACTGGCCTGCGTCATGGCCTTGCACAGGCCATTTCGCTCTGTCGCAGGCCATATGAATATTGATATTTAAGACGCCTATATAACCTTCATCTTAACCATGAAAAATTTGGAAAATATCTAAATATTAAACAACTTCACTAAAATTACCCTATCTTTGTTTCTAATTGGCCGATTTGAAAAGTTCTTTCAGCATTATAAAGCTGAGATCCTAAGGCGTAGGGCTGGCCCCGGGGGCTGGCCATGATAATTCTACACCGGCAAAAGCCTTAAGTCCCCACTAACAGAGAAATTGTTGAGATTTTTTTCTGTGTGGAAAATTGTAGAAAAATATGATTTTCTCAGGAGGGCCTATGCTATACGGTACGAAATACGATAAAAGTTGTATTTAATGCACTCAAATGTGAATGCCCTCCCAAAAGACAAATAAGCCCTGTCGCATAGGCTTTTTTCTTTTCTTTGTGTTCCATAAGCATCAGGCTAATATCCCTAAAGTCCCTGGTCGATCTAAGAGTTAGATTGTGTTGTCTACCTTAAATCCTTAATTAAATTAAGAGATTATTATTAACTTTGGCTTTTGCCTTAGCAAAGTAGATAGACCTGAAGTTGAACTGTCAAAAATGAAATAAGATGGGACGTTTTATCATTACAAGGATATAGCAATGAAGTTAGATAAACTATACCTGGATAGCTTAAGTACTTAAGCTATCACTCACTAGTCTTCTTAGACTCAGTAAATCTACAACAAGACGACAATTTGGACAAATGCCGTGGCTTGGAGTTGGATCATTCAAGAACTTGGCCGCCATCACCAGACACCACTCACAAATTCACGAGGGATACATCGCATGACACTGCTATAGATTACATTATTGCTTGTCTCTCCATGAACTTGAGAGAACTAGATATATTGATATGCTATATTTGTAATGTAAAATTGATGAATTTGATATTTACCAGTGCATTTCTTTTGCGGGATAAGTGTGTGACAAGACACGAAGAAGGAGGTCCCCGTGTTATAAAGTTGACGTGGTATAAACATGCTGGGTATCAGCAGAATCTATCCCAGCCTGCCTTGCGGTATTTTGGCGGTGCTGCCATCTCGTGGTTCCCGCCATCCAGGTGAGCGTCCGTGCCGGATAACGGGATAACGACGCAGGTGCCCGCCCCCTCCCCCTCCCCCTCCCCCTCCCTCCAGGGGTGAGAGAGGGGCTTTTATCCTTTTATATACCCCCCCCCCACTAAGATCCTTGTTCTATATTATTAGAATTCACCATGGCGACATGGCTCGGGCCATTTTGGGGCTTTAGAAATTATATTATTACATTATAATAGATAATGGTGTGGGAGGACAAGACGGGGCTGAACCATTTATTGCTTGGGGGGGGGGGGGGGGGGGCAAAACTGGAAAAGCGTCCATGCTGGGAGGAGAGGGGGGGGGGCTCAAAATTTAAAAAAAAAAAGGGAAAAAAAAAGGTCCACTTGAATAGATACCTGCAAACACACATGATGGATGATTCTATAGGCGCATGCGATTTTTAGAGATTGGGGCGGGGGTATTTCTCAGAGTTCAAACGTAGTGGGGGGAGGGGGTCACTGGTGGGGAGGGGGTCGGAATAAAAATTGCCGTTTTGGCCAATTCCACCAAGCCCCCCCCCCCCCAAAGCTAATAATAAATTATTCTGCCCTATTTAAAGGGAGTGTCTGCCACGGAATTATATCAAAACGCGCTGCTGTAGAGTTTGGTTTGGTATTCGTTTATTTACACGATATTGTCAGCGTAGGGGCCAAAGCCACATCACCTTTATAAAACCACCAGTTGCTCAATAGGACGGGTATGTTGCGTCCCAAAGTTAGATACAAATGTGCCTCTACATGGGTCCCGAAAATTTTGACCGTGTCGCCGTGTCGATTTTTAGCAAAAGAGCCGTGTCACTGTGTCGAATTTTATGCATATAGTATATACTAGGGCATTAAAAGGATGACTGTGTCTGTCGATTTTTAAAAGGGCCGTGTCACTGTGTCGCACGTGTCGATTTTTACCCATGTAGAGGCACACAAATCACCTGGCCTCTTTACTGTGAAGGCTTCTAGCTCCTTAGGGAGTGTTCATTTATTACTATATTAGTTGCAGGGATGGTGGGTTTAGGGGGAGCATAACATTTTCAGACCCCTCATGAGAGGGGAGGGCGTAAAAAAAGCCCTTTTTAGAAAAAAACAGGCCTGCGCGTTACTATAGTTCAAAGGGGGGGGGGGGGGAGGCGTAAAATATTCCATGCGCTCTTGAGGGAGGGGGGGGGGGGGTAAATCTCACACTCTACTCCAGTAATTAATACTCCTTAAATGATGATAGTCTCAGTTCTTAACGAATGATTCGATCAGGCAGGGGAATAATGACAGACGGAGGGGGGGGACGGTAATTCAACCCCTATAAAGGGACAGAATCACTCGTCTACAGCGAGACCACGTAGCTACATGTATAGGACAAAGGGCAAGTTACCAACTACACGCGTGGGTAAAATGACTGTAGACATGGGACCAATACAAGACATTGAACCCTGCACTTTTATTGCATTAGATACATTTAAATTTTTGGACCAGACTAATGCGAATTACTCTATACCGTATTACTTTTTAAGCAGGGCAAATGTGAACCCTTACAATGTCGACTGGAATGGAGCAATTTGTCTTCCCCTTCCAACGACAAAAATCGCTTTTCAAGGCTTTTTAGTTCTTATAACTCAATAGGGCATATAATTTTGTATTTGATGACGGCTCCACAAGAGTTTAAATTTACCATAGCCTAGAGACAGGTTAAATTTACCCCTCTAGGCTATGGTAAATTTAAACTCTAATCCATTTAACCTTAGGAAACGTCCACATAGGCCTACAACCTTGTTTCAGATTTGACAAAGTATGAAACACCAAGACTAAATCAGTGGTCTTACAGCTCTTTATTTACAAACATGAACAAGTCAGATGATAGCATTCCCTTTGACAATAGTTTATATTAAAATTCTGAAGATGCCTTTGCGGTCTGCGACAGGTGTTCATTTCCCCCCTAAATGTGGCGGTATGGTACAAGTACTCAGGAGATTCCTCGATACCACGAATCCTATCTTTTTCCGTCTTTTCTTCCAGTTCTTAAATTTTGCCACAGAACATGCCGCCATGTCTGTAGTAAGTCAAAGCTATCTGATCCTGTTCAGTTTAAATAATTATTATTATCCTAATTTTGACGAAGCCGATGACGTTATAGGACACCACTATAGCTATGTGACGTCCCCAAAAGGGACGTAACGTCACTAGTGACCGTCCTTTCCACCAGGTAGCAGCAGCAGCAGTGCAGTCGGCCCGAAGCCGTCAACCACCAGTGTCCACAGGTCCAACGAGAGATGGCGCGTAACGGAATGCGAATTGCACTGTGATGAGGTTAAAACAGTCTCTAAGTTTACACTTTGGGTGTTTCTAGTGAGGCGAGTGAGCTGAGGATGGTGTCCATATTGCCGTGCCAGAAAGCCAGGTTCTCCCGCAGCTGCTGCCATTGCTGCTTGCCGAAGGTACGGTGTGTCGTGGACGATACAATCACCTTACGCTCCAACTGGTCCATCTTGGCATTCACCGCCTTTGTTCGCACAACTGCAGAAGCATTGAAAACAAGTTTTACTTTATAATGTACCACAGAGATATGACAATGACACATACCATGCTCGAGCTCCCGATAATATATACAACGTAATAACCTCCCCCCCTTTTAGAAATCCCTCAAATTTTAATGATTTTGCATGAGCATTAAACCCTCGACTACAAAAATGCCATCAAATAATTGTAAATGCATATGCCCTTAAACGAGGATAATTCACTTTTTTTTAAATGTACCTTCCATGCTCCACAAACCACATTTTCAACCGGCTAGTCTACATTATTAATTTTACCAATGAACTTACCATCAATTATGAATGTCTCTACATCGTCGGACTCAATGCCCATCTCACGCTCAATTGTGTCGAAGCTGATTTCCTTTTGTGTTTCTGCCATCTGCATGAAGGTCAACATGCGCATCTTGTGGGTGTTGGCCTCATGTGACAAACCTGTAAATGGGAATCACATTAAAATATCAGTAAATTCATCTCTGTTTGGTGTATTCATGGAATATTGTTGACTAAAATATTAATAAGTCCTATATACCTGCGGGTTATATGCAAAACAGATTCCAAGTGCGGGTTATACACAATTAAAAGAGAAAACAAGTAAACCCGGGGGTACTGGTTATGAGCGGTGCTTTGGAAGTGTACTACAGTACTATTAAAGTAGCGAAAATCAGACCCCAGGTGTGGGTTTATTCGTTTTTCCAAGGTTCAGGTGCGGGTTATATGTGAGATGTGGGTACTTCTACAAAGTATTTACAGTACATGTACATGTATATTATGGTGCATGATATATCACCATGGTTGGTTATTTTCCAATCTATTATATAGTGCAATATAGTGCAATATAGTATGCAATGAGCATGTAATGATTGGAAAGGGTCAAATAGACAAGAGTGGAACAGAACATATTGAGTTTATCCTGACCTATATTAGTATGCAATGAGCATGTAATGATTGGACAGGGTCAAATAGACAAAAGTGGAACAGAACATATTGAGTTTATCCTGACCTATTGTGTTGATGAAATCTCGGTGGGTGTTGTAGAATTGCATGTACTGCTCCAGCTTCCCTGATACGAAGATTGTTAACAACTGCAATAAAGGAAACACAATTAATTCATGGCAAAACAAGTACACCTTTCTACCACAATTGAAGTCCATTTACACATAATTTTTTTTTGTACATAATATGTACTATGTATTAATCAATGATTTCACACAAAAGCCTGTGACCTTTAAATTAACATAATGCATATTGTACCCTTTTAATAAGGTTCATCATCTAATTTCTTCATATTCCTAATATAAATTTATAATACGACCTGTAGAGGATACAGTAAGGCCAAAAAAAAAGAAGTAGTGTTCAGGTAACATGGCCCAAAAAAAATATGGTAGGTAGGTTGATTTTTATTTTATTTTTTTACCTTTTTTTTAAAAGGATTTCGAGACAAAATTCCTCCCATTTTCGTATAATTTTCAGTCAAAAAAAAGTTTTTTTTTGGTAGAAAAAACACAAAAATGCCTTCCAAAAGAAAAAAATAAATAAATAAAAAATTGGGTAGGGCCAAAAAAATAGGGTCGCTAGGGATACCTGAACACAACTTTTTTTTTCTTTTTTGGCCTAAAAACTCACGTCATGGATGGGCTCTCCCTCTAGGAACTTGACGGGTTTGAGGGTGAGGAGGTGGTCCATGAGGTAGGTGGAGGGGTCGCTGAGACACGTCACGATACAGCGCTGGGCGTCGTCACGCGCCTGCGACGCGTTCTCCTCCGTGTACGTACCGAGCAACTCAATCATCACCTTGGTCGCCTTCTCTCTGTAACACAGCATCATACAGTAGGGGTCAAGGACTAACTCAATCAGCTCCTATATTGGTGCTAATTTAGGTTTAATGTACCATGCCTTGTATATTCATGCTGCATTTGGGGGCGATGCATTCTCAAAGGGTTGGCATGATGCATGAATGCAGCCCTGGCGAGTAGGCTCTGTGGTATCTCAGCAGCGGATTTAGGGAGGGCCCTTTTGGCCTAAATTTTGGTTTTTATCATGTACTTTTACTAACTTTTTCTTATTTCTAACAGAGGTTTACTTTGACTTCAACTGGCCGCCTTAGGCATGCCGTAGATGTATCATACACACTTACATTTGGTGGCACTCGATGAAAGCCTCGTGTAGGTTCCTGAGAAGGTTCTGCACTTTGTTGGGGGTGGTCTCCCACTGGATCATCCACTTCTTAATCTACACGTAAAAGGGAACATGAGTTAACTTTAGCCCAGATGTCTATTCTATAATACACTCCTAAGAAATGTAGTGAATTATTGGATGTTAAACGCCATTTCGACAACTAAGGTCATATTCATGGCGAGTGTGAAATATTGGTCTTGTATAGTAAATCTCATATTGTTTTTCTAAGGATATCATATTTAAGACTACAAATATGTAGAACACAAAATGTAGAATTCTTTTTGCACGCTCTTTGATGGAATGTAGATACCGGCTATTTTTCCTGGTTACTATTCCGTTTTTTTTAAAATCTTATCTATCCCAATATGTACAGATGGATGGTATAAGGCTAGTGGTGCTCACCTCATCCATGTTGACGTTGATGTGGTGGATGTAGTCAGACTTGCCGGCTAACTTTACCATGGACAGGTAAACGTTGTACCGGAGGGAACACCGCGCGTCCAGTCCTTGGAACATGTTGTTCAAACTGAAGGCCAAAATTTGACAATTAGTCCAGAAATATTTCAAAGCTCCACACAAATCACTGTCATAATTCAGAAAATATTTTGATAATACTTGTATCTTATCTTTATCAAGAGCTGAGGCTCTAGTTTGAGTTCAATATCATGAAACCTAAACTCGTTAACTATAATCCAAGCAAGATACTGCTTGATTCAAATAGCATTGTCTCTAAAAATACTGTCTATATTGCCAAATTGGTGTATCCCACTTACATTCTGAAGCGGGCTCCGATACTCTTGTCGTCTTGTGTTTTGCATAGTTTTTCACACAAGGTAAGGATGACTCCTTCCACCTTCTCTGACGGAACCAGCAGGATCAGGCTGATCAAGCTGTTCATCACAGACTCCGCGTCTGAAATTAACAACAAATTCTATGATTTTCAATTTTACTCTTTCATACAAATTTCAATATTTATGAAAAGTAATGAATGGAAACTATAATTTTCAAGTGTAATCCTCGGGCATACCGGTAGCCATATTTCAATATTATGAGATAGTACCGTATTGTATTAAATCATGTACCTTTTATTGGGACATGTATTCAATACATGGCAAATGGTTTTCTTATTTTTAAATAGTTCACTCTAGACATCCAAGAAGTCTGGCAACACTTACCTGATTCTGACTTTTCCTCCTTCCATATTATGTCCGATGCCTCCACAATTTGTGAAAGATCCAATACTAAGGCATCTTGTGACGCCTCCTCTGAGATCTCTGCACCCAGAGACTTCAGGTAACTGCGGATCTCAGTTACCTGAAAGATAGAACATATTGTTATTTGTAGTAATAAATATCAATTGGGTTGTATAATGTCCGATTATGTTATCAATTTAATAGATGGAGAGTTAAAAGACTCAAGCAAGTCAAATTCAAGGATTTATATTTATCTAAAGGATGGAGATAATTATATATTGTATTTGTTGTAATTTGAATATGTCAATTTGCAATTGAGTATTTCAGATTCAATGTGGTAATTGTTTGTTTGTTTGTGTAGTTTAACGTCCCACTGACTATGCAGGTGAGACTTACTCAAGTTTGGAACAGATAACTGGACCCCTACATTGTACATGCATTCAGTTTTCTTTCCATTCATGTGTGAGCCCCACCAGGTACACTACACTGTAAAAGTTGTAACACAGTTTTGTTTACACATATGTGTGCAATTGAATGTATACACACAATACATGACCAGGCCATTCAGGGCTTATTTTATTAAGCATAGATAATTTGTGAATAGACATCTTCATACCTGACTACTGCCATCGGAAATTCAATGGAAATTATAATACACATCTGGCCACCCATTTCACAGTGCTGACAGTTCTGTCGTATTTTGTGTTGTGATACCCAAACACTGATTGAGCCATATGGCCGCCAGAACATGTGTTGCAATTCAATGAATCACAGGAAAACTATCCCTGATCTTGTAGACTCCAAACTTCCCATGCCGAATCTTTAACTGTTATTCCCCATTACTAACTCCTTAATAGACTTAAATGACCATTACCTGCTCAGATTCGTCTATATCTAGGAAGACCGGTACGCTCATGCTTGCGACTTCTCGTTGGACCTGTCAAAGCGAGGGAGGTACTCTCGAATACCGTGTTGTTCCACAATTCAATAGATGATGATTACCACTGATGTATTTAAAACAAAATTATTCTAAGAAGCAACATTCAGATAAGTCGTACTATATATTCATTGATATATCAAAGACATGTATATCTTTCAAAATAATATATATATCATTTTGATTTGAGACTATTTTCTTTGAAAACGAGGCGCACATGCTCGTCTGCTGGTCCCGTCCTGACGCTGCGAGCCGGCTCCAGAATACACTTGGATAGCACTGGCTACAGATCGGGAAATAGAGCACACCAGGAACAAGTTACGTACAGCGTGGATTTCATCATTTCTGCAGCAACATGACTGACAACCAAGGTGCGTATTTCTCGTAGGATTTGTATCTGTGAATAGTTTAACTATGCAAGCACAATCCATACATCACATCTGATGTAGGGTACATCTTTTTAGTACTTTAGCTGAGGTAATCATTTAGTTTGCACCCCAAGAGTTGGGGGTTCCCCAATTATCGCCCACCCGGCACTCGTCTGCACGACACGTTGAATCAGTCTTTAGTGTTGACAGCTGCGATATGCTAGCGGAGGGCACACACACTTGTCAAGGTCGAGTTACACGGGGCAACTAGTTGCTAGCAACTAATTGCAGGCAACTAGTTGCCCCGTCTAATGCAAAAGTTGCAGGCAATAGTTGCTAGCAACTAGTTGCCTGGGATCCATATTTATGGATTTGGGGGCAACTAGTTGCCTCCTATCTTTTGCAGGCTAGCAACTAGTTGCCAGCAATAAGTTGCTAGCAACTAGTTGCCCCGTGTAACTCGACCTTTAGTTATGTTATTACATGGCAAAATGCATTTTGTTTTGGTGTTTTATCCCACTTGTCAATTTGCTGAATACAATTGAACTTGTGATGTATATTTGATGCATATTGAAGGTGTGAAGATGGCACTTATAAGTCATAGCTAGACATAGCCTATGTTCAAACAATGTAAACAGCCGTTTATTATGAATAAACATAAATGACAAACGTCATGTACATGGTCATGATGGTGGGAACACCAATACTTATCCTGTTGCACGTACCTTTAAATACAAACGGTAACACGCCCCTTTCATGTGAATCTGTATTTATTATGATGATCAATATGATTTATTATAAACTTGCTGGGGAAAAAACACTATTTAAATGATTTAAACAATTAAATACCTTCAGAGGGATACGGTAGCCTACCGGTACCGGGTATTTTATAGGTAAATTTAAACTAGCAATGTATTCGCACTGGCCAAGACTAGGGGGCATTGCAGTGACGACAAGGTGCTCCTCCCTCTGCCCCTCCCCTTTGCCTGCCCCAGTACAATATACCTTATAAGGGCATATATTGATTGCTCTGACTACCCCGTGGCACCTGTACCAAGTACATAGTGGGCCATGCACCACACATGAGTAATCACCCTGCTTGTGGCACCATCTTGGTCACAGGGATAGGTCATTCTTTGGAAAGGGGGGGAGGGGTTTAAACATTCTGATTATTCGGGCACCCCCTCTATTTTGCTCCCCAATTCTCTGCTGTGCATGAAAATTTTCTGGGGGGAGGGGGGGTCATTCTTTTATCCATCTTTCATTGGGGATGACAGATCTTTCTATCTTATGTTATCATAATTGAGGCAGACCCCCTTACCTCCCAACAATAATCACTCCAATAGACCTTGAATGAGGAGAGAGGGACAAACCTAAGCCGCTATAGCCTGCCAGAAAGGTGATAATTACCCCCCCCCCCCCCCCCCCCCCCCACACACACACACACTGTGGTAGTAGGTGGGAGGTGCATAACACAAACTGTGGGCGGGTCCTGGTGTGTGGTAATCATAGCATAGGGCACAACATGGATGCGCTCTAGCGAGGACAGACCCCCTTTAAAATAGGAAACGTAAGCCTACTAGAAAAAGGTGTAAACATCCATAGCATGGGGAAGGGCGGTTCCACCACCCAGCCACACTAATGTTGTGAAAAAAAATTACACCTAAATTCATATAATATGAAATGAATTGGAAAGTGTTCTTTAGACACCGTAACAACAATAAAAAAAATATCAGAATTTCTTCTTGAACTTAAACGTAAAATCGCTGTAATTTGAATGAACCTATTTCAGAGAAGGCCAAGCGTGTGCAGCCTGCATGGGAACCCCCTGCCGGTAACTACATCACCGGACTGAAACTCTACAACAGTCTAACCCGGAAAAAGGTAGGGACCATTTAGATATTATGATATCTGTTGTCTCATAGCTGGTACTCAATATTGACTAGGTGTATATCACTAGGGATAGAGAGATGAATGGTAGGGAATCGATTTGCACCATACTTTCTGACATTGCGCTCTTCCCGGGAGAATACATGTCTATATAATGTACTGACGGGTTATTAGCAGACTCTATGAGCTGTTCCCAAAAAAAGATATGCTGGTTTTAGGAATCAACCAGGGAATAATATGTTTCAGTTCCATATACCGGTCTATATTATTATGTATATATGATATCAGTATATCAGTGTGGCAAACGCTTTAGAGTCTGAAACCGAAACCATGAGCATTATGCATATATTTTCTTTACATATTATATAAGTGCATACCAAAAAACAAATCCCATGAACGTTGAGTGGGAAATGATGGGCATTTCATCTAGTCAAATGAACGATATTGCCAAAAATGGGCCAAACTAGGACGGGATCTGTTTAAAATTCGCTAGGGATCGTGATCAGGTTAGGTGCCAGTCCAACAGGTTTTGTCCATTGTTTAACTGTATCGTCCAATGGTTTGACGATATATTCTATCAAAGTCATATAACCATTTGGCTAAATCACCATACACCCTTGTTAATACGTTTTTCGAAAGGGAAAACATAAACAGACAGTGGCATCTTGAGATGATGCAACATCGTCTCTTTGTATGCCAACTCAAATATTGCCTACAAGGCTACAATGACTTGCCTATATAGAGTAGATGATACAATGAGGGCATATGTTGTGAAATACATGCCTCCCCAGTTAAGCTCTATTTGGTTAGTTGTAGATTATTATATTTATAATCCATTGTGATATTCCTGTGAGAGCTGACAATGATTTAGAATGTATTCATTTTGGACGTGTTCATCACGTTTCTTCCGTAGTGACAAGGATTTAGCTAATGTTCAAAACAGATACAAATTCATAGTATGAAATAGTTATTCTTTACATTAGGGATGTCATTGATACTCACTATATTGACATATCGTTATTCCTAAAATGATGATATAAATCGGATCGACATTCTGTGATATCAATATATTGGACCAGCTGAATTTCAGCTTTCTCACAGTGAAAGAATTTCTCAGATATTCCTATTAGAGGCCAAGTTATAGTAATATAAGCAATATATGATAAATTGGCAGGAAAATGTGTTTGTAATTGGGGCATTCCAGATCTTATCTGAGATACATAGTGAAAGCGCAGCCCTCTGTCATAGCCTGCCTATATATCATTATTATTTACTGTATGAATAAGAAATTGAAAATTTGGACAAAAATGAAACCAATTTCAAAAATCTCAAGCATAACTCGGTAAAACAAAAAGTGAATAATGAATAGTCACAATTCCTGAATCTGGGATTTTAGAATTTCTCTAACCAAGAAGTATGGAAAGCCTCAGGTGAAACCCCCAAAGACAACGCAGACGAGCCAGCACAATGTTGATGGAAATTGTTCCATCCCCCATTTCATATGTTTTCACCATTGACTTAGGGTTGACCCCATAGTATAGTGAGAAATACGACAACCCTACAAATGAACTAATATACAAGACAGCACATAATGGGATCATGTGATTTAGGACGACTGTAAGCCTCACTTCATTCAGAAAAACTGCTTTCAGTTATCAAATGTAAAGTGGCCAAATGTAAAGTGGCCAAATGCAAAGTTGCCAAATGCAAAGTTAGCATCATCATGGGTGGATCGCATCAGGAAACTGACTTCTTTCAAACTGACTTCTTTCCGACTAGAAAATTGTCAAATGAGAAGTTAGTAAATGGGAAGTTAGCATTTGGCACGTTGGCAAATATAACATTGGCAAATGGAGAGTTGCCAACTGGAAAGCAGGGGGAAAAAAGCGTCCCCCACGCGAGGTGTCAGTTGTAGATATTTGTTGCCCAACCCCACCCTCCCACCAAGATTCAAATTTGTTGCGGTTGTAATTGTACATGCATTTGATATACGTAGCAGACCTGTATATGTAACTCGACCTATAGCATACAGGGGAGCCTGCTGTAGTAAACTCCTGGTCAGTAGAATGTATGGTAGGGGTGGGTGAAAGGAAGTCAGGGTGGTGGCTGGAGGAACAGGGGACAACAGGGGAACAGCAGCAGATGGTGGAGGTCAGCATATAGAAAGCAGCAGGGAGGAGGTTGCCATTTTGTTCACCAATGTGGTACTGCAACAGTTCACCTTGCCTAGGCCGCCATTTTGTCCCCCAATATAGCAACTGTTTATTACCTTGTCTTGGCTGCCATTCTGTCCCCAAACATAGCACTACAACTGTTCACCCTGTGTAGGCCACCACTTTGTACCCTAATATAGCACTGTAGCGTTCTTTTCGTTTAATTCAGAATTTTGCCCATTTTTTTTTCAAAGAGAAAACAAGAGGTTTAAATAGGTCGGTTCTGTATTCCCAGGTTCGGTCCAGTGGCCGCAAACTTTTTTGCTGACTATGAAACGCTTTGATTGAGATTCTAGTGTAACCAGAATCGAAGACGCTATCCGTAATCTGGCTAAATGGATGTGGGGGCGAACATTTACTGTGACACATACTATAAAAACTTTTTTTCTTAGGGTTAGGGTTAGGGGAAGGCGGGTTAGGGTTAGGGTTAGGGTTTGGGTTTGGGTTAGGGTTAGGGATAGGGTTAGGGTTAGCTTCCAGCCGTTTTCCATAGTAAGTGTCACAGTAAATATTCGCCCCCACATCCATTTAGCTAGATTACGGATAGACTTAAGGTCTCAGACAGGGAATTACTCCCCCACTATACTTTAATATAGCATGACATGCAATAAATTGTATTATAAGGAGGTATTGAAGGAAAAGTCTATCATACGTCACTACAATGAACCTTCATACATAATCTATTAAAGTATAAGGAGACTTTGTTCACGAAAATCTGAAATGCCACTCCCAAATGTCTACAAACCTCCATGACCGGCCAGTTCTGCAGTGAATAAATTCATTTCAGACCCAACTCAGATGGACCCCAAAACAAAGGCCTTTACCTCCAAGAACCATGTTTTATTGCATGTCATATGATTTAGAATTTATATAGGGGCACCTGTGATTTTTAACAGAATTTTAGAAAATCCCCTAACTATATTGACCACCCAGAACTCATCTGGTATTCTGTGCGGAGTCAGTCTTTCAGTAAGGATGCACCGACTGACCTCGGGGAATTCCCTATTTGAGACCTGCATGGAGAGGCGTGCTTTTCATATTTTCTGAAAATCATTTTTTCATGTGCCCTTGTGTGTTTGAAGTATGAATATGAACTTTTATTGGCCCTATGCAACTCTTTCCTATAATACAGAGACTTGTTTATGTCAAACTACCAACCTAAATAGTAGCGTTTCCAGCCCTTGACCTCTGGACTGAGCTTCTATAGGCTAAAACATGAATTTCTATAGGAAATAGTGCTGACAGAGCCATAAGATTGCACAGGCAGGTTACTAAGGGGCTGCTGATGATGTTACAAGCAATAAATATATTGCCCTCTATTGAATTGTGTGAATATTCTCATGACAATGTATTAAGGATGGCAATAATCGGGTGCAAAATCCTACAAATTCATGAAAAAGTGGTCATTTTGACCACAATGGCATACCATATTATCAATCCCTGACCTCATTCTTAAGCATACATATTTGGGCAATGTTCATTGAAAAAAATATGCATGTCAGAACAATGTGTAGCTTGCTATGAACTGCCAATGGACAGCTCTTGATGCTCGGAGACAGCCTGTCGGAGCTATGCTTTACGCAGAAAATCACACCGACAACTGTTCTGCAGGCCCCAAACCTGGATTATTATGGGGAAATGGAATCTGTGCTCCTAATAGGGTCTATTCAATAGTAGAAACTGCACCTCCTATGAACCTAGGCCCATTTTCATAGATTCTATAGGTTAAACATAATAAATCCTCAAATTTGTCGCTGTCAATTACCCCAAAAAGGTGGATTTTAATGATTTTCAACCAACATTGCACACCCCAGTAGGCCTAATTGTCCCAAAACATTTAAAACTAAGCTAAACCAATTGAATGATTAACTTTTCAATAATCCCCCAGACATTGTAGTTTATATAACTGTATCTGGTGCAGGTCTCAGACAGGGAATTACTCCCCCACTATACTTTTATATAGCATGACATGCAATAAATTGTATTATAAGGAGGTATTGAAGGAAAAGTCTATCATACGTCACTACAATGAACCTTCATACATAATCTATTAAAGTATAAGGAGACTTTGTTCACGAAAATCTGAAATGCCACTCCCAAATGTCTACAAACCTCCATGACCGGCCAGTTCTGCAGTGAATAAATTCATTTCAGACCCAACTCAGATGGACCCCAAAACAAAGGCCTTTACCTCCAAGAACCATGTTTTATTGCATGTCATATGATTTAGAATTTATATAGGGGCACCTGTGATTTTTAACAGAATTTTAGAAAATCCCCTAACTATATTGACCACCCAGAACTCATCTGGTATTCTGTGCGGAGTCAGTCTTTCAGTAAGGATGCACCGACTGACCTCGGGGAATTCCCTATTTGAGACCTTAACCAACTAGAATCCCAGCTGATACTGCCACCTTGTGGGAGATTAGATAACAAGGAGTCTTGGCAAGTCAGGTGCTGCCATCTGTATTCTATTGGTATTTCAGTCACCACCTTAGTACTTTTAGTACACCTTAGTAGTGCTATTTAGTGTGTATAAACCACTAGCCTAGATGGTATGTAGCATTAGGTCTCACCCGATACGCCATCGTTTTCCCTTTGGGAGTGTATCACCCCGAAGGGTCGTCATGATGCATTCATGTAGACCTGGCGAGATACTCGCCGGGGCTGCATTCATGCATCATGACGACAGAGAGCATAGCGCTCTTAATTTAATCACTATGCCACCCTTAAAGTATCAACTAGAACAAATAGAAATAACAAGAAGACACATTTTATTAAATGCATGATCAACACATCTTTATTGCTGAGATTGTAGTCCCTGTATGTACAAATTACGCACACTGACGCCGGCTAACGTGTGAAACACGGCCTCTACTTTAGCTGAAGGTGAATTTACAACTTGTGTTTATATTTAATATATATTTTTGCACGCTACCAGACACACGTTGTGGCCAATGTTCAACACGGGGAATCCCGGCCTGTCTGGCTACTACTGCATATATGGTGTTATAGGAGCAGCTCGGTTCTGTATCACGAGTTGCTCATATCAATAGCTCCCATTTAATTCCCTTTAAGGGCCGCATGGTGCTTTAATGTGCTGTGTCGTTTGTTGTCATGTTGCATGAATACAGCCCTGGTGAGTAACTCGGCAGTGCCGCATTCAAACATCATGCCGGCCATACAGGTTTGATACACTCCTGAAGGGCCCGCATGACGCATTCATGCATCATAATGACAAAAGGCATGCGACCCTTAAATGGTTTTAACAAAAACAAAGATTATATAACATATGGGGATCTGTCTTAGCTCACCCATACTCTGTCCAAACAAACTATTTCATAATTTATAAGCTTACAAACAGGAAGTTCGTGATAATAACCATATATATACTCCTTGTCGATAATATGTAACATAAGATAATAACAGGACATCGCGGGGAATGTCTTCTCAATCTCATACCATTTTATGTACAAACAAAAGCAGATATCGATGGCATACAACGCTGGTTTGGCTTGTATTATCTGGGGTACATCTCCCCTACCTCCCATGCAGGTTGGGAGACCTTCTGTGCAGGTTAGGAGACCTTCCATGCAGGTTAGGGCACCTCCCATGCAGGTTAGAACACCTTCTATGCAGGTTAAAACACCTCCCATGCAGGTTAGAACACCTTCTATGCAGGTTAAAACACCTCCCATGCAGGTTGGGACACCTTCTATGCAGGTTAGGGCACCTTCCATGCAGGTTAGGAGACCTTCTATGCAGGTTATGACACCTTCCATGCAGGTTAGGACCAGGCAGGATGGAGTTCACACAGTGCTGTGATAACGTATATACAGTCTGTCTTGGGGAATATGCATAGTCCGCCAATATTGGAAGCATCTATGATACAATCACCAGGGAACCAAATATAGGTATGATACACAAAGTTCAATAGACCTGGTCCGTACGTTATTATAGGTGTCTTCCATAGACTCTAGGCCTATATTATTGAGACCACAGCCTATATTATACATGTTCCTGAACAACACAAAAAGGGTTAGATATACATGTAGTACCATCGTCTTTCCTCAACAGCAATAGTGGGCTAACTCTGTATATACATATACACAACAGTTTTACTAGAGTAAACCGCAGTCATCTTTATCCGTTTTAAAATAGATAAGCTTTCAACCAATGCCCCCTTTTCCTAAAATAAGCAGAATATGTCGAAAAACGACTGTATATAAAAGAGGTCTCTATATAAATGTAAAACCCGAAAACACCCTTTTGAGGATACTCTTGTGGAAAGATTTCCCATGAAAAGAAAACTTATGGGGTACCAGTAATAATTGTATAATTGTGACTTCAATTTTTTTTCTGCAAGTAACCCAACCCCCAATCTTGGCAATCACAACAGCCCAACCCCTCCCAGTGTATCGTATATGTACATCGTATATATGATATATAATATACGGAATTAGTTTTGCCATCGAATGAAGATGATTGCTACTTTTCACCAAAAACAATGATTTCGTTAACCTGTGCACATACATGTATCTTTGTATTAAACCACGACGGAGGGGCAAGACAAAGGGATTCACACCTTGGTTATTTCCACATAGACTCACATAACCTTGCAGCCGTGGTTTAAAACAGATAGACGATGGTTATGAGAGGGTAAATATAGCTACTATAGAGTGACAAACGCCCTATGAGGGTGCCGGCCAGTTTACAGTGGTTATTTCTAGTTACACTCCCATAACCATAATCTATCAATTACGTCACCATGTATGACTGGGCTCGTCTCTTAGCCCTTTAAGGGCCGCATAATGTTTTACTCTACTAAATCACTTTTCCTTATGAAACATGATTGCCGTCCTGATGAGTAGCTCGCCAGGGCTGCAAGCATGCATCATGCCCCAGCCCGTTGGGAGTGTATCAATCATGTAGCATTGGCATGGTAGCCCTGGTAAGGGCTGCATCCAAGCATCATGACGACAAAAACTGGCTTAGATTCATTCATATGATGCACTCATGACCACACACACACCCATACCTATGAGCAGCTCCATGAGCAACTCCTCTACCTCTCATACCACCCAGGAGGGGGCGCTATAGTCTGCTTACCCCTGGAAGTGCCGCCACCTGGCGAGCTCAATAGGAAATATTATGATTTACTCTCACATGACTAGAGTTACCTATGTGAACCCAATACTGGGTTCTGACCACACCTGTTACATACCAAGACAAGAGTTAACATCTGAAACTAGCCACAGCCCAGGTGTACATAGACATATTATTACATTGAGTGCATTGACACGGCCAACATCCGAAAACCATGTAACATATTCAACAATACATTATCAAACCTTGCCAGAGAAATGTATATTTAAGTCAAAACCTATGTCGACTTCTAAGTTTTAATTCTCTGAGGTACATTTTTTATAGTAAATGGCTGGACTTTTTTCACCGAGAATTATTAAATGCTGTGTTCATCTTATCTTTTGATTTTTTTTCCAATGCATATATTTAAGGTGCAGCTTGCACTGTTGCTCTATCTTTGGGAGGGGGGGTATGATTTACCTATATCTATATGATGTATCGCACCGTGTTTGTTTTCCTTGGTTAATGTGATTACCGCCATTCCTATCAAACATTGGTAGTCATTTTAGAATGCAGGTGGGCAGACATGTTTAGTCATCACTGTGCACCCAGAGTGAATAACGTTGTCATTTTTGGATATCCATAGTACGTCATGGCACGTCATGGCACATTATTTGACGTGTGCATACTATGACGTAGGTGAGCAGTTTAATCCTCTTCACTTGGTAATGCGACATCATGGGCTGACATCGGTGTCACATACTATTATGACGTATCTATATGGCACACATCATGACGTCTCTAACTGTCATAATGACGTACATTATAGTATCCGTATACGGCATATGAGCTGCCCCCAGCTTTGGCTTCCAGTGCGGAGGTGGAGAATTTCTGTACATAAAAAATTATCTGCAGTATCTTAATTTACAAGAATTCCCCTAATACTTCATAATTTTATATTGACTGTGGCCATCATTACATGGCGTTACCTATAGAAATTGTGTCTGACTGTACATTGTTTGGGTATACATTTATTCAATTTATAACGGGTATTTTATGAAATAGTTGACTTAAAAGGGAATAATACCTGGTGGCAGAAAATGTCATTAGAGTCGGCTAGAGGGTAAGTTACAAACATATTTACACCCTTATCTAAGGGAATCCAACACAACAGTCTTGACTATAATACCAATTCTCCTCTGTTGTATTGGCATCTACTGACAGAAATCGCATCTGCATCTGTTTATACTACTGTACTTTACATATCAATTGCCCAATAATGTCAAATGTATCCACCAATCCAGACAGCGTCTTTAATATATGTTAGAAAAGTATGAAATCACTGGAAAGTTATGCCTGATCCCACACTTCGATATCAAATCCATCCAACTCACAGGTCTTTGTTCTTTGATAATAGATTTGATCCCATTTCCTCCAGTGAATGCCTCAGGTGTACTACAATGTACCTGGGCGGGACCAATCAGCTCCCGGTGACACAGAAACACCCAGGTTGGCCTTTGTAAGCTGTCCTCCAGGGTAACCAGGTATGAAACCCCCGGCCCCACCCCTTGATTATCCTCCAGCAGCCCCACCCTTAACCACTTGGCCGACATGATCACTAGGAAATTGCCAAATGGGACGCGTTGCCGGTGTCGCCTTTCACGGCTCTTTACACTGCTCTACGGAGATCCTGGGTCCGGCGACAAGGCCGGCACGCCCCCGTGTGGGCGCTAGTGGAACTACACCTAGATTTGAACCCTGCACTGGGGTATCATTATTAACGTAGGAATACAGGGGCTTCAACAATGAGAGTGGTACTGAGCCAGGCTACCACATTCTTCATGAGCTATCTGAGGAAAATACTTCATGTTGACAATGTCTCTCTTAGTGGTTTTTTTTGTTTGTTGGATCTCTCAGTTATGGTGTGTATTAAGGGAGTCTTAAGGACAGAAAGACACCAAGGAGAATCCAATCAAACTGCTCCATGGTGCACTTCTACGTGTAGAGGCTCAGTCTAGAGGTTACCTTCATGGTCAATTTCAAGGTCAAATTAATGGCTGCCTCAAGGTCATCTCAGACCAGATATAGGACAGTCCCATGGTACTATCTTGAGGTGGAATTAATGCCCTTGGCACGTCTGCAGCCAGACCCATCGTCAGTCTAGAGGTGGCAATCATGTGAGCCTTTAACCCCCAGCGCCCCTATATATAGGGCTGTGTACCTGTCCCGACTCCACTCCGACTGTCACTGGAGGGGTACCGAGATCTGCCCCTTTAAGAAGCCTCGAGCTCAGCAACAGGAGGACTAGTTTACTATGAGCATTGTCTGACCGAGTGACTCATGTACTCCATGAAGTGTTTCAGCACGTGGGTGTCCATAGGTTTATGCCTAACTACTGGTTGGACCTGCTGAGCGTTGGCAATGTTTTATAGGTGCTAATATTCCTTATTTTGCGTATTGACCGGTTTTAACACCGATCTCTGTGAGTTAGTTAGTGAGTGAGTCAGTGAGTGAGTCAGTGAGTGAGTCAGTGAGTGGGTCAGTGAAGGAGCAGCTCGCCTGTACAACACACTACGATGAGACCTCGATAATCCGGCATCCAATAATCCGGCACTCTCGATTATCCGGCTGCTTTGCCAAGGAAAGTTGCATACAGGGGCATATATACATATGCTTCAATAATCCGGCATATCCAAGATCCGGCCGTGTTTTCTTTTCAAACAGGGGTGGTCGGATTATCGAGGTATACTATCACTGTACTTGTAACAGACTGCACAGCTCAGACGTAGATCTTGCTGGAGCGGCAGTAGGGCTGCAGGTCGTCCTCTAGTTCCTCGTAGTCCTCATCATCACTGTAGTCGGCCTGGTGGCAGATCGGACAGAGGCGCGCCAGGTCGTCGAAACACTCGCCGCAGTAGACGCCCTGACAGTGCTCGGTCTGACAGTCCCTGAAGGTCTGGTCCTCCACGCAGTCACACACCAGGCAGTGCGCCTGTTTGTACACAAACACCCGACACAGCGGCACCTTGGCCGCTAGCCGGTGACACACGCTGATCTGCTCCCGCGTCTGCTTCTCGCGGTGGTTGACCTTGGCGCGCAGCTGCAGGAGTTTGGGCATGCGGAAGCGCTGGTTGAGCACCACGTTGTAGAGGTGCACCACGCGGGCCTTCTCGCGCTCCGGGTAGAAGTAGGCGGTGATGCGGTTCCGGAAGCGGAGAATGTAGGCCTTGAGCAGGATGCTGAGGATGAGGGCGAAGTAGAGCAGGAAGACGACGAGCAGCAGGAGGATGGAGGGCGGGGTGGGGTCGGGCAGGCACACGTGCAGGTCCAGTGTGTAGCCGAAGAGGTTGGCCGGGTGGAAGCCCTTGAGGAAGACGTGGAGGAGGTCGGTGATGACGCCCTCCCCGCTCACCACCAGCTGCAGGCTGTCCTTGCCCGTGAAGTCGTACTGCGGGTCGCCGTGTTTACTGATCATGGCCAGGATCCAGTAGAGGATGTAGTCGAACATGTAGCACGTGAAGGCCAGCAGCATGTGTAGACACAGCACGCAGAGCCCAATCCGGTACAGCCCATCCTCGGGGGGCGACAACTCCGAGATGGTCGTCTCAATGAGGTAATTCCGCTCGTATTTCTTGAGCGGTAACAGACTCTCGCCGGCAAACTCGCAGCGCTTTTGATCGAGCGTCTTGAACTGTGGCGTGACGTAGACGTTGTCGTAGGTGTCCTTGGAGACGTAGTTCTTGACGTGGAGGTAGGAGACGTAGATGAGCAGTATGATAGCCACGGGGACTATCTTCATCAGGATGGCGAGCACCTCGTGGAAGTAGGCGGTGCGGCCATAGAACTCGTCATGGACCTTGCGCCGCACACTGTATAAGATCTTGGAGGCGTTGATGCGTGTGGTCAGATAGGGCTCCGGGTTGATCTCGAACTGCAGTGTCCTCTGCAGTCGGCGCATGGCCATTTGCGTAGAGTTTATGGCGTCGTAGACCGCCTCCCCCGCCCACCCTGAGGCATGGCAGAGCAGCTCCGAGTCGTTGAGGCTCTGGCACACGATGTACCTGTCCAGCGGCTCACAAATGTCGCGGTCACTCTCCGGGATATTGTCCAGTTCACTGCGAGAAATAAATAGAAAATAAAATGTATTTATATTCATAATATTCATAGGCTTCATATATATAAGGACAATATTAGCATTCAAAAATAGCACTTCAAATTAAGCTACTTCACTTTAATACTGCATCGTTAATTTACTGACTACATTATTCTCATATTAGAAAAGAAGAATAAGACAAACATGGCGGTAGGCATTGGACCTGTATCAAACTAAAGCTCCATCTTTTAACCTCAGTGCTCCCTTTATTCACCTCCACACGTGTATTAATCTTATATCGATCTCCACATAAATGTAAGAAAGATCCATTTCTGCCTTCTCGCGGATCAATACACTAAGAAACTTATTGACCCCGAAAGAAAGACCTCACAAATCACTACTTAACCCAGAACGCTCCACTGACATGCCCTTTAACAAAGGGCCTACCACTGCATAAAACTGCCGTCTCTACAAACTGATGACACTCAAAGGGGGGAAATACTGAGAGGATTGATGTATTAGTTGAGGAATAGAAAGGGAAGGCAGTTGATGGTACAGAGAGAGAGAGGTACCTCCCCCCACACCATGTTCACTTGTCATTGGCTATCCCATTTCCATATATATTTATTGGTAAAAGGCCGGGGCGACCTCCGGACCAGCAGAGGTCAGTGGTGAATGTATTTGTAGATGCCGGGGCCGCGAGTTGATCTGTCAATGCTTACCACTCCCTTACCACTCCATGCCACAGCGCCGCGCACGGCCGCCAGCCGTACCACAGAGCTGATAACTGATTACATCTCCTCAGGCCGAGAAAGTCGGATTAAGGCGCGCCCGGGGACGCCGCCGTGGAAATAAGCAGGAGACCCCGTAGAAATCAGCTCCCACCCCTCACCATCGTCACCACCATGCACTAGTCGTCTCACTCACTCTCTCTCCCGGCGGCTCGATTTGGGGGCAAATGGAGTTTTTATTCATTGCTTATTGATTTACTCCAATAAAGCTAGTTTGTTCTGTGCGGTCTTTTTTCGCTCTCCCTTCTCACATTTCTTTTTACCTCTCTGCCTTTTATATTCTTTTTCTGATCATTCCCAACCCTGAGCCACCAAACCCAACTGACTGGTACCACCCCTTCACCCTTTCCTCCAGTGAGGCTTCCGTTGGTCCTAATCCTCATCCTCCAGCCCCAGTCCTCTCCCCCTGGAGGCCTTCCCGCCCTTAGCCGCGGCTTCATTAGCTTCCTGTTAGCGGGTCACATGACCAGGGTGCGGGTCACGTGGTGGTCACGTGGGCTGATGAGTGGCGCCGCCTGTGGGGCGTTGGAGGAGACAGGCGTCTGGCGGCGTTAGACGAGGAGACGATGGGTTCAGGATGGGACAGGATGGGTGGGTGGGCATGGCTAGTTGGGTTTTGGTAGTAGCCCTTTAAGGCAGCGCGGTGTTTAAATGCATCTCTGCCCAGCTTTCAAAAAAATAATTGCATTTTTTAATTTTTTTTTTTTTTTTTTGGGGGGGGGGGATTCATTTCACCAGCGATATGCATACCCCATGATTGCACCCATGCATCATGCATGAGGACAACTGACATACTGACATACTGCATTAAAACAGTATGCGGCCCTTAAAGGGTTGACAGAGATGTTCGTTGGCCTTTAGAAGGTGTCCTCTACTCGCACCCTTCCCCACCTGTCTTCCTCCAGTATTACTTCAGGTGCCAGGTACCTTCAGGTGTGGAGGAGCCTGCCAATTAGAGTCACACCCCACCCTTCTGAGGGTGCTTTGCATTAACCCTTTAAGGACCGCATAATTCATTAATTCAGGATGCACTTGGTCGTCATGATGCATGCATGCAGCCCTGGCGAGTAACTCGCTATAGTGCTCCATTTAGGCATCATGCCCACCCTACAGGATTAAGAAATACCTGAAGGGTCGACGCGATGCACCAATGCGGCACCGACCAGTTACAAAATGCCTAAAACTTAAAATCCCTCCCCCCAAAAAAACAAACAAACAACAAGCCTCTGACAGGCGTCCCCTGGTTGAAATCCTCACTTGTCCTATACGGGACTAGCGCATAAGGCAATGGGGGCAGCCATCTTGGCTCAGAGAAATACATAGTGAGGAGAGGAGATTAGCCTGATAAGGAGATGGAGTTTAGCCCCCGACTACCTCAGGTACCAGGATGTGCTAGTGCCGTATACTCTTACCTGCCAAAGATGACTTGTCTTTTCTGGAGGCTTATGGTCTGTTTGGGCGCCCACCGGGTGGGGTTGATCCGGTCCAGGACGTCCCTGGCGTGGTGGTAGACGGTGCCCAGGGTGCCGAGCACCCCCAGACACTGGTTCTTGGCTGCCGCGATGCCCTCAGCACAGTCGGCGAAGGCCACGTCTATCAGGTGGCGGCATGTCTGTGTGGGGAGACATAGAGGGGGATATGTTAGAGATAGGGCTGGAAGCTGAGATATTGTGGTTAAACAATGTGATTTTGATTCAAACAGATGGGGTTTTTGTTTGGATGTTGATGTAAACTGACTATTATCATTGAAACATGAGCTGTGCCTTTACCCTGTAAGGACTGCATAGTGGTTGAATGGGTTACGCCCTTTGTTGTGCTGATGGGTGCATGCATTTCTGGTGAGTAACTCACCAGTGCTACATTCAGGCACCATGCTGATCATATATGCAGCCCTAGAGAGTAGACTTACCACGGCTGCAACACGACGACAAAAGCATAGCACATGAAAGGGTTAATAATAGATACAGGGTTTCGCATCATTTTAGTGCATTGACCATGCGATTTATTTTTAGGTGATTATCTTGAATCCTCTCTCAACCCCTCGATTAAAGAGTGGTGAAGAACATTGCCGGAGCAGGTAAAACGCGGTAGATGTCGTATTAATGCCAAGGGTAAATTAATTCACAATGCATCTTAAACGAGCCCCACTGGGGAGACCATCCAGTAGGATAAGAAGGCATCCCAGTGGACACGAGTCTTGGACGCAGAGGCCCCTCCTCATTCGTCTTTAATGGCAAATTGGAGGAATTTGAAAGAAAGTTGCACCATTTAAATCAATTGTATTCCCTTTAGTATGAAAAGATTATGTTTAATGTGTATTACAGCAGACAAGGGCAGCTGATGGAGATATTTTTGAGACTTTTGGGAAGTTTTCTGACATTGCAGAAACAAGACGGCTACATGACTCTCTACCATGATATAGACGCATATATTATATTAACCCTCTTAGGGCCATATTGTGTATAAATGCGCTGCATGCAGATGTACCCTTTGGCCTCATAATGTATGAATGCAGGCCTGTCACTCCAGGACTGCATTTTCATGCAATATATGAGTGTATCATAGTGGTGGTCATGATGCATGCGTGTAGCCCCGGGGCGATACGCGCCAGGGCTGCATTCATGCATCATGACCACAAATGGAGTAGCACTATATGCAGCCCTTAAATGGTTATAAATGTGATTTTGCCGCTAGGTTTGAGGCTATGACACGTGACCACATGTCACATGACCCAAACCCGCGTCAGAACGAGGGCGCCGCGTGAGAATACGCCACCTGGCGGCGCACAGACAACCAGGGGGCACGCGACTTCCGCTTTGAAGCTGCCCACTAAAGGCTACCCACTTCACTAAGTCTCGCAAAGCTTCGCGGAATCTCACATGGACGAGACGTATGTAACGAGAGTATCAAAGGCGATGATATTTCCTATAACGATAGCAAGCATGATCCCAACCAGCTCACTTCTTGTGTGTTGCTCTTTGCAATTGATACGTTTTGGTTTTCTCACTCAGAAGTGCCTTAGAAGCATATTGACCTTTGAATAATGGGACAATCTATCTCTCACAATGAAGATCTATGCACTTTTAAATTGTGGACTCTTTAAGGATGGCATTGTGCCTCAAAAGCAATAAGATGCACAAAAGCCATCCCACCGAGTAACTAACCAAGCACTGTATTATTTGATCATGCTGCGTAGGGTCTGTGAGACATATGAATGCAACACTTGCAATCTGCTCACCAGTATTGCATCCATGCATCATGTCAACAACAGCCACAGTACATTAAAGCATTATGCACCCTTTAAAGGGTTAAAAGTCAGAGTCAGCAAAGCTAGGTGTAGTCAGACAGCTCTGTGTAACTTGGAGAGTCTCCTGTACTGAGGGGAGCAGCTCATGGAGCAGCTCAGGGAATGCAGGGGACAGCCAGCTCGAGTTGGAGCCACTCAACATGGCTTTGAGCAGATTGCGAGACATCAGAGTGGTTGGGACGAATTGGGAACAGCTCAGAATTGCTCAGCGTTGTGGAGTGGCTGGCAGTTAGTCGGGTACAGCTGATAGGGTCAGAACCTCCCTCCTCCATCACCACGTCCACCGTCCTTAACCCTTTAAGGGCCGCATAGTGCTTTAATGTATGCTACATTGTATTACCTTTGTCGGTGTGTATAGGCCTGTAGCTGGATTCATTATCAACCAATGAGATAACTCCCTGGCCTTCACTGCGGAATTCTTAGGGGGCATTATGTAACAGCTTGTACCCATTGTGCTATAGCTGTATTAGTGCTTATCTCGTCGGTTACCAGATCAAGCAATGGTGCCCCTACTAAGGAATCTGCAACCTCGGTATACGTGCCAGGTCTGCATTCATGCAACATGCAGAGCCAATGGGGGGGGGGGTCGATGATGCTTGAATGCAACACTGGTGATTTACTCGTCAGGGCTGCATTTATGCATCATGACGATAGAGAGCACAATGCATTTACGGAATATGAGGTCCTTAACGTATTAACCCCTCCCTACTACCAACAAACTCCAACAAACGCACCCTAGTGCGGAAACCCATGGCATGGGTGCGAATTGTGGTCACAAAGGGTGTGTTCTTGGTCAAGTCAACCCAGGGCATCTGCCACCATTCTGATCTGCTCGCTAGTGTGTTTATGACATAGGCAGTATTAAATAGCAACATCGGTATAGCGACATCAATGATCATGATATTCTACAGTCGCGTAGGTAACCCTTTCACAACCTTATATGGCTTTACATGACTGTGTTGTACTAATGTACATGCTGTATCGGCATGATGCATGGATGCATCATGCCCCTGTAGGGAGATGTAGGGAGGTTCTGACCCTAAAGGGTAAAATTGGTGTGATAAGTTTACAGATGGTTTGGAATACTAAAACACCACACTACAATTGGCAAATCCCACATCTGAGTATCAGACTTTGAGTGTTGATGCCAATGGCGGAAAGGGATCCTTGGCAACAACCCCTCGACTGCAACTAGCCGTGGTAATAGTTTCATGTGAGGTGTGGCAATGCGATCAATATAGCTCAGGCCAGGACTCGATACACAATTGTATGAGCCAATGAAACAAATACAGTGCTTCAATTTAAAGTTGGTGGCTGTAGAAGATCAATCAAGACTGTTTCAACCATCTCACGCAGAATACAGTAATGCAAAATCTATTTACAAGCAGAGATGCCATGTCTACTTTTGCAGTATTAAACTCCAATTTCCCAAGAAAATCTTCTGTATTTAGTTATGTCAATCTTCTACAGGAAATTAACCCAAATCGGAAGATTTCGACTTTTTGATGACCAGACAGTGTCATCCCTGATTGAAGTAAACAACGTGTACATTCAATTCAGTTCGCCCTATTATATTTCTATAACCAGATTCCCGATTTTAGAACATGAAGCCTATTTTATTTTTGGGAATTCTCTACACTTCTGCTACTGTGTTGTACTGTGATGTATGCAGGGGTTAGGTAAGCCCTTTATTTACAGTCTGTGAACCCCGTGTATATTTTCGGGGATAATGGTGGTGATGTGTCGGCGTCCCGTGGTATCAGCGCGTCCCGCTAGGGAGCGCCACGCGTCAGGTGCCGCCAACCAAAATATTTATTGGGCATTGCGTCACCGACCCCTGAGGTCCCCGAGACGATCTGCATATCTCTGTATTCTTGTTGCTAAGCATTCCAGTCAGGATATACCAGAGATTGTGTGTAGAAAAACAAGAACAGTATACGGACTCAGACTGGAGAGAGAGAGGGAAAGAGGCACTTGGGAAGCGTCTAGTTCTATGTAGCAGATATTTAGCCATGTAGCTGTGGAAGTAGAAGTTTAAAATGTTATCTTAAATATACTAAGGCAGTAGCTAGACAAGGTGTACGATACTAACCTCCAGATATCATAAGGATTCATTTATACCATTGGTCTATCCATATAACAGTGGACAATAAAAGGTAAAGAAGTAGAAATAATTCCCATTTATCTGGATCTCTCTGTATTTAAAAAATAAAACTCCATTGTCTAGCCTCCAGGTTCGGTCCGTATGGGCCCTGTGGACCTGCTGACCAGCCTTCGGCTGTGTTGGTTTTAAAACTATATCATCTTGTCTAGCCATTGTCTGAGTAACACAGATCCCAGTACCAGGCTCTATTCAGAGCCCCCGGTACCAAGGAGGCATCATGTGTGCCCGCTCTGAGACACCGATTGATCATCCCTACCTAAGATGCAGCTCTGTTAGCTCTGCTGGACATTGTTCTGTGTGTTTTCTGTGTTATTAATTGGTGTATAGGACTATCTCCCCTCTGCCTGTGGGTGCTGGATGTTAGGGGGGGGGGTGGTAGCAGGAGTAGTAGCAGGAAGGGGTGGTGATGATAGCATTTAGCCCTTTAAGGGCTGCGTAGTGCTTTAATGTGTAAGGCCCTTTGTCAGCATGATGCGTGGATATGGCCTTGGTGAGCAGAATCGGTACGGCTGCATTTATGCATCATGCAGTGCTTTTGTGCATAAGTGTATCAACCCCATAGGGTTGGTATGATGCATGAATGCAGTGTTAGTGAGTAATGGCATGAATACATTTACGCAGTAGTAGGCCCTTGAAGGGTTAAGGGTGTTTGCAGGAGAAGTTTGGGAGTGGCGTGTGCCCACCACAATGCCCACAGCACACAAATCACTGAGTGTTCGATATGACGCCAGGGGGCTCTGGGGGCCCTCATTACCCCGCTGTTGTGTTATCTACTCTCACCCCCTCCGACTAGCTACCATTTCTCATATCTTCCCCCAACCCCCAACCCCCAACCGCCCTCACTGTCTCGCCCCACCCTCCAGCAAGGAAGTGGTCATTTCAGAACAGTGGGGGTAGTTGAATTGACCAGGACGCACGGACGCATAGTATGTCCACTTATGCCCCACCTACCACCAAGGGGAGTCACCCCCGAGCCTACCCCCCCCCCCCCCCCCAACTATACCCACCCACCCCCTACCTGCCGTTAAAAAATGACCACTCCCTAAGTCTGGGGGATTTCTTGTGGCCAAGCCTCCCCACCCCCCCCCCCCCCCCCTCGCACTCACGACGATGGGTCTGTTTCTAGCCTGGAAACAGATCAATGACTAGCTTGAGATATTCACACCGACTCGGCTGTTGTGGCTACTGGCGGTATTGGACATCTCCACCCCTTTCCCATAACCCTTCCCCCTCCCCCTGCCCCTACCCCTATCCCTACCCTCCCTACTCTTACCTCAACATATTTAGTACACAGCCTGATTCCAGTCCTGTGTATTTTACTCCCTCCCCGGGTTCACTTTTAAAAGTGGACACATTCCCAGATGCCTTGGGTCACACCCTGTTTAGGTGAGTCACTCACTAACTCAATCATTCACTCACTCACTCACTCACTCACTCACTCACCCACTCACTCACTCACCTACTCACTCACTCACTCACTCACTCACTCACTCACTCACTCACTCACTCACTCACTCATTCTCTCCATGTTCATGTGAGTCACTCGTCCCCTCACCGAATCACTCACCCACATCATCCACCTGTATTCCACCATTCATATCACCGCGTATTTGTAATTACCAAGCTTTAAGGAAGACGGGTGCGGGAGGGTGTAAACATAAAGCTAAAAAAGGACAAGGCAGGAATGGGGTGAGAGTGTGTTAGAGGCTGGTGTGTAATTGGGGGAGGAGGGGACCTCAGCACCTACCCCCCATTCCCTACAAATAGCATTCTTCTTACTTTACTTCTCTGTAGCAATATTTTCTGTTACACCCTCTTTCCTCCTTCCTGTCTATACTCGTGTGGCAGAGCGAGACCCCTGAATTTCTACACTATAGTTTCCTAATTCCTCCAACATTATAACCACAATAAATGTCCGATGTACATGTATACATGTTCATAACCGACTCCTCATGTTACCTTCCCCTTTTTTAAATTTTGGCCATTGGTTTCCCTCCGGTTCCTCAGTCCATACACATCATGTAATTGAGCAATTGTGATTCATTCTAACTCCCCGACTCCATTTCTAACCCCTTATCGTCTCCCACACACGAGCAACAGGAAGAAAGGGAACACTTTAAATGGGATGGGCAAACAAGCTGGCACAACGGTAATCCCCGCATATCATGTTCATAATCACAGACCTTTCAGTTTGTACCACCATGCCAAACACTGGGCCTTAAAGAATCACTTTTTACCTGTCCCATTTGGTTCCACATTTCAAAGTCAATCTAATTTAAATATGAAATAATAGTTCCCTTGTGTGTTTTTGTGGCGTTCTGCAGTAATCCCCCGATGACAGTATAATGAAATACCAATGTAAATCATCCTCACATATGAGGCTTTTTGCACGTGTGATTTCATGAATATCAATGAGATCTCACGTCAAAACATAACCCCCTGTTAAGAGTACCTCTGTATATACCATGTTCAAACACATAATAACCAGATTGTAAGGGATGTATACTTTAGTTGTACATGTACCCTTTTAGGGGAACATTGGTTATAATTTATAGTGGATATCTTATGCACACCTCATGTACATAATATATAAGTGATATTAATTAAAAGGGCATCTCTAATTGACATTTAAGTACATCTGAGATGGAACCCAATATTGTGCCGATGAGACTGGCAATATTTCATGATATTTGAACCTGAAAAAACAACAACACAAAAGAACTTTCAACCCCACCGCTCCTAGATAAGACCGAGAGAACTCGTCCTTGCACCACGTCAACCCTAATTGGAGGGCAGCAATACTTGGAGGTATAAGGCAACAACTTATGGTTTGGAGGAAGTCTAACAGACTGACAAACATGAGTTATAGCAGGAGGAGGGGGTGACGGGCAGGGCGCTCACTGCCTCAAGCCCTGAGTTATGGCCTGAATACACGATTCAAATGAATTTGGGAAGAGTCCTCCAGTACCTCCCACTGACCATCCTCTGATGTGCACTGCGCCTGCGCCAACCCCATCAGGTACCACGGGAGGGGGCTGGTGGGGGGGTATTAACCCTATAAGGACCACATAGTGTTTAAATGCGCTATGCCCTTTATCGGCGTGATGCACGAATGCAGCCCTGGTGATTAACCAGCCAGTTCTGCATTAAAGCATTGTTCGGATGGGGCTGATACAATGCCAAAGTGTCAGCATGATGATGATGCATGCATGGATCCTTAGCGAGCCTACTTGCATGCATCATGACGACAAAGGGCATAGGTATGCGGTCCTTAAAGGGTTAAGGTGGGCGTACTAGTATGTGTCACACCCTAAGCCACTGGGTTGAAATCGACAGCAATCCCTCACCCCAGCTCCACCCCACATAATATGTATACAAACCAGAAGAAGAATCTACCTTCACCACCCCGAGCATACACTTTGGTAATCCATCTTGGTTCCTCTATACAGTTTTTGTTTGCTCAGTGTTATGTTAGATGTGTTTTGGGAAGAGATTGAAGGCGTGAGAACATGTTGGTGTTTCAGTCATAGATCTAAGCCCCCCCTCCTTTTTTTTATACTGGGTTACCCTTAACGTTATGAGTGTTAATGGTATGTTGAAAGAATATGGGTTTTAGAGGTATCATCTATATATCAATACTTTGACTTGTGAGGAAGGCGTCAATGCGTGAGTGAATCAATACATTGTATATTACTATCAAGACCCATTGACACCGTCTTGCAGAAAACAAACATGTTCAGAACTATAATTGATGATAAACTGTCAATTAGTTTCTCAGAACTTGACACCGATAGGTAACATAGAAACCATACCTTGTCTGTATGGTTGTATGACCACGTGACTACAAAGCGTGGATGGCACCCTTTTGATAAAACAACCCCTTTCAACTTGTGTGCCTATTGGCACGTTTTGAGTTAGGTACCGGTGTGGGGTGTGAGATCTAGGCAAAGGGGAAAAACCTGTTGCTTGAGTCTAGGTCCACTGGTCTGGCTCTATGCCTCTATGGATGTAACCCTTTAAGGGCCGCAGGGGATTTGAATTGCATTATGCCCTTTGTCACATAATGCATGAACGCCCTGGACAGTACACTCACCAGGGCTGTATTCACACACCATTCCGAGCCTTCAGGAGTGTATCAACTCCGCAAGTTCGACATGATGCATTCATGCAGCCCTGACAAGTAGAGTCGCAAAAGCTGCATTCATGCATTATGACGACAAAGGGCATACCACATTAAAGCCTCACGCGGCCCCTAAATGGTTAAGTATGTAAGTAGGTAGATGGTTGGGAGTAGAGGGGTGCTAGTGCTGCCAGACACCTGGGGAGTGGCTGATGAGCAGCTCGCCTGTTCCCCTACCCCTGACACCTGCTCGCCATGAGCAGCTCCCAAAATACACCCACCGACTCACCACCAAGTCTGGGACATACATGTATACATACACACATACAACAAGGCACGTGCCCCGAGCATTGACCCATCAGCCGGTTCTAGGGCAGGGACAGGGTACTTATACCTGGTCAGTTATAGCCACTGCGGTGGGAGCAGATGAAGATGAGCTGCTCATGCAACTCATATCTATGGTATTATAGGTGTCTGGGGGAAATACAGATATGATGTATAAAGGATACCAGGTAGGATGGCATATAATATGTGAATGCCGGGTACCCTGTATACATCAGTCTAATGTCAGTTAGGGACTGAAGGGCTTGTGCCCTATAATGTTACTGTAGAAGGTCCTTGTCATAATGCAACAGTTTGTTTACTTAACTACACAGTCGAGTCTCCAATTTGTCAAGCATTTACATTGATGGAACCAATATTTGGTTGATTTGATCAATGATACTACACTTAAAAGTTCATGATCTGTTATTCAATGAACTTTTACATTATTAGATGACTCCCTTGCACCGATAGTAGCAGGCTAGCCACAGTGGAAATTAGGGCCGAAATGAGATGTATTGCTCATTACAACTTCAGGAGACCATGATGACTACTAAACATTGAACCTGATATGTTAGATTGCAATGTTTTGTCTTGTTAAGAGGAACATAATAATGAGATTATTGCTAGGTTGCTGCCCATGCTTTGATATATTGGGGTGAGCTGATGGCCCACTTGCTCATAGAGCGAGTAACAAGAGATGTTAACGAGGCTGTGTTTTCTGCCTGTAGTTTGGTGGACGGCACTGTCTGTGAGATATAGAAGGGCTGTAATTGGGATTACAGCCTGTCATTACTTCAGGAGAAGGAAACGAGTCTATGTCGATATGCTCACTGACTACTGGGTGCTGATGGTGCCAGCTGCTCACAGCTGCTCACGGTTACCTTAGCTGAGCCATTGTGGGATGGGGGAACTCCTCCTGTGTTGCTTGGAATAAACTGCGAAAGTACAACTACTTTTTTTTGGCATTTGACAATCCCATGAGAAGATACCTTTTTTCTACAGCCACCCAATATTTCAAAAAGTCCGACGAAAGCCCCCTGTTGGGAGACACTCCTGCATTTAGCATGAGGTTGTTTTGCGACTATGTAGAACTTAAGTATGGAACGTAAAGGGTCTTTCATTCCTATATGAATGGAGACTATCCCTGATTTTGTACACTGCCTCGACTCCCCGGTGTTGTTACCGCAGTTGATCCCCATCCCTATAGTACTGAGTACCCCCCAGGAGCTGCTCATATGTAATAGGGTTCTGCTCCGCTCTGGTGGAAAATTCCATTAGAGTCATGTACTGAGCTACTCATGAGCTGTTCACACACATTGAGTTACTCCTCTTTCACCCATTCAAGACTTCTTGTCATTGTTTAGCTCTGGCAGTACTTAGTAGAGTTTTAATAGTGGTTTAAAGATGTATGCTTACACTGAGGGGAATAGTAAAACACACTTAAGATACTTTTTGTTCTTCCAAAAAGCCCTGGAGGCTCACAGACCTGCTCTTAGAGCGACTTTCTATAGAGTGTATTCTTAGAGAGGCTCGCCCTCCTTTTACCTCCACTTCACGTGTTTACTATAGTCCCCCTCACGTTTGACTTTTGCGAGGAGAAGAACCATAAATTACCCCAGGACGGGGCCGATTATTTCTGGGTTTACACAGCAGAAAAGTGGCGTGCTCTACAGCCCTAGCCATGCCGCCAGCCAGGCCCCGACCCCGAGCACCTGGCCGGGCCGAGGGGCTGAGGGGCCGGCCCCGACCACTCCCCGCCTCCAGGTATGTCCGCCCCCGTCAGGTGGTACCCCGTACTATACATAGACTTGCGCACGTCTCATTGGTTATTCTTTTAAAAGTTTGAATATGCAATGAGCGCTTCAGTTTGGGCTTTAGAGACTAAGGTTAAGACATTCACATGCACTGGATCCCAATGCTAAAAGGATGCCTATGTGAGCCTATGATCCTTTGATTATCAACAAGATCCTGCCCCCCCCCCCCCCCCTCCGCCCTCCCCAATACAAAATGTGTGTCCTGTGCCTCTTTTGTCCTGAGTATTGCTAGACACATACATGATACAGTCAACTCCCTCTAATGTGGCCACCCTTGGGACTATGAAAAAGTGGCCGCATTGGTGGAGTGGCTGCATTAGGGGGAGTCAATTTCTATGCATTGTAGTATGTTTGGGACTTTTAAAAGTGTCTGCAGTAGAGGGATTGGCTGCACTGGAGGGGTGGCCGTTAAGAGGGAGTTGACTGTATGAGGTTTGACTCAATATTAACTTGATTGCATATCCTCCCTATATTGTGGCTGTGGGGACCATGCACGTCTAGCCTCACCTGGGCTCCTCCTCCTCCTCCTCCTCCAGCCTCCTCCACATCCAGGTAGCCACCACCCGCTGCTGTGGCCAGTTGGGTGCTACCCACCGCCTCAGTGTCTGTGTAGTCTACCTGCTGTGAACCTATAGCCTATAGTGCATAGAGTCTACCTGCTGTGAACCTATAGCCTATAGTATAGAGGATAATGTAGATTCACCTAGAGTCGGACACACACCTTGAGATAGACACCTGATTTTGTGGTTATTCAAGCATCTTAAACACTTTATTTGTATATAAGGGTAAACTTAAAGTGTTGGTCTTTACAAATAACAAACACTAGAAGCGGTATTGTACATGAATAACTTCAAATCTCACTGTCCGTCTCAGGGTATGTGTCCGACTCATGGTGAATCTACCCTAGTGCATAAACGCAACCTGCTGTGTATAGGGAACCCAATGCAGGACCAGCCTATTGTAGAAAGGACCACCATTTTGGCTTTTCTGGTGGTCCTTCTACGGCCAAATGTACTATAGAATTCGAGTTACAAGAAGATGGCTTCAGTGCAGGTTTCCCGCGTCTTTCAACCACTTCAGTAAAGATCAGCCTCCCTCCAACAGCAGTTGTTTACTGTTGAGGCCACACGTGCACTACCCTCTGTAGCTACGGCTTAACCCTGTAAGGTCCGCACACTGCTTTAATGCTCCAGGGGCGGACCCAGGAATTTGAAGGGGGGGGGGGGTCCACCAAACACCAAAGTTCCAAAAAGTGATGCGCCGCGACTCACGGCGGATCAAATTATCATTAAAAAAATCTTTTTTTTTTTCCAAAAGGGGGTTCCGGACCCCCAGGATTCCCCCCCCCCTGGATCCGCAGTAGTATATAGGAGCATATTCAGCGCGTAAGAAACGGTAGCAAGTAGGTCAGTTGACACTTGCATACTACTATCCGCCCCTGTGATCTATAGGCCTTTGGGCGCCAGGCCTGCATTTATGTATCATGGCGATCTTCTGGGATTGATACAGTCTGGGGTTGATACGGGGCATGGCGTATTAAGGAACTATTCGGCCCTTAAAGGGCTAAAACACAGTAAGGTGAAGCTGCAATAGCCTATAATAGTGCAGGAGACTGAGGGGCATGACCAGGAGGGGTGGAGGTTCTCCTGTACCTCTATAGTACACTGTAAATAGTTAGTGTAGGTACACAGTAGAATCTATTGTAAATTTACAGTAGAATCTACTGTAGAATGGATTTACAGTAGAATCTACTGTATTTTTACAGTAGATTCTACCGTTTACCTACACTAAACTGTACACCTACAGTAGAATCTACTGTACACCTACAAAAATGGCAGCAACTTTTTACAGTGTATAGAGTGCACAGTGAGGTGGGCAGGGTGCTGACAGGAGGTATTACTGACAGCACCAAGCCTGCAGCCACTTACAGCCACAGAGAAAAGCCACAAAAAACAATACTTATACACCACTGAACAGGCAGTATGTGCCCCGCCTGCTGCAGCGCCTGCCGCCTCCTCCAGTACCTGCACGAGGAGGCCTTCATATATGTGTTCTCCTCCTGCCCATGGCCATTGTTAGGGAGTGGTCATCTTTTAACAAAGGGGGGGGGGGTGGTGGATTTGGGGGGGGGGGGCAACAAAATTTGGACCCCTTGAAGGGGGGACCAACAAAATTTGGACCCCTCTTGAAGGGGGGGACCAAAAAAATTGCACCCCTTTTTAATTCATGAAAAAGCCTGCATGTTACTAAAGCTCAAAGAATTTCAACTTGCCTGAGGGGGTACCAAAAAAATGTCGACCCGTTCCGTGGGGGACCAAAAAAACTCCCTAAGCACGTTATTTTTTTTTCTAGCAAGTTTTCATGTTGTGTTATTTCGAAGGAGAAGAATGGAGTACTATTTTAGTTATATTAATAGGCAATTTATTGGAAGTCTGCAAGTTGACCCTGCAATAGATCAGAGTCACCACCATGATAGATCTGTGACAACAACCCTGTCTACCAGAACACAAGGAAATGGTGTATTTACTGAAAGTGAATGTACCTGTGTCTAAACCCAATTAAACGAATTTGAAATTTAAAACTTTATAGGCTTCTACACGATCATTAAGTATACACTGAGGCTTCTCAAACACTGGAAATATTATAAAGTGTATCTCCCAACTCTTGTTGCATCAGAACTACAAGTAGGAGACACTCTAGACACTTACCCTCTCAGTGCCGGTGAGTTCTTGCCGGGCGCGGAACAGGTCGAGTTCGGCTATGTCGAGGCCGTCATCCAGGGGCCTGAGGCCGATGCTGACGTTGTGTGCTGCCTCCTGGAGGCGGTACACGGTGGAGTTCAGGTTGTGCATCATGGCGTCAAAGGGCTGCAGGAGGAGCATGCTCTGGTTGTAGCTCTGCTCGGCGCTACACGCCATGGCGCGGGACACCTCCCCCATGTTGGTGTACACGTTAGTGATGGGACCGTCCAGGAGGAAGCCTGTGACGAGCACCAGGAAGGCGATCCGCCCCCGCGTCGTGCAGACACTAGGGATCAGCAGCCCGCCCACACACCGGCACAGCCGCGATATGGCAAAGGCCAGCATGGTGAGCAGCGCCACGGCCACTGCAGTGAGCAGCGCCACCATGAAGTCGTACTGCAGGGCGTAGTACATCCACGCGAAGAGCACCAGCCCGAACAGCAGCCCCGCCAGCAGCGAACACACCAGGCGGAACGAGCGGTTCGTTTCCCGCTCGTCGCGGTAACAGATCTCGTTGGCTTTTTGGCTGGGCGGGCCGTATCCGCCGGCATGGTGCGCGTGGTGGTGGTGGCCGTGGCGGTTCTTGAGAATGGGCTTGTAGCGTTTTTGTACCACTGGCGGGGTTTTGTCGGGCGCGGGACACTCTAGGGTGCGGTAGTCGCTGTAGAAGGGTTTGGGCTCCTTAAGGTGAGGGGGCGGGGTGGAGCGGGAGATGCCCTCGTTGGTGAGGTTCTGCCGCTCTGTGGGCTCCATAGAGGGCGCTGCTCCCCCCGCCCTCTGGTGGACGTGGGCCGCCCCGGGGGGCTGGACGGTGGGCGGGGCGCCCATGGCGGGCACGTAGTCCCCCGCCCCGCCGGTAGGGGTCAGCTCCTGCTCGGGCGACACGTTGGCAATGACCATGGCACCGGAAGTGTGCTGCCCGCCCAGCGGTGAGTCGAGGTCAGAGCCCTCTGCCATCAGGAAGTCGTCGTCGCCGGTGCTGATGCGCATGCTCGCGGGTGGCGGTGGCGCCGTGCGGTGGTGGCGCGTCGGGGTGGGCGTGGACTGACAGGAGGGGTTGCTGTAGGTGCGCGCGCGACACTCTTCCGGGCTGCCCTGGCCGTCGCTGCTCTCAGAGGCGCCGCCGCCCTTGACGGAAGTGTCGGAGGGCTGGCGGAAGATGCTCTTGCTGTTGCCGACGGCGTTGGGCCGCACAAACATGTGGGGTTTGGGGGCGGCGCGACCATACCGGCCCTTCCGTGGGCTGGGCAGCGAGTTACTCGCCTCCTGCTCCACGCCCACCTCCACTGGCACTTCCGTTTCCGGCGCTGCACCCCCGCCGCCGCGTGCGCGGTCCTTCTCGCGGCTCTTCCGCCGTTTAACCCCACCCGCGCCTCCTCCTCCTCCCAACCGCTCGTAGTGATTAGGGTGTTGTGGCTGTTTAGCAGCTGGGGGCGGGCCGCGGTCGTAGTTGGGGATCTGTGGCGGCGCGGCGACAGCCACCGCCGCGCCCGCACCGACCGGAAGTGCGGCGACGGCCACCGGAAGGATCAACTCCTCCTCGGTGGGCGGCGGCGGGAAGTCTCCCGAGTCAAAGTTGTCGTCGGTAATGTCCACCAGGGGGCCTGTGCTCGTGTTGGCGTTGACCAGGGCCCGGTGGTGGCTGTCGGCCAGTGCGGCCAGCGCGGGGTCGACGATGGCGGCCGTGGTGCCGGCGGCGGTAACCGCGGGGGCGGTGCTGCTACTAGAGGGCGCCTCGGGCAGGATGAGGTGACTCGGGAAGATGCCGACCGTGTTACGGGTAGCGTTACGGCCGAGCATCCAGCCGTTAGTGAGGTCCTTGACGTTGGTGATGGAGTCGCCGGCCACCAGCTCTATCTCACCGTCGTGCTGCGGTCTGTAGTCCCGGATGGCGCAGTAGTTGGGCTCCAGCTGCCCCGACATGGCTGCCTGCAGGCGACACAAAGACACACTATTAGCATACAATATTTTTAATTAAGACATTTTTATTTTGTGATGTAGTAATGTATTATATAGGCTAGGGCACTAGCAAAGGAAAGACGAGTGAGTAAGGGAAGGGACTACCCTCTCCACAATATTGAGAGGGTCTCCTATATAATTCTACAATTAAGAGACTATAACAGACTGGTCCCTATAGGCATCCCCCAGTTTCTCCACATGGCCCGAAACAGAGAGATTCTCACTCACATCATTCTATGTTTGCAAGACTTGCAAAGTTGATCAATCTTAAATGCATGTGGCCATCTCGTACAGGTCTATGTATCATACTATAACGGTAACCTTCAAGTTGTACTCAGACCGGAATGTCTAGCCGTCTCCACAACCCCCATCATTCTTCACCCCATACCTCCAACCACTGACATGGGTTAGAGCAGGGCTGACTAACTCACCCTCACACTCACATATATGTGCCAAGGTCGGCCCAGCACTCGTAAACCTACCCAAGGGGAGACAGTACACACATTACCCAAACACTGCTAAATGGTTACCAACTCACTGTACAGCCCAAATGTGTATTTTATGTGTTATCCCGTGCTGGTGAAAAGCTTGGAGCTGTTTTCTTTACCACCAAATGGGAAATTAGGCTGTTGAGTTCTTGTGCATTTTCCCGTTGGTTTCACGAGTGTGGTTCTTTTGAAGAACCGGTAATGGAGGGTTATTGATGTTTTCACAACGGGCTTTCTCTTTTGCAAATCACACATGACAGAGGGCTGTCCCATGCCAGTCAATAGCCCAAAAAGGAAAACGCAGAGGCTCTCCCGTCCACCCAAAAAGAATGAGATAAAATTATTATGATTTTCCTTCAAATCAATATTATAGCGAAACTAAACTGAAGTTATAAGGTCCCTAGGCATCCCCCAGGAGGAAGGGTCTAGGTGTATCGAGGAGCTCATTTTTTATCTTTCTCTTACTGACATATAGCATTGTACAGCATGCTGTCCTTGCAGAATGTAGTAAGGCATAAAACATGTTCATTTTTTCTCCACATCGTCCTCTTTAGTGGGCATCATTAGCACATATCTAGTCAGTGGTTGGTATGTGGTGATGCAGGGCCTGATTCAGGGCCTGATAGACTCAGCTGGAGGTGAAATGGAGTCTGCGTGTACTGGAGGAGTGAGGACTATCGACCAGGTGTGGCATGGTCCTTTAAGGGCCACATAGGGCTTTAATGTGCTCTATATGCCCCTTGTCGTCATGATGCATAAATATAGGCCTACTCGCCAATTCCGCTTTCATGCATGATGCCGATCCTTTGGGAGCGTATCTACCCCCATAGGGTCAGCATGGTTTTTGAATGCAACGTGGCCAGTTACTCGCCAGTGCTGCATTCATGCACTATGGCAATAAACTGCATTAAAGCGCTAGGCGGCCCTTAAAGGGCTAGCCAGGTGCTACCTGGGGATATACAGACGAGCTGATAACAACTCCTCCAGTGGTTCACTAACGAGACGGGGGAGCTGAGGTGTTGCGCCCAGGTGACACACTACTCGTCACGCCCAAATCTGACACCCCACCCTCCTGACATCCCCTCTCCTCCTCACCTGAACCTAGAGTCAGCTTAACTCCACCCCCACCCCCTCACCAGCCACAACCCCCTGCTCCAACCCTGAACTAAAGCCTCAGGTGAACCCACATACTAAAACCATCGTCCCCCACACACAGCCTTCTCCTCACTCTCCTCATCCCTCCCTATGTTTTCAAGTGCACATGAAATGAAATGTCAATCTCAATAATGAACCCCTATAACATTTCTTCACCTTCTAAGAACCGCCTGTTAGTAAAAATACAACATCATGCTTATAAAGGTGCTTACTGTTTTTTTCCGGCAAGTCATCCTCTATAAATGCACTCAGCCATGTTTATAAAAATATACTTGTTGATTGAAAAGGTCAGATTTGAAGTGTGGTATATATATATATACGAGGTGGTTAGGTATAAAGCAGAAGAAGCGGCCCAGATCCCCTCCTCCAGCACCCTCCGACACCCCCTGACACCCCCTGACACCCCCCCCCCCCCCCAGGGGGGGTACTCAGTATAGGAATTGGTACCATCTGCGGAAACGACCCCGAAGAGCTGTTGCTGTACGCGCGTCGGAGCAAGAAAAAAGGAGGGCTGTTAATTATATAAAAGTAAAAATTTAGGGGCTGTCAATGACAGGAAAGTACAAAATCAGGGGCTGTCACAATTGAAATAGAAATAATGAACCCTTAAATCTCATACATGCCTTGAGTGATCTATATAATTCCAAAATAACCTCACATTTAATGGAAGAGGTCTCGTAACAGTGGGCTGTCATCTGATTTCTTAGAAAATAGTAAAAATAATGCAAATTCTCAATGGGCTGTGAAATGACCAAATAGGGAGGGGGGCTGTAGTTTCGCAGTTTGTACCTAGGATCAAATAGTGACTACCCCCCCCCCCCCCCCCCCCCGGGGACACCCCCCGACACCCCCTGACACCCCCACTGATGCCACCCGACAGGGAGCGTGAGGTCTTCTCTCCGCTACTACTAGAGGGGGCTGGCAGGGATTAGACTTGAAGGGGAGGGGATAATCCCCATAATCTTAAGACGGGTCTGCTTATCTCTGATTACAGAGATAATCCAAGTCCCGAGACAGGTGGCACATTGCCCAGAAGGGGTAGAGATGCAGGCCAAGTTGGGGGTTAACCCTTTAAGGGCCGCATTATGTTTTAATGCCCTTTGTCATTTATTTCCTTTGTCGTTATGATGCGTGGATGCAGCCTTGGTTAGTTGTACTCGCCATGCAAGGCTGCATTCGTGCATCATGCCGACACAAAGGCATAGCACTACATAGGAGTACTTGAATATAGGACTGGATGACATGCAGGGATCTGGATGACATCAGGGATGCATCTATTGCTGAGTGTAGCCTCTTGCCCTTCAATGCTATAAGTGAAAATAGGTCAATGGGAGCAACTCAAAACGACCATACTTCGGTGCATCTTCAGATTGTTCAGAAACTTCCATTTGATATACATCTACATGTTTGCATGTAAAGGTGTATGATGCCACCAACAAAGGGATTACTTTCAGAGAATCCCACACCTAACTTGTCTCATTGATAAGAAGCACAGAAGAAATAATCCTATTTCCCCCCCAGTAGCAGTTAAAATGCTTGATTATGAGAGGAACATTTTAATTGTTAACACCTTAAACATGTAGTATTTAACTGCTCAGACAATTTGTAACTGTAAGTATCGACAGCGTTCACTGGTCCCAGGCAATGGTGTGCTTCTACAACACTTGAGGTAGTTCTGCCGTTCTTGATTTAACATTGAGGGGTTAAACAGAGTGGTCTGCTTGTGTTCAGTGGGAGCAGCCCCCCTCAGGAACTGCTCTAGAGCCGCTCCTGAGCAATAGACTGTCCTCAAAGAAAACTGAAGTCTCTTGACAAAAGGGCCCTATGTGTTGTTGGCACTATGTGGTTGTCCGCAGAGATGGGTTTTCAGGGGGAGGAGGGATTATCCTTTGTCATTAGGCAATTTAAAAAATGAGCCTTATAGATGTTTGTGTAGTCTGCTTGATAGAGGCATTGCCTGTCATCTGTTGTATCTAGTTTTGTTAGAAGCCCCCAGTGATACACATACTAAGAAAACTAGATTAGTGGATAATGTCTACCCTTTAGTATGGAGAAGAAGAGAATGGAAGTTTCAGCTGTAAAACTGAAATTGTACCATCCTAGAACTGGGGCAAATACATAAGTGGCCATCTAGAGCAATATTCTGATTGAATATGACTATTTGGCTATAGGATATGGAACAGCCTTAGATTGACATGCCCACAATTCTGGGAAATAGAACATATGCTGGGAAAGGATCCCTAGTGCACCCTGCGTTGAGGTCCCTTTTCGCAGATCACGCCACACTAACATGTAGCAGTCTAGACGGGGGCCTTGTCACGCACATACCCGTGTCCAGCAGCAAGGCTAGGGGCCTGACATTCTCACTAGGTCTAAGGTGTCCTCTTACCGCTACAGCATAGAGAACCGTTTGCATGTTGAGGTTCAATCATGGGAAAAGCAAATATGTTGTTAAACTGGAGGTAAGTAGAGACCATGTTGTTGGAATTGTGAGCTGAAGTTAACCTGTATATTATACTTGAATAATATATGTACACTCAAATCAAGAAAAATCATGAAATCCACGATTTGAACATTCACGCTTTGTATCAGAAAATTTCACTAATTTTATGAAGTCCATTGGGTTGAAGAAAATTAATTGCAAAGACCCATTCCTTTAGAAAATGAGCTGTGTGCCTGTCCATGCAGTGTCTTCTTACCAGTTACCGACATACTTTGTTAGCAGCCCAGGGGCGTTGAGGGAGCGATCTGTTTTCAAGTCAAATTTGTTGGGAAAATGAAATGTCGTAGACAGACGCTATTATTTAACCCCTGAAACACCTTATTGTGTTCTGAATGGAGTATTGCCTTAAGTAGTAGTACTGTGTATGTTTGTAGCCTATGGAGTAGGACAGTGGGAGCGTGCTAGGGTAGGGAGTGTTTGTGACTACTGGTATAAATCTTGAGTCGATAGCCCTGTCTGTTATGGCGAGCCACCTCATGGGCTTTGGGGGCCGGGTACTATAGTAGTGCATTAATGCAGTATGTCCTTTGTCGTCATGATGCATGACTGCAGCCCTGGTGAGTAACTCACAAGTGCTACATTCAAGCATCATGCAGACTCTACAGACTTGATGCACTCCCAGCCGGTCTGCATGATGCATTACTGAAGGGCTAGCGAGTAGACTAAGGACATACTTCATTAAAGCACTATGTGACCGTAAAAGGGTTATGGGAAGCCACCTTAGAGCTGCTCCCTGAAGCCACTCTTGTCCGACTCACCCAACCGTGACCACCACCAGGGGGAGCGTGCGGGTGCGGGGCGCCTCGGCCAATCACAGCTATTGACACAAAACCCCTCCCGACTACCCAATCACAGATATTGACACAAACCTCTCGCCGCGCCGCCTGGGGAGCGCCGTGAGAACTTAGCGGTGAGCTGCTCGGCGAGGTGCGAGTCGCTCCTTGTAAACAGCGGGACACGCGAGCACCTCGGGGGCGTAGGGGTAGGAGCAGTGAGCTGCTCAAACTGGTGTAGGGTGGGGTATGGCAAGCCCAATGGCTGAAGCTTGGGTAAGGCTTGCCATAGTACACTCAAAAAAATATAATAAATGAGTCAAAAACTTGTCTTAATGACAAGGAAGTGGGTCTTCTAGCTGGGTATAGCAGACCCACTTGGCATGTGTCAGCCCAAAAACCCGACATTTGCCAGCTCCGGATTCTATTTGTGGGATGGTAACCTGATAGGTTAAACAATGTTTGATTCGTTTATTTTACGATAGTCACTTGATGCGTCTGGAGACAAGTTTACTTTTTCAGTGTAGGGTGGGGTGTGCTGAGGTATATAGAGGCAGGTAACGCACTGCCTAATGTACATGCTGACTGCTGCAAGGGCATCAAAGATGCCACTTTTCCTACTTTTCTGATACTTGGAATTCCTACCTCCTGGGGTTTCCATATTGAACTTGATTGATCTACTAGAAAACCCTAATAAACGGCTGAATAGTTCCTACTTTTTGGTGCCAAGAGAGTGTCATCCGTGACTGGTTGTGTGCTCCAATATATTTTTTACGATGGGGATAAGAGTATATGAGCACGCAAGATCTGTAGATGCTGTTGGATTATTTACCTTGATGATTTAAATAGCAGTTGAGCCTAGTACACACAATGTACATTTGCTCTGGTGTATTAACACCCTTTCTGCTTTTTTCGTAAATGTTCTGATTTTTGTGGACCATTGAATGGCATCTGTGATGACAAATGTATTTCGAGTATATCCAGATCTATAGAACCGTTTAGAAATATCTGGTGGTAATTAGTGTCAGGTTCCATTACATGCATCTCTCATGAACAGTTGATCATTTAATAAAACTATAATTAGGTGAATCCACTATACCGTGTAATGCATCAAGAACCGCAAGTCTTGGGTTTTTGCTAGCATCCCCCCACCCCCACCCATTCCCCCACCCCTTCCCCCTCCCTCCCCACACATATGCACACACAAGCACACACAAAACCAAGCACACATACAGACAGACGCGCCCGCTCATATTACGACATTACACCACTAGGATATTAATCAATTACGGGACCGGAGCTCTAGAGTTAAACCCCGACTTTCAATTGCGAAAATCAATGGTGCATTTCTCATAATCTGCTTGCGGGCGAACCAAAAAATAAGTCCCAAAACAAAGAGAACGTGAGTTAGAACAACGGGACTCTGCGGGGACTGACGGGGCAGTGTAGGCACAGTTTCAACACTGATGAAGGTAATGCGCATCACTCTCATCGCAAAATGATGGCATATGGGTTGGATAGAGACACATTCATGTTAGTTTTCATGACCTTGTTATTAAAGAAATAATTCCTTTTTTTAAGACAAAACATTTCATCTATCCATAATTATTATGAAATTCCCCCCATCTATTCATAATCAAATATCCACTGAAGCACAGCCTCCGGACTCAGATTGTCTGGATCAGTTAGTCCAGAAATATGGTTCAGGTATGTGATTGGGGTGATACGCAGAACCTTCATCAGTGTTGGGACAGTGGCAGGAAAGCAGGAAAGACGTGGTGCAGTGAAGATGTTGGGTTATTTATACTGCAATGATAAGGGGAGACGTAGGTGGGGAAGTAAGGAGGGTGGGCTCAGTATCTGTTAGCCCTTTAAGGGCCGCATAGTCCTTTAATGTGCTATACATACATTGTCGTCATGATGCATGAATGCACCCATAGCGAGTGATCCACCAGTGCTGCATCATGCTGCATCAATCAGACCCAGCAGATTTTATTAAATGCCACAGTGTCGGCATGATGCATGAATGCTGACCTGATGAGTCTACTCTGCCGTTCATGCATCATGACGACCCTGTTATTAAAGCACTATTCGCTCGCGGTATCTGTTAAATTATTACTGCGGCCGGGTAAAAATGGACGCGGGCGAACATGGGCGGGTGGCTAAATGACCACATCTGTCGTCATTATCAGTGGGCTCCTGAGGGAAGGGAGCAGCTCGCCGACCAGACACGCCTACCACCACCACCACACCACCAGCTAACATCCCTAGTTATAGGGCCCCAGACGGGTAAATTCGACAAGGGGACAAATGTACTTCTTATGAACGACAAGGGGACAAATGCACTTCTTAGGATCGACAAGGGACGACAAGGGACATGGACGTTGAATGACAAGGGACAAATGCCATTGCTTAGCTGCGACAAGGGACACAGTGCTTTTGGAACTAAGTGACAAGAGATTTTTTCCTGACTCAGAATGTAGCATTTGATAATGATATGAACTTTTTCTTTTCCTGCGGAATATATTTTGTGCCAGAATGTACCAGAACGCACCATTTCAAGTCTTGAATTTCAAAATTTTCTAAGACATTAATTCCCTTCCAAAGATTTCAAGGTTATAAACCTGTCCTATAGGCATGGTATTTGCACTGATCTCTGCTTAATTGGTGACAAATCGACAAGTGTGTTTTGGTAGTGACAAGTGATAAGTCCAATTCTTAGAATCGACAAGAGACATGGGACCCCCCCCCCCCCCGTCGGGGGCCCTAGTTATTGTACCAGGTCAGCAATTCCCACCCTGGAGGAGCTGCTCCCGAGGCTGCACTGTGTCTTCTGCTGGCTCCTTTATCGCTTATAATCTTGACGGCAGGTCACCAACATTCCAGTAGATTGCAATTCGGACAGTTTTGTGATTGTAGTTTAGTTTCTTGGGGGCGTTGGAGTGGGGGTCCTTTTTGTGGAACTGCTCGGAGCTACTCTTTCAAATTCCCATCTTATCTCCAAAAACATTTCTTAATAACGTTAATGCTGTCAAGGACGTCCAGAACCAAAGTAGGGGGTAGATGGGGGGGGGGGTCCCCATGTCGCATGTCGATTTTAAGAAATGGCCATGTCACATGTCACTAAGGAAAAAGCCATGTCACTAGTGTCACTAAGGAAAAGAACTTAGGGCCATAGAGAGAGTTAAAAATGGGGGTCTTGGGGCCGCAGGCCCCAGAAAAATTTAGGAATTTAAATACTCACAGGGGCCAAATTTGAAGAAAGGGTTTGGTAGCCTAATTCTTTTTTTCATGTCACTAAGCCCCATGTCACATGTCGATTTTAAGAAATGCCCCTGTCACATGTCACTTAACTGGCCATGTCCCATGTCGATTTTAAGAAATGCCCATGTCGCCATGTCGATTTTAAGAAATGCCCATGTCGCCATGTCGATTTTAGGGGTCTATACCCATCAAAGTTCCTTAATCATTTCAATAGCTATAATATATCTCTGCACTGCATTGCTCAGATTCACCCCATGAAGGGTTCAGGGGACCTATGTCAGGTATGGCCGGGGTGGGGGCAGAGGTGCACTTATAGGCCACATACTGGGTTGACAACCCTCTCCAGAACCTCCACCACCCTATCTGACCTATGTCTCCTCCAGACCCTCACGTGACTGTTGAGACATCCATAAAGCAACCCTTGACACGCCCAACATGTCCCGGTATCCATTCCCACCTTCGTGTCAGGCATGGGGAATAGGCCCGGCCCCTGCACTTACTACGGTACAGGTACAGCACCTGCGTTCCCAAAAGCACGAGAAAATGGTCTTTTCTCACTCTTCCCCAATGTCCTAGGAATTGAGAGGAAGGGGTGTTATTTCCTGAATAAGTCAGTGGATTTAAAAAAAAAAGGGGGGGGGGGGGTATTTTTAAGTATCAATTGAATAAAAGGGAGTCTCTTGGTGTGTGTTGGATGCTATTTTAACCGACTACTGATCTTCACCCTTCAAATTGTAAGTTTAAAAAAAACAAAACATTTCTCTTGATCATGGATAAAGAAGCCATTGCGAAATTTTCAGCGTTTTGTCAAAAAAGGGGGTTATTTTCACTTCAAAAAGTCAGTGTTTTCGACAAAAAAGGGTCAATTTCTGTCTGCAAATCTGTGGAAATGGGGGTGTTTTTGACAAGAGGGAGCGCAGGTGATGTACCTTTACCATTGGGAGAGCAGGGACCGGGGGAATAGCCCCTCCCCGACCAGGTGTCTGAAATAGCCCACATGTCCCGCCTATAAATATGCTGGTCAGGCCCTCCTGGTATGCCTCAGTTCAGGCTTGATATATATCTGTATCACTTGAGAAGATGTATTAGCGATCATGAGCAGCTCATGTCCACAGGTCAATGCTGTACATGAGCGATCGCAATGAGTCCTGTAGAATAGCATGCATGACTTCAGGCTGACCATTTGGGAGTGCATTGACTCATACCATCATGTCAGTCATATGAAGGAATTATTTTAAGCCAACAGCTATTTGCACATTAACCTACTTTGACCCTAAGTAGACGAAATCTATATTATATGACCCCCCCCCCCCCCGGATTTCCCTCGCTGGTAAAGTAGACATTGTGAGTATAGCAGTGTTTACTACTTACGGCCAGCCAGATACCCCTCCATTGGGACACTTCCCACAAGTTACTTTTTGGTATTAGCATCTGTAAATAACGCATGGCATAGGTGTTTATCCATTAAGACAATTATATGTATTCTGAAGATGGGGAAGTCTCTCTGCAAACCTAAACAAAGAGGGGGTCCCACTCAAGGGATGCCTTCCCCACTTAGGGGCAACTGTCCAAACTAGAGATAGGAGGTTCTTTATAGGTTCCCCATTGACGTCAGGCCTGTAATTTCTAGGTTGGCTACTTTGTCTGTACAGGTTGTGCCCACTTTCTTAAGACACTCGTCGTAAAACGAAGGAAACCCCTTGGGTTACATTCAAGTGTTGTTCACTTCAAACTTCGACAGAAGTTGAGGTAATATTTCCACCACATGTATCCCACTGTGGGTTTTAGAAAATGCGATGTTTTCTCGTGTATTGTATCAAATATCAATGCAAAATAATTAAGATGTGCACACATTTAAATTTACCCCTATCTGAGGCCAAACATCTTATAATTCCCACTTAATAAAATATGCATTTTTCTATCTGTTTTGCCTAGTATCCCTAGTACCCGGTAATATAGTAGGTCCAATATATAAAAAGGGAGTGCATGGGTGGGATGCTACATGATAGGGATGGAGGGGGTGGGGGGTAGGATCATGGAGGAGGGCGACATGTCTGGTAAGCGAACATCACTCGCTGACTTTATAGGTGGCATATGTCACTGCTCAGTGTTAGAGATATGGGAGGTGGCGGGATGGACATGGGGAGAGATCTAACACACACGGGGCCGTGATCAACTGTTGGCTGCTTGTGGAGCTGGTGGTTGTGGGGGCCGGTAGGGGGGGGGGGCAGTCACTCTTTGATGCTAGGTACCAACTTCGAAACTACAGCCCCCCCCCCCTATCTGGTCATTTGACAGCCCCTTGAGAATATGTATTATTTTTACAGCCCCCTATTTTCTAAGAAATCAGATGACAGCCCCCTGTTGAAAGGCCTCTTCTATTTAACATGAGGTTATTTTGGAATTATATAGATTACTCAAATCATGTATGAGATTTAAGGGTTCATTATTTTTATTTCAATTGTGACAGCCCCAGATTTTGTACTTTCCAGTCACTAACAGCGCCTAATTTTTTACTTTGGTATAATTAACAGCCCCCCCCTTTTTTTCTTGCTCCGACGAGTGCACAGCAACAGCTCTTCGGGGTCGTTACCACAGATGGTACCCATTCCTATACAGAGTACCCCCGGGTGTGGGGGGTTGGTTTGGTGGTGGTGGGGGAGGGGGGGGGTTGTGGATGGTGCAGGCCTGTCAGGATCAAAGTACAGCCATCCTGCATGGGGCACCAGTTACATGGGGTACCCCTTTAAGTACCACATAGCCCTTCTCGTCATGATACATGCTATTGCATCCCTGACATTTTAAAGTATCATGCCGACCCTTCAGAAGTGTATCAACCCTGTAGGGTCGGCCTGGTGGATGTATGCAGCCTTGGTGATTAGAGTCGCCAGGTATGCATGCAGGCATTTTACTAACATAGGGCACATCACATTAATGCAGTCCATAAAGGGTTAACGCCAGCCTCCTCCAGGGCTGGATCCTAACTGACTTATACCACACACTTCTACTTACAAACAGATTTGTCATCTCCACCTGTAACCTCTCTTACTGCCCCGACCCTCTGCCTCTTTCAGTTTCACCCTCCTTCTAGTTACAGTTTGGATTTAGTTTAAACTTAGCTCAAAGTGGTAATGGCTTTAAGTGGAAAGCTAAAAATAGCATACGCACTCACTCAGTAGAAGTGCTGGTGTGTTAATGATTGTCATGATAAGGTGGTGGCGGCTGGGAAGAGTCAGATAATATTGCTCATGATATGCTCATGGAAAGTAAAGGAAAGTCATGGGGAAAATTTGGTCAGGAAAAGTGACGAAAAGCCAGAGAAACAATGGGAAAAGGAAAGGAAACAAAATCTTATAGCGTTTTCTTTATAGCTCTTTTTAGAAATTCCCCTTGTAAATATGATCAGGGAAATTATAATTTCTGGTCATGGAAAGTCATGGAATTTCGATCTGAAAATGTTAAAACCCTGAATATACAGCAAAAGGAACTGTCGGTGGCCCAGCGGATGGAAAGCAAAAAGGTTGGCAAAGAGATTGCAGTGAGTACACAGACAGACGTGGCCATACTATGTTTTTCTCCAAACCCAATCTTCGCCATGGAGCCACATTATGGTTCTGCAGTAAGCGGCCGAGTGAAGGCACTGGAGGAACCTCCAGGAACTATAGACAAATGCAGCAAGAAAGGGTGACTTTTCCAAAAAAGTTGTCGATAACGTTTTTGAACATTTCTGGAGTGTGACCAACAAATCCAGGAATATAACCTCAAAATCCTGCATTTTAACATATACTATTTGAATGATAATTGTCCTGCGAATCTTCTGACATGAGATGTTTGCGAACATAACCATTATAGACAATGTTGCATGCATTTTGCTGAAATTAATGTAAACACAACTTTACTTTGAAAAAGTCACCCTTTCTTGGCGCATTGGTCTATAGTCCTGACAGCTGGATGAAACACACATCCCATGCCGATATAATAAAACTATATGACTTGATCCCTATCTGAACCAAGCACACCAGGGAACAAACATGTTCTTGGTGCCTTCACATCGGCTTCAAGTGCTGGAAAAGAAAATGATACAAAATCTCTTATCTAGACTTGCACAGCCAGTGTTACAAGTAGTAATAGCCAGTCCTTCAACATATCTCATTTATAATAACCATTTAAGGGCCGCATAGTGCTTTTATGTGATATGCCCTCGATCAGCATGGTGCACGAATGCATCATGCCGACCCTATGGGGTTGATACACTCCCCAAGAGTCTGCATAATGTATTAATGCATCTATTCCTTGTGAGTTACTCGGCTTCAGCTACATTCAAAAGCATAGCACATTAAAGCATTTTGCGGCTCTTGAAGGGTTAACCTTTGCGCGTGGAGATAGCATGTGTATGACATATAGGAGGACATAGTCAGGTATCAGGTTATCTTGGTGAGGTCCTGTCAGGTGTGTGCGGCACCAGTGGTCCTCCTATCTCTGCAGCCTTACAGCTGGACAAGGTATGCCGATAAGTGAGGATTAGCCACCGTGTTCGTGCCTCCAGCAGCACTTGGTTTATCTTAGTGGTGATAAGCCCATGTAGGACTAACTCAATTTGTGCTGATAATCCGAGCGGTAGAATGTAGCGCTCGTGTCTACAAGATTACATTACTCATGTTGTTGATCTCCTTAGCCCTTTAAGGACCACATAGTGCTATGTCCCTTGTCGTCATGATACATGAATGCATGCCTGGTGAGTCTACTCCCCAGGCATGCATTCATGCATCATGCTTACCCAATGGGGTCAGCATGATGAATGAATGCAGCCCCACCAGTTGACTCACCAGGGCTGCATTCATACCTAGTGGGTATAGCACATTAAAGCATTATGCGACCTTTAAAGGGTTAGTCTCCTGTCCCAAGTTACTGTGATCCTCAGCCATTCTCTTTGAACAGCTTAATAGATTATAATGTGATAGTGCCTCTGATTAATTATAGGTTTGTCCATTTAATAATCTAATCGAGCAGTATGATTTCAAGAGTAAAAGTGAACCAACTTATCATTATCTGGTACATCATCACTAAATTGGCATTCCATCACCGCCTATGACCTCTGTAAATTTCTGGGGGGGGGGGGGGGCTAATGGAGAAGACAGGTCTCCATGGTAGAAAAAAAGTAATAATAAAAAATAAAAATAAAACAGACCCCCAACCACCCACCTCTCCAGGTGGCCATTCTGCTAGGTCTGATTGGTTTCCAACTTCCATAGCTCATAACCCTTACTACCACCCAGGAGGCAGCACATGCCCCCTGACCCCCCATTACAACCCCAACCGGGGTATCTGGGGGGATAATGGCGGGGGGCAGGAGTGGCCAGGGTGGGTAGGCGGCACAGGTAAGGGGTGTGAAGTGGGCCCACTAATGGTAGGGGTGACCTCAGAGACCCCCTTAACCCTTCAAAGGCCGCATAGTGCTTTGATTTAATACGCTTTTGTCGACATGATGCATGAATGCAGTCCTGGCGGGTCTACTCGCCAGGGCTACATTCATGCATCATGCCGACCCTTCGGGGTTGTATCAATCCCATATAGTGGGCATGATGTATGGATGCAGTCTTGGCGAGTAGACTCGCAGGGTACCTCGCCAGGGCTGCATTCATTCACCATGGTGATAAGGGCCTATTAATGAATTGAAGCACTATGCAGCCCTTAAAGGCCTAACATCCCCTTAGGGCTTAGAGTTATGTATTGCTTTCTATTCTGGGAGAATAAGTCTCGATGCTAGATCCCCTCGAGGGGCGCTGTTGAGAGCGCCACCCGCAAGAGGGCGCTACGGCGGGGGCACCAGGTGCGCATGCGCGTGGCTCGCACCTGCGCGGTGGAAGATGGATAGGGGTTGCAGAACGCAGGTCAGGCGATAACGTTCTTGTTGATAGGAGCCCAGGCTTTGTTTACATTTGCTGAAGATGCTGATCTTTATTAGATCACGCAGGGAGCCTATAGATTCGTTTACCTGATGTTGTCATGGATTGGGCATGTGTATCTTATGGTTATATATTAAAGCATACTGCCTACCGTAATGGCCTGATAAACCGCAGGGGTCTCAAAAAAGCGCAGGTCCCAAAAAAGCGCAGGGTAAGAGGAAGTTTTAAAACAATAAGCGCAGGTTGTCAAAAAACCGCAGGGTGTAACCATAAAAAAGGTTACATTCAGGGGGTGATAGGGAAGGTGAAAATAGTCAATATAGTCATGCTATATATCAATGGAAACGGAATTTCACGGGGAATACAATGGCCACATATAGTAAGATAGATTTCCAAGATTTATATTGGGAAAACATTTTATTATGAATTGATAACTGAAAATTTCTCATTTTTTTATGTACACAGACATGTACCATTTTATTATGTATTTTGCATGAGATACCCATATATGTATAGCCTATACCTATATTAAAGTATACAATATTGCTTATATCTTAATCAAATCTAACTTATATTAGAGCTGCCTGAGTGCGTGGGTTGGAGAGGTGTCAATTATATTCAGGACACATCTGTACTCTTGCCGTGGCATGATAAAGAGACATGTGAGATATTAAATGTATGAGTCAATTATCAACCTGTTGTCTCATCAATGGATCCTTCTATCTGGATCTCATCATCATCCTCCCCAAGCACTTCATTTTGCTCATCATTCTCACGTTGCTCTGCACTGTGAGGAGTGCAGGTATCAGCATGATCTGGGAGACTGGACAAATCTCCCCCATTCTCCAGGAGCAGCGTGCTCTTCTCCAGGATCTCCTCCCTGCAGGCATGGGCAACCTCTCCCTCTCGTAGACACAGGATCTGGTCATCCTCTGAACCATCAGTGGCGTTGGTCACTCCACACACTTTGAAGCTTTTTGAGATCACCTCCTTTGGGATATCATTCCATGCCTTCTTTACCCAAGAGGCCACAAGGTACTTGGATGGTGCCCTCATATTTCCACCCTTGGTGTACTCTACCTTGTCAGAGCGTAGCCACTCCTCATACAGCACCCTGTACTTGGCCTTGAATGGTTTGTTCCAGGAGACATCTGGAGCTTGAATGATACCAGTGCAGCCTCCTGGAATCATGCCTTGATCCGTCTTCATCTGATACAGGTGCTTCTTCACAGACTCCATCTTATGGCATTGGAAAGCATCCCAGCATAGGAGTCGTCGGTTGAATGATAGCTTTCCCCAGACCTGGTCCACCCACATCATGGTGAGTTGCTCGTCCATCCACCCATTACGTGAGAAGGCACATACCACACCGTCTATAGTCTCCAGGGCCTTGTCCTTCCTAACCCCTTTGAACAGCACAAAGGGAGGCAGTTTGCTACCATTAGCTTTAGCAGCCAGACACACCGTCACACGAGACTTCTCATGGCCAGTGGACTTGACGGTTACGGTACGGGTTCCCACCTCCTCCAGGGTTGTCTCCCCCGTCATATCCATCCATATGGGTGTCTCGTCCATGGCACCAATGTGGGAATCATCATACTGGTTCCTTATCCTCAGAGCACGGACATACAGAATGTAGTTGATCAGTTTGGGACGCACCTGCGCTGGTATCTGGAAGAAGGGGGAAATCAGAACATTAGTTTAATTAATTATAACCAAAAAAAACTGTACATATGGCTACCATTATTGCTTCATATTTTTCAATATTTATATCATCATATGATATATTAATAGCCTCTGTCAGGGAAGACGTAGCAGAAGCGAATAATTAGTGCAGAAACATTTTAAGGGATGCTTTTTTTATTATTATTATTAAACAGTACACATGTAAATAAAGTGGTTACATAGGCATGTTTGGTATCAAATCAGAGCTTACTCTGAGTTGTGTACAACCAGCTGATAATATGCGGGGATTCACAACAGTGGGAGAAAACAGGTTGACATAATGACATTGGAGATGAGGGGTCGGGGGAGGATGCTGATGTCAGCACTCATTCATGATAAGCCACGGGACGTGGCGGGCCGCCTCTCGGCCACCTCCCGGTCCCGCCAGTGCTATAGCTCTTTAAGGGCTGCATGATGATTAAGCAGTGCCACGATATTGATGTCCATTTGTTGTCATGTAAATTATTTTAGGAGTTTTTCAACCAGAGGATGCCGTAATCATCCTAGATTGACTTAACAAATATATCTTGACTTCCTTCCTAATAATCCTATACTGAGTCAGGTGAGTGTATTTAGGAGGGGCTCAGAATGGGCCACTACACGGCGACGGTAGAACGGGACAGTAAGGGCGGCATAGCGCTTTAATGTACTTGGCGGGCGGGCGGCACTGCAGTGGTCGCGGTAGCAGGGTGTCTGTGTGCGCCCCCTCCCCTTGCGGCCTGGGCTGAGGGCCGGCCAGCCCAGGAGTTGACCCGGGAGGTTATGGGGTTGAGGCCGGCCTGTAAGGTGGGCAGAAGGCGGGAGGTGGGAGGGGTTCATTTTAAATCCCAGTAAACTTCTATCCAATGATTGATACGATTTGTGCGTTTCCCGGTGATAATATGACCTTTTAGAAAACAATATACTTTACCTTTTGGGCTATAGAAGTCTTCTTTCTAAGGGTGATGCTATTCCTCTGGAAGAATCGATACATCCATCCCTTGCTGGCAGTGAAGGTGGCAGCTGCTCCCTCCTCCGTGATGACTCCTTCCTCATACAATTCTAGGGCTTTGATTTCTAGCATCTTCTTTGTGACCCTGAACTGTCTAGATCGGAGATCTTTGATATAGTCCACTAGCTGAGATTCAAGGCTAGTTGACATGGGTTTCCTCCCACAACCATCCAGTTTCCGCTTTTTGGCCTTGTTTCCAGAACTTTGGTTGCTAAGAGTGGCCCTCAGTTCATCCTCCTTATCAACCCAATCCCGGATTCTCCTTGGATCAACTCCTACATGTTTTGCAGTCCCGTCTTTAGTATGACCATTTTTGAAGTAGTCAATAGCAGATACTTTAAAAGCTATAGTATAGCTCTTTATCCTCCTTCCCTTGTGAGATGGTGAGTCTGCCATGGTGCTTGCAATTGTGCGAGAGACAGCAGCTCTTGATGGGCATGTGCATAGGACTGACACCTGGGAGAACTCACCTCCCTGCCAACTTAGTAGTGAGTTAATCTGAGACAAAGCATTAGTGAGCAAGGCGACAGCACAAACTCATAACTTGAAATAAAAGAAGCAACAGACAAACAAAACATTGTCGGTTTACCCAAGAAGATAGGAACGTCTATTACACCTAAAACATCATCAAAGGAGACTTTTAGAATTGTTAGAGATACAGAGTATTGTGTAATGTAGTAATAGGAATAGCTTTGGTCGGTGGCATATGTCTGTGGTGTCTATAGGGGTGCCTGGACGGCCGCGGTCACTTCTGACACTTCCGGCTCAACTGGGAACACGAGCTGGGGACCCCCGTCTGGGCGGCATGTGGGCTGTATCCCAGCAACCAAAAAGTCATAGATCTATTAGCGCAGGCTCTCAAATTAGCGCAGGCTTCATAAAAGCGCAGGGCATAGCATAGTTTTGAAATGAATTAGCGCAGGTGCGCTTTATCGGGCCGTTACGGTAGGTCGAATTTGAAGAGTATACATTTGTAAGGATTCTCGGTCATCCTTTACACTGGATCATATGATTCATATTATTATAGCCAAAGGACTCTAAGAGTATGAATTAGATATAACCTTTCTATATGGAACATACCTGCCTCCCAACACAACACCAGCTAGTCTCAGATCCCCGGTCCCATTTGCAAGAAGTGCACACATTTGCAGAACCTGGTCGCTGCAGTATCGTGTTTGCTATGGTTTTCTTTTATGGCCGGACGTTTTTCTATACCTGCAGAGACCATAGCAGGGGACCGTGAAAACTAGCACTAAAACGGTGTAGCAATGACGCTCGGGGTGGCTTAGAGACCGGGCTTTTCTGTTATTAGAGCTCACATACCTCCCTCATCCTCCTCTTTGATCCTATAGCCATAAAAAGTCAGGTGGTTGAGTAGAAGTGAGCAAAACATGAGTTGGACGTCGCCCCTAGGGCAGACTACTAAGGGAATCCAGTGCTGAAGCCACAACACAAGAAGAAGCCACTGCCAACATGGCTTCCCCTCCTTTTTATTCCATATATCCTTATTTTACTTCATTTTTAGCACTTTCTCTGGCAGTTATCATTGTCAGTCTGGAAATGGGATTTCTTGATGTTGATATTGTATACACACAGAAAATAAATGTGTGACACAATATTACAATGATTCTATTTTCAGATACTCAGAAGAGATTCATGAGATTAAAGGGAGCAGTTTTGGCGACATTGACTCACTTCATCTCCTCTTTATACATACCCCATCCTCCCACCTTACCTGCACACTCAGAAAAGTCAGCGTCATTGTCGCTAAAACCACTCTCACCTGAAAGTTAGACAGTGCTTGACTTTCAGGTGAGAGTGGTTTTAGCGACAATGACGCTGACTTTTCTGTTTCTGTGAGTACCGGTATTTGTTCCCTACTCACTCCTTGGGGCCCTGTAGTTGCACGCTCACCAGGTAGCCAATGGCAAAAGAAATCTGTTCGCCTTTTTCCCTGGGCATGCAGCACTATAAATATAAGACCAGTGGATGAGGGAGATGTTAGTGTATATATATATATACCCCGCTTGGACTAGCCATCCTCCTCTATGTAAGAACATGGACGCTCTGGGCAGCGCCCCTCCTGTGCCGTTTTTACGGCTGGCCAAGTTTTGTTTATTCTTTGACAGCGTGGAAATTACTAAGAGCAAAAGTGCCTGATATTGATAAACGTGCACACCAGCCACCCCCCCCCCCCTCCATGCATGTACCCCCTGTACTGCCCCTCCTCCCCCAGTGGGTGTGAGGGGGAGGGGCGGGAGTGTTGGACGGGTGGGAGGGGTTGTTTACCGATGGTTTGGGTGGTGTTGGATGGTGGGTTTGGTGGAAGGATGCTACATCAGTACATGCATGCATGTATCCCCACCCCTTGAGCGTACCATTGCCCCCCTCCTCTCCCCATCGCTCTATCAATGTCCCACCTCTCTCCTCCTCATTGGTACACTCTTTCCCCCACCTGTCTCCTTTCCCCCACCTCAATTAGGTTTTACTATTTCCTCTATCCCTATGTCCTCTTAGGCCTCATTTTGAAAAAGAAAACAGGGATGAAGTTTATTCTTCCATTCCAAGTTTTGTTGTTGTGAGGACGCCAACTTATAATAGAAGACCTCTTTGCAAGGACTTACATTCCAGCATTTCAAGTTCGGCCACTTTTGACCTTGTAAAACTGGGGTGTAGGTTGTTGGCCGTGTGGCTAGTCTATCCCTGTCTAAATGCACCCTGCAGCCTCCAACCCCTTGGTGCACGCCGTGAGATGTAACGCCTTACTAACCACGACGGCCGCGCACCTCCAGTCAGATTGTGAACAGGTTGGGGAAGTGGGCAGCAGCAAAAACACGACAACCGGCAGGGGCGGACATTATCTAACAACAGGGGATTGTGGGGAGGAGGGGAGATCAGTATTTTCGCCCCCTCCCCCCTTCAGAGGGGTCGAACATTTCCCAGCCCCCTACTATTTGATGTAATGTATAAAGAGATGAACTTTGTTTTGCCCCGCATCTCTAGAAGGATCAAGCCTTTTTGAGCCCCCCCCCCAAAAAAAGAATAGAATTTTTCAACTAACTACCCCCCATTAATGTTAGGTACTGACCATGCCCTCACTGTAGCAGGATGTAGGGGGTCCGGCACGCTGCACGGTGAGGGATGTGCTGGGTTCAGCCACTCCCCCCAGCCTGCCTGTTACCTTCTATACTTAGCCAGGACCACTATATGTTACCCCCTCTACACATCTACCCCTGCCTCCCCATCCCATCCCATCCCACCCCATCCCATCCCATCCCACTCACGGCCAGCAAACAACCAAGTCAGCAGCCACGCGGCAAGGATCCCCCTGTGAAGATGCACGGGGTATCCTTTCCGCGTGGCTGCACCATCATGCTCACAGATGGCTTCCCCAGCCCAAACCCTCACCCCCCCCCCCACACACACACACCCACTCCCCACTGACACCGTACAGCATACCTCCACCGGCCGGCCCACCAGCAACTCTTTTTGAACACGTCCAGGTTGTTTGCCTGCCACCACGAGGGCTGGAGGAGCGATTCTATATCGTGCTGGGAAGTGGGTGAGCAGCTCGACCCAAGATCCACAATTAGTATCCGCCAGATTGAGCAGCTGTATTAGGCCCTGCCTATAGAGAGGACCTAAACATCACCTAGCTTGCTTCGTTGCATGTTAGATGGGTATTCATTATCGTAGGAAGCGAGGGAATTGTCAAGTTAAAATCTCCATAGAAAATGCTCGGCCTTTAGTATCTCAATTGGCAAGAGCATGCTGAAACTGAAGTGATATTTTTTATTTGAAAATCCATGTTGAAATCGGAAAACAAAATCCCCTCTTCTGCCCCACATCTGGCTGCATACCCTCAATGGGGGAGGGGCATGCCCCCCCCCCCCCCCCACTTTGGGTAAACCCAAAAGGTCAAATGAAAAGTGTAAGAAAAGGGTCAGAAACCTCCTCCCTCACAATTTAATACTGTTCACCACGCCCTATATATATCATGATAGAGATATATAGGCTAGATTTGCCACACCGAGACGTTTTCATTGCGCTTACCCAATAGAACTGGCACGTGTGTCGAACACGTGTCAGTGTAAAGGTCACGTGTAAAGGGCACGTGCCTCAGTACTGCACGTGCTGCCAAAGATGTGATCCCGATACTTCTGTGTACATTCCCCCTCTGCAGGTCTCCTTTTTGAGGCTACTGTATGCTTTATTAACCCTTTAAGGGCCGCATAGTGCTTTAATGTGCTATACCCTATGGCAGCCGTGGTGAGTCTATTCACCAGGACTGTGGTCATGCACCATGCCGACCCTTCTGGGAGTGTATCAACATCTTAGGGTCGACATGATGCGTGAATGCAGTCTTGCATAATGCTGGAATGCAGTCCTGCATAGATGTGTCCAATCATGGTCATGACAAAGGGTAAAGCACATGACCTTGAGATGCTTAGGTTCTCTATTTTTGAACTAGATTATTCTTGTATCAGCTTTGAGATTGAGCTATGCTGAAACTGTAAGAATAATGCTGATAACATGTAATATGGGTAATTGGATAGCCGTTCAATGGTTTAATCAAAGTACGGCAATTTGAGAACATTGTATGAATAGTTTGTAGATGTGATTATATGAGATGTAATGCCACTCTGTAACAATTACCGACATGAATATTAATAAAAAGCATAACGAGTGAGCATACAGAAGCTGTATGCCCATGAGTGACCCATCATATATAGGTCATATTAATAAAGACACCCAACACCTCACCTAGCCATCATAGTGCGCGCGCAGTCAGCCATGGTTCTGTAGTGTTAAGGGTCGTCACCAGGTGGGAGCTCCCAACACCTGTAGCTGGGAAACTATCCAGGGATGTGACAGCACTATAATACCATAGGGTGTAGAATTAATATAGGGCTAGATGGCTTAGCCCTCAATCCTGCACAAAGCGAATCATTCCTATAGAAGCAGTGCTTAGTTATAATCGTAGCAACTGTTGATGTTGCCAGTATCCAGTGCAGGTTTATTTCATAGCTGGTGGCTGCGAGCGATATCTAGCATTATGCATAGGTTCAAGAAATATAACCTATGTTATAGCATAACAATATTTGCAACTTGGAGTAATCAGCATTGACTGGTACTAGAACAATGAGTAGACATTGAATAGCAATCATGTAGCATTGCTCTGGAGTGTGTCTGGCCCGATTGCAATACTCCAGGCCCTGGTAATCCTGATTATAATCCCGGGGTGATAATACCATAGGATGAGGTCGGCCAACCACTGCCCCATCTACATGGGGTATATAGGGACTGGAGGAGCAGCAGGGCTGGGTAGTCTCCTGGTATGATGAACACTGCAGAGGGTTCCTCCAGGGTGGAGTGCAGCATACACAACTGTTGTCTATATTCCAAGGGTGAAGCGTGAAGGGGGGTATGGCTCCTGGAGGTTACTCCAGCTGGTTATCTTACCACCGTGTGTCTGGGCTGCTCGTGTTATGACTTTGAGGGCCTTGTGTATAGCCTTAGAGTATTGAGCAACTCGACTCCTTCCTGTTGTGAGTGTGAGTCCACTTGAGTCACTCGTGTGTGTGTGTATACAGTCATAAGGTCCACCAAGCAGGGTGACACGGGCAGCATGAAGTGAGCTGCTCAGTGGTCCTTCTGAGGTTACTACCACTGCTCTGCTGCTGTGTCTGGCTTTGTGCTGATTCCTGCAGTAAGTGCCATGTGAGTTAGTGCCGAGTTGCTCCGAGTTAATCCATCCTTACCCCCGTGCCGGATGCAGTGTGTGCGATAAAGCAGCAGCCTCAGGCTCTCTGACACATTATTACACACATCTCAGCGTGAACATCCAACACCCGTGTAGTAAGGATCTGCTCAGAGCTGCTCTTACCTCTGCCACCTTTCTGCGAACATGGAGTTGTAGGGTCTGAAGTAGGAGAGTACACTGCTCCAGTTACTCACACGGCAGCCCCTCCTGGTGCTGCCAGAAGAGGGTGGGTGCAGGCTGGTGGGTGAGGTGATGAGCAGGTAGTGAGCAGGGCCTGGAGCTGCTCACTGACGTACCTACTACCTGCCAGGTGTGTGAGCAACTCACCTGAGGCTCCTCCTGTGAGCAGGATCTAGGCCTTTGTCAGTGTCCTGCCTCAGCAGGCAGAGTTTCTTGAGAAAAGCTTTTGTTGAACAAGTGGCTTGAAAGGTTGACTAGGTAGGTTGGTGATCTGGGCAGCAAACCATGGTACACATCCCCAAATACATATGTAAACGTGCAGGGTTTAACTTGGCAGATACTGCAATTGAGTCAGTTTATGTGCCCAAAGTGAACCTCCCCGCTGACCTAATTCCACGCTACAAACAGGCTCCTGTATGTGCCAACAACTGTAGGGTATTTCCTCTGTGCTTTGGTAATTTATGCCAATGCATGTAATTTCTGAGAAGTTGTGAGCAGCTCTGAGTTACTGGGTAAGCCACTTGTTGTTTGTCCAGGTGAGTCTGACTGAGTGGGGAGCAGCTCCTGGTGTTGGGTGAGCAGCTCTGTGCGTGTGTAGGTACTGCCCTCTGGTGGGTGGGTGGGTGGTGGGACTCTTACCCCCTACACACACACACACACACACACACAAACACACACACACACACACACACACACACACACACACAGTGTACACCCACTCACTGTGAGCAGGTATGAGCAGCTCGCCGACCGTGTAACAGCGGCGCCACGTGCCGAGCCGCTCCCCACAGGCCTAAGCTGCTCACTGACACAAGGTTATTGATCACCTAGCCCCTTAAGGACTGCATAGTGCTTTAATGCAGTATGCCCTTTATCGGAATGATGCATAAATGCAGCCCTGGTGGGTAACTCACTTGGACTGCATCGATGCATCATGTCGACCCTAGGGGTTATACACGGTCACGAGGTAGGCATGAATGCAGCCCTGGCGAGTAGATTTGTCAGCTCCGCATTATGACGATAACTTGCATAGCACATTAGAGAACTGTGCGGTCCTTAAAGGGCTAGTAGGGGGTTGTCAAAGTTAAAGTATCACCCAGACATATTTATTTATACAGTACAACAACCTCTAAAAACCACAGGCAATGAAATATTGGTGTAGACTCCGGTTCTACCCCTCCTACACAAGTACATATGTTTGTAGGATCCAGTTCTGGGGACGTGGTGCTTGTTTACCACTGTGTCTGTTATGACTGTCTCATTCTCTGTTTCTCTGTTTAGCAGAAATGTTTGGGAAAGGGATCAGCTTTGATGTGAAGTCACACTGTTTGTGTGTGTGGTCAGCTTCCGGGGCCAGGTAATGGGAATACGTTGGGTACTGTGTATACATGTCTTTTAAGGTCTGCTTAGTGCTTTGATGCGATATTGCGTTTTCTACCTGATGCACTCAGTAGTAGACTCCCCATGCAGGGCGGCCTTTGTGCATCATGCCGACCATTGAGTAGTGGATCAACCCCGCAGAGTTGCCATGCTACAACCCTGACCCTGAGTTATTAACCAGGGTTGGGTTTATGGGCCGCGTTCATGAATGCATCATGAGAGCGAAGGGTATACAATGAAGTACATTAAATGACTACGCACATGGCTTAGGCCAAAATTTAAAAATGTTGGTTTCCGGTAACATGGTCTGACAGAGCAGACCCGGCCGGTTGGATATAAAAAAAAAGGTATTAGTTATTTCCTTTTTACCTTTTTAGGGCCTGGTTTTAGAGTTTTCACCGCAAAATCCTCAATAATTGCCCGATTTACAAACCGTGAAAACTGGAAATAGCAACATTTTCTAAAAAAAATAATAATAAAAAATAGGTGGACCCGGCACTGTATTGCTAGACCCGGTCAGGTGACCGGAAACAGCACTTTTTTTTTGTTCTTAGGCCCTAGTTCTACAGAGAGCAGCTCTAGTCTTTGAGAGCTACTCCTGGAGCAACTCGACGCTGACTGGAACTGGAGGCCTCCTTGCTGATGGAGCCACTCCCCCTGGATGGAGCTGCTGCCCCCCTACACCCACAGTACATTAAGTGGTTATAGACAGCTGGCAGCATGTAATACCCCTACCATCACCTGGCACCCAACACTCACCCACCTCCTTCTCACCTGTCAGCTGGGTGCAGAGGGATTATACACCCATGCCCTCTCAAATTGAATGCAGAAATAATATCCCGCCACATTGCCTCTGACTCCCTGCCCTCTCCATTGCACCAGAGTTAACCGTTGGAAAAGGTCGTGCATGTGTTTGAGGTTACCCTTCTTTTTACTGATAGGAAATAGGGCCTATATGTGGCCTAGAGGTACTTTCTATTGAATATCAAAAATATGTTGATATATTATTAGGGTGTGAAGTCACGGATACTTTATTCTGTCACTGCCCCAGGCTCACAGAAAGTTAAAATTACTTATGGTCGTTTTCTTAGGTTAGTTTAAAGAAGGTACATCTTTTCAGGAATGAGAATATCTCCTCTAGGTTTTAAGTTGTATGCAAGTACCAAATACAGAGGTGTCAGTGGTCAAGGATTTACCTGAAAATAGGAAATCCAAACTTCTGCCCTTATACGTAAATTCCCGCGTATAACCCGCGGGTTATACGCGAACCAAACCCTCAGTGCGGGTACTACAAAATTCCCAAAGTCTAGGTGCGGGTAATACGCGGGTAGTATAGTACAGTACTAAAATCGCAATTTTAAGTCGGGGTGCGGGTTATACGCGAGATGCGGGTTATACGCGGGAATTTACGGTACCTAATAATGGATAAAAAAAACCTATTACTTAGGGAGTGCTCATTTTTTAACAACAGGGGGGGGGTGGTGGATTTGGGGGGGGGGGGGTAAAAAATTTGGACCCCTTGACCGGGGGGGGGGTAAAAAATTCAGACCCCTCTTGGGGGGGGGGCAAAAAAATTCAACCTGTTTTGAGGGGAAAAGCCCGCGCGTTACTATGCTACAAAGGGGCGCGAACGCGCGCGATTTTCGGCCTGCCAGGGGGGGGGGTAAAAAATTTCGACCCCTCTAGAGGGGGGGGTGAAAAAAATTCGCGCGCTCCGCGCGAAATCTCACCGCCCCCCCCCTGTTCTTAAAAAATGAGCACTCCCTTACATAAGCCTATATAGACCCCCGATTCAAGAGCCTCAATTTGAATATTTTAGATAGTTTGTACATATTTCACTTTCATCCTTGTTATTTAGAATGCTTAATGTACCTTAAAGACCATATCCGGAGGTTTTCATATGGCTATTTTGGTATCATAAACTGGTACCTATGTATATTGACTGACTTCCTATATGAAATTTAACTCATTGGTGAATCTATTTATTTGTCTATTATTTGCTTAAGTTCACACAAGTTGGTACCACCCTGAGACCTAAAATATTAGTGATTGTGCTGTCCCCAGTGAGAAGCACATGAACTATAGTACCCAATACCCAATGTGAGTTCATATTGGGTGACAACCGATCCAATGGGGGGGGGGCACTCCCTATCTGTTTTATAGCATATGCATGTCTGCATGAACATCACCTGAAATTTGGTATTCTTAATACAAGAGGTAGCTCAACAAAATAGGACTCTTTTCACAGGAAATCCTTATGGTCCCTTGCCTATATAGGGCCCCAGAATGGAACATTTCTCTTGTAATAATGTTCACTGTTGGTAACCAAATATGAGAGAGTGACCCCCAACCCACTAAACCTTGCAGACAGTCGGCCTCAGGAGCTTACCTCTCACTGAGTAGGGGAGGGGGTGCTGACCGCCAACCCAGAAATACAGCCAGTCCGAAATCAGGGGTCATGGCTGGGTGGTGGTCAGGCCAAAGCAAGACCAGGGGGATAGGACGGCCTGTACTGAAAGGGCCGCCCTAATAGCAGAGGTTAGAGTTGTAGATTGCACCCAATAATAGAACAGTGGGGGGCAAACGAAAGCCACGTGGGTGATATTTTATAGGGCATATGAACCATATCTCACCCAGTTGAATTGATACACACATAGGAATTATCATCAAAATAGATGTATCTGTCTAAAGGAGATCGTCATAGTCTAGTACATGAAACATGTATCATTATAGTAAAAACTGAAAATTACTAGGATACAATTAGAATATATCAAAATACAGCAAGGGGTTCTGGTGCTATCATGGTGAAACTACTCAACCACGTGGTGGCCTCTGTTTGCCCCCCCCCCCCGGAACCTGGTGGTGGGAGGTGGGAGGCTAGACCATACCTCTGCACTACTAACATACATACTATTATTATTCAGTTCTTGATTGGGTAGTTCTAGCAATGGACACCACTGGTGAATGTGTGACACAGACAGCCTAAAGCATTGCCTACTGGTACTGCAATGTCACAACCACAGCACCCTACCCCACTCCCACAGACACACCTCCCACATGCACTTCTATCCTTATAGCAACGGCTTCACAGATGACCATACACAGCAGTGCCCCCTTGTGCAAAGTGAAGAAAGCGCACATTGACCAATATGATATTTGGAGAGAATCACCACTTTTGCTAAAAATATCACTATATCCACATATATATGCAATATGTATTAAACGATTATTTAAAACAGTAGGATTGCAGTGGCATATTCTGGTGTTCTCATATTATTCAAAACCTCCGGATATGGTCTTTAATGGTATAGATTCTATGTCGGATCGTCATATTACACTCCATAGCAAAGTCTGATTCTCATTTCCCTCTGTCGGCTAGTAACTCCACCCAAATCCCTTTTATGACTGCTCCCTAAGACCGCGGCCACTTAGTGTCAGAAGACAGATGACACTGGTCTTCGACTATTGCCTTAGCTCTATAAGGGGCACCTACTACTTTAATTCACTATGCCCTCTGTCGTTATGGTACATAGCTACGGCCCTGCCTAGTCCTAGAACTTGCCAGCTGCATCCAAGCATCATGCTGACACTTGGCACCCTCCCGGGTCCGCATGATGCATTCCTGCATCATGACAACAAAGGGCATAGCACATTTAATCACAATGCGGCCCTTAAAGGGGTAGACATTGTTTGCTGCCATGAACCTGCGTAAATCATGGTAGAGTAAGTCTGATATCTACCTCTATCTGCATAGGCATCTAGTGACCATATCAGATGCAAAGGGTTCTATCCTAGGCCAAAAAAAAAAAAAGGTGTGTTTCAGGTTACATGGTCTGAAAATCTAGGGTAGGTAGGTCGGATTTTTTTTTTTTTTTAATTTTTTTTTTTTTTACTTTAGCCTGAAAAGTACCCAAAAATCGACTCACGAACTACAATGCCGACTCGCCGACGACCGCCTCGACTCGTGAACTATCAGATCGACCCTTAAATAGCCCCAAAATGACCCAAAATATAAATATTTTTTCAAAATTGCATAAAAATTTCTAGGGTCGGCCCTGTTTTGCTAGGTAGGGTCGGGTAACCTGAAACACACCTTTTTTTTTTTTGGCCCTATCGATGTCACAAGTTTATCAATACAGACCCTATATTAATTATATTATGGGACTGATTCCACGTGTATGTCACATATATAATCATACTACTGTATCAAAAATGTGAAAATAAAAAAAAACATCTGTGCCACAGTGACTCTGTGTATTGATGGATAACATTGGACAAAACCTCTATAGATGGGAACCGAATTGAGACCTTAGAATTTTTCAATTGGAGCTCAAAAGATGAGAGCCCAAAGTATTCCTGAAGGAGACCAACCCTTACAAGATTCAAACTGCAAAGCATGAAACACATTGCAATAATAGAGGCACCCCCATTTTTCTCACTACAAATTCTTGTTTCCTCTGTATTCATACACGAGTGCCCTATTCGCTGCAATTCGTCCCAATTGTAGCCTCTGTAGGATGAAGGGGACAGCCCCCAATGATTGATGGTGTTCTCTGATTCCCCAGATCCCTGCAACCCGCCTGGCCATCTTTGGGGGCTTGGTCACAAAGGCACATGTTGGGATGCCCCGACTTCTACAGTGTTATACTGTGTTTCACGGAAACAGGCCACTTTCATTCATCACTCTGTGTCAATTTTACATGATTATTCCTTTACAGTGTCAATGCACAACATAGGATGTTATCTAGTTCAGATAATACAAAAAAGAAAAAGAGCATGCAGTGCTCTTACAAATTTTCATCATGAAAAGAGTAAACTTCAGGCTTGGGGGTCTTCGAGTTTTCCCTGGATTTCAACATTTTCTTTATATTGTAAATAGCTATAATAGAGTACCTCTGTTGAAGGTCTTTCATTTGGATATTTCAGGGGTTTCTTCTAAAGACTAGCCACTTTCATCCCTTAAACTTGCAGTTATTCATTGTGTCTATGGAGAGCCTTAGGAATTCTGAGCCAATGTCACTGAGATGTGCTATAAGAGGTCGACAGTGGTATACCCCTGCCGGGATGTGAGAAGGGATGTGGCGGCGCCATGTCTGATATCTGGTGGGTCTGTGACTTATACCTTAGGGGGTACCGTAAATTCTCGCGTAGAAGCCGCGGCTTGTACGCGAGTCAGACTCAGCTTTCTTTTGATACCAAACATGCCTATATAGGGTGCGGCTTATACGAGAGTTTTTATTAGTATACTACAATACTAAAATTGCAATATTCAGACCCTCTCTGCGGCTTATATAATTTGTCAAAGTTAGGGGTGCGGCTTATACGCGAGTTAGGCTTATACGCGAGAATTTACGGTAATGAAGATGTATATGCATCTAGTTACATCGTGTCGTGGCTCTACACTGAAAAAACAAACTTGTCTCCAGACTCGTCAAAGTGACTATCATAAAATAAACGAGTCAAAAGTTGTCTAACCTATCAGGTTACCATCCCATAAATAGAATCTCGAGCTGGCAAATGTCGGGTTTTGGGCTGGCACATGCCAAGTGGGTCTTCTATCTCCAGCTAGAAGACCCGTTTCCTTGTCACGTAGACGAGTTGTTGACTCGTTTATTTTAATGACCGTCACTTTGAAGAGTCTGGAGACAAGTTTACTTTTTGAGTGTAAGACAAGGAGGTTGTACCATGTGCAGGATGTTATAACATGTGCTGTGGACTGGTGATTTCTTATATGTGGATAGACACGCGTGGTAATCATAGATTCTGGTATGCTGATATAACTATGTCGTATGAATACCTTGATTACAGAACATGTATGTACATATATCTAGAATCATTCTAACGTAGGGCTCTAGAATAATATATTCATACAAAATACACTGTAGCTATTACGCCAACTCAGTTACTGATTTACGCACACTATAGCTGTGAGTAAATTGAGGGCATAATTGTCATCATATCTTTCTAGAATTATAGTCAGACAGTAGTTACCATTATCTTTGACCTGAATAATAATGTCACCATATTGGAACTAGAACACTATACAAGCAACAACTACTACAGCCAACCTTCAGACAATGTACAGAGCTAGAATCAAGACTAGTAGAAGCCACATACAAGGGCTTCAGGAGGAAGCCACTGCCTTTATTTGATACTAGGAGCCACAGGGGGTTGGGGGAATTGGGGGCGGGGAGGGTTAGGTCTTTCCTGCGGCCCTTTCCTAGTCTAGTAAAGCTGGAAAAATCCATAAAACCCACACTGTTTGTTGGGGCCCACAGAACGGGGTCACGAATATAATAAAGGCCGTGGGCCGATTGTGAATAGCATTGTGGCACCTCATAGGTTGCACACTTTGACGTGCTTTAACCCTTTAAGGACTGCCGAGTACTTAACCCTTTAAGGACTAGTACACTTTAAATGCATTATGCCCTTTCTCGTCATGATGCTGGAATGCAGCACTGATTAGTGGACTCACCAGGACTGCATTCATACATGCCGACAAAGGGCATAGCGCATTAAAGCACAGTGAGGCCATTAAAGGTGTATAAGTAGTAAAATACTTTAAATACTAGAATCAAGATTAAATTTTCTCGATTCAAGGAATAAACTCATTCTGAGTTTTTACGTTTATCTTGTTTTCAGAAAGGGGAAGCTAAAAAAAATATCTTATATTTTTCTAGTATTCTTCTAGAAACAAGTATTCAAGATTATTTTTCTTTAGGAATTTTCTTAAAACTGGTAATTTGTGCACCCAACAAGATTATATCTTATATTCCTGAAATAAGAAAGTTCTATTTCTAGATTTAAGATTGCTCTGACTTGAAAACCTGAAACCATGTGTCCAAAGTGTCAATTAAGGCGAAATAATATACAAGTATACTCTATTATGTCATGGTTATGACCATGCTTGATGCCTTCATCAAATTCCTTCCATTATTTGGGAATTTTATAGGTGTGGAATGTGAGTTCAGTTAGGTTCCATAGGGATCAAGTATACATACTACTAAATAAGAATTATTTTCTTAAATTAAGAACATTGGTTACATGTTGTGCCACAAGAGGCCACCACTATGCAATACAACAACTTTCTTATCAAACAAGGTATACATTTCTACCTCAAAATAAGTCCCAAAGAAACAGAAGAGGGTAAAAATATGTGGGAAAAGGGGAAATTTGTTAGGGATTAATTTGATGTAAGAACCCATGTTCCATTGAATGAATTATCATAAATATTAGGGAGGAATGATAAGAGACACCATTTGCTTGGTAATATCATTTAGATAAAGGGAAGGATTACCTGTCCCATTACATAAAGTGAAATGACTTTGAATAAAGGTCTGTTTGCTTAAACTTCTATTGTAGCTACAAAAAGCTGCATTTAATCTGATGAACCTCTTTCTGATGCTCTGGCATCAATCCTTTCTCTCTAAGACTAAAGTAAAATGTAATCAATCATACCCCTTTCCCAGGCAAGAACATCAATCTTGTTTATTTACTTGAATAAGAAATTAAAACTTACTTAAGAAAAAGGTTTTCTAGAAAAAAGGTCCATTCTGTAAGAAATATTATCTTATTTTGAGAAATATGTCAGGAAATATCATCTTGATTCCAGTATAAAATACTTGATTTAAGAATTTCTTTCTTGTTTGTTTTTCTTGTTTGTCTTTCTCACCCTAAGTTTATTAAACTCAACCATGCTTTCAAGTAAAATTTTGTTATCCTACGGACAAACTTGTTTTAAGTTTATTTTACTTAAAACAAGAAATATTTTCTGAAAATGAGAAAATTATTTTTGGCTGTGTATGGGCCACCAGGTGTCTGAATGCCAGAATGTGTGTATAGAAAAGCGCAGTCTTATTATGGATTATTGTAAATCAAAAGTTAATTTAGAAATTTGTATAAAATATTAAAAATGTCGTATATAATATGTATTTTTCAATATTAATTAAGGCTAGAGCTTTGATAAGAAACACATCTGATGTTCAATTTAGCTGATGGAAGGGAATATATTCAATTGAATTTCTTTGAATCAAGACTTGGAAAAGACGAGCCCCTGCCTATGGGCGATGTCTTAATCAATCATAGCAATAGCTGCACGTGTGGTGCTCCCAATCCCAGCACCATTAACCCTTTAAGGGCCGCATAGTGCTTTAATGCATTATGCTCTTTGTCGTCATTATGCATGGATGCAGTTCTAGTGAGTAGCTTGCCAGGGCTGCATTCACCCATCATGACAACCCCTCAGGAATGTGTTAACCCCGTAGGGTCGACATGGTGCATGAATGCAGCACTGGCGAGTTACTCACCAGGGCTGCATTTATGCATCATGATGACCAAGGACTTAATCATTTAAAGCACAATGCAGCCCTTAAGGATTAATACTCCGCCGCTCCACACAGTCATATATACATCTGCGTCCATATTTAATGCAGGTAGAAGCTTTTTAATGCAATAAGCCGTCCTAATTATATTAGGAAAATCATTTTGCCACGTGTGCTAAGGATGAGAGATGAGTAACAGTATTGATTTGAATCACTGGCTGTGTGGAAAGGTGGCTGGGGTTGTGTGGTGTACATGGGTTGGTGTGTGTGTGTGTGTGGGGTGGGGGTGACAACTCTGAGTGAGCGGCAGTAGGGAGTAGAAACTGGGGGGGGGGGAGAACCTACCTACCATGACCTTCTCCACGGTGGAAGACGGGGTTAACCCTTTAAGATCAGCACAATTCTTTAATGTGCTATTCCATTTGGCGGCATGATCATGCAGAGCCTTCGGGAGTGTATCAGCCCCGAATGGTTGTCATGATGCATGCATTCAGCCCTGGCACCAGGGATGCATTCATGCATCATGCCGACAAAGGGCATACCACAGCACTACAACACTATGCGGTCCTTCAAGGGTTATAGGGCAGGCCGGACGGCCGGCTCGGGATGACGGCCAGGTCAGCAGATAATCCCGCCGGTGCTGGAGGCGTCAGCGGCTATCCCCCTGGACATCCTCCCTCCCCCTCCTCCCCCAGGTCATCCCCTGGACAACCCCTCCCCCCCCCCAGCCAGCTGCCCAGCCCCGACACCTGCTCTGATAGATCCCCGACACGGCCACTAACATGGGTGGCCGCAGGGAGCAGTGCAAGCTCCAGATTGGGTAATAGTTAATAGGGATCGGTAGACAGCTGATACTGGGAGGATAGGGTGGAGCTCCTCAGACTCAAGGACATATTCTAGGATTGGCTCATACTTGTGACCATTGCATCTTGCTACTCTGTGTCCTTCTAAGGAGCATTGGGCATCTCATATTTGAAGAACAACTCCCTGAAAGGTGTTAAATATTAGATTTTAGAATAATTTAAGGTGAATGATTTTAAGTTAATGTGAGTTTTGGAACTGCTCAGTCGGTAATCGCTGCATGGAACAGAACACTCCCCGGTCCAACTACCACTACACTTCAACTACATTCAAACTGACAATACAGGATCCTGGTGTTGGTTTAGCTGTGGGGATTGGTTATGGAGATGCAGAAATCAATCATTACATTTAGAACATTTAAGTCTCGTGGTCAATAAAACACAAATAGAAGCATGATGTGGCTGTGAGGTGTCCCAGGGTCTAGATGTAAGGCTGCTTAATTTCCTATAGGTGTTTAACACCCTCTGTACCAAGGTCTAGATGTAAGGGTGTTTAACACCCCTTGTATCAGGGTCTAGATGTAAGGGTGTTTAACACCCCTTGTACCAGGGTCTAGATGTAAGGGTGTTTAACACCCCTTGTACCAGGGTCTAGATGTAAGGGTGTTTAACACCCCTTGTACCAGGGTGTAGATGTAAGGGTGTTTAACACCCTCTGTACCAAGGTCTAGATGTAAGGGTGTTTAACACCTCTTGTACCAGGGTCTAGATGTAAGGGTGTTTAACACCCCTAGTACCAGGGTCTAGATGTAAGGGTGTTAACACCCCCTGTACCAGGGTCTAGATGTGAGGGTGTTAACACCCCCTGTACCAGGGTCTAGATGTAAGGGTGTTTAACACCCCTTGTACCAGGGTGTAGATGTAAGGGTGTTTAACACCCCTTGTACCAGTGTCTAGATGTAATGCTGCTTAATGCCCTATAGGTGTAACACCCCTTGTACCAGGGTCTAGATGTAAGGGTGTTTAACACCCCGTGTCCCAGGGTCTAGATGTAAGGCTGCTTAATGTCCTATAGGTGTTTAACACCCTCTGTACCAAGGTCTAGATGTAAGGGTGTTTAACACCCCTTGTACCAGGGTCTAGATGTAAGGGTGTTTAACACCCCTTGTACCAGGGTCTGGATGTAAGGGTGTTTAACACCCCTTGTACCAGGGTCTAGATGTAAGGGTGTTTAACACCCCTTGTACCAGGGTCTAGATGTAAGGGTGTTAACACCCCCTGTCCCAGGGTCTAGATGTAAGGCTGGTTAATGCCCTATAAGTGTTTAACACCCCATGTACCAGGAACTAGATGTAAGGGTGTTTAACACCTCTTGTACCAGGGTCTAGATCTAAGGGTGTTTAATGCCCCTTGTACCAGGGTCTAGATGTAAGGCTGGTTAATGCCCTATCGGTGTTTATCACCCCATGTATCAGGGTCTAGATGTGAGGGTGTTTAACACCCCTTGTACCAGGAACTAGATGTAAGGGTGTTTAAGGCCCTATAGGTGTTCACACCCCTTGTACCAGGGTCTAGATGTAAGGCTGCTTAATGCCCGATAGGTATTTAACACCTCTTGTACCAGGGTCTAGATGTAAGACTGCTTAATTTCCTATGGGTGTTTAACACCCCTTGTATCAGGGTCTAGCTGTAAGGGTGTTTAACACCCCTTGTATCAGGGTTTAGATGTAAGGGTGTTTAACACCCCTTGTACCAGGGTCTAGATGTAAGGCTGTTTAACACAGCATGTATCGGGATCTAGATGTAAGGGTGTTTAACACTTCTTGTACCAGGGTCTAGATGTAAGGGTGTTTAACACCCCTTGTACCAGGGTCTAGATGTAAGGGTGTTTAACACCTCTTGTACCAGGGTCTAGATGTAAGGGTGTTTAACACCTCTTGTACCAGGGTCTAGATGTAAGGCTGCTTAATGCCCTATAGGTGTTTAACACCCCTTGTACCAGGGTCTAGATGTAAAGGTGTTAACACCCCGTGTACCAGGGTCTAGATGTAAGGGTAAGTAACACCCCTTGTACCAGGGTCTAGATGTAAGGGTGTTTAATGCCCTATAGGTGTAACACCCCATGTACCAGGGTCTAGATGTAAGGCTGCTTAATGCCCTATAGGTGTTCAACACCCCATGTACCAGGGTCTAGCTGTAAGGGTGTTACACACCCCTTGTACCAGGGTCTAGATGTAAGGGTGTTTAACACCCCTTGTACCAGGGTCTAGATGTGAGGCTGCTTAATGCCTTGTAGGTGTTAACTGCAGGCACTGACTGCCCCAATCCCACAGCCATGTTAAAGCGGCTCCCAACCTGCCAGTTCCCACACGGCTCTCTGTCTCCCTGCCTAATCAGGCGTGACGTGAAAGACAATGGAAACCTTTTATTTCACTCAGCTGGAATCTGACGCATGGGGTGCACAAAGCCAATCCCCTGAGTCTATTGTCGGCATATTGAATGAAGGGCTGGGATTTCAGGTCCGGAAATAGCGGCAAAGCCGTTAGAGAACCTTTGCAGGAATTCCAACAAGATTTGCCTTGGTTTGTCGGTTATTCAAACACTTAACTGTTCAAGGGCAGCATAGCGCTTTGGTGGTCATTACCCTTTTGACATGATGCATTTATGCAGCCCTTGTGAGTCTACTTACTAGGGCTACATTAATGCATCAGGCTGACCAGACGGTGTGATACGCTCCCAAAGTGTCGGCATGATGCATGGATGTAGCCCTGGTGAGTAGACCATCATGAAAACAAAAGGCAGAATACATTGGTTAAAGCACAATACTGCCCTTAAAGGGTTAAATGCCCTGGGGCCCTTACCCACTGGTGCCTGTCAAGTGTAAAAGGGGAATAAAGGAAAGGTGGCAGTGCATATCTCTATGTCCCGAACACGTCATGTGCAGTCACGACACAGGGGAAGCCACCCGTGAAGCCACAAACTAAGCCACTTTGAAGCCACACATCAGCACAGGTTTACTTGGACTCAATTCCCTCCAGTCAAATCCACTTATTGCTCAACTTCAGACCGCATGTCTAGACTTAATGGAATGAGACATTTTCAATGCGATGTTCAGTTTATCTATAGACATTGTTTTGTGACTCAATTTGTTGAAGTAGAATTGACTTGAGCTCTAATATAGCCAACGTGTAGTTACACTCCCATTGGTTTTGTTATTCCATCAAAGCCCCTTATGCATACAAGTGGTATGGAATCTAGGATTAAAAAATAGCTATGTATAACTATATTACTTATATAAATATAAAAAAAAGTGATGCCCATCAAAGAGATCGCATGAGAAGGAGGATTACCAAGAAAGCACGAAGCTGCTCACTTGCTTGATGTATGGCCCTTTATTATAGACATTGCTAAAACAAAGCAGTAATCCTGTACCAGAAAACCATAGGATGGCTCAAGTAAGAAGGCTCTGGCAAAGGGTAGGCAGTTGTTTTCACAAGGATTGCAGGATATGTATATATCTGATAAGAGGCAAGCTTAGCGCCAAGGGAGAAACATTGTTTGGCAGATATACGCGGGCTGACTGAAGGTCATTGGTTATAGGTATAGATATGATTGCGTGCACGCATTAACACCCAATCAGGCTTTATTATAAGGGTTAAGTTTATCTATGGCATTGTGTCACAGCTTGTGTTCAAGTCGATGTTTAGAAACTAACTTGTCAACAGTTGTTGGTGTGGTTTGTTAACCCCTTGAGGACAGCATACTGGTTTTAAAAACACACTATGCCATTTTATGATACACGAATGGATTACCTGCGAGTTACGCACCGGGAAATGACTATAAATAAATATGAACCTTAAAGGCCCAGCACCCCTATATATAGGGCTGGGTACCTGTCCCGACTGCATTCTGGCTGTTACTGGACGTGCAGCAAGATCTGCGGGTTTAAGACACACTGCTGTGCTTAAAGGGTTAAAGTGTGTAATTTGTCAGTATAAGTGTGCCTGGCCGCAGTATGCAGGTGCCCAGAGGTCGGACAGTACTAGATCAGCCTCTGCCAGGCAGGGTAGCCAACAAACAGGTGTACTTGGTGCAGGCTGTGTGCTGGGGGTAGGGCCAAAAAAAAGTAAAAGGTGTGTTTCAGATTACATAGTCTGAAAATCTAGGTAGGGTAGGTCGGATTTTTTCTTTTTTACTTTGGCTTGAAAAGTATCAATAAATCCCTTTTAGCTATAGTAACACATCTTTTTTTTGTTGCAAAAAAATGGGTAATTAAAAGGGACCCCTTCAGGGAGCAGAAATAGTACCCAAAAATTGACTCGCTAACTTCAGCACCGACTCGCTGACAACGGTGTTGACTCATGGACTATCAAATTGACTCTAAAATAGCCCGAAAATTACTTTAAATAAAAATATTTTAAGGGTCGGCCTTGTTTTGCTAGGTAAGGCCGGGTAACCTGAAACACACCTTTTTTTATTTGGCCTAGGGGGTAGGGGATGGGGAATGGAGAGTAGGGCGGTCTTGGTAGGGAATAGACAAGGTGTGCAATGTAAAGAGTGTTGTGGGTCAACCACCGTGTGAAGAGAACACATTGAGGAGGGGGCAAACTCTGTTCAGTGAGAGTGTGGCTCCACCGGTGTATTTGCTCTGCAGAATATCTTGACAGAAGCACATAGCTCTCCACATTGTCTCGATGAAGTGGAATGAGTAGTAATGCAATAACAAATTGAATGAGCCCGTTTCCTATTGATACCAGGGATGGAAGTATTATACTGTATTTGATTTTTTGCCAAGATATGTATCAACCCGTAGGAGAGCTCTATATAGCAGGCTTTTTTTAAAGAATATTTTAGGGGTTTTAGAGCTCGGTTACTTTCATACATGCATGTATGTACGTATGCCCTTCAATGTAGGACCCGTTCCATATATCTGTCAGCTGTCCAAGGACACGCTACAAATCCAACTGCTTGCTGTATCTTACACTGCTATAACCCATATGGCGCACGAATGGTGAAGTTTTCTCTTCGTTCTTGAAACAAGAAAGCAATTCCAATTTCATCGAAGAAGGATCCAAGAGCCAATTTGATACTGTCCTAACTAGTTTGAAGCCATCCTGACAACATCAGTGTTAATTAGCACAGGAGACCAACTTAGAGAGGCACAGGAGCACAGTGTAGGGCTTCTTTAACCCTTTAAGGGCTTTAGTGCTTTAATGCGCTATGACCTTTGTCATCACTATGTATGAATACAGCCCTGACGCTTCCACTCGCCAGGACTCCATTCGTGCATCATGCCAAAGCTTTAGGCGTGTATCAACAGTCGACATGATGCGTGAATGCAGCCCTGGCGATTCACTCACCAGGGCTGCATTCACACATCATGTCGACAAAGGGCGTTATGCCCTTGAAGGGTTATTAGATAGCTGATCAGCAATGGTGGGTGGGAGAACTCAGATGGGGGGGGGGGGGGTTACTCATAAGTTAAATAGAATTGTCAGACCATCTTACCCATGTACGGTTTCCCTGAGGTGACTCTGTGTGCTGGAGGAGGTGGGCGGCGGGCCTGCCATGGAGGCAGCGGCCGCCGCCGTCCTGGGGGCCTCTGGAGTCGGTGGTACCTCCATCAGGTCGGCCTTCACCGTGAGCTGCTCACTTTAAAAACGGTATCCTCTGAGCTGCTCCTGAGTTGCTCACCCCCTGACCTTCTTTAACTACTGCTAATGCTATCAGCGCTCACTAACTCCACTTTAACTCCTGTTGAAGACCCTGGAGGAAGGAGAGAGTTGAGGTCTGGTGTGTGGATTAGGGGGACGGCTGGTGGTAGTCCAGCTGGGTGACTCCTCCTCCTGTCCTTGCTCTGGTAGCACCACCAGTATTACACTGAGACCACATTGCTGGTTCTTTCCCACAGTTGTCTACTATATATCAGTCCATGGTGTGTCCTAGGGTGTGTTCTGTAGGTGGTGAGCATGCATAACGCCTCATGCTGCATGCCCCTATACTACTACATGTACCCGCGGCCGCTGTACCCTTGTAGCTGGGAGCTGGTGGGGAGCAGGTCGTGTTGGGGCTATGAGCAGCTCACCCAGTGCCACCGCCTTCTGCCACCACACCCTCCTCCGTCACTGCCGTCAGCGGTGCTGCCCGCCCAACTCCCAATAACTGCACGGCCACTGCCAGTTGCCACCCCCAAGACCGTTCACATAAAAATTAGCCAAGGGGTCCGCCGCCGATGTGTTTCTTACTCATCTGTGGCCGTTTTTCTCACATCCTCGCCTTGTTGGCAGCTTCCGGGACTAGCCTCAGGCGAGCTGCTCCTTTACTACTGACATGATCCCCACTGGAGAGGCGGGAAAAACGCCTCATTAATCCTTTAAGGGGTGCATAGTGCTTTAATGCAGTATGCCCTCTGTTTGTTGTTATGAGGCATGGATTAATGCAGTCCTGGCGGGTCTACTCACCAGAGCTGCATTTCTGCATTGTGCCGACTCTTTTGGGGTGTGTTAATAACATTGGATCACCGTGGTGTTTGAATACAGCACCGGCAAATGATTCACAAGGGCTTCATTCATACATCATGATGACAAAAGGCATATGAAATCAAAGCACTATGCGGCCCTTGAATAGTTAACCACCGACTAAGACGTCACCGGCGAAAGGACACTTTCTACCAATGTATATCACGGCTCACACAGTCCCCTAGCTCCTATCTCCTATATTTGATGAAATAGTCTCCATACTTCATGAGCACAAGTGCAATTCTCCCAGGGAAATAGGCGTAGTTCTTTTCTTGCCCAGATGTAGTCTGGGATCGTTGCCCTTCTGGTGATATGTGCAGTAGGGAGTAGGAATTGGGGTCGACCCTCGCACTTTAGAGACTGTTAATCTCAGCCTTTCTGATGTTGCAGTTTAATATATCTATATGCTCGGTAGTGGTCTTATAAATGGTCAGATTCTATACATGTATATGTGTCTAGCTTCCTATATATTGGTAGTAAGTGGTCAATTCAGCGATAAATAGCTCGGTTGGTCTCCGCTGCGTCAGCATTTATATGTTAGTATAGGCTAGCAAAGTTCTCGCTGAGCTACTAGCAGGGTTAGGGTTTCTTTTCTGCTTTATAGCCTATTATCTGGTGTAATCTAATAACCTTGAAAAAATCATTCATGTTGTATCTATATGGCTCAATTATCATAGCCTTTGTGGGTGCCTCTGCAAACTAGATATACCTTCCAGCAAGTAAGGTTTGTTCTAGAAGTGAGGGTCTGCCTCCTTTGGGGTTCGTGTTGCAATCACTGTGAATTCCCATATAATATTACAAATAACATACGTTGCACATCTGAGGTATTTTTAATGTTATTGACAGAGGTGTTCCATGAAGCCCTCAATGAGAAAAGGACATACGGCCTGTAATAACCAAGATTTGATCCATCATCGTTGAGCCCCAGTTGTCCAGAGTTCCATGTTGCCACATAATATCCATTAAAAGGCCGCATAGTGCTGTAATGCCCTCCGTAGTTAATATGATGCGTGAATGCAGCCCTACTGAGTCTACTCACCATGGCTGCATTAATGCATCATGCCAACCCTCATGGTTGCAGCAACCCATAGGTTCGGCGTGATACCTTAATACATGCCTGATATTCTGTCATTATACCAATAAATGGCACAATTAGCATTAAAGCACTGTGCGGCCATTAAAGATGGCATGTCAGCTAAATTTTGGGGATTTTCTAGACATGCCATATTCCTATTGTATATCCTATCTCAAACATCTTCCCTAACTTTTTAAACTTTTGGCACTGTCCCAGTCTGTAAAATGAGCACAGGCAGTGCAATCGTTTTTACTGTAGGTCGACACTAAAACTTTCTATGTTGTGGTACTGCATGGCTCAGTGCTTTCTCTACCAGGATAGTTTCCCCTGTACTCACCTGGGAGAGTGACTGAGTCAGTGAGGTGAATATGCTTTATTGTTAACTCAAATCATATATTTATAGACAAATATCTTGCAAGTATTGGGTAATGTTTATCAGCTAAAATTATATTAGAACCCATGGCATTCCTTTTAAGGAAAAAGTTTGGGAAGTGTACTAGTTGACATGCCATCTTTAAATGGCTAGTGGGAGTCGGTCCTCTATATGCACCGACCGCAGCATGTCCTATATACCTGGACGGTGCCGCCCATACCGCCCGTGTACTGATCTATGTGCTACTGGGAGTGGACATTACAGCCCTGTGGCCGCCGGTCACCCCCCGCCCTGAGTCAGACACCTCCAGTACCCTCAGCCGTTAAGGACCGCATAGCATTGTTATGCCCGTGGTCGTCACGATGCATAAGTGCACACTGATAAAGTAAACTTGTCTCCAGACTCGTTCAAGTGACTATCATAAAATAAACGAGTCAAAAGTTGTCTAACCTATCAGGTTTCCATCCCACAAATAGAATCTGGAGCTGGCAAATGCCGGGTTTTGGGCTGACATATGCCAAGTGGGTCTTTTATCTACAGCTAGAAGACTCGCTTCCTTGTCACTTAGACGACAAGTTTACTTTTTGAGTACATCCTAGCGAATCCACTCACCAGAGCTGCATTCATGCATCATTACGACATTTTGGGGGTGATATGTACATACACTCCCATATGGTGGTCATGGTGCATGAATGTCGCCCTGGTGAGTAGACAGTAGAGGGCTGCCGGAATAATCCATTAACTCTTAAAAGGCGGCATAATGCATTAATGTATCATTCCCTTGGTCGTCATGATGCATGAATGCAGTCCTGGTGAGTAACTCGCCAGTGCTGCATTCAAGCATCATGCCGACCCTACAGGGTTGAGACACCCCCAAAGGGTCGGCATGATGCACCAATGCAGCACCGGTGAGTTACTCGTCAGGGCCGCATTGGTGCATCATGCTGACAAATGTCATCTTTTAGCGACATCCGTCCTTAAAGGGTTAAGCGCTCTGCGGGCCTTAAAGGGTTAGCCTGCAGCTGGTAGTGGCATGCCTGCTGACATGGAGGAGGATCCTCCTCCAGGGCCCCTCTCACCAGCCCCCTGGGTCAGCGGACACTTAATGACTACCAATCCACATGTGATCCTGTATACAGATGTGGGCATGGTCTGTTATGAAGTTAATAGATTATGATACTTTCTTGGCAGGCTTTTGAAAATTTCAATTGATTTTCCCTTACCGGTGGTGTTAGACTACAGGTCACTTTCTATTGGTTTGTCAAATTTTATTGGAAATAATTCCTCAATTTAACCCAATTTTTGAAAGTCCCTAAATTTAGAATTTCCGCGCGGGGGAAAAAAAGGCTTTTGACAATTTGGTACGTGAGCGTATCCTGCTCATGTTGTTACTAGGGCATGCCCTTGAGCATTTACCTCCTCAGTTCTCCTCCCCCCATTCATCGTTTGGGGGCAGCCCTGATTTCTAGTGTTTAGCGAGGGATGACCATATTTAATAACCACCAGCGGATAAGTATGTTTTTGAGGCTATACACCAAGACTGATAGGAGAATGTAAACGCCTCAGCTGGAGATTTGACCCACACAGAGAGGGCATCTGGTCACTGCTCTGCAGTAGAATGAGCGGCCCCTAAGAGCAGGAGCTCTGAATGTAATTTGCGTCCATGCCTCCAACCTGTGCTGAGGGCGATGCTTAGATATGCTCGCGAGTCGCCCCTTGCCGCCCTATCCCTAATAGTGAGCTGCTCGTTCACTCTGGGACTTGCTCATATACGACACATGTAGAGGAACTGCGCCCTCCCGGCCATCTTGACCAATTTCTACACAGGAGCACCCTGAGTCATACCGACCGACAATCGCCTAGGTCTGGGACCGGAAGCGGTCTGACCGGGGGCAGGCGACTTCCGGTGGAGGGTATGACCTCCGGCGCTGATGGGTAGAGGGTGGGGTGAGGATCGAAGGGGTGATAGGACTTGTTGGGCGCTCCTCCAGGAGGCGACGCGACCCTCTCCCTCCTGGAGCAGATCAATTAGCGGCTGTGGTGTTAAAGGCGGCCGAGAGGTGGCAGGCCAATCAGGGCGGGAGTTTATGGCGCGGGGGCAGGCCGCCAGGGGTCGCGCCGAGCTGCTCATTGGATCAATGGTAATCCAAACAACTGGGTCATGGTGATGTATGCTGGCGGTAGGGGTGTGTGGGTGTGATGTGGAGCTGTGATGGCTGAATGGGTGTGGAGGTGTGACAGCTGTATGGGTGTGGAGGTGTGATGGCTGAATGGGTGTGATGGCTGAATGGATGTAGAGGTGTGACGGCTGAATGGGTGTGGAGGTGTGATGGCTGAATGGGTGTGATGGCTGAATGGGTGTGGAGGTGTGACGGCTGAATGGGTGTGGAGGTGTGACAGCTGAATGGGTGTGGAGGTGTGATGGCTGAATGGGTGTGGAGGTGTGATGGCTGAATGGGTGTGGAGGTGTGATGGCTGAATGGGTGTGGAGGTGTGATGGCTGAATGGGTGTGGAGGTGTGATGGCTGAATGGGTGTGATGGCTGGATAGGTGTGGAGGTGTGATGGCTAAATGGGTGTGGAGGTGTGACAGCTGAATGGGTGTGGAGGTGTGATGGCTGAATGGGTGTGGAGGTGTGATGGCTGAATGGGTGTGATGGCTGGATAGGTGTGGAGGTGTGATGGCTGAATGGGTGTGGAGGTGTGATGGCTGAATGGGTGTGATGGCTGGATAGGTGTGGAGGTGTGATGGCTGGATAGGTGTGGAGGTGTGATGGCTGAATGGGTGTGGAGGTGTGATGGCTGAATGGGTGTGGAGGTATGACGGCTGAATGGGTGTGGAGGTGTGATGGCTGAATGGGTGTGATGGCTGAATGGGTGTGGAGGTGTGATGGCTGAATGGGTGTGATGGCTGAATGGGTGTGGAGGTGTGATGGCTGAATGGGTGTGATGGCTGAATGGGTGTGGAGGTGTGATGGCTGAATGGGTGTGGAAATAGGATTGTTGAGTGTGTGGTGATGTGATGAGTGTATGGGTGTGAACGAAGGATTGTGGGTGTGGTTGTTGGGTGTAGAAGTAGGATTGTGGGTGTGGTTGTTGGGTGTAGAAGTAGGATTGTGGGTGTGGTTGGTGGGGCCAAAAAAAAAAAAGGTTTGTTTCCAGTCACCCGACCGGGTCTACCAAGGCAGAAATGGATTTTTTTTATTTTTTTTTTTAGCCATATTTCAGTCTGTAAATCAGACAATTATTAACGATTTTAGAGTGAAAAGTCATTTTTTTCCAAAAAATAGATAACCGGAATATCAGACAATGGTGGACCCAGAGGGGAAATCTTGGGGGTCTGGGCACCACCCCTGCTGGATTAAGAAAAACAATTCTAATCAAATACTCAGGAATTCACGGTAATCACAGGTCTTCAGGGGAGGAAGCCCCCCCCCCCAAAAAAAAAAAAAAAAGATGTGCTGGTGTTGACGGTGGTGTCTCAGACAGTCTGGCTATTTAGGTGTGATGTGGGATTGTCGACGTAGAAATGTTGAGCGGTCGTTATGCCTACATAGCTAAGATGTAACAATACCCAATAGTAAATCAAGGCCCGATGTACTCCCGAAATGGGTGGTACTTATGAAGTATAGGCCCAAAGACGCATACGGGCTATGCAATTACCGGTAAGTAACGTGTGGATATGAAGGGGGGCGGTTGAAACAGATTGCAGGATATGGATTCAGGATTGTATTGGGAGGTAAGAGACTGGTGAGCGGGATAGGACCCCTTGTATTGTTGGTGGCTTGTAGCTGAATACGTAGGGATTGCGATATGGGAGGGCAAGAGTTAGGCTATCACAAGGGTGAACCCTATAAGGGCCGCATAGTGCTTTAACTCATTATGCCCTTTTGTCAACATGATGCATGAATGCAGCCCTGTTGAGTAACTCATCAGTGTGCATTCAAGTATCATGCTGACCCTACTGGATGGATACCCTCCCGAAGGGTCGTCGTGAATGCAGTGAGAAAATCCACCACGGCTGCATCCATGCATCATGGCGACAGTGCACTGAAAAAGTAAACTTGTCTCCAGACTCGTCGAATTGACTATCATAGAATAAACGAGTCAAAAGTTGTCTAACCTATCAGGTTTCTATCCCACAAAGAGAATCTGGAGCTGGCAAATGTCGGGTTTTGGGCTGGCACATGCCAAGTGGGTCTTCTATCTCCCGCTTCCTTGTCACTTAGACAAGTTTTTGACTTGTTTATTTTATGACCGTCACTTGGAAGAGTCTGGAGACAAGTTTAGTTTTTGAGCCATTAAAGCCATATGCGGCCCTTAAAGGGTTTAACTATTGGGTTAGGGAGGGTACCAGAGGTCGGCCTGAGCTGCCCCCGAGCTGCTCTCTATCCCAGTCAACACTAAAACCTGACAGCCAGACATTACACGAGCTGCTCATCGCCATTGTTTCCAATTTTACCAGATTGGAGTATTAACGGACTCGGCTGAGATAAACTCATAATAGAACCTGATTGGAATCAATGCATTATTAGAACCAACCTCCTCCCTCCATGCAGTTGGCGGCTCCTAGGCATCCATTTAGATCCCGGTATCAAAACCTCCTTGTTGGGGGGATGTAGAGAAGGGGTCCCAGAAGAGTTAAATGATGGCGTATTAAGATTAAGCCTGGGTTATCGCTTATTCAGTCCATCCCTAGATCAGTGACAACCCCAGGAGCCGTATCGCCACTGATCCAGCTTTGTGGGGTGTGTGGTGGGACTGTGTGTAGGGGAGGGGGGGGGGTACTGGAGGACTACAGAGGGGTATAAAGGGGTGGTTTCTGTATTTTCTTCATGGCCGTAGATGGCTACTTGTAATTCCTGGGACGCCGCCCGTGTTGTGGGATATAGCGGGGAAGAAAGCGTTAAGTAGGCGGGAAGTTGTTGGGGGCACGCGCTACTACAGCTCCCATCTGCATCCTCCAGGGGAAGAGTCCATAATTGAAGGGGTAATTACGACATGTTTCTTCCAGCCGCCGCGTGGTGGCGTCTGTGGTCAGCTCGTCTTAGTGATGGGAGGTGGGAGGGGGGGGGGGGGTACTATCATCATCATCTTCACCGTCATCAAAATGATCTAAATACTGCGGGCGTGGGCGATAATCGGGGCAGTTGGCGCTGTGTAGCGGCTGGAGCGCGCCCTGGTGGAGGAGCCGGTAGTTAGAGGGGGGGGGGTGGTGGCGGGATAGGGGAACGTTCACAAATGACGCTTACTATTGTGGGATCTTTTTCAAGACCTCCCGCACATTAACCCTTGTCAAATTGACCTCTACAAATGCATGCTCTAGTTCATGGTGAATTACTTTATAGACCTAACTGCCCCCACCCCTTACCCGGTGACGTTACTTGTGAACGTCCCCTATAGGATGGGTGTAAGACCCGGGGTGCAGGGCGGTGGGAGGAAGTGGGGGGGGGGGGGGCATTGCTGGAAGCAGCGGGGACAGATTCGTTTAGCGATACCGGAAATGGACTGATTCCGGAGAGGTGATATATGCCTGTATCGATTGTCGACGGCTCGGAGAGGTTCGGGGGCAGGGGGTGGGTACAAAAAAGGTGCTGGGATGCTCACGTTTCCAAAAATTAAACACTCTTCCAGCTGGGACAGACCATACCGCTCCCTTAGCTCTGTAAGGGCCGCAGGGTGCTTTCAGGTGCTATGGGTCCTTGTTCGGCATGATATATACAAAGCTGACGAGTCTACTCGCCAGGGCTGCTTTAATGCATCATGCCGACACTCGCCAGTGTACTGATCATCTCTGTGATGTAAGGTCAGCATGATGCATGAATGCAGGACAGGCAGGACTGCTTTCATGCATCATGACATAGAAGGGCATTGTGATTTAAACCAGTATGCGACCATTAAATGTTTATCATAGCCCAACCCTCCCCCCGCCCGGACCCTGCCCCCCCCCCCCCCCCACCACACCCTCTCCCCCAGCGACGTGCGCGCGCCGTTTGTCTGGACGGCCGGAAGTTCGCACCTCGGGCGCTGCCCCCGACTTTTGCTCATCAGATGGAGCGTCCCAGCGGCCGGATCATTCAACTGACCGCTGCCCCTGTGCCCCCCCCCCCCCCAACACACTCCCTTCCTCTTACCCCGACCCCCATCTTGTCTGCTGGTCCTATAGCGATAGTTCGGGTTTCTCCGTATGGGCGGCCATGTTAGTTCTGAGCTCGCAATCTATCGTGAGATTTAGGCAGTGACGACACTCACTCACACCATAGCTTGTCTGCAACAGGTCAAATGTCGAGAGCAGAACCGGAAGCAGAAAGGACTGCCTGTGTCAGTGAACACATTGGTTGTGGGAACATGTCCACACCAGTTAGAGCGCTATATGTCCTCCAGAACTGCCCCCGTCCTACAACCCCGAAACATCCTCCCCCGCCCGTCACCGGACGCGCTACATTGTCCGCTCAGAATGAGGCTTCGATCCCGGCATGCCTTTGTCCGGAAGTGCCCGGGGAGCAAGGCGCATGCGCGGCTCGTGGTGGTGGGAGCGTTGGAAGCGCCCTCAGTCGGCGATGGTGGTGTGAGTGACCACCCGACCCACACCCACACCCGTTCTGCTATCCCAATTCTCGGCCACAACAAAGGCTCGGTACGCTGATTATCGCTCGGTGGCTGGATAGGCTGGTACGTCCGGTCCGCGGGCCGTGGAGCTCTATCTACACCGTAACGGACGTTCCCTCCCGGGGGTGGACGGGGAGGCTGTATAGATGGGGTATTGGTATAGCCGGCTGGAGGATTTCCACGAAGGAGAAGAAGGGTTAGCTCCGTCCCATATCATGTCCAGATTTACATAGGCGGTCTACAGGTTTTTATATACACACAAACACCATATATATCATGGAAAGCTGTTAATCGTATTTGGATATCTGGCCACAAATGAAATATGTTATTTTACTCGGGCTTCTACCCTTCCCCTACCCTTACGAGTCGACTATACTTAACAATGGAAAAATAATTCTATGAAGTGGATATATTTACTTTAGATAGTACACTACATTTAACAGGCAGTAAATACAACCATTCATGCAGTCCAGTAGCACCTGCCCTTCGTAACAGGTAGATGGTACCCACCAAGCATATATTGGTTGGCGTCATGAAAAATCAAAAAAATCAAAAAAGAAGAAGATTTATAATTCCATCCCTATATGTATGTAAGTTTATTTATCCACCTTTAATAGTGACAGTAGCGAAGGATGTGAGAGAAATACATAGCCTGCTGCCCCCCCCCCCCCCGCACCACCACACACACAGAACACATAAAGTCATGTAAGACAAGATACTGAGAGCCCCCCCCCTCCTCCCCTCCCCATATAACCCGTCTACCCTCCCCCTTGTGGCCTATCCAACCAATCAGCTGGTATTTTTTGCTGCGCCGAGAGGAGCCCCCTTTTCCGCTCGGTCGCAGTTCAATTATTTATCTGGTGTCAAGCACTGCGGCATTATCGTCATATTTATCAGTGGGAGGGTGTCCGGGCCCCCCTTCCTGCCCGCCGGCCGCTAGCCCGCCGGCGGACCGAGCCCCGTATCGGCCGGACCCATCTGACCCTGGAGAGAAGGGCCCCAGTGGCTGCAGGAAAGTCTTTCGGAAATCAATGACGTAAAAATGTATCCGCCCGTACCGGATTTGTTGATGGCTGCCCTCGGCCAGGGTCGCGGCTCGGCTTGGTGGTGGTGGTGGGTGGCAGCGCCGGGAGGGGGTGGCGGAGATCGGCGGAACTACGTCATGGAGAAGGTGGTGGGTTGTGTGTGGGGGGCATGGTACACCTGATGGCCTGATAGCCTTGACGGGGGCGTCTTGCTCCCTATTAAAGGTCTCCCCTATAGATATCTATATGTATGTTCCTCACAATACTACGGTACGTGTGGCTTCTCTGACGGTCCACCATTCTAGCCTGCATACACAATAACCAGCACCCCTCTGTGGTTTCTCCTTCTGTCATAAATTGGGTGCCTTCCTTCCGTCCTTCCTCCATACTTGAGCCCTGATTGGCCACGGGACTCAGTCATTCTGGACACCCATCACGTTGTGTTTGTGTGTTCTTGTTTTGTAATTTCCCTTTCTTCCAGGGCATAACTATTTATGCTCGAGTGTACTGCTTGACCCCCATTTAGGACCAATAAGCCGCCCCCCCCCCAAACTGTTACAGTTCTGTTTTTTAGCAGGTTCTCTAATACAATAAAATGTAATGCCTAATGCCCCCTCCCATTCTTCCTCCTTCCCCACATCTGCACCCTCCCCGCCCCAAGTTAACACCCATTGCCGCCCCTTCTACCTCTCACCTACTGGAGGTATCCGACCCAGCAAAGCGTGCTAAGGCCACAACGTGACAAGACTAAACTCTCGTCTGTCTCTCGCGCCGATCACGTGGCTTTGTGCGACTACGAGACTATGACGTTTTGTAGGACACGCGCCCGCAACAACAGCGGTTTACTCCCTAAGAAGTGACTGAGAAAGCAGGTGAAAACGTTCAGGTCACACCTTTAATCCTAACCCATATGCAAAATGTCTCTTATTAAACCCTATTCCACCTCAGAATACACCCTATCACTCCTCATGACAGATTCCTCCCAGCAGACGACTTTTAGACCGGAAATATGAGGGGAAGAACTTGTATCCGCCGAGTCCTTATCCGGGACGGTGTGGATCCCCCGAGGACCAGCGGCCGATTTTGGCGGGCTCTGGCGCCTAAATGCTCTGCAGGACGAGTGTGTGAGTGGTTGTGTGAGATTTAGGCGTCTTATCAGGCCGTGGATCTGTAGTGGGTGTGACTGATGTGAGGTAGGAGGAGGGGGTTGATGGATAGGGCTGTCACGCCTCAGGTAGAGGCACCGTTACAGAAAGACCTGGACAGGCGGGGTTTAACCCTTTAAGGGCCGCATGCTGATTTACCAGTAATGTCATTTGTCCACATGGTGGATCATGGCTAGTATTGTCATCAGGGTTGCATTCATGCATCATCCTCATCTTATTAGGTTGATACACTCCGAAAGGGTCAGCATGATACATGAATGCAGCCTTAGCCAGTTACTCCCTGGGCTGCATTGATGTCATTACGACATTAAAGCACTTTGCGTCCCTTAAAAGTTAAAGGGGTAATGGAGGAGATACTCCAGACGCCACTCAGCGTCTCAAAAGTTGCCACTTTGCCGACAGAAGCTTTGGGGTCGAATATGTTAATTTTTACTTTAATTGCACCACAATGACATCGATGTGAATGTGCATGACAATCATAGATCTATGTGTGTTTAAAAAGTGAATGTGTATTCAACATGAAATATAAATTGAGCAGTATTTACAGACTTCATGAAGCAACAGGTTTAATATTAGAATAGCTAGAACAGTATACGATGTAATAAATGTAATAAATATTTACTGGTATGCATGGGTCTGTAAAGCCTTAACACGTTCCCTTTTGAGGGGATAAAATACACACATATGATTATACTAGAGACAAATGACATATAATATTATAAGGTCTCTAAAGTAGCTGTCCGTAGCTGGCAGTTTTGCTCCAGACATGGTCTCCCTCCATGTTAAAATTAGACATACCAACACTAAGAGGGTTTGATAAAAGTGCCCAACCCCTTACTATACCTCTCTAAGGGCGGCCGGCCGCCTAGTGCTTTAATGAACTTAGCTATTATATAGTTGCCATGAATGCAGCCCTGGCAAGTGCATCATACCGACCCTATGTGCATGGTTGATACACCCCGAAGGGTCGGCATGATGACCCGGCGAGTAGCCATGCCTGGGCTGCACTCACACAGCACAATTGGCATAGTACATTAACGCGTTATGCGGCCCTTAAAGGGCTAGACAAGTGGTTTGTTCCACATCCATCAGACCCAATGCGTGTAGCGGCATAAAGAACACTGACCCACTACCCACAGCCGCATATTTCAAGGACCCTGTCGGGCTCAGGCTAATCGCATTTGGTGCCCTAGCCAGAAAGCTGTTAGAGAATTGTGTCACTGACTAAACTGCGCTAAGGGCAGCAGGGTGCTCTAATGTACCATGCCTTTTGGTCTAGGTATGAATCCAGAACTGGTGAGTAACTCGCTGCATACTTGCATCATGCCGACGATATTTGGCTGATACTCCCAAAGCGCCGGCATGATGTACCAATGCAGTGCCATAGAGGTACTCCCCGGCGCTGCACCAGTGCATCATGATGGTATGTGAACGTGAAGCCTTGAGGCATCATACCAACCTTAAAGGGTTAGTTGGCCCAGTAAATGACCTTAGTCTAAGTTGGACATTACGGCTGGTGTGGTACACGATGTTTATATAATAGGGAAAGAAGGACCCAGACTGCATGGTCAATATCCGCTAAAGCGATTGGAATATGGATCACCACTTTGTCAAATGAGAGGCAATATTCAAATGAACATAGTAACTACAATATCACAGTCCCCCTCTCTATAACCCCCTATAACCCCATATAACTCTGGGATCAAATCTAGCCCTCTAATGACCACATACAGCTTTCATGCGCTATGCCCCTGGGCTACTCGCCAGTGCTGCATGAATGCACCATACCGACCCTACGAGGTTGATACACGCCCGGAGGGCCGGCATGATGCATTCATGCACCATAACGACACAGGACACAATGCATTCAAGTACGATACGGCCCTAAAGGGGCTAACAGGGATATAATCTCTATAAATTGAGATAAGAAGATTGTGAGGACTACCCTTCAGTGCGTTCTACAGCAAGGTATAATAATATTGGTCTGGCGGCTCACGCTATGTCTACAACACGGAGACCTCACGTGCAGCCGTCTAACCACTCATCCATAGGCTCTGACACAAAGACTGGGACAGATCCTGTCTACTCATTGCCTGGTCAGTATCCCCCCGGCCTTGGCTACAGTCCAGGGGGCCAGTCTACCCCAGCTGGTCCCCCTCACTAGTAGTATAGGGCTGGGGGTTCAGGCTATGATGTCGATGGACATTTATAGCAAATGACAGTGAATTTTGCCAGGAAAACAGCCAAGCTGGATTTGGATGTATGACGACTGGACCTTGGCAGATCACGTCCAGGCTGTATACCTTTAAGGGTCGCTTAGTGCTGCTATATAACACATATACACTATGCAGCCATGGTGAGTAACTCGCCAGGGCTGCATTCAAGCATAATGTCAACCCTACAGGGCTGTTGCACACCAGAAAGGTCTGCATGACGTAATCATGGACCATGACGACAAAGGACATATTGCAATAAAGCACTATGCGGGCCATAAAGGGTTAACCCCTTCCCCCACCCCCTATAGCCCGATCCCGACCCGTCAAAGCATGACCTTGTGTTACCCCTGTCAGGCCAAATGTACTTTGCCGACGGGCCAGATTTATTGGAGCCTTCATGGCCGCGGCAGGGCGGGCGGGGCCCGATTTGGCGCCATTCAAGACGCGGGGGCAGAGGGGACAATCCTCCAGCCCCTGTGGTGCCGGGCGCCGACCAGGGCACAGGGCGCGGATTGGGGCGCTAGTTAGATCAGCCCTGGAGCATGTTAACACAGACAACAGGGTGGTGCTGGTGGTGGTGGTGGTGGTGATTTGGGAGGGGGGGGTGATCTGCCCTATACCATCACCTCCGCCATACCTGCACCCTGCCCTGCCCTGTCCTTACTGGAGGCTTAAGTCACAGCACAATCCGGAAACAATTGGGAGGGAGAGGGGGTCAATGTCAGGATATGCCATGACAGCAGAAAGCAGAAAGGATGCTCCTCAGGGTATAACGGGAGTCATCATTTTCGCTTGGCTGCTCGCGCTGGTAAACAAGGGGTCCATATTGGGACAGTATCAGCAGCCACGGAGAAACTATGCCAAGTGAAAAAGATAGTCCCCGCCCCTCTTCAGGGGGCATCCTTTTGGCCTGCCAGCTCACACACCACAACAGAACGGCAACTGACACGTCAGCGAACCTGCCCCATCTGTGTCTCTTTTGTGGTGGCGAATCGTGAGGTCTCTTCATCAATCTGATGCGAAACACAAATAAGGTCATACTAGGAAATCGCAAATGTCATAAAATGATCCCAGTTTACGAGCAGCTGGCCCTATTTAGGCTGTAAAACCAGGGGCCTTTACTGCTTTAGAAGTACATGTACAATCAGGGTTCCTTCATGATTTATAGACCTGTGGGACCTTTATACAATTCAGCAGCGTCAGCCGTACTTAGCCCGGTAATAATATATCTAGTGTCTCAACACATTGTGGATTTCCTAGGATTTTCTAGTATTCAAATATATATAGGGCCAATTGGCCGTCTTATAATTCCTAATAATGTTTTCCCTTGCGCTATTCTGAGGTACAATATATATGTTATATGGTTCAGATAGTTTCTCGTGTTATCATTTGGTGTGAGCTGCACTACCTTCTCAATCCCTCCAGTCCATAATTACTAAAGTATCTAGGTACAAAACTAATTACCACAAGGCACTACCTCTCCCACCCTACCCACCACGGCCCAGTCATACGAGTCACTGCTATCCTCAGCCCGACATCAAGCCATTAACATTACCGTAACCCTTTAAGGGCCGATTACTCCTTTATAGTCATGATACATGAATGCAGCTGCTGCATTCATGTATCATGCCGACCCTACGGGTTGATGCCATATTGAAGGGATGATATGATGCATGGTTGCAGATCTGGCATAGACTCAACAGGGCTGCATTCATGCATCATGACAACCAAGGGCATAGCAAATTAAAACCTATGCGGGCTTAAAATGGTTAAGGAAAGTATAGCACAAAACCTAACAAAATCGCGTATCCTCCCACCTCCTCTTCCCTTCCCTCACTCCTAACCACGGCCGAAATACTCCCTTTGAAATGTACATCGATCACGTGGAGCGAATTTGCATAAGTGAGTCTTGAAGGTGGGCGCGTTGCATGCTGGTCTGCAAACGGCCATTGCAGTTAGCTGTTGGAGCCAACTTCCGGCTAGGGACTTGAAGGGTTGTCGGCGCGGGGTGCGGCTGGGCCGGACAGTCAAAGAGTCAATATTGAGTGGGAAAATCAGCCGCCAATGAAAGGGTAGTGAGGGGAAGGAGGGGTAAAAGGGGCCCTGCGTTCCTCTTTGCGAGCGGTCACTTCCGCTTCCTGTGTGGGGGGTTGTGGGCGGCAAATGGCCGACCATGTCGTGAATGGCGTCAGAGGCGGCGTCTCGCGTGTCCCGGGATGGCCACTAGGGGGCAGTGTGAGCGGCTCGTGGTCCCCCGCACTCGTTAACCATTTAATGACTGTATAGTGCTTTAATGCACTAAGCTCTTTGTTGGTATGATGCATGAATGCAATTATGCCGAGTAACTCGCAGCTCAGTGCTGCATTCAAGCATCATGCCGATCCTATTTGGTTGACATGCTTGCTCTCTCAGAGTCGGCATGATGCTTGGATGCAGTAGACTCACCAGGGCTGCATTGATGCATCATGACGACGATGGAGATCGTGCAATGCGATCCTTAAAGGGTAACATGGGGAGCAGCTCAAGTTGAGCAGTTCCCACCAGGGCAGCAACTCACACGTGCTTTACGTGGAATTCCTAATCTCCAACTTTGCCTCCCACATATATCTGATTCCCGGCGCGATATCTGTCCTGAATGGAATTCTGCAGGGAATTCATATTTTGCCAGCGTATTTTCGGGACTGCCCATCAAAAACAAACTCATTATTTATGGGGATTTGTGGAATAGAGAAGGGAAAGAGCTATTATGATAGAAGTATACAGAAATGGGGGTCATTTGACGGTAGAGTCACTGAGCCGTGGGAAGTAGTATGTGGAGAGTGGGGTTATTTGATAGTATAGAGTCACCGTGTCATTGGGGTAGTAGTATATAAAGATGGGGGTAATTTGATGGTAGTGTCATGGGGTAGTAGTTTATAGAGAGGGGGCTTACTTGAAGTTGATGGTATAGAGTCACTGTGTCATTATGATAGTAGAATACAGGGAGTGGGAATATTTGATGCTACAGGTACTGTGTCATTGGGGTAGTAGTGTATAGAAATGGGGGTTATTTGATGGTGAATATAGCCATTGTGTGATTGTGGTAGTAGTATACAGGGAGTAGCAATCTTTTATGCTATAGCTACTCTGTCATTGGGGTAGTAGTATATAGAGATGGGGGTTATTTGATGGTTGAGTCACTGTGTCATTGGGGTAGTAGTATATAGAGATGAGGGTTATTTGATGGTTGAGTTACTGTGTCACTGGGGTAGTAGTATTTTGAGATGGGGGTTATTTGATGGTTGAGTTACTGTGTCATTGGGGTAGTAGTATATAGAGATAAGGGTTATTTGATGGTAGAGTTACTGTGTCACTGGGGTAGTAGTATATATAGAGAGCGGTTATTTGATGGTAGAGCCCCTGTGTCATTGGGGTAGAAGTATATAGTGATGAGGGTTATTTGATGATTGAGTCACTGTGTCATTGGGGTAGAAGTATATAGAAATGAGGTTTATTTGATGGTATAGTTACTGTGTCACTGAGGTAGTAGTATATAGAGATGGGGGTTATTTGATGGTATAGTCACTGTGTCATTGGGGTAGTAGTATATAGAGATGGGGGTTATTTGAAGGGAGAGTTACTGTGTCATTAGGGTAGTAGTATATAGAGATGGGGGTTATTTGAAGGGAGAGTCACTGTGTCATTGAGGTAGTAGTATATAGAGATGGGGGTTATTCGAAGGGAGAGTCACTCACTGTGTCATTGGGGTAGTAGTATATAGATTGGGGTAATTTGATGGTAGTGTCATGGGGTAGTAGATTATAGAGAGTGGGGCTTACTTGAAGTTGATGGTATAGAGTTACTGTGTCATTGTGATAGTAGTATTTAACCCACGGTGGACGGCAAAGACAAAGGAATCACACCTTGGATATATCGTATACCCTGACATAACCGAGGGTCATCGACTCGGTGTATAACACCTCGTCTTGACCCTGTGGGGCAGTTGGTATATGGAAGAACCATGTCCAGGTGTAGTCTATCTAACACATAGAGAGTGGGAATGTGATTCTATAACTACTGTGCCATTGGGGTAGTAGTTTATAGAAATGAGGGTCACTTGATAGTATATTTAGCCATTGTGGTAGTAGGACATGTATATAGAGATGAGGGTTATTTGATGGTAGAGTCCCTGTGTCTTTGCGGTACTAGTAGTAGATAGAGATGGGGGTTATTTGATGGTAGTCACTGTGTCATTGGGGTAGTAGTATATATAGTTGGGAGTTATTTGATGGTAGAGTCTCTGTGTCATTGGGGTAGTAATACATAAACAGGGGGTTATTTGATGGTAGAGTCCCTGTGAGTTCAGGAAAGTAGAGATTATACTTTTTTAATGTTTCTTGATTGTGTCTATGATAGTACAGTAAATCAATGTGGGACCTTTCACGGTCTTCCGTTTACCATACATACAATGACCATAGTAGATAGTGGGGTGTATCAGTGTATTGAGCTACTATGATAACATGACACGTAGTTGGCTCATAATAACAAATGAAGCTTGCAGATCGATAATATTTCATGGCATTTACAATACATTTGTATGTAATAATTCCCCTTATCCCTTTATGTCACTTGGTATGGTACATCTATATAATAACTAATCCCTTGTTTCTGTCTTACAGGTAAGCCTATTGTACTCCTACTCCACCCCTGCCAGTACAGGACCAACAGGTATGTAGGCCAGACTAGACATTATATACACCATAGGGTGGTGTAGCCTTAGCAGTAATGTAATACACCATATAACATGGATTCATATAGCAGGCCACTGTACCCATGTTGTCCCCTATATTACACATGACCTTTCTCCTTAAGGCACCAGCTGAAGGGGCCCAGACCTGCAGCACAGGAAGCCCTATCTCAACCCCCTACCCTGCATCCACCCACCCCAGCCTCCGGGTTTCCAGGGTGACAGATTATCCCGGAGATGAGTCGGCCTTTGTGGCCTGCCAACCCTGTTTGGACTGCCCTGGTTCATTGCCATACATGCTTAATTCATGCATCTGCCGTGGCAGCCCGGTCGGGCCCTTCTAGGATGCCTGCGCCAAGTGCTATGGCGATAACTTCTTTGCAGAGGTAGATTATGCGATTTACAAAAAAGGATAACTGTACTGCATTTTAGGAATGGTCTTGATTTCTACCTTCTGGTCATAAAAGGGAATCACATACTGGAATATTGTATATACTTCTCATGACTAGGTAACAGCAAAATATGAATGTATATTTTGGCTCTCAGGAAAGAATGCGTCTAACGGCCCCAGACTGAGCTATGGGGACGGCATAGTGCTTTAATGCACAATGACATTTGTCGGCCTGATGTTTGAATGCAGCCTTAGCGAGTAATTCGCCAGTGCTGCATCTTTGCATCATGCCGACCCTACAGGGTGAATACTCGCCTGATTGGTTGGCATTAGTGCGAGTTACTCGCTAGTACTCGCTGTTGGTGAATCGTAAAGCCTTGGACGTGAAGCCTTGAGGCATCACGCTGTCCCTAAAGGGTTAGCAGTGCAACACTCAGACCAAACCTTCACACCGACCCGCTTCGCACTGACACAGTGCCTCAGCCAATTGCCAATTAGTCGTCCCGACTTGGGAGGGTATTATCCACAAGGTTATAGCCCTTCTTCTAAGGCCGGCTTTATGGGATAAGGGCGGGGCGGGCGGTAGGAAATAGGGACTACCTCTCCTCCAGGGTGGAGCCTCCTAGAAGAGGAGACAGGATGAGAAGGGGGAGAGGGGTATGGAGGGGGAGGGGCAGGAGGAGGGGAGACCGGGGCTTGGATGATTGGTTCCCGGGTCTGGGGATGACGCGGCCGGGGAGATGTTAGACTGTGGGCGGGGACAGAGCCCCTTAGACCTGGGTGGGGGGCGGCTTGTGGCCTCCTCCACGGTGTCAGGGAGTGCTCCTTGGTAGAGGACGTCCTGTGAAGTGGGCAGACTTCTGACGCTGCTGCTGCAGACATGGTCGGTTGGGGTTGGGTGGGGGTGGGGGGTGGTGTGGGCTTGGGAGGGGAGGGGTTGAGGGGGGGGGGTGGTGTGGGCTGGGGAGGGGAGGGGTTGAGGGGGGGGGGGGGGTAGTGTGGGCTGGGGAGGGGAGGGGTTGAGGGGGGGGGGGGGTGGTGTGGGCTGGGGAGGGGAGGGGTTGAGGGGGGTGGTGTGGGCTGGGGAGGGGAGGGGTTCAGTGGTGGCCGCAATCCTTGTTTAAGATCTTTGAGACATTTTTGTACTTTTCTTGTGAATTAACCCCATACCTCCTGACCCATATTTACCATGCCCTCACCCCAGGAACACACATCAACTGTGATATCCAGAACAAAATAGTACACTCCGCATAAATCTCTGTTCCCCCCTGGAAGAACTGCAGCAGAGTTACCACATGTAAAGATGATGGGATACACTTAGCCACAGTTGTTAAGTGATGTAGACTCCTATGGTACTAGCACTTAATGCTCTCACGCCTAGTGTAGTATGGCACATGTTGACACCCTAAAAGCACCAGCACCAGTTGACCACTTTGTTCCAAGGTGGATAAGTACCCCCACCATTAACCATGAGGACATGGAGAAGTGAGTGGAGAATGGGTGTGGAGAGAGGTGCTGGAGAAAGGATACATGTACCAGGGCATGGCACCCTGTTAGAGAGCAAGAATTTGGTTCCAACGATAATTATGGGAAGAAGTGAGAAGGCATACTTGGTAGTGATTTGATTATTTCGTGAACCCTGCTAATTAGTCTTGTAAGGTTTCCTTCCGCATTTTATGCCTAGTATGTGATGACTGCAGTGAGCTGTCAACTTCAGCCTGTGACTGCCGTCAGCTGTCAACTTCAGTCGGTGACTGCCGTCAGCTGTCAACTTCAGTCTGTGACTGCAGTCAGCTGTCAACTTCAGTCGGTGACTGCCGTCAGCTGTCAACTTCAGTCTGTGACTGCAGTCAGCTGTCAACTTCAGTCGGTGACTGCCGTCAGCTGTCAACTTCAGTCGGTGACTGCCGTCAGCTGTCAACTTCAGTCTGTGACTGAAGTCAGCTGTCAACTTCAGTCGGTGACTGCCGTCAGCTGTCAACTTCAGTCTGTGACTGCAGTCAGCTGTCAACTTCAGTCGGTGACTGCCGTCAGCTGTCAACTTCAGTCGGTGACTGCCGTCAGCTGTCAACTTCAGTCTGTAGGTGATGACTGCAGTCAGCTGTCAACTTCAGTCGGTGACTGCAGTCAACTGTCAACTTCAGCCTGTGACTGCAGTCAGCTGTCAACTTAAAGTGGTGACTGCAGCCAGCTTCAGCCTGTCAGCTGCTGTAAACCTGCAGTGACTGACAATTGCATCATGTTGCCTAGTAGCTGCGTGTAAAATAATGCAGCCTTGGAACTGATGATTGCAGCCTTCAAAGCTACCCACCATTGCCATATATACACTACCAGCCCTTTGACTACCGACGGCGCATTCTTATTTATAAGAGTCAGGCCAAAAAAAGGTTTGCTACAGGTAACATGGGCAGAAAATGCAGGGTCGGTAGGTCGGATTTGTTTTTTTTTTACTTTTGTTTTTATATGAAAGTACTAGCTGGCCTGTCCGAAGACCCTAAAATGGACTAAAAAGGGTAAAAAACGGAGGGTCGGCCCTGTTTTGGTAGGGTCGGTCGGTTGACCTGAAACAAACCTTTTTTGGGGCCTCATCAGTCAACTGTAGGGTGGCAGTTCGTGTTTGAGCTCATTTAACAACAACATCTGCCTTTAAACTAATCAGCTATCTGACAGTCCCAGACTGCTAGATAACAAATAGAACTAGTGGCTGCAGGCTACTGGTGGCTAATAGCGACCCAGCAGCCCTGTTCCCAACACCACCACCGGCCTGCTGCCGACTGCCACTTCACCCCAGATCCCTAGAACCCTTAACGCTTGGAGACGCGTTCGGACACATTGGGAGTGACGGGAGCGGGACGTACTTGGGCACCAGAGAGGATTGGGGGTTGAGTGGAAGGACGAGGAGAGGTGCAGGAGGGGGAGAGATGGTGGATTCTGGGATTGATTACCTGCCCGGCAGCCTATCCCTCCATTTGTCACCGACCTGCGCGTCTCCACACCCCCGACCCCTGGTGAGAATCGTACAAACTACTACGATTGGGGTACTATTCCTGTTACGCCCTTTTTACACTCATCCTGAGAACCGTTACTCTACTTGGGAGTAATCTGCCCTGCTCTTCCCGGTTCAGACTAACTTGTATAAGAATAAATTTGGTTCTCTCGTATGCGCGGTGTTATTGGCCTTCCATCTCGCGATATTTAGGCAGGTCCTATACATCGGATACCACTATGTTCCGAAAACAGAGGCAACGTACACATGGGGTTCGTGGAAAACCAATTGCATCCTGGCGTTTTATAGCTATACAGGTACACCACAGCTCATCGCCAGCATATAGATAGATACGGCTAGATATCATAACCATATCAATATATCGACCATACTGTTCCCTCTCCCCCAATATGCACACTATATGGGTGTCAAGCCCCCAACCCTTCATCCCTGCTCCAGTTTCCTACCTAGGGTAGTCTCATCCCTCACACCCTTAATGGTCTATCCATACTCATTAGGTCCCTGTCTAGACATTGACGTAGGTTATGACGTAGGTCATGACGTAGGCCATGACGTAGGTTACTAGAACACCACCCCTGACCTACAGTCACCTAGCTAGCTGACCCGAGGTCACATTACTAGCTGCTAGCGTTCCGGGTCACGTGACCTAGGAAGGAAATAGTTCCCGGTTAGGCCAACAGGTGTCAGGTCTCGTCGTGTCTGTTTATGGATGTAATAGAGAGAAATGGGAGGGGAGTGTATTATAAGTAGTTATTATTGGATTATCTTTCCACTCTTCTGTGCAATCTAATACCTTAGATGGCTCTTTTAGCACCTTGGCAATTTTGAGCCTGCAAATCACATTCAGATTCCAGGTCGGGAAATGATATTAGGGAAGGTTGGATGGTATTAAATCATTTTCATGCAGCTGGCTTGAAGGTATGGCCTGTGAACCATACCCCCTGCTAGCTCTCGATTCCTATTGTCCCCAAATGCTATGGCAATAAAATGAAAATGTCATAGAATTCCATCATCCCAATGGTCTCCTCCCCATTGCTGGACAAACCCATCACAAATAGCTAGAACCCCCACTTCCCAATTCTACTGCCCCCAATTCATTGCCCTGCTATCCTGCTACCCACTTACGTAAGTAGACCTAACAGGAAGGCCGGAACCGGAACTGGAAGTGCCGCCATATTGGGGATTTGACTGTTATGCCCCCTGGTGTTGGTGGGGTGACCCTGGGGTTAATCCCAGATTATCCCCCGTCTCACGTACCCACGTTCCATGAGAGTTATGGATCATCCACTTGTAGCCCACTGAGCAACAAATCCAACATGGTTTGGGCTATTCAATGAGAATGAAAAGGGCTGTTAGCAAATGATATGGAGCAATGAAGCTATTTAGCGCTAGTATGTAGAGGAACATATTGACCTGAAATGGAAACCTGTTATCGTGGTACTCATTATGTATTTGCTTAATGTGTATCACTATATTATTTAGGCCAAAAAGAAAAAGGTGTGTTTCAGGTTACCGGACCCTACCTAGCAAAACAGGGCCGACATTTTTATCCAATTTTGAAAAAAAGGAGTATATTTTAAGTAATTTTGGGGCTATTTCAGTGTCAATTTGATGGTCCACAAGTCGACGCCAGTGTTGGCGAGTCAGCGTTGAAGTTTGCGAGTCACTTCTTAGGTCCTTTTCATGCCATGGGATCAATCTGTCTTAATAAAACAATTTTGGGGCTATTTCACAGTCAATTTCATAGTCCACGAGTCAACGCTGTTGTCAAGGAGTCAGCGCTGAAGTTTGCGAGTCAGTTTTTGGGTTCTTTTCAGGCCAAAGTTAAAAAAAAAAATCCGACCTACCCTACCTAGATTTTCAGACTATGTAACCTGATACACACCTTTTTTTTGGCCTTACTAGAAAGTAGTATTCCAGATAATTGGGTAACGACATCCCTCTGTATTAAACAGATATATAAATTGTCTCATTATAACCCTTGGAGAGAATAATATGAGAGATACAAAGTGTGAAGTGGGGATTCTCATCTGGTCGTCTCAGTAACAATTAACATACATGTATTTGTGCTTTCTAATGCCACCAACCCATATGGTTATCCAAGCAACGTTGGGGGATACAAAAGGCGAACTCTCTAGATGAGCTCGTGGAGAACCTCTCAGGCTATGTGTAGGGAACTTGTAATGTAGAGCTGCAACCTCCCCCCCCTGCTGTGGTCGACATACAGCATATCAAAGGCCTGTGCATCTCACACTGTGCCTATGTAGTGTGGGATGTAAACGAACAATGGCCTCGGTAAAAGTGTAGAGGCATGCTTTCTACCTTCAGTCATTCATAGATTCGACCACCATCACCGCCCTCGTAATAACCTCAGCTGTTCATTAAGGCGTAAAGCAACCCAACAACCAACCAACCAACTTGTAATGTATAGAAAACCACAAGAAGTAAGTAAAAAGTCGTCTGCTTGTTGGCGCGCTTGGTGCAGGCTCAGTACATGCCCCACGTGTCAGACGCCGCCACAGACATTGCTGGTGAAGTCAAGTGGCGGCAAAAGGCAGCCGACTTTCGACACACGCCTCATCGACCGAGGGTTAAATATAACCGCAATATAAGTGTCTGACATTCGCACTCATGAACATTGCGGCAGGGGAGGGCCACTTTTAAAGGTCGCCCTTCCATGTTATTTCAGCTGCCAATGCAATGGGCAGAGATGTAACTATACGTGAACTTCCAATAGCACGGAGTGCTCCTCTTACAGTTCTGAGATGTACTGTGTGTATTGACGTAGTGAGTTATGTAATAGATAGACTATGGTTATGCGAGACTAATATATTTTGAGTTAGCCTCACATAACCATTGTTTATCTGTTTTAAACCACAGGTTATGTGAGTCTAAGTGGAAATAACCAAGGTGTGAATTCCTTTGTCTTAGCCCTCCGCTGTGGTTTAAATCATTGACAACTTCCAAATGTGTTTACTCAATACCTAAGGGTAACTCATATCGAAGCTCAAGTGGGATTTCTCCTGGGGTTGCATATATACTTATGCATGCCTATAATAACAGTTTCTTGAGGAAAGTATTTCCCATTGCTCTTAGGCCTCTCAGTTATCATTCTGACAGCCGGCTTAGTTATGGGCATCTGTCAACTAGTTCTATAACCAGTGCTGTCAAGCTCTGTAAAGTCTTCATGCTTTGTGACTAGAGAAATGGCAAAGATCGTTCATGTCTATACCACCAGGTGGTGTCAGATAGGTTAAGCAACCTATTGGTTTAATATGCTGCACTTTTTTCCCCGGCATGGTGCATTCATGCATCATGTCGACCCTTCAAGAGTGTATCAACCCCATAGGGTTACCATGATGCTTGAATGGAGCAATGGCGAGTAGACCCGCTGTATTCTTGCGTCATGTCAATAAAGTACAATCGTGTATTTAAGCACCTTGCGGTGCTTAAAGGGTTAATTGGACAACACCGTGCTGCGCCCCCACTCGGGCGTTACCTGTACCACTGAGGTCACATGGTTACAATATGGCCGCCAGTCTAACTGAGGTCCCAGCACAATAACAAGCTGGTAGGACTATTTAGTTAGGGTAACTGCCAGCTAGTGTATGAAGCCCACATGTGGACCTAGACCTGTCATGGTGGTCTCACTGTTGGCAACCACTTGTAGCATAATGATATAATGAGGTTAAGTCACGTCAGATTGAACCTCACCTCATGGGTCAGGGCAGGTTAGTGCCCTGGATATGGATGTGTGTCATCAGCGGTATGTGAAGAATTCTGGTGGGTGTCAACAGTCAACACTAGTCAGGGTATCATGTGATCATGATGATGGGATGAGTTGACGAGAGGAGGAGAGTTATGGTGTTTAAGACTGATGATGAGATGATAATACTATGTTGATAATGTACTACAAATGTCTGATTAGATGTTGTAGTTTATATGTCTGTCGGAAAGATCATGATAATGGGAACTTTTAGAGAAGAGCAGTGTTATAGTGTATGGACACAGAATGGATAATGATTCTGTAGTTAAACCCGCAGATCTTACTGCACGTCCAGTAACAGTCAGGGTGCAGTCGAGACAGTTACTCAGCCCTATTTATAGGGGCGCTGGGGGTTTAAACGTTGTGGTGTATATACACTTGATGTGGAGATCTTGATGACAGTTTTAAGTTATGGCGAAAAGATTTACCAACAACAGTTTAATTTATTGATTGAATATAGTAGTTGGCTATACCATAACAATCCACACAATCAACAAACGGTTTAAAATATGCAAATAATGGTAACTATGTGGCCTGCTGGAGGGGAAGGAAATGGAGAAGACTGGGGAAAACTTCGCTGGCCACACCAAGATCCGCACACATAGGTGGGTCCAGATGGGTCAAAAGCGACCTGGCGACCTGGGCAGTTTTGGAGGCGACTTCCGACCTAAGGCAATAATTTAAGCGACCTGGCGACTTTTGGATATAATTTACTGTAGAATAAAGGGTCCAAAAAAGTGACTTTTCGACCTGGCCCCCTTAATTTCGGCGACTTTCCGACCTCAGGGGGGGGGACCCATCTGCACCCCCACATAGCGGCGGCCAATAACTACATCTTTTGTGGCAGTACTAAGGAGAACAACCAGCAATAAGATAACGGCAATAACCCACTCCTCCAGGGTCTCTGTGGGGCCCTTGGCACAGGGCCTGAGTCGATGACGGGCTGGGGGGGGGGGGTGAGCAGCTCCTCACACATGACACATTAGTAGCCATCTAAGGACCGCATAGTGTTTTAATGCAGTGGCGTAGGAAAGGGGGGGGGGGGCAGGGGGGCCAGGGCCCCCTCAATCACAGAGGAGGAGGGGGCTGAATATGTTTGGGCCCCCCAAAATTTACCAAGACCCTATGATGTAATACACAACCTTTCCAAAACATACCTTTCCCACATAGAGAAAAGTGGGGACATTGGGGCCTGGCACCCATTCATAACTAAAGGGGGCTCAAATATTACTTTTCTATACAATTCCTATATGAGGGTGTATATGGACTTTCATGATTGAAAGCCGATATTTAAGGCAGGTTGGGTTGGGCCCCTCTGGGCCCCCAATGAAGATTAGCTTCCTACACCTCTGTAACGTGCTGTGCCCTTTGTTGGGATGATGCATACATGCAGCCCTGGCGAGTCTATTCACCAGGGCTGCATCCCGGCCCATTGGGGGTGTATCAACCACACCGGATCGGAATGATGCTTGAATGTGGTACTGGCGAGTTACTCGCGAGGGCTGAATTCATGAATTATTTAACGATGAAGGACGTAGCCTGTACAGTAAAATGCGGCCCTTAAAGGGTGCGGCAGTGTTTAGATGCAGTTTGTCACTGACGCTGTTACAACCGTCACTTCATATTCACATGGTGACCAGACCGCGGGGGTAGGAGTCTGCAGCAAATCAATACCCATCAACTCACCAGGCCCCACTGCCCTATCATACTTTTATCGGCAGAGGCGGCTATCCTGACAGGCAAATAAACCCACATGCTAATTCAATCCCACCCTGGGGAGAAATCAAGCAAGAGTTTTATGCCTATTGAAGTAAACCGGACCCAGAAAAAAAGTCTTATACTGCTGGATACTGTGGGGTGCTGCTAGCTTTACGTCATCGTGAGAAATAAACAGTGACAGCACTAGTCGCTGGGTGTGTGTGAGGAATATGCAACAAAGTGGATAGATAAAAGTAGATGTGGGCTGAGATGGAGTAGTGTGGTAAATAACAGTAATCCTTCTAGCAAGGAACCGGGCAGGTCGCTTTGTTTGGTTGTAGCCAACTAGAGAAGAGCAATTGTGAATTAATCTTGCACTGACACGTGTTGTATTCATTCGCGTACTGTTTGGGTGAACAATGAGTGATCCATTGCCTACAATTAAAGTGAAAGAAGATATGATTTAAAACGGCTACTTTCACCCATCTGTTTTTCATAGCTGAGGGAAATGGAGAAAATGACGGTATACACACTTATGAAGATAATAATAATCTTTAAATGAAATTAAATTTCCAGGTAGGAATTATGCCTTCTTTATAAATCATGTAGCCTGTCAAAAGATGGGGACTATATTTACTACATGGCGTAAAGCAGTAGCTCATGTGTCCTTTATGGAGCTGCTCGTAGTTGCTCGGGGACATGAACACAGACAAAGTTAAGTTAACATGCAATAGACATATTAGACATTGTGATTCCCATCCTACGGCTATATCAAAGAGCAAATAATACTAACTCTTTGGTAATATATAGCCCAGACCGTGGGTCACTATCTAGTCCAGGACAGTATTGAATAGACCGTCTGCACTAAGTATAAGGACCAAGACCATTCTGTTTCTACTCTTATTTGTCCTTTCTATCATACATGATAACAGTCTGTAATTGTTTTGTGGGGATTCCGACATGATGGAGTACAGAATAGTGCAGTGCCTAGACGTCCCTAGAGCTGAGCTAGAGTGAGTCGGTGTGAGCAGATGGAGATAGCTCTACAGGAAGGTCACCGTCAGGCTGAGGACCAGCGTAAATCCCACGTCCTCCAGGACCCACCGACCCAGCACCAGCCGACCCCGGCGTCCGCATCCCACTCTGGATCTATCCTGGATCAAATCCAGATCCCGGACAGATCCTGGGATGATAACGACAGCTACCTGCTGGATTGAGCTACACCCCCCCCCCCCCACCACCGCCCTACTCCCATCCCCTCACCCCCTTACCCCAAAGGAGAGGGAGAGGGGAGTAGCGATTTGTTTGGAAACAATGCATGCCCGGTTATTATTTCCATATCGTGGGGGATCTAGATTATAATGCGATGACGCGGCGATGCCGTGACACCAAGATGGCATCCGATGACGTCACTTCCGCTGAGAATGACGCCTAGCTTGTGAGAGTGATGCTATGTTTTTTGGGCTGTCATCGTTTTCCATTTGCCAACAATCCCCAATGTACCAAGTCAGATGCTCTCCTGACATAGACCCTGATTACTTCTCAAAACGTGTCACCCGGCACGGAACCTGACTCGCTGAAGCTACGATTGGTGATTTTATCGACGACATAATACCAAAGTGATCAAAAATGGGGACCATACCGATGGGTATTGCAGTACCCTCTGGGATTATATAAAAGAGTTTTTCCATCTATGAAGATTGGTGTGAGCAGGAAAGCAGAAAGGCAAGCGGGACGGGTGGTTATATGTTTTATGATGGATGTATCAGATTGTGTTTTAAGCTATAGAGAATATTGAATCATTTGCCATCAACATCCTTAAACATCTAATGGCCTCATGATACTTTAATATGCTCTGGCCTTTATCATCATGATGCTTGAAAGCAGCCCTGACGAGTAACATACACCCTAGCATCATGGATATTAAAAGGATATCATATAATGCATTAAATCACAATGCGGCGCTTAGATGGTTAAAATAAACGCTGATGAAGCATTTCTAAATGGGATACAAATATTACAATGCTTCTTTTAAGAGTTTACCTAGCACACTGATGAGCTGTTTTCATAATAAATGCCCCCTGGTATATAGAATGTAATTACCAGAGGTGTGTTTGCCGAGGGCTGGGTGGTGTATTTTCTCTGTCAGGCTCCCAGGGTGAACATGTGTAGCCAGGTGAGCGGCGAGTTGGGACCACATATAACAAGAAGACGGTGCCAACCCCAACAAGGCTGACCTGCCTACCGCGCCCCCTGCTGGTCTTATCTGAAACCTTGTGTTCACTGGTAGCGTTAGCCCTCTAAGGGGGAATGGTGCTGAAAGATGACATCTGTACTTGCGAGCTACTCACTATGGCTGCATTCATGCATCATGACAGCCAAGGGCATGATGCATCAAGATATTATGGTGTCATGAAAGGGGTAAGGGGCGTATGGTGGGGTAATGTGATGTGCTGTTTGTCAATGTATGAATGCAGCCCTGGTGATCGCTTCTCAAGGGCTGCATTTATGCATCATGCCGACCCTCCCTATACACGGGTTGATGCATTGCCGCAAGTTCGGCACAATACGTGAATACCCAAATAGCCTGGCGCGTCTTTAGGGCTGCATTCATACAGCATAATGATAATGGATATAGCAGAGTATACCACCTTTAAAGGGTTAATTGTGAACATGCTCAGCAACGTAGGGCCTACCCCCCCCCCCCCACACACACACACACGTACCCATCTCTGCGCCTGTCTCTACCACTTTAAGGCCCATTGCATACCGATTGCTGGCCGCTCCGCCCTTCACCCACCCTTGAACTGATGCAGACAGGTTGCGGAGAATGCATTGAAACAGGTGTACAGTTCTACTCAGTGGTCGACTCTTCCAACCCACCTACCCATAGCTGCCACCAACCATCTTCTTCCCCAACTATTTCTAATATCCTCTGTGTAACATCTGTACACTACTGTCTTCCCCCATGTACCAATCTCTCTAGAGCCTAGTGTTCCGGACGAGTCATATAATGTCATATAATGTCATATAATGTACTGCCTACCATAAGCTCTTTCTGCACCCAACTGCGCCATCACCTTCGTCATCACCTATTCAACATGCATTAGGCCTAAAAAGGAAGTTGTGTTCAGGTAACATGACCAAAAAAACGTGGGGTCGGTGGGTCGATTTCAGAAATAATTTGAGCAGTAAATGTTTATGTTTGAAAGATTAGGGTCTGTCCCAAAAATGTAGGGTCAATCGGGATACCTTTATGGACACTTTTCTATATTTTTTGGCCTTAGGGTAATACAAGCAGATAAATAAAGTCAATGTAGCGAGTCTACACGTTAGACCCATTCATTCTGAATTAAACAGTTCGCCTATATATACTAGGCATTGTTTCAGCGACCAGACATAGGTGGCGCCACCTCCCCATATAGCTCCTGTTCAGCAATTGCCTTTTGTTTCAAGAACGGGTCGCAGTGCTTATATTATATGCAAGGGCCTTTCTGGCATCATTTTCTATCATTAATTCTAGGACATTTGTTGTCGTATATTGTGTATTGTGTATACCACTGAAAAAAAAAACCAACAATAATTTTGTTGTCGGTCTGAGGCAGTCACCACTGTCTAGAGCTCTACTGACACTGGAAGAGTATCGAAGGCTGTAATTGACAAGTCTGTTCTGAGATAGCACCTTATGTGTGCACCCCCCCTCCACACACACACACACACACACTTGTACTAATGATGTCCAGGTATGACATTGAAGAGTCCCCTAGCGATGCCTTTGTAGGAACACGACTGGCGTGATTTGACGCTCACAGTCTCCTAACTCGCTCCTCCTGTGTCCCACCCCACCCTGCTCCTTACCCCCTCAGTAGTCAGCCCCAGCAGACATACACACAGAGAGAAGCACACAGGGAGACCACCACAGCCCCACAGTTAGTTGGGTACTTGTATTCCCGGGCGCGCCCAGCCTCCGAAGACAAGTATTCTGTCGCGCCCACCCATCGATCACCCAATATGATTATAGTCGGGCCCCGAGAGCACCCTGTGCTGGCTTCTTGTCGCTGTCGGCGGCGCCAGTGCTTGGAGGGGCACTGGAGGAGGGAGGGGGACTGCCGGGGGTACTGGAGGAGGGAGGGGGAGCGGTCAAGCACCGGCCTCCCTCGGGGGAAATAGGCGAAGTGGCTGTAGGACGTGGGCCCTCTGGTTGGCCGCCCGTCCCCCCTCGCGTCTTAGACGTTTTGTTGGTTTGTATGTCCTTAGGACGGAGCCCTTCTGTTGCTATATGTCCCAATTCCACAAAGCTCTGTGCCATCAGTGTAGCCCTGTTTGGGGTTTAAAGGCGTAGAATTTGTTGCCCTGGCAGCAACAGTGAGAGTGCAGATATGTAAATACCCTACCACGGCCTTATGGTGTCTATGGCCATTCTCTGGACATACTCTGGCCATGGAGTCCTTCCCAAATGATGTATGTTAAGGGTGGGTAGACGCTGCAGAGTCTAAAACTATGTTTATGGCCGAAATCCAAATTTAGCATAGCATTCAATGGACGCGACCATGAATAGCAATATTGATTGAATATAACTAAATAACTGATTCCATTTGCGGTGGCTTAACCTCAGATTGATAGTGGCCTCATGTTCAGACACTGGAGGAATCCATGCACTGCCTTAACACGGGGAGGACATCCTGTTCAGACACGTGTGGGAAGTGTAAAGCCCCTCCTCCAGGGTCATACTGAAGTGTGGGGGCTCCTCCATGGTTGTACTGGAGGAAGCCATGCCTCGGGATATGACTCCCACAAGGTGCTGGAGGTGATTCATACTTGCACATGGAGTGGGAGGCATGCTGATTAGCTAACCCTTTAAGGGCCGCACAGTGCTTTAATGTGATATGCTCTGCACTGTAGAAAGTTGGTTGCCAATTTTGTAGGTGTATAATACTAGATTCTATTGTAGGTGTACAGTTTATTGTAGGTAAACGATAGAATCTGCTGTGAATCTACAATATATTCTACTATAAAGTCATTCTACAGTAGATTCTATTGTAGATCTACAGTGGGTTCACTGTGTATCTACACTTACTATTTACAGTGTGTGTCGTCATGATGTATGCATGCAGCTCTGGTGGGTCTACTTGCCAGGGCTGCATGCATTCATGCATCATGCCGCCCTGCAGGAGTGTATATCAACCCTATATGGTCGATATGATACTTGAATGCAGACCAGGGCTTCATTCATGACCACCACGACAAGGGGCACAGTGCATTAAAACAGCAGGTGGTCCTGAAAGGGTTAGGACGTGTGGAAAGGAATGAGGGGGGGGGGCGTGTATGACCACCTCCTCCACCAATGTACCTCTCCCATTCTGGATGGTTAATAGGAACGGCCAATATGAAAGTGGGAGGCCCGAAGCCACTATGTATTAAACAGCAAGGTCGCAATCTTGGGAGACAGATTCCCAGAATGTTTGGGCTGCAATAAAGTCTTTGCCCATATAGAGAGTAATAAACGGTTATAACTTGACAAAGAATAATCCAAATAAATCTGATAAATGATATTGAATGTAAAATGCTTTCTACAATAGAGAAAATATGTCGACGTCACATGTAACATACTTATAGAATACAGGAATTATCTTTAACTTAGAATGTGTATCATGATTATGATTGAAATACATCTGCTTTAAGCTTCATCATTCACAAAATAGGTCACATGTGTCTAGTTCTTGAATGCTAAATTAACCATAAGTCTACACTGTAATAAAAAGATAAATGCATCATACATATGGACTCAGAAGTTGAAATAGGACATTTGCGCTGCCGACGTCGTATTCACATTTCTGTCACAGAGCATAAAGCACGGTTCCTTTAGCAGGGGGCATGTACCCTAATGTATGAAACACGTCCCCGAGGCCACCAGCTTGCCTCCTCAAACTATACACTGATATTCCTAGGCTCCCTATACGACCAATCTCTCAGTCACTAGTGCCTAACTTAGTTAGTCATTTTTTGGCTCCCTATACGACCAACCTACGTAAGTCATTATTGTCAGGTTGGTCAGTCCTGACCAACCCACCTTAGTCTTTTAATTTCCAGGGGGAGCCACTGAGTGGTCATCACAGGTGGCACCAACTAGTGGTATACAAATACAACACACCAATGGTGAACCTAGGTTAGCCACTACTGACTGACCCCTCGGTCACTTTTGAATATAACTTTGCCATTTTGACTAACACTCATATGACCAACCTAGGATAGTCTGTACTGACTAACCCTTTCAACCTATAGATTTTCAGTGTATCCCCACACCCACCTGCACCTCCACCCTCCCACCTCTACCCACCCCATACCTACCAACCAGCATACCGGTCATGTAGCCACCCGCCCCCACATGATCAAGTCGTCGCCTGGGACCACTTCCGGTCAACAGCTCGTCGGCGAGAGGGGGTGAATGAGGTAGGGTGTAGGGAAGGGTGCTATTTATAACGATGTTTTCAGAGGGTCAGGGAAAGAGGAGAGAGGTTATGCTCAGGGGAGTAGGTCGTGGAGGGGGTGAAGTGGAGAAGTAAAAGTGTGTAGAGAAAGGAGGTATTTGGACCAGCAAGACTAGTTATAGGCAAAGGTCAGCATATGGAAGCATAAGGTTAGAGGATATAGAAAGGTTATCAAAAAGAAGAGATCGGATACACGGGAGCTCATATAAAAAGTAAGACATGGTATTTGAAAACTAGCCACTACACTGGGTAGCAAATGAGTATAGGAATAGTATAGGAGAAGTGGTGGTATAGAGGATGAGGGTAACTAGGGTTAGGGTGCACTAGTCTCTGCCCTGATAGAACTAGATGTCATGTCTGGAGAGGTTAGACTTAAGAGTACCGAGCAGTGAGTGCTGGGAGCGGTTAGAGAGATGAGTGCTATGTGCTGAAAATAGAAAAGGGACATGAGATGGTGGGAGGTAGGGGAGAGAGTGGGAATGGTGAGGTGTCCGACTGACTGGCCGCACGGGTCAGGACGCGCTCTGTATGTTTGTGTTTATGATAGAAGCCACCCTGGAAGCCACTTAGCTAATGGGCACCACCACCAAGGTGGGTGGTGCTGCTGCTGCTGGTGGGGGAGGGGGGTGGTGGGGGTGGTGGTAGGGGGGGGGGGTTCAAGTAGTTCCCATTCCTGTACCCCATCTATCCTCACCTCACCCCTTAAACCTTTAAGGGCTGCATACTGCTTTAATACATTATGCCTTTTGCCACCATGATACATGAATGTAGCCTTGGCGATTGTAGCATTCATGTATCATGCCGACGCTATGTGGTTGATACACTATACTGAAAGGTTTGTCATGATACATGAATGAAGTCCTCGTGAGCGGACGCGCCAGGGCTGCATGGACCAATCAGGACCACAGAAGACAGCACATTAAAGTACGTTGCGGCCCTTAATGATGTAAACCCCAACCCATGACCAGGCTTGGTGAAGTGTTTCCAGCCACCTCAGGGCGTCTACTATAGTGTTAATCCAGTGAGTGGAAACATCTCCAACTCCATCCGTGTGTTGTATAACTGTTGGCCTCTCTCCCGATGGAGGATGGTTTAGTGTATCTTTACCGTGCATACCTGTGTAAAACTGTGAAGGGTGGTGGTAATGCAGATGGAAGCAATGGTACTTTGGTGTCATCATTCATGTCATGACAAATTGATCAAAAATCTCCCTCCCTTCATCTTTGATATGTTCAGTGTTGAGTAAATCCATAGACACAGGCTATGTCCTCGTGTAATACACCCAGTCGTTAACACTCGTGGAGAACGATACACATTCTGCTAAGCTGGCCTTTGCGTTTATTTCATGTCATTATTGGTTTAACATGTTAAAACGCACCCAGTTATTCCGTTATAATGTAACCTAACCATGTTACAAACCATGATGACGTCACAGACCATTAGATAAGGGAACATTGCATGACGTGTGGAGTGTGGAATATGAGGAATTATTCCTCAATCTCATCGTTCAGTAATAACTCTTTAATGACATCATGATGTCCATGTACCTCTTGGTCTAACTCACCAGAGTTGCTTTGGTGCATCATGAGCACCAACTCCCTGCGCTGCTGCATTCATGCACCATCCTCCCAAAATGATATTTCAAGCACTCTGTTGTCCCTAATGCTCATAGTGGTGGACCAGACCTTGGAGATCTCACAGTGAGCAGTTCCACAGAGGGAGCAGCTCATTTAAATGCAAGTTAGCTCAAAGTTAGAAGAAGCCTGCCCCGATCACCTCACGGTAGGAGTTGGTGAAGGCGAATCGATACACCGCCATTGAACTTCTGGGAACTTCCAGGGACACACTGAAGTCTTTTTCGCAAAAAGTGCTCAGATTTCCTTTTTGGTTCAGATGTTGTTTCTTCCACTAGGCATTGGTTTTAAACAAATTGAATCTGCGGGGGCGCGGCACGCTCCCAATGCTCTTTAAGGGCCGCATAGTGCTTTAATGTGCTATGCCCTTTTGTCGTATTGAAGCATGAATGCAGCCCTGGTGAGTAACTCGCCCGGGTTGCATTCAAGCGACACACCGAACATACATGGTTGATACACTTCCAAAGGGTCGCCATGGTATGGCTGCAACACCGGCGGGTGAGTTACTCGCCGGGGAGGTATTGATGCATTATGACGACCAAGTGGTTAAATAGCTCTAACCCCTCACATAATTGGATAGAGAGGCCTGCTGCCCCCATTCGTGTCTGTCACTGCCCAATCCTCGTGTGTATGGATGGATCATGAGAGTAAGGAAGTCACAGCTAAGGTGTAAGGGACAAGGTGTAAGGGAACTTGGATGTATGTGTGTGTGTGTGGGGGGGGGGGGGGTGGGCAAGAGATACACTTGATCAATGGGAATAACATATCATGGAACAGTAGATGGGCTGACAGTATTAACATCATTTAATCCCATTTGTCTCCAATGCATGGAGCCGATGAATAACTTTAGAAACAGTTTCTGCAGCTAAGAAGACATTGTTGAACCCTGAAACAAAAAAAGGTATAAACTGTAGATGTCATTAATATGAGATAGAGGGGTTGTCCTAAAAGCAGAATGAGGGCTAAAGTAAGTTTAAAATCGAGCGAGAATGAATAAAACAATGTGAAGGTGGGGTAAAACAGCACATGTAAAGGAGTGGAGGTAGTAGTAGGGCATATGAGGGTATAACAGCGGCAGCAGCTGAGAAGGTCGCGACTCGTGTAGAGGGTCCTGCATGGTCCCCATAATCACAGCTTCACAAATCTCATCAACCCCATCAATCAACGCCCCACTCCTCCTGTAGCCTCCCTCTGATCACCCCCCCCCCCCACACACACACACACCGACACCCACCCCTAACCCCCACCAGGTGGCGCCCCAGCAGCACGTGGTGCGTCACCCGCTCACCAGGTGTCGCATGGCGCCCTGGCGTTCTGCCAGTCGCCACGTGGGGGCGCGCGGGCGCCTCTCTCGTGTGCCCTTAAGCCTTGAAGGACGGCATAGCGCTTTAATGTGTTAAGCCCTTTGTTCAAAACTGTTGTCATGATGCATGATTGCTGTATTTGTGATTATTACTGACCCTTTTGGAGTATCAACCCTGTAGCGTCGAGATGGTGCTCGAATGTAGCTCACCAGAGTTACAGTCATGCAGCATGATGATAAGGGCGTTATGCATTAAAGCACTATGCGGCTCTTAAAGAGTTTAACATGTGCACGGCGGTGATTCGGGTGTCATGCTGTTACTAGTGTTAGTCAAGTAGATATTAGTGCCGTCACGATATACCTACCGTAGGATCATGTTGACCGTTATCCAGACAGAAGGTGATGACTGATCAGAAAGTGGTTTGTTGGATGAGCATTACAGCCATTACAGAGAGGAAGTTATGTATTTGGATCGTCTAGGTAACATTTTAAGGGTCAATGTTAAAGCGCATTAAAGCAGTATGCTGTCATAAAGGGTTTATTGAGGGATGCGATCTCTGCTAAATGTAACGATGCCATCCCAGATCCACTTTCATTCTTGAGATGTATTCCTGATCTGGCCCTGTAACTATTCCTTGGCCCGCTGCACATATATCTATGACCCTTTTGCTAGCACGGCGCCCTCCATTTCCACAAGGCCCTACCATTAAAGACGAATCCTCTGGGCGGAGAGTGATGATGCCCTCAACGATTGAGTCTCGGGTTGGAGAGTGATGATGTGGACCACACAGGCCGGTCGTGGGGCCACGTGACCTCCGGATCGACGCACCGATTGGCTAATTTGTAAATGGTCTTGATCTAGGTAGGTTGGGCCCGACCCCTAACAACAGCCCCACAGTGGAGCCACCCCTCAGCCTTGCCAACCATCTCCCTACTTACACAGACGCGCCCTCTGTGGTCAAAGGGGCGGCCGCGGCTGATTTGCCAAGGTCCGGTCGGAGACGCCCGAAGATGCCCGAAGAGCGCCGAGTCTTTATCCTATCGGACCCCTGGCGGTTTATTACATGACCTTCTATGGAAAGGCAATTTGGGCTGCGGCCGCCCCCTCGCCTCATTCTTATTCCGGCCACTAGTCCTCCGGCCTTGCCCGGGTTATCGCAGCTCGGCCTGTATTTTGCTGCTAGTCGCTGGTCGTCGGCGCGTATCTGCTCGGCCCTGATTGGCCAATCTGACTAGCCTCGATCCCATTAGACGCTCGTCGTTAGGCGGAGGCCGCATTAATCTCGACCCCGTGCGTCCAGTTGTTGAAAATAAACAAGAGTTGTTGGTGTTGGGTGTGGTGGTAAACGACAGATGGGTGGTGGGTTGTGTTTCTGTGTGGGGTTTGGTGTGGGTGGTCACTCATCACCGCTTTACTCCTGTATTGACGGTGAGCTGCTCCCTGTCCTGTGGCCTTCCCTGACCTACTCATGTAGTGAGCTGCTCTCTATATAAGTAAACCCTCCAGGTGATATTGAGTCTATACACTTACATGTTCTCTAGTGTATATATATATAACTAGCAGTGGCAGCTTTTACCAGGGTTGAAAGTCTTCAAGTTTTTCCCTGAAATCAAGTTTTTTTTTTCAATCACAAGAAAACATAATCAGGATATTTAGCTGTAGGCTCTCTGAGGATATATTTGATAATTACTCAATATAAACTCAATGTGACTTATTTTGTGTGTGTTATCCTATGATAAGACAGCAGAATCATCACTGGTTCATGCTCAGTGGTCCTACGCATACACAGACAGGCTACACCACACTGATCTCAGTGTCAATATTTTCTCAGTCAATTTCAAGTTAACTTGAGAAAGCTTGAAGCCCTCTCTCTCCTCTATAGCCCTATGCATTTACACTCTTCACATGAGGCTTAGCCACTGAAATTAAGGTGCTATGCATGGAGAGTGTATGGACAGATTTCTCATTCTCCTCGGCAGGAGATAACGCCCATGACTACATGGACATACAAATGCTTCTCCTCAGCAGGAGACAATGTCCAGGGAAATATAGACATGACAGATCTTGCTGCACAGCTCTAGATATGTGTCTATAGATGCATGTACATTCATAGTGTTCTATAATGTAGTTATGAGGTATGTTATATATCTTCAAGTTTTTTTGACATAGTTGACTTTCATCCCTGTTTTACACAGCAGGATTTAGTTTTCATTTTTAGCCTGCGCTCCACAACTGGATGCTTAGCTGGGACGTGGGTGGCCCCCACCTGGGTCCCTTCAGTATAAATTTACTCCCCGACACTCCTGCCCTTCCATTGATACCTCCACCTGGATCCACCACTGGTCTAATTTGTACCGGGGTGTCCATTGTCCCTTCTACTGAATCTGCTTTGTTGAAAAACATGTGGTGATATCATACATAGATTCTTATTCTATATGATCGCATCTAGTACGTTACTTATTGTGCTAGTGACAACGCTTCTACAGTTTGTCATTCTGTCTTTGCCGTACTGTAGACAATTTTGGGATTTTTCTCCCACTTGTCGGAGACAATGGTGAATGGCCGAAAACTTTCAGCCCGGCTAACATCCGCAGTTGATCGTCACTCACGTCGCGTCTACGTCGTCGCTGACGTCGTTGCAGCGTCGCTTTGGATTAGGGTAGTTGTCGGTGATCGGCGTTCAATCATTCCGCAACAAAGGCTCCCGTCACGGCCCCACCCACCCCTTGAACGGCCACATAGTACTTTAAAACGCTATGCCCTTTATCGTCGTAGTGCATGAATGCAGCGCTGGCGAATGACTCGCCAGGGCTGCATTTATGCATCATGTCGGCCCTTCAGGGTTGATACACTTCTGAAGGGTGAGCATCATGATGTATGAATGCATCATCAGGGCTGCATTAATGCATCATGACCACAACAGTAATATTGAATTAAAGCACTAAGTTGCCTCCCAGAGTGCCACCCATTTCCCTCAGCCTCCCACCCTCCCCTGCACCAGCCATGTTGCCTCCCAATTTACAAATCTGTGGTCGCTTGTTCTTTTCGCTGGGAATGAGAGGCACTTCACTGGGTGCGCGATTCCGTAATTTGTATGATTTGATTGCGGCTACCAAGCCCGCCCTTATGTCGATCACAACACCCCCCCCCCCCCCCCCGCCCTCCAACAACAACCTGTCCCGTTTCCTGTCGTGTTCTTTACTTCTATATGGATAGGACATTAGGGTTTTATTAGCTTAGCTGTTTTACCAACTCGTTATGCTCATGTTTATTAGACGTTTACAAGGGAGACAAGGGAGGCGGTTAAGGACATCGAGAAGTTGAGTTGCGGAGGAAGTGGGAGGGAGGGAGTGGTATCAAGTGGGAACCCATCGGATAACGTCAGGTAGTAAAGACAAGGTGAGAAGAGAATGGTAGATCTGTGGGCCAGACTGTCCGGAAACACAATAAAAGTTAACAGCCAAATAGAAAGGATAATTCGTGCATCCCAGCGTGAAGCATCCTTTCCGTATCACATACATGTATGTGCAGAATATGACATGCAGACCAAGAAGTTGCAAACCCTTTCAGAACCCCACAGTGCTATAATGTGCCAAACCCCTTTGTTGCCAGGTCGCGTTTATAAGTGTAACATGGCGAGTAACTCACCAGCGCTGCATTTATGCATCATGCCGACCCGACGGGCTTGATACACTTCTGAACGGTCGGCATGACACATTCCCTGCCAGCCTTGCGTTGGGGTTTCTTTAAGGCAACATGGCACCCTCAAAGGGTTATGGCAGATTGCGTTAGGAAGCAGGCAATGCTAGGCAGCAGGAGGAAAGCCCCCACCCCTTGTACCATGCAGTACATATAGCCTGTATAGTGGCCTCCAGGGCGTGGGACAGGCCACATGACCATGCAACATGAAAGCTAATGCTGAGCCGGGCGTGTCGGCTTAACGCCCCACCCCCGCCCTGGAGGAGGCACCCCCCCTGTGTACCAGCCGGACATGAAAGTGACATACATCCCCTCCAAGACACGCGACCACAATTGACGCGCACCCCGCCGAGCAAAAGATTGCCGCTAAGAAGTGGGCGTCTGTCTTCGTGTCAGCTTAGCACAGCCGAGTTTAATTCTGCCACTGTTGGACCCAGTCCCAGAGTCTTGTCCGCGCAGTGATTACTGTCAGGGAGGTATGGACACTAACACTTTAAGGGCGGCATAGTGCTTTAGTGCCTTATGCCCTTGGTTGCCAAGATGCATGAATGCGGGAAAGTCGCCAGGGCTGCTTGAATGCATCTTGCCGACCATACCGGGTTGATCCACTCCAAAAAGTGTCGCCATGATGTATATGAATGCAACATTGGCGAGCGGCGATTTACTCGCCAAGGCTGCATTCATAGCATGACGACAAAGGACACATCACATTAAAGCACTATGTGGCCCTTAAAGGGATAAGATCGCCCCCTCCCGTCAGTCACGACACTAATTGATGGTATGTAATTTCCCGCAGACTGCAGCCAATCGCTAATCGACCTCCTCTCCCTTGTAGTCCCCTGCTCCGCCCAATCAGATGTGTATTATGGGTTGATCCTGTAATGCATTTAAGGTCGTAGTTATGTCGCCTTCTGTCGCTAATGCACCATACAGGGCCTTGGTCTATACAATGAGGCATAGGGTAGAGGATCTATCAACAGTCAACAGCACCAGTCCTATCGCCCATCAAGGACTGCATACAGCCCACAGCAACAGTCCTATCACCCATCAAGGACTGCATACAGTCCACAGCATCAGTCCTATCGCCCATCAAGGACTGCATACAGTCCACAGCATCAGTCCTATCGCCCATCAAGGACTGCATACAGCCTACAGCATCAGTCCTATCACCCATCAAGGACTGCATACAGTCCACAGCATCAGTCCTATCGCCCATCAAGGACTGCATACAGTCCACAGCATCAGACATATCGCCCATCAAAGACTGCATACAGTCCACAGCATCAGTCCTATCACCCATCAAGGACTGCATACAGTCCACACAGCACCAGTCCTATCACCCACCAAGGACTGCATACAGTCCACAGCATCAGTCCTATCGCTCATCAAGGACTGCATACAGTCCACACAGCACCAGTCCTATCACCCATCAAGGACTGCATACAGTCCACAGCATCAGTCCTATCGCCCATCGGTAATATGCATGAATGCAGCACTGGGACTTTCCAGTGCTGCATCCACATGTACATCATACTAAACCTAGAGAGGTAAAGCTGCCCGAATGGTCAGCATGCTGTACCAATTCCGGCACCAGCGCTGCATCCAAATAGTGCATCACAACAACAAATGAGCATGGGGCCTTGTGGCATAATGCCGTCCTTAAAATGTTAACAGCTGATCGTGGATGGACTATTCCAACCTCCCCTATCCCACAACTTCAATCGCAGTGATTCCCAGGTCATAATTACAACCGCCCATAATCAAGGGAAATCTAATTACCCAGGTATGCGATAAGCGGGGGTGGTGCATGGACTTATCCCTGATGGAGGCGATTTCATTTTCCGGCTTCAACCCGAGTCATTACGTTTAGTAGGCAGCCAAGGGAAACCCAGGTCCCGGCCGTCACATTGGGTGGTCTTGTAGTGTAACGCAAGCGGCAATGCAAGTGAAGGAAGGTTTTGAAATTACCACTGGAAGTGTAGTCATGGTTCCAGAAGGGCCCCTTATAGATATAGGTTAAGGTTACTTATACAGATTACTAAATTAGTGTAAATCCATTATTTATAAGACCAATAGCCCTGAAATGAAAATGTTTTAAACACTGATAAGATGAGTGCTATGAAAGGCACCAGCCGAGTATGATTGTCTAAGGCTTATTACATTTATGCAGCTACTCGCACGCATCATATCTGACTTATACTCACAGTAGGAGAGGCTGCTCCATAGACCGCGTCAACATACAGCCATGTATACGTAATGTACTGGCAGGTCTTTGCTTTTGTTCTGTCAGCCAACTGTGGTGTGGCTGTCTATATATATAAATGTATATATAGTTAAGTCTCCTAATTCTGGACTACACCTATTTCCGGACTTGGGGATTTAAGGAGACTAAAATCTGATGGATTGATGATTTAACCGCACCAAGTGAAGGGTACACTTGTCCTTTCAATGGGGAATGCCAGAGTAATTAGATAACATACATAGAAGCAGAATGTCCGGAAATAGGTGCTGTCTGGAATTAGAGGACTACCCTCTACACCGACACAAGGTTACCCATTATAATGTGTATCATTTCTACACAAGGTTATACATGTGTGTACCATTCATACGCAAGGCTATAATACTCACATGTGCCATTCCCACACAAGTTTATATAAATTTGTACTACTCATACACAAGGTTATGCACACACATGTGTCATTCACACACAAGGTTACACACGTTTTGTGTATTGTAACTGTATGTCACCATCACGATACAAGCTATGTGCTTGTCCCGTCAATCTCTATCTGTGTTAGGTCCTTGATGGCCCATGTGCCCAGGAGAATACTTAATGGGGGAACCATCCACTATTGTTCTAATTAGGTCTGATATCTCTTTACGCAGCATGGGATAACAAAGAAAGTGGCTGTGTATCTTAGGTATCAGCAACATGTGCCGCTATAGCCAATACATATAATGGCTCATAGAGTGGTAGATATACTTTTTTTTATTAACACTCTCTCTCTGTTTTTTGTTTTGTTTTGTTTCCTTATTTATCTAACAAAAATCAGAAACGAAACACAGAATGAGTTCTGATGACATCGGATAAAAAAGGCCAGTTTGGCCTGAAACGAAGGATCTTAAAATGTGTTTGGTGTGCATTGTAGTATGATGGGAAATACAGATGAAATTTGAATTCGGGTATGTATTCAAAAGCACAACCAAATGTAGCGTCCAATGAGGGTATATAATATTGTATTTCAATATGATATATTGTCTATAATACAACATTCTATCTTTTAACATTTTCTATGATGACTGAATCCCATCTGAAGGGAATGATGTGCAGCCCATTCTTCTTTATTGTGACTCAAGGGAATACCACACCGCCATTGCCATCTCCTTAATTAGTTGACTTTCCTTATGAATATCATCTCCCCTCTATAGTGTAGAGATCCTGCACCAGTGACAACCGTTTACAACATTCATTCAGTCGGGGCTCATTAAAATTGCTCCCTCATGTATTATGAGCTAGATTCAATAGCGAGTGGCTCTCAGGAGCAGCTCATAGTGCAGCTCTTAACCCTTTAGGTACCGCACAGTGCTTTAATATGCCATGTTGGTATGATGCATGAATGCAACATTGGCTACTAACCAGTGCTACATGAATGCATCATGACGACAAGGGACAGGCTTTGTGAAAACCATACGGGGTTGATACACTCCCAAAGGGTCGTCATGATGCATGCCTGCATGCCTGACTTCATGCATCATGACTACTAAATAAGTAGCACAATAAAGCAATAGTGTTGTCATTAAAGAGTTAACATGGGAGGGAAGAGAGGGACAGAACCACACAACTCACCCACTGCTAGTGTTTGGCCGCACCCTCAGTGTGTTTGAATCAATACCCTGTGAATAGTATCATTTCCTCTGCTAACACCTCCCCTAACGTCCACCTCCCCTCCCCTTCCTCCACTGTAGAACCTGTGGCCTACACAGTAGGTTAAAAGAACCCATTCCCTGCCTCATTCGATTAAGCATGGTCATTCTTGTGGCCCTCCTTTCTTGGTTGCTGTGAAGGCCTTGGGGATGTCATTTAATAACCATTTAAGGGCTGCATGGTGCTTCATTACGGTATGGCCTTCGTCCGTCGTCATGATGCATGCATGCAGCCTTGAGAAGCTTTCCCTGTGGCGCTGCATTCATGTTTCATACCAACCACAACAAGGTTGATACACTCCTGAAGAGTCAGGATGATGCGTGAATGCATGATCAGGTGAAATATTCATGACAGCAAAGGGCAAAGGGCATTAAAACACTATGCGGCCCTTAAAGGGTTAACATTGTGAGATGGGGGTATGATTGGGGTGCTGCTGGTGAGATTGTCTATTTAACACAATGATAAGCATGAAATAATTAGTGCCTACAGCGACGCGGCGCCTCCCAATCAGGTATCCGTCGGTTCTTATTACTTCCCCTGCTGAGAAGTGTGGCAATTACACCTACACACACAGAAAAGTGAGAGTCATTGTCGCTAAAACTACTGCCTGACTCTCAGGTGAGGGTGTAGCCACAGCCAGAGCTGGGTACACTCTAACCCTTTAAGTGCCACATAACGCATTAATGTTATGTGTCCCCTATCGTCATGATGCATGGATGCAGCCCTGGTGAGTAGACTCCTGCATTCAAGCATCATGCTGACCCTTGGGGAATGCATCAAACGCAGGGCTGGCATGATGTGTGAATGATGAGTGACTCACCTGCGCTGCATTCATGCACCATGCGGGGCATCATGCCAACCGAGGGCATGCATTAACGCAATATTCGGTCCTCAAAGGGCCATGAAGGCAATACTAACATAGCTATCTACAGCTATAATGATATATTTCTGATAAACGTCTTTTTAATGGTAGACATTTTCTTCAGAGGTCATGGGGGTGGTATTTTCAACTGTGTATCCCGTTTCGATCGGTTCATATCAAATCTGGCAGCAATAAACGGACCGATCTATTTCGACCTCATCAGCATGATATGCAAGCCATATAAATGTCCAGCTCAGGTGACATTGTAAGAGTAATTACAACTCTCATGACATGTTTGTGCTCTTGATATCATGCGGTGGGGCCATCATAGTCTGATGTTCATTAGTCGTATAGTGAAGTGTGCACCTGGGTCATTATCAATCACCAAGTCCACCGTCTCTGCATCTAGAACACAAGAGTCCTGTACAGTTCAGTACCAAATGGGTCGGTGTTTTCTCTGCAAAACAGAGTGTGCCGATGACATAGGAAAAAGCGACCACAGGATGCCTGGACCCCCCCCCCCCCCCCCCGCCAAAAAAAAAGGGAAAAGAGAGAAAAGTCACAGAGGAGGTGGGGGGGGGGTGAACATGTTTGCCCAAATTAACACTAAAGAGGGGGGGATGGGGGGGGGGGGGTCAAACACCACTTTCTGCTATAAATTATATAAGTACGTAGTCGCATAAGGCAATGCTTAAAGCAGGCTGAAATATTAATGTACTGTAAGATGTGTCTCGAAAATATCCCCTTCAAACTATGCAATGTCGAGGTAATGCTATTATATGAGGCGCCTAGATACAATATATAGATATAGATGCAGCATCAGTTGGCCTGGTTATTACTCTGCCTGTGGAGGTCGGTAAGCTAGTTAGTAATACCAGGCTGCTAATCGGGCTAATAATACCAGTGAACAAAGAGTTATGTCATCTTGACACCTATAGTATAGACCCACAGATCATCATAGGCATAACATGGCCAGGCGGCTAAATGAATAATTAACCTTGATTGGCTTCAGGGGGAGGGGGATGCGGGGATTAGGCATGGGGAATCCGAAATCAATGCAGATTATACATATTGACAGGTGAATAATAGAGTTGTTTCTATTTATATGGGAGGTGCGGTGGGCAAACAGAACACTGTCCAGACTGTGACCTCTAGGTAGTGTAACTCTGAGTCAGGCTATGATATATACATATAAATAACCATTCATATATCAGGAGTTACTTACGATCACATACATTTAATATAATGTATTGTATAGTGAAAGCTGTGTATCACTATAACCCAGTGACATTAAGAATATAGTTTAACGACCGTGATGTGTGGCTATCATAGCGATGTTACCTATGCACGTGTTGCCTTTGTTTGCCCACACGTAGCAGACCTGTATAATGTAATAGTACAAGAAATATGTGAAATGGTTTGGCACTTCCGGCAGAAAGCATGAAATTTGGTATACATGGGTTTTAAGACGTGCTGAACCCGATTCTAAGAGGATACATTCATTTTTATTAATGTGACTACATGTAAAATGACATTGAAAAAATAAAGTAAAAAATTTACTTTTAATTCTTTAAAAAAAAATTTTTTAAATTTTAGAATGGAATAAAGTTCAAAGGATAATCCTAATGATAGAAACCAATATACATGTATTTATTGCATGTGAAAAAGTAGTGTTCAGATGAATGGCTATGCATAATTAGGTGGTAATTTGCATATATTCATTACTGCTTTCTACTAACCAAAAAAGTCATTTGGTCAAACCTGTTGTGCATTATAGGTCAACAAACCCTCATCATGATAACACATCTTGGTTGTTTAAACCTTTCCATATGACATAGATCATAAACTAACACTCCTAATGGCATAATTCATTCGATTTGGTCCTTAACCATTGTCCTTAATGCATGGACATACTTTTTAGAGAAAGCCAGGATAATACTGCTCACATGGATATTGGTGTTTGGTCATGTAAATGTAAACATACATGTATGTCACATATGTTACTGGTTATTGGGTAGATATATCTTGCATACTCTCTAGGGCAGAGTAAGGCAGAGCAGAGTAATGTAGAATAGAACCAGGCCAAGTAAGGCAGGACAAAGCAGAGCAGAGTAATATAGAGTAGAGCAGGGCAGATCAAGGCAGAGCACAGTAACGTAGAGTAGAGCAAGGCAGAGCAAGACAGGGTAAAGCAGAGCTGAGTAATGTAAAGCAGAGAAGGGCAAAGCAAGGCAGAGAAGTGTAATGTAAAGCAGGGCAGAGTAAGGCAGAGCAGAGTAATGTAGAATAGAGCCAGGCAGAGTAGGGCAGGGCAAGGCAAGGCAGAGCAGAGCAGTAATGTAGAGTAAAGCAGGGTAGAAAAAGGCAGAGTAATGAAGGGGAAGGCAGGGGAAGGTAAAGCATAGTAATATAAACGAGAGCAGGGCAGTGCAAGGTAGAGTGATGCAGGGTAAGGCAATGTCAGGTAGAGTAAGGCAGAGCATAGTCATGTTGAATATAGCCAGGCAGAGTAAGGCAGAATAGGCAGAGTAGAGTAAAATAGAGAAGAGCAGAGCAGAGTAGAGCAAGGCAAGACAAGGTCGGGTGTGGCAAAGCAGGGTATTACAGTACTTTGGAGTGCACCGGAAGGCTGTCGGGGCAAGGATCCCCTTAGAGTCTACCCCTTAGAATCTACCCCAGGGCCTACCATCTACCCCCTAGGGCATCTACTCCCTAGGATATCTATCCCATAGGATTTTACCCCTTTGGCCTTCTAACCCTTGGACTTAACCCCCTCAGGCCTTTTACCCCCTAAGACTTCTACCCCTTAGGACTTCCACTCCCTCGCACATCTACCCCCTGAACCTTTACTCTCTAGGACTTCTACCCCTGGAGAAATCTACCCCCTCGCACCTCACCTTCACATGATATGACTCAACCATATGGGCAAGTGCAGGGGCTTGATGTCCCCAGGTATAAGTCCTAGAGGGTAGAGGGGGTAGATGTCCCAGGGGGTAGATGTCCCAGGGGGGAGATGTCCAGAGGTAGGTGTCCAAGGGGTGGATGTCCTAGGGAGTAGAAGTTGTAATGGGGTAAATGTTCAGGGGATAGATGTCCAAGGGGATCAAAGTCCTAGGGGGTAGATGTCCTATGGGGTAGATGTTCCAGGGGCTAGATGTCCAGGGGGTTGATGTCCAGGGGTAGGTGTCCCAGGGGGTGGATGCCCCAGGGGCTAGGTGAGATGAGGATGGGGCATATGCCTAGCACACTATGACCCTTTATCCTGTCAACTTCTGTACATCCTAGTCCAGATGCCTAGAGATCCACCATTACATGATCAGAATTTGGACAAAAGTACATGCTAATTTTAATTAAACTTGAGAATCGATGTGTTCTATGATGTAAGCATGCTTAACATTAACACACAATCTAATGCACAGGGAAATGTGTAAAGGAGTGATTTAGATGAATAAGATGTGCCTACCTGAAGTCAGTTGAGCATTAAATTTTCAATCCTAACTGTTTCCTGTGCACACATTCCTGTGACATCATCAATTTGTGTGATCCAAATATAGTCACTCCTGTCTATTCTTATGACTGATATGTGGCTAAGTTGTATAGTCGCCTGACTACAGGAGCCAAAATAATGTGGTATAGTCACTACTGACTATGGGCAGATGGGTATTATTATCAGTGAAGGGACACACAGACAGACGTATAGACAGACACACAGACAGACAGAGCAGATGACCATGCTAGTGTTTTCTTATACATGTATTGATGTTTAGTGGATTTCTGACCTTTGACCTTGATTCTGACCTTGATCATTTCTAGATACCATCATACAGATAGCAGATTTGGAATCAGCATTGTCATATTACCCTAGTTCACCCCTATTATAAGGTGTAAGCCCTTCTAATTAACATGTGTGATGTTTTATTGGTTTATTCTTTATTTTTATACTTTTTGAGTTTAATGTATATTTTCATGTGGAAATACTCTTCAAAAATCATGTATCCTCTTTGATATGAGTTCAGCATTATGTAAAGACCCGGTGTGCAACTTTTCATGTTTTCTGCCAGAGGTGCCAAATACCTGGTGAAATTGTTACATATTTACTCTACTATAACTCGACCTATAGGTCCGGCCCGAGCATACGTAAACATTCTACACTATGTAGTTTGGTTGTAAGAATATCACTCATTACATATATAGCTACAACCGGAGCTACAAACAGATATGACAAGAGTCAGCCGGGCTCTCTCCATGTCCAGAGTCGGGCATTTTAAATGGAGTATCTGTCCAGAGTCTAGCAATGCTGTACTCTGCAGGGAGGTCCCAGCCATGGAAGAGAGTCAGCTATATAGTCAGACTCTGGGATGAGAGCCCAACCGTGACTGGTGTTAGTTGAAGTGTACGATTCTGGAGGGAGAGTCAACTGGGGGAGTTGGTCGCTGGTTGGTATTACTTCTATGTGTTCCCTTTAATACACGTATACATATGGCTGGTGCAAATGTACAAGTGAGTGACTCAGTGAAACACTAACTACCAGCAAGTAGTTACACTTATCATGATGTTTAATGAACTCAATGTATTGTAATTTATCATAAGTTTACTCTGGTAAAGTATAGAGAATATACAGGGCCCACCTCTGACCAGGGCATAGTTTAGAGGTGACTCTGCAAGCTGCTCCATTGGGTATATAGTTTGGCCCAAATGCCTTAGTCACTGTGAGTTTCTAGGGATCTCATGTACTGGTTTTGTAGTGAGGCCATTACTCAGTCTGACCCAGATCCCAAACACTACCACCTGTATGTAAAGTAACCTCTCCTGCCCTACCCTGCCAGAGTGGCTCACCTCCGGAGGGGTCTCAGAGGGCGTTTAACCCTTTAAGGCCCGCACTATGCGATATAACGTCATGATGCATGCATGCAGTCAGTACCTCGCCAGCGCCCCCTTTGGGAGTGTATCAACTCTGCAGGGTTGGCATGATGCCTGAATGTGTCACTTGCGAGTTACTCGCCAGGGCTCCTTTAATGCATTGTGGCGACATAAGGCATAGCGAACTCAAGCACTACGCTGCCCTCAAAGGGTAAACAAGCTACCACTAAATCTTATGTTAGCCCCAAAACAAACTCTCCTCTGAAATGCGGTAAAAAGAAACCCCTTATTTCCCCTCCCACGCCCAATACCCAGCACTCTAAGCTCATTATCCAGCTCTGCGTCCTCCGTGGTCAGTGGTCTTTTCCTTATTAATTAACTAATTAGCGGACCTCATCAAGCCCACCTGCCCATTGTCAGGGCATGTCTGCATAAAGCCCGCCCCTAATGCCGCGCCCCCTCCCCAGGGGGAGACACCGGCGCCTGGGTCACGTGCTCCGTGATAAGTGACACCTCTCGCGGGACCCGGGCGTCTCGCGGGATCTCGTGTCTGCAGGGAGGAATGTGCCCGGCGCGCACCTGCGGCGGGATGTCTTTTACCAGCTTGGTACCAGCGAAGGAGATCGACGCGGGCATGGTGCTGGCACTCTCCAATGTCAGGGAATTTTAGCTCATCTCTGCCCGAAGCTAGAAATCTCCCCCCTGTGGAAGAAGGGGGAGAAAGAGTACTAGAAGTTCTTTCCTGGTTTCCTTATCGTTCCAAACACTGTCATTCCGAATACATATTGTCCCTTGGACTATGTTTTATTTCATCTACATAGCCATAACTGAAATTCTAATTGACATAATTTAATTCAATATCTCAATGGTTAAATCCGTCAGGAAATAAATATGTCAATGAAATGCGTATGGGATACCAGTACATGTATATATGAATGGTCCATTTGATTGTGAGAATGCAGGTTTCGGCAGAGATTGTAAGTGAGTGCCCAGAGCAAAATGTCTGCCGGCCAGAGATTGGGATGATAGTGGAGTGGGCGAGGGGAGTAATCTCCATGTAGATGACGGAAAGTGGTCTTCATCTAGTCAATGTTGGTACTGGGGATGCTGCTGGTGGATTCTAATAGACTTGATATTAAATTTTATCGGGAGTATGCTTGCTCTAGACTCCAGCAGCTTTGGAGCATAATCTCTTATTACAATCGGCCATAGGCATCGTAATTATTGTAAATTCAATTCTCACATTGAAGGCACCTTATCAAAGGATCTCCAAAGAAAATTATAAAGGTTTTAGTTTAAAAAAAGCAACAGGGCTCCCTGACTGAGCAAGGACTCGTGTCCTAACTTAAGGTGGTCCCTAGTCAGTAGTTACCACCCCTAACCAATACCAAATTTACACCTTTGGGATTGCTAGGTCCGAAACAAGGACCCAAAATGGGCTGTTCTGTAAGCACGCGCGGAAGACAATCACCCTTGACTGATTTCCTGGCGCGTTTAAACCGACAAAAGAAGTGTGATCCCATTTACCCTTTAAGGGCTGCATAGGGCTTTATTGCGCTATGCTTCATAATGCATGAATGCAGCCCTGGCGAGTCTACTCCCCAGGGCTGCATTTATACATCATGTCGGCCATAACGGGATTGATATGCTCCTAATGGTCAGCATAATTCATCTACTCACTAGCCTTGCTCCATGCATCGTGACAACAAAGGGGATAGGACATTAAAGCAGTATGTGGCCCTTAAAGGGCTATTAGGAGTAGGCCTGCATGGGGCTTCATCTCTCAGCCTGCAGCCTCAGGTACTGGAGGACCAGACAAGTAAACACTTCTCAGTACAGAGACCCTCCTCCAGCACACACTGATTTCACAGGAACTACACGCCAGAATTACAGATGGTCATGTTTATTTATTCAGAAGAAAAGTCTGATTTTGCTATTGACCGGGGAGTACTTTATTGGCCACAAAGAAAATATTATGAAATTTACCACATCATGTAACATGAGATACATTTTGAAAAAAAAAGAGATTATGCAAGGACATTAAGAATTTGAAAAGGACAGGCTAAATCTTAGATTACAAGATCGTCAAGGCATTCCCATTTTGCTGTCTGGTATCACCTACACTAGACAAGTACAACGACTAGATTCTCTCTCACACATATATTCTAGGTACAGCGTAGATTCTACCCTCGTACTCACTCCCTTCCCTTTTTTCTCCAACCTCCCCCACCCTTCACCTTTTTCCTCTGCCATCCTCCCCACCGCTGACACTGCCTTCTTACCCTGTTCTCAGGGGGTTCCCCGTAAAGGACGCCCGTCCTATACCCTGTTCCCAACGGGACTGCTAAGAGCAATACTCGTGCTCTTTCACAACCAGGCGGAACACACCCTTGGGCCAGTACTAAAGTCTTGTTTTTTTCGACGCCCTCTTTAAATTGGGAGGCGTAGGGTGTCTTATCCATGTTGAGATCTTTCATAGTCTAGAATTAAGGGTGTTTGTTTAACCCAGAGAATATAGTTTATTCAAGCAATACGATGACTAAATTACATATATCATGCTACATGTATGTTATATTCATATCTGCTCTTTGTCATTTAATGCACGTACCGGTACATAACATAACAAAACGTATATGTCTGATCCACAATCACATCATGTTGACGGAAGATGGGCACTTTTATGAAAAGAAAAAGGAAAAAAGGTAGTTTACTGTGCTGACAAATCGTGTCATGCTACTCCAAGTGATGTGCTCCACGTGGGAATAGGCTGTGGAAATCATGAACATGAATATGAAAATTGGTGGGAAGATATGGACAATGTTTATCCCTTCAAATGCTGTTGTGAATGCAGCTCTGGTGAGTCTACTCGCCAGTACTGCATTCATGCATTATGCCGACCCTTCAGTGATATCACCAGAAGGTCGGCATAGTGAATGAAAAAAGTATAATAAACCTCTCCCCATTTAACTTATAGAACCTCATGACGACAGGGGCTGTAAATTGCCACAAGATAACAGGCATACCTGAGGCTAATGTTAGACGCGGTGCTTCTAGTACCAGAGACACGTTATCAGAGGTAGGTTAGCAGTGTACAGGTATGATGAATGGAGCAGCAGGGTGCCCACCCTTAGGGAGTGGTCATTTTTTAACAACAGGGGGGGGGGGGGGGTTGGTGGATTTTCGCATGAGCGAGTCGAAAGTTTTGGTCCCCCTCCCACCGGAGGGGGCGACATTTTTTTGGTCCCCCCTCAGGCAAGTTGAAATTGAGTGCAGCTGACTCCTTTGAGCTATAGTAACGTGCGGGCCACCAAAAAGGGGTGCAATTTTTTTGCCCCCCCCCCAAATCCACCAGCCCCCCTGTTAAAAAATGACCACTCCCTTAGTATACAGGTGTCTCATTCAGGTAGACACAGGTACATAGACGGCTGAGTGAGGAGGCTGCCCTTCACATGTGTATACCTCACCCTGCACAGGTAACTGGTGCCCTGGAGGACCACCTGAAGGGCTGCAAGCAGTTAATCCTTTAAGGACCACATAGTGATTTAGTCTGCTATGCCCTTTGTCCCTATCATGCATGGATGTAGTTATAGTGAGTGTATTCACCAGGGCCGCATTCTTGCATCATGCTGATCTATTGGGAGTATATCATACCCATAGGAATCAAGACCACAAAGGGCATAGGACCTTTAGTTAGTATGCAGTCATTAAAGGGTTATGCTATCAGTAAGCAGTATAGAGTGTTCTATGGTGAGGGGGAGGTTGATGGGGAATTGGAGTTGGCACCACTTGTTTTCCATACATTATCCCACTAGGGGATATATCAAGGACTACTTACTGCTGAGGTTTTCTATCTAAAGAAAGCGAGATGAGAAACACAGGTGTCTATTAAATCATTGTTGCAAATAGAACTAGGCTAACTCAAGCCTCAATAAAAATGAAAGCAAGATAACAAACCATTGTAAAAACACTCCATGAGAAAGGAAAGGAATACCTGTCAGAAATCTAAAAAGCAACGCCACATATCAAGTATACACGTCAAATATAGAAACAGCCGTTATTACAATGGAGACGGTTTCACTGTCAGCCTCTTGTACAAGTGCCCCATTACAGAGAAAAGAAACAGAGTCAAAAGAGAGTCCAGGTTGCCTCTAGAATAGAGTCAACCTGGAGGCAACTTGGACTCCCTCATGACTCTGTTTCTCTTCTGTGTGTACTCTCATCCCCCCACTGACTTATGGTTATGCTCGTTTCGAATAACTATTACAAAATGTTGATACATTAGAACTGTCAGTATCCTTGCAACAGATATAGGCTCTAGGCGTCATGTGTCTCGGCAAATGTGCAGCCACCAAATGTTTGTCAGCTGTACACCTGGGTTGGATGAAACGGGAATGTCATCTCAGCAGGCAAGGTAAATTGACTGACGATGAGATCCATCTACTTGGTGACTGCAGCCAACTAAGTACTTCAGTGCTGTATGCTCGGATCCTGTTGAAGGACGAGTAACATATAATACAGCCATGTCTTAAGTTACACAGGGTGACCCAGATTGGTATAGTAAATTGGAGCCAAAGTATATATGGGTTCTCTTATATATATACCAGAACTTAACCCGTCTAACTCCAGAAAGAAAACGAGGCTCCCTCAATTTATTCAGTTGTCTTGGCACCTTCTCACAGTATACAAGTCACAATATAATGGATAATAGTAGTGCTATATTCCTCATTGTATATATCTGACATCAGCATTGGTTAGTTTCCACCCAGCCCACCTTAGCAGTACAGAAGTGCAGGTGTACTGTAAGGCCAATACACAGGTAGAGTTGTGGTTTAGGGAGGTCTGACTCAGCAGCAGCAAGAGATGGAAAATAACACTGTGAGCTCTGGGAGGGTAAAAAACCTCATAGCCTGTGTATATTGTGGAAACCGAAGGACACTGGATAATATTGCCTTTATTGTTATCGCTGCATGGAGAATGTTGCCTCCCCTGTGCAACTCTCCCATGTCAGACTCCAAAGATCCCTATGTTACTTTTATACCACACCACCATACTTTTACCATACCCATGCTTTAATACAAGGTGCTATCTAATCAAGCTTGACTCCTCGTGCATATCTATTTAAAAATACCCTATCAGTGTATACGTACCTACCCCATTAGGTGTAAAGCAAACAATGAAAAGTGACTTTGAAATAGTCTCAAGTTCCTTCATTGGGGTTGTTGAACGTTTCTATACCCCAACCGCAGATGTGAAGCAATTTACAAAAGCTACACAGTACATTTGTTCTTACAGTTTTCCCTTGACTAACAGCGCATAAAATGAGATATCTGAATCAGGGAATACTATGGTACACGGGGAATGGTCTCTAGATAAAAGCTCTATAAATCTTTAATACCAATCCTGTCTAGATACATACATATATCCACACCGGAGGAAACTTTTGGCTAAGGCTGCCCAGTCCCTTAAGATTGGCTGTACGAGGGGCCAGCCGTGAGTCGGTCTAGACAATGTGTCCCTGACGTCCCATACTGTACATCTTCAATCTGGGTGCCGCCAGGATTTATTGTACCACCAGGGGACGCTGTGAAGGGGGCTGAAGGGGGGGGGGGCATTTACTCATTTACTGGATAGAGCAGTTGTGAGGTGTTGGGAGCAGTGTTTTTTGTGTTATGGCTGAACCCTTTAAGGGCCGCATAGTGGTTTGAATTAATCTTCATGATGCATAAATGCAGTCCTGTCAGGAGCCCTGGAGAGTATTTTGCCAGGCTGAATTCATGCATCATGCAGACCTATCGGGAGTCTCATTCCCATATGATGCATTCATAATACAGCACTTGCGAGTTAATCTCCATGGCTGCATGAATGCATCATGCCAACAATTGATTGATGCAGTATGCGGCCAGTAAAGGGTTACCAAGGGTTGGCTGAACTGATTGGGGACAATTACCCCTCTGGGTTATCCACGTCTAAGTGAACTAGAGATGATCTGGGCTGACCCCGACATTATAGGGTGATACACAGACCCCAGTGACTCCAGCAAAAATGGGTCAACTGGCTGTATACATGTTCTTTTTGTACTTGTGCCAAAATGTTGCCCCTGCCCTAGTATTCACTCTGTTCAACTTGGCAAAGATAGGGGTTGCACGTTTCCTGTATATGAGGGAGTGGCCTCTGGCATTCCACAAGGTATGTCAAGTAATGGTTTGAAATTATCACTTGGAATGGCAGGAATGGTCTTTTTTACTTGGTAGTGGTCTTGCTGTTGAATGGCCTATGAATAATATTTATAAGTAGGAAAAGCTAAACAATTGCAGTGCTCATTGATCGATTCACTCTGGATCTCTTATCTCGGTAGATATGTGAATATGTGACCGTCTAAGGGAAAACCAGCCTCATGCCAGGGCTGCTTCAGGCTGGTTTCCCATGGATGGTCAACATAAACAACTTTACTAACAAAGAAGTGGCAAAAACAGTACACATCGCTATCAACTTGTAATGTAATGTTAAATCGACACAAAGCTGACATTTGGAATTCTTAGGTTGCCACAATAGAGCCCTACTAAATACAACCAAGTAAGCGCCAAACAAAATAGTACATCTTTTTGTCCACTGAAATAGGATGAATCCTAACACAAAGTGGCTTTTGAAATAGTACCATTGCCAGTTCTGGGGTGCGACTAAATACCATGGGGTAGGAGTCGCTGTAGTGAGAGTGTGGACGGCTAGCGGTATACAGGGGGATAGGTGGGCAGGGTAGGAGATGGGGGGGGGGGGAGATGGGGGGGGGGATCCATCCCGCTGGGCCAGGCAGCCCCAACCTTGGTACGCGCCGTCGGCTTCAGGTGGCGGCCGATCCCTCACTCTGTCCCCGGGTGGGGGGGGGGGGGGGGGGGTCCCTCCTCCAGGACCCTCCCCTCCAGGGACGGCCCAGAAAGGCTGCCCAACCTTTACCTCCACAGGAGAGGGACACCGGAAGTAACGACACCGGAAGTGACCTCACTCTCACCGGAAGTGACACCACCCATCTTGATTTGCATAAGTCCTTGTCATAGGCCGCACCTTATTTGCATACAAAAAGGAAGGATGCTTTTAAGGTGAGAAATGATGAATAGTATAAAAAAAGAGGTTGATTACATAACTTTGCACTCAAAGTTGAGCGAGGCCTTGGTGTAATGATACACTTTAAGCTACTATACTCTCCCTATAAGGGCGACATAGTGCTTTAATGCGATAAGTACTTTAGTTATCATGATGCTATAATAAATATAGCATCATGTCGACGTTTTGGGAGTGTATCAAGGGCTACTTTGTAGCTGCACGGACTTCCTCTAGCCTCATTGCTGTTTGCCGATCTCTGGTTGCTCATACAGTGGCTTCAATATTGGATTCCCATATGGTAGCCCAAAGTCACCTGAATACTTAATGACTTCACATTTGTGGCTTCGTAAGTGGCTTCCCATAATTGTCATCTTATCAGTGGCTCTCTGTGGTACGTGCGGTCTTATTATTGACGTTCTGCGGTACTTGTTGTCTTATCAGTGCCCCTACTTGTTGTCTTATCAGTGGTACTTGCCTGTAATCCATGACAGTTCTTGGATATAGTAGCCTGGCGTCACCTGGCCCCTCTCATTAAATACCCCCATGATGATGATGGCTTCATGAGTGGCTTCGTGTAGGGCAGTCACCTGGCCACTGCACGACATTGTGGCTTCATAAGTGGATGGCTTCCCCTATGATAACCCTCTTATCAGTAGCTTTCTTTGGTACTTGCTGCCTAATTAGTGGCTTCTTCTGACCAGCGATGTGATTATTTTCTTCTACAATCTCCTACCATTTTAAAAGAGAAGAGGTGTGGTCTATGATATGCTGAGGGGGCATCAAACCCCACATATAATAGGGCCATCCCTGCTATAGTACTTCTTCTGTAATCCATGTTAGTTCCCTTGAGAGTAGGAGGTAGGGGGGGGGGGTCGTCTCATGGACGGGTATCTCCCTGTTGAACATCTGATACAGTACGGCACGTTGCTTTGTGACAGAATCTGCCCATCACGGGGGCTCCTTGGGAGGGCAGTCGGCAGAGGGCGTGGTGACGGGGGCTGACCTCTGGCCCTATATTACCTTATAGACCTTCCTTTTCTCGCCTAGCCACGGCTCTGTGCCCAAATGGGGTTGGGATTTCATCGACATCCCTTCTGTGGCTTTGACATTGTGATGTATCAGTTACAAGCTTTGTATATTTATGAAAAGGAAAGGCAGACCAAGGTCCCTCCACATTGCAATACTATAGGGCATATAGTTTTGCCATGCCCATGTGGTATCAAGGAAGTCCTTATGATTATATTGGTGTGCCTAAGAAACTGTGGTATCATTAAATGATCTATAATCCTAATCCCACCTAAAATATAATGAATAATCATGTCCAATACACCAAAGCTCAGTAGTAAACAGTTAAAAGATTTGATTATAGCCTTCCTAGGGCGTTCACCACTTCAGCAAATTAACTAAAAAAAGCACGATCGCTGCATTAGGGACCCTGTTTAAGAAACAGAAGATGTCATTTCAAAACCTTTTTATGCCAGTCAATGAATGTCAATTTCACTAAGAGGTAACATTGTCAATTGTGGCCTATTTCTGCCCCTCGGGCAGTAGGGGATTGCGTTGAAGAAGAAGGAATGAATCTGTATTACTGGGAATTCTACTTACCCTATTTCTATACAATAAAAGACATGATACATAGTGTAGCAAGAAGGATGGATGGACTGCTGTGGACTAATGAAAGTGGATTGAGCTAATGCAGGGGAAATATAACTTTCAATCACTATCTACCCACCTATTACTGAATAAGATTCTTTATAAGCCAGCATTAGGTGGCTTTAGTGGGAAATACATTTAAATATATGCACAACTGATATCATCTTAAATAAGATAAAAGAATTAAAGATGTTAATGATATAGAAAGTGTGACATACATTTTACATTATATAATTACCCTCTTTCTCCTAAATAAGACACATATTCTTCTTACCAATTCTGAACAAACAACATGTTGTGCTCACCGAATTCTGAGTAAATGAATCTGCTCAGTTCAGCTCACTCATCCTTCTCTCAGAGATTACAGCCATTCAGGTTGACGTGCGTTTTAAGACATAAGTCCACCCATCATCATCCCCTAACCCCTGCCCTGGAGGAATGGCTAAAGTCTTAAGCAGTCTCCTCAGCCTCTCACTTTATGAAAAGCCTCTCTACTTTTTAAAGCCTGTAATGTCTCATTTCTTCCCCACCTCGGGCATGTTTCACTAGGCATCCTTCCTTTTTCCATCGCTTTAGTAATTAGTACCATCAGTTTGTCAGGGTATTTAATTGCATCGAAGTGGCAGGATAACGAGGCTTGGGTGCACTACGGCCATCAAGATGATCGACTTGTAATTTCGCCGGTTAAAATGCACTTTGGTGGGTCTGGAGGAAGGAGTGTTTGGGTTAGGGATGGGGAGGAAAGCATTGTTGTAACCCTGTGGAAGACAATAGAATTGAGACATTGTTCTAGGCAGTTCTGGAGTGTTTGGTTACTCTAATGAGAAACATTGCCTCATCTCCCCATGTTGGATGTGGAATGGTGATACTATTGTAACAACTCTAACAGGTAGCTTCTTATCAAACCCTTTAAGAATCGCATTCTGTTTCAATGCAATATGCGTTTTATCACCACCATGTGAACCATACAGAACAGATACACTTCCGATTAGTCGATATGTAGCCCTGGCAAGCAGTCGCATTTATGCATCATGAAGACAAAGGGCGTACTGTATTAAGTCACTATTCAGCCCCTATTTTCTTAAATCAATGTTTCATAATCCACTTAAATGCAGAAGACTTATAGAATTCAATAGACATATACCGATACCGGTATTAGAAAATCTTTGTGTTTCTAACATAAAATGCTTTATATGGAAATAACCAGGACCTTGGGCACATTCTGAGAGTTCAAGCTTATGATGATCAGCTTACTAGGAAGTTAACCCCCATGGGGGATGTCTGAGGACTAGCACAGGTAGGTTTAGAACACCTAAGCTGTCAGTGAGGGTGGCTATGAGGCTAGTAGGTGACCGACAAAGCTGTCCCCATTCTGCTCATGCCCCATTCCCCTTATTGGAAAGAAAGTATTGGAAAGTGACATTCAGGCAGCGCCTGACCACCAGAACCAAAACCAGCTCAGGCCCTAAGTAGTAAGTAGTGACCTGGACTAGCCCTTTAAAGACAGCATATTGCTTTAATGTGCTATGCTTTTTGTCGGCGTATCAACATCACCTATCAGCCCCAGAGGGTGGGCAAGAATCCAGCAGTAGTGAAAGGACTCTCCAGTGCTGCATTCATGTATTATAACGACCATTGAGGACTTTGTCAACCCAGTAGATATTTGAAAGGAATGCGGACCAGGTGAAACAAGGACTTGCCAGGGCTGTATTCATGCATCATGAGGACCAAGGCTATAACACATTATGCTGCCCACAAAGGGCAAGCTGTTGGTTGTGGTGAGCAGTAGAGAGCAGCTGGAAGAGCAGCTCACAGTGCCAGTAGTGTTTATCACTCTATAAACCCCATTCAACCAGCGGCAACCATTCATGGTGCCATACACGTACCCTACCCAGTGGTTAGAGCCCTTTAAAGGCCGCATAGTGATTGGAAGTGCTCTGCTCTTTGGTGTGTCTACTCGCCAGTACTGCATAGGTGCATCATGCCTAGCCGTCAGGAGTGTATCAACTCCGTAGGGTCGGCATGATGCTTGAATGATGCTTGAATGAAGCACTGGGAAGTTACTTGCCTTGGGTGAATTCATGAATTCGTGCATTATAGCTCATTCATGCATGCTGCATTAAAATAGTTCATGGTTCTCAAAGGGTTAAAAGCCCAGGCAACACATTGTCAGGGACCATCAGAATCAGGCACTGAGTCTGGCACCCCAACTACCACCCACAACCAGGGAATTGGCCACTGAACATGTTCTGTGGGATTTTTTATGAATGGGAAAAATCATACGTGGGGGACTTTATGGCGATAGTCGTGAGGTAAACTAGTAGATTGTAGGGCTTGTGGACGTTTATGGACACACTGGACACGGTGATTGTATCCTGCTAAATATGCTGACTTGGTTAAACACAACAGATAGATGCTGACTTGTAAGTCTGAATAAAACCTAACTAAATACGACTTTTCTGTCAGACGTATGTAATATAGCTTTCAACTAGCTTCAAGTTGTCAAATATATGGTTAGCTAAACGTTGGTCTGTCGTTTGCCATTTTATTAGAAGATGGGAATTCGTATTATATTTCATTGATTATGATTCATCATTGATCACACATATATATACATACCGTAACCTAATTTTGAAAACCCTTATTAACATTTAAGATACAGATATAATTCATAATGAGACTTACCCGAAAATTTATTCAGTATAGTCATACTACTGTAATCTTCCAAAAATCGTGAATTTAAATACACGCGAAAATGCACTTTTTAGCAAAATCGCGAAAACTTAAACACGCGAAAATATCTACATATATAGTACTTAGCTATACATTTACAGATGCAACTTTTCCTACTTTCCACTGGAGTTTCTATAGTTAAGTACATCAATTCCAAATCATACAAAATGCATTAAAGTTAAATGATTTCCTACTTCTTGTCAACCATGTTATCTCGGTGTAATGGTAATTCCTCGGCCCGTCACCTGTAAATAATGTGTCATTACAGTGCTACTTAGAAAGGTCCACCGCTACACGTGTAGCATTGTCCAATGACCTCCCTACTGTCTACGTAATCGGTCTGATTACTCACCTCTCAAGTTGGTCTATGTGTATACAGGGATGCCAAGTGTTACGCCCTTTTCGTAATTTTACGATTTTTGACCCCAATTACGACTATTACGATTTATGTTGGCATATCATGATTTTTAGGATTTCTTTGAGTGTATACTAAAGGAGGCCTAGCCCTCACTACTGGTTAGGAGGTGGAGTACATCTAGAGACAAAAACCATTTTGATTCCCTTACTTGCAATGCTCATACCTACATACTAGCCTGCTATGTGTAGGAAATTATCAGTACATTATATACATGGAGTATACAGCCATCAATAACCGGGTACTAAGTACCTATTTCCACATGCACGTTAAAGGACATGGTATTGTTACGATTTTAGTTACGATTTCCATCAAAAATTGTCACAATTTTTGGGTTCAAAAATCTTAACAGATACATTTTTGGGTGTGGGGTAACTTGGCATCCCTGGTATAGCCACACAGAAAGGAATCCCCGCGTAGAGGCTGCCGGGGCATCCTTTCTGTATAGTCGCTCACATGATATCGGGGAGAGGGGGGGGGGAGGCAGGTAAGGGACGGATTCAACATTTTTCTGGCTTTCATGTTGTTGTTCTTTAGCTTTTTTTTCTAATGTTGAGAAGATCTTTTTTCGGATTGGTGTATTTTATCTCAACAACAAATACGAATACAACAAAGAGGTGAGCTGTGAGGCCATGTACCATATATCCCACCACCACAATATGCCATACTGGACAGCTGGACATCCCACCAACATATATCAAACACAGACAACATTCACACATTGAGTAGAACCATAGTCCAACCCAGGACATCCACCACTCACACACACCCTCAGTAGCAGCAAACTAGAGCAGACTGGGGACCAAAATAGACAGAGGAGACTCACTGGGTTGTTATTATCATGTCCCATGAGCACTTGGAGCAATACGAGTGTGAGCTGCTCTGAAACTAGAGGTGATATTGAGAGGTGTGTATACCACGGTACGGTGTTCAATGTGAAAGTATAGGCAATTGTAGACAAGGCATACTCATTCTACTCTGGGTCAAATTGATGTGACGTCTTCACACAGACATGTATTGTAAATATAAAATACCTGCTCACTTTTTACAATATACAATATCCTCATGACTAATGATCTTAGCTCCTTGGTATCCTGGTGATGAGTCAGAATGTTTAACTTGACCTTTTTTTAATCCATGTACTTGTAAACTGAAAAGGAATATTACCGGTATGAAAGAAAATAATGAATTTCAATACACCAATAATTACTTTGGGAGGGACACTTCATTGAGCTGTCACAGTGAAGCAACAGAAAAGGAAAACTTGGATACTACACAGCCAAAAATAATTCTTCTCATTTCAAGAAACTAAGATAAATTAACTTGCCTGGCGGTCAAATGACTAGTTTTAAGAAGTGTTTTTTTTTTCATTTGTCACTAGTCATTTGTCCGCCAGTCGAGTTTATTCAGCTTAGTTTCTTGAAATGATAAAATTATTTTGGCTGTGTAAGGTTTAACTTTGTAAGATAGTGAGGGGGCAGAGCACTGAGACGGTGGTGTGTGTTAGTATGAGCTGCTCCTCACGTATTGCTCAGGTTGCTGTCTACCATGTGAGCAGGTAACTGGAGCAGGTGGTTGTTAACCCTTTAATGTCAGCACAGTGCATCAATACATCATGCCCTTGGTCGGCATGATGCATGAATGCAGCCTACATACCCCCTCTGGCTGCATTCATGCATCATGACGACTCCTAGGGAGTGTGTCAACCCTCAGGGGTCGGCATGATGCATTCATGCAGCAGTGGTGAGTTACATAAAGGGTTAAGGACTGCAGCAGGTGAAAGCACTTCTCCACGTGTTGACCTCTGACCTCTACATGTACCTGTGAGTAGGTGTAAGTGTAAATGGGTGGAAGGTGGAAGACGTGCCGCTCCTCCAGGGTTGGAGGAAGTCTAACCTCCCTCCAGTGTATACACGTTAAGGGTTAGGTTAACAAGTAATGAAACCCATTGTATCTTCCTATATCACCACTTCCTACCTGTTCCATTAGCAGTAATCCACCAGCGACAGTCTATTCACGTAATCCAAGCCGAGACTGAGGAGGTGGGGGGTAAATCTCCCTTGTTGCCTGGTGTCTTCTATATAAACCAAGCCGTAAAGCAAACCAACAAATCCACCAGCGGCGCGACGCGAGTCGGTGTCGCCGCGTGCAGACGAGTTACTCCGCGAGCAAGTTGGCAGGGCGCGGGTTTTACCCACGGGCTCAGTGAGCGAGAGGTGGTGGTGGGTGAGTGGGGGGGGGGGGGGTGGCCGCTGTCTCCTCCTGCCTGATACTACCCTACCACAGTACGCGTGGCGGCTGGTTGGTTGGTGGGGCGGCCTGTTGTAGGCTGGTGTGGTAGGGAGTGGGGGGAGCTGCTCAGCTCAGCTCAGGCCTCAGCACACCCGTCTCCGTCCCTACTGGGGGGAGTAGTCATAGTATAGGGCAGCAAAACTCCACCACCACCACAGTCTGTCAGTAGTCAGTGAGCTGCTCGTTGTTTGGTGGGACCCGCCATGCACCACCACCCAGCCTGTAGTACCACACCCACCCAGAGATACCCATGCAGCAGGGGGGGAGGAGGGACTCAGTGCATGCCCACTATACTACTACTACTACAGTGCCATCCACTGTTGTACTGCGCACCACTCCTATAAGCCACACTCTGTCATTTAGCACTGGGTGGTGGGAGAGCTGGGGGTTGACAGGGAGGAGATGCTCTTATGCCTCTTGACTTAAACATCAAGAGTTGCTCACAGTGTCTCAAATACTCCACACCAAGAGGCACTCAGATCAGGCACGTGGCAGGTACGGTGAGCTCATAATTGAATAAGATCGGGGGTTACCCAGATGGCAATAGGCATTGATCACTCCTCCAGGACGATGCCATGCTCACTTAGATTTCACTGAGTAAACCTTGGGTAGGACATGCAACTTCCCAATATGCAGTGGACATGCACGTCAATAGATCATGTGTACCGGTACATAATACTTGGTGCAAGTCATTCAAACAATTTTATTCCAATCCTCACATCCTGTGGCTCCCCACAGAGCCCAGGCAACACTCACCACACCTTAACAGTATCTCCACATTCTCACATTGACACTTGGTAATGCTGATTACATATAGTTTGCCGACTCTGAGGATACTCAAGCAGAAAATATTAATTAGTGGTTTAATTAGCCCTTTAAGGACCGCATGGTGCTTTAACGCGCTATGTACCCTTTGTTGTCATGAGTCATGAAGACAGCCCTATTCAGCCTGGGATCCATCCCTCATGACGACCATACAGTATTGAGACATTCCTCGAGGAATACCATGATGCATGAATGTAGCCCAGGCGATTTGACTCGCCATGGCTGCATTCATGCATCATGACAACAAAGGACATACCACATTAAAGCACTATATGGCCCCTAAAGGGTTAATTAAGGTCTGTAACATGGTTATTGCCACAAGATGGTGTTTCCACAAGGTGACTTTCTTTCCAGCCTCACGCCTGTTGTTACTATGGCAACACACGCATGACGTCACCAGGGGTAGGAGGGCTGAATATGACGTCACAATAGTCATGAGCTATATTAGCATTGAACAAAACTAGGGTATTCCATGTCGATTCAAGGAGTGGTCGTGCAAGAAAAAAAATACCTAGCTTTAATTGGGTTCACCCTCAGAAAAGTGAGCGTCACAGTCGCCAAAAGCACTCTCCCCTGAAAGTCAGGCACTGTCTGGTTTTCACCTGAGAGTGCTTATGGCAACAGTGACGCTCACTTTTCTAAGGGTGTTCAGTACGCCAATTACATCCCACGTGTATGTCTTAATAATACATGAGTGCATTTGGTTATTGGCTTTGGGACCTTGTCCCCAAAGCCATTGACACCACACACAGAGAGTTGGAAAAAGTAGCAAGAAAAGACTAGCATAGGTCCCCTTGTTCATTGTTAAATTAAGCCCTAGCTGGCCCTTAAACATTGCCTAGGACTGGTATCCCCATGTGTCCTTGCAGGTGTGTGCAAGACTTATTTAACCTAGATCTGGTTTTCAGTTACTGCATGTAGTACCAGTGTACCTTGTGGTAAGGCCTAGACATCTTGTGAACAGCCATATTTTGAGTTCTCTAATGTGGCTGTCAATGGCAAGGATAGGTACCAGCCTAATAACTATTGACTCCTATGTCAAGCCAAGCTGTCAATGTCAATGCCAATTCCCATACTATGCACATACAGGACCTGTACTAGAAGTTGAGTGGTCCAGGGTGGCTCTTGAAATCGCTCAAGCCCGCCCAAAGACAAACTGTGAAGTCCAACATGATTACCCCTCCCCACCCCACACACACATGCAAGAAACCACATGCAACAACCCTAAAATAATATGTTGCCAACACAAGTCCTCCTTATGCCCCCTCCTTCTCCTCCCTCTGCCCCCTCCTCCTCCTCCCTCTGCCCTCTCCTCCTCCTGCTCCCTCTGCCCTCTCCTCCCTCTGCCCCCTCCTCCTCCCTCTGCCCTCCCTTCTCCCTCTGCCCCCTCCTCCTCCCTCTACCCCATTTTCCTCCTTCCTTTTACCTATTCCCCCTCTGCCCCCTCCTCCTCCCTCTGCCCTCCCTTCTCCCTCTGCCCCCTCCTCCCCCCTCCTCCCCCCTCTACCCCATTTTCCTCCTTCCTGTTACCTACTCCCCCTCTGCCCCCTCCTCCTCCCTCTGCCCTCCCTTCTCCCTCTGCCCCCTCCTCCTCCCTCTGCCCCTCCCTCTGGCTGCCAAGATGGTTGTCGAAAACTCAAGATTGTCTGATTTCCTTGTGTGATAAATGGATAATAGGGTTTTCTAGGATGTAGAATCCATTTTCAGGCTTAGATTTTCAGTCCGGGAAATTTCCAAGATGGCTGCCAAGATGGCCACCAAAAACTCAAGATTGTCTGATTTCCTTGTGTGATACATGGATAGTAGGGTTTTCTGGGATGCAGAATCCATTTTCATGCTCAGATTTTCAATCCGGGAAATTTCCAAGATGGTTGCCAAGATGGCCGCCAAAAACTCAAGATTGTCTGATTTCCTTGTTTGGTACATGGATAATAGGGTTTTCTAGGATGTAGAATCCATTTTCAGGCTTAGATTTTCAGTCCGGGAAATTTCCAAGATGGCTGCCAAGATGGCCACCAAAAACTCAAGATTGTCTGATTTCCTTGTGTGATACATGGATAGTAGGGTTTTCTGGGATGCAGAATCCATTTTCATGCTCAGATTTTCAATCCGGGAAATTTCCAAGATGGTTGCCAAGATGGCCGCCAAAAACTCAAGATTCTCTGATTTCCTTGTGTGGTACATGGATAATAGGGTTTTCTAGGATGTAGAATCCATTTTCAGGCTTAGATTTTCAATCCGGGAAATTTCCAAGATGGCTGCCAAGATGGCCTCCAAAAACTATACCAGCAGCAGTAAAACCAATAAAAATCAAAAAGATTTAGCTAAGTGCATGTAAGTTAACTGACCATGCAGTATTGCTGCAAACCATCACATATGAATTGCATTAGAACCCTAGAAACACCAAAAAGCATAAATCTATGCCCCTTCGTTTTCTCACCTGTAGTTCATAACAATCCTATAAAAACCCAAAGCCACTACGGCTTTGCCGTAAAATCCTTGAATTTGTCCCCTTGTATACATTTTCCATATATCAATTCAATAAGGGTAACAATGGTTGTTATGTGGTATCCTACCATTTGGAATTAGAATGTAAACTTAAAACAAGGCTTTTCATGATTCATATAAACACTGGAACGATTAAATCACTGTTAGGTGCTGGTCTTGCAGATTTGTAAACTTATTGTGTCATATTTATGTGTGGAATTCAACTTGAGGCATTCAGACCTCAATTCTAATTAATGTCCTCGTGTATAAGGAGAAGTGACTACACCGTGGGTACACCATGTATAGGCCAGGGGAGCCACTGCTAAACAATGTCGACGTTATGAAAGCCCCAAGTCGGCATTTCCATTACTCGCTCGACATTTCCATTACAGTGAAACTTGAGCAAGCAGGAAAAATCCTGAATAGGGGCGTAGCTAAGGGTCTGCTTTGGAACGTGTCATTCAGTATCAATTTAGTTTAATTTCTGTGTGTAATGATTCTGCTGCAAAGTTATATGCCTAGCCAAGTTATTGATGCCAAATGGCATATTCTTCATTTGTTCTACCTGCAAAAGTAAACACGTACATACTACTCCAATGGAAATGTTATTCCATATTTCTCTCCCTTTAATTTAAAAATAATGATAAAATATACTATTATATTACATCTTTTGATCTTTAGATATTTTCATATAATATCATGTGTATATGTATATGACTTTGAATGATTAGACTGAGTCCTACCTAGCGAAACAGGGCAGTCACAAGACTTTTTGATTTTTATTTCTTTTACCCATATTTTGGCTATTCGAGAGTCCATTCGATGGTTCACAATTCAAAGCCACAGTCTGCGAGTTTTTGTGGCAGAGCAAATCAATTTCCTGGTACTATTAAGCCATGAGTTACGGAGAAATCTGACTGAATTACCCTAGATCTCAAAGAACCTGAAGTACACCCTAGATCTCAGACAACCTGAAGTACACATTTTATTATTTTTAGCTCTGACATTCAAAATGTCTCACTCCTCAACCACGGCAGTACAAATGTCATTCAGGGAGGATAAAGTTGGCTTTGTGTACCTTGCACACAGCCCCACTTAAACTCTTAAATGGTTACCACCACTTGGCTACAGAGTCTATTAGCCTTTGAAGGGTGATTTAGAGGAGTGCCCCAACCATTTAAAAGTCGTGAGATGCTCAGGGGAGTTGCTCTAGCGAACTTCCTGGTGTGTTTTTAACCGAGCTTTAAAGTAAAGTACACAATCATGTGGATGTTAGTGTAGAGGTGTTGTAAGTTGTGTATCTTGAGAATTATTTTTAGGCCAAATAAAAAAAAAGTTTTGTTTCAGGTAACATGGGGAGAAACACTAGGGCCGGTAGGTCGGATTTTTTTTTTTTTGATTTTCTTTTTTTAATTTCCCTCTAAAATTGACCCCAAAAAGTGTAAAAATGAGGAATTTTTTTCCAAAATTGTGTAAACCTAAAATGATCCCAAAAATGTATAAAAAGATAAAAATTCCTTCAAAATTGCATAAAAAAACGTAGGGTCGGCCCTGTTTAGATAGGGTCGGTCGGGTGACCTGAAACAAACCTTTCTTTTTTTTTGGCCTTAACAAAGTTAATTCTTTTTTTTTCATAAGAGCAACGCTCACTTTATTTCTGTAAAAGATAGTTGAAGTACAATGTTCAGTCAAGCCTCACAACATTTTTCTCTTCATATTTTACAAAGACATCGGACAAAACAGACAGACAAGATGAAACAAGGGTTCACAAGAGCTATGGTAAAGTAGTGTATGAATCATTGAAAATACACGACTGATCACACAAGAAAAAAGTATTACATGCTGTCCAAAAGTATCTGCAAATCAGCAAACCGTTTCAACTTTCCCTCTCTTTGAAGTGTGTCTCTCTACGTAAGTAACTTTCATTTCAGCTCATATACCCATTCAAACAAATCAAGGTTATTACTATGAAAATGTCTCTGTCTGTATACATAAAACTTTACAGATGAAAGAATATAATTCTCAAACCGAAACTGTCTCCCTTTATTTGGGTTGATAAATAAGCGAGCGGCCTTACTTTCCATCTTCAAATCCATGCTAACTACTCCAAAACACCAGTTAATAACAGAAGTCCAGAACCTACCTTCATTCGGACAATACAAAAAGAAATGCTCAATACTGTCTACCTCAGCACAATAATTACAGGTCAGAGAGCCTAAGTAGTATAGTATGTATCGGAACGGGACTATAGTTAAGTACTGTTTATTACTCAATCGACCTGCAGCCAATCAGAGGCCTCCATTTGGTCACGTGACCCCCTCATTTGCATAATTACGTAATAGGCCACGCCCCCTCATTTGCATAATTACGTAATAGGCCACGCCCCCTTGATCACCAGCCAATCAGGGCCGCCATTTGGTCACGTGACCCCCACGTGACCCCCTCATTTGCATAATAGACCACGCCCCCTTGATCACGTGACCCCCTCATTTGCATAGTAGACTACACCCCTTTGATCACCAGCCAATCAGTGGCTTCCATTTGGTCAGGTGACTCCCTCATTTGCATAATCATGGATCACGTGACCCCCTCATTTGCATAATAGGACCACACCCTCTTGGTCACGTGACCGGAAGCGCTCTTTATTTAGAGAATAGGCCACACCCCCTTGGTCACGTGACCTGACCCCCTCCCTCATTTGCATAATATAGACAATAGACAGACTACGCTTCCCTTTTGGTCACATGACTTGGACTAGCTAATGGGAGGCTTCTATAAGGGGCGAGGGGAGGGGAGGGGGGGAGGGGGGCACTTTAAGATGCATGGGGAGGGGAGGGGGGGAGGGGGGCACTATTTATGGGGTGGGCGGGCACTTGGGGGGGGAGGGGGGGGGCCTTTGGGGTCTGCTCGGGAGAAAAAAAAAAAAGAATCTGATCTCTAGGGAATCGCTTCCTCTCTACCCCCCTCTAGGGGGGTAGGGAGGAGGCGAGTCGGAGGTGACTGTAGAGGAGTTTTTCGGTGACTTGATGCCTTTCAAACGACTGTGCTGATAGTTGATGAATTTGACTTTTTGACTTGAATATTTCATGCGACTTTGTGACTTGTAAGCGAAAGCGAAAGCGACTTTGCGACCCGTAACCCTTTAAATAAAGAGGTGACTTTGTAACCTCAGGGGGGAGATCCTTCTACACCCCCACGGAGTAGAAAGGATCTCGGTTGATTGACTGTACTTTGACTTGTTGTTGTAAACAAAAAAAAAAAAAAAAAAAAAAAAAAAAAAAAAAATCAATGAATAGAACGACCCCCTCATTGCTAACAAAGGAACGACTTTTGAATTACACAAATGACCCTCTTTTTGTAGGGGTTAGCGGTAACTCGACTTGAATTAGAGTATTAGGGAGAGCAAAACGCGACTACACACCGTCTTAGACTGTCGTCTTACGGCCCGGATAACAATAACCCTAGTTACCTCGGTTACTGTTGCTCAAGAGACGGCGATGGATCTGGTCACGTGGATACTGAAAGAAGGTCTACCTATAACCACCACGCTAGTTTGAACGCGGCGGGTATGAGTCATCATGGGGCCCTTGACGGGTGGGTCCTCCCCATGCAGCCGTATGTCGAATTTAAGAAATGCCCATGTCACACGTCACTAAGGGAGAAAACGTTTTTTGAAAATATTTAGAACCCGAATTTGAGCATTCTGGTACATTTTTAAGGACCCAGACACTGCAAAGCCGAGTACCATCCAAGAGAAAAAAAAATTTGGCGAAATGTTTAGGCTTGAAATGGCACTTTTCTGATGCACTCTTTGAACATTTTTTTTTTCCTCATGTCACTATGGTCCATGGCACATGTGGGACTCAAGAAATGCCACATGTCCCATGTCACTTAGATGTCCGTGCCCGTGTCGTCGTATCGAATTTTAAGAAAATGCCCATGTCACCATATCGAATTTAGGGGTCTAGTGACATCAGCATGTCCGGCTATCCTCCACAAATTTAGCTCTAAAATGTTTACTTTTTTTTTTTTGGGCTGATTTTTCATCATTTTAAAAAAAAACAATAGGTTGTTTGAAATGTTTGCTGTTGTAAATAGAAACAAAAACAAAACAAAGCGCATGGTAAGATTATGTCACATTGCAAGTGGCGGGTCCGCTCGAGGCTTATTCAGCCTCTTCGTGGATCCGCGACTGCCAATGTGATCATATACTAATCACCGGTGTTTACGGTATTATATACTAAGGTATGAGACGGGTCTTACAGAAAAGGTGTCTAAAGAGCCCTGTGACCTGATTGAAATGACGTCAGCGCCGTCTGCTCGTCAGTGCCCGGCTGTAGCCCGTAGGACATGTTATTCTGCTTTTCTGGATGTTTTGAAATATTTTGATTTAACTGTTAATACCTGATAACAAGCCTCTGAAGCAGATTTTTGGTCGAGCACCTGTTCTCTACTCTTCCATCGATTAGCTGCTTCAGCAAAAAAAAAAATTGCGCGCGGTCTAGTCTATATGACGGAGTCGCTAAAGCTCTGTTTAGAGAGTGGAACTTGACCTTGAGTATAGACTCAGTACTAACTGAACGCCCCGCGGGGTCACCCCTCACGTGGGAATATGTACAAGCTCTGGTTCTTCACTTTACGGCTTGACTAAAACTGAGACGCGTCCATGATAAACTCTAGCCTTTTTTTTCCTTTACTAGGATCGAGAGAGAGATTTTAAATGGGGCGTTTATCTAAATAGCGTGGAACTAAAATCAGGCTGCGGCAGATAGTATCTCTGCGCACCTCAAGACTCAACGTAACTTTCACTCTCCAGCAGAAGTTTAGTTGTGACTAATGATGGGCGGCGACCGTCGTGCACCGGCGGACATTGGAGAGTGTTGGAGAGCTGAACCTTACAGACATATAAATCAATCGCTTTGGTGGAAATATCTCGCCATAGATTGGAACCAAATACTTATCTAATGGAATCGTTATCAGTTTTCAGTTTTCTTGCCGTACAAAATTTATTTCCCACTCTTCACGTGGTGATAGCTGAAGGTCGCTCGTCGTAGGTACGTGTGACCGGAACACCCTTTTTGTTTTTGGCGCGGGTTGACATCAGATTTGTACCGTACTGTCGCGATTAAGAGCTCTGAGGGAGGGCTTTTCAATTCGGTGAAGTTCTTACTCAGGAGCTATATACAAGCCAGGCGCTGGCGCTTATTCAAAGTCGCGATTTTAGTGCTTGAGAAAAAACATTTGGAGGCTCTTATACTCCGGCGCTTATAAAAGACCGGCACGCTTTTCAACACTAGTTGCTTTATCGCGACCGTACGGTATGACTTCGGTGTCAAAAGATCCCAAACTCCAAATAAGGAAGTGAAATGACGTCGTCTGTCTACCTCGTGCGCGTCATAGCGTCGTCGAAAATAGTGTGACGTCAGCATCTCTCAGGCGGCTAGGAAGTCAGTTCGACAAAATGGCTCACGGAGTGAACTTCGTGGCCGTTTCTCGATCTATGATCGATGCGGCCGTGGAGAAGGAATTCGTAGCCGTGCAACAGAGAGAGGAGGCGGAGAGACAGAACTTCGTGGCCGTTTCTCGATCTATGATCGATGCGGCCGTGGAGAAGCAGTTCGTAGCCTCGCTACAGAGAGAGGAGAGACAGCGGACTGCTGCTGAAGCAGAGGGTGTGGTGGATGAGCTGATCGAGAACGTCGCTGATCAACTCATCCGCCGGTGCGTGGAGCAGGTCAAGCAGCAAGTCTGCATGGAGGAAGGCTTACCGCCCGCCGTGCTGGAGGAGCTGCTGAAGGACTGCCACGCGTTATGACCACGCCCTCCGCTTCAGCAGCAAGGTCCCTGCGACCCTCTCTCTACCAAACGGTCCTTTTAAGGACCAACCACTGATCACAAAAGTTGAAAATCAATCTCAATATAATATACGCATCAGAAAAACCCTAATACGCTATACACTGAAACCCTGTTGAGTAGGTAGATCGAGTTGGGCATTTTATTTTAGGAAGAGCAATCAGGTCATCGTGTGGAGATCATCAGGTGTCCTGTGTGTGTGTGTGTGTGTGTGTGTGTGTGTGTGTGTGTGTGTGTGTGTGTGTGTGTGTGTGTGTGTGTGTGGCCTTATAAACCGGAGTTAGGGGCTTAATCGTGTGTCTGTCGGCACCTTAGGGGCTTAGTTTGTACTTAGGGGCTTAAGCCCCTAAGGATTTTACAAACTTTGCTCAGATGATCCTTAGGGGCTAAGCTTTCATCTGAGACCTACTTTAAAAATTAAGCCCCTAAGTCATAAACTCCACTCAGAGGAGTCTGTACCCTACATGTCTGTACCCATACCATAAGGTGGTGCCCCCTGGTGGAAAGCCCCTAAGGTACAAACACTGGCCAAGCCCCTAAGGTACAAACACTGGCCAAGCCCCTAAGGTACAAACATCAACTAAGCCCCTAAGGTACAAACACTGGTCAAGCCCCTAAGGTACAAACACTGGTCAAGCCCCTAAGGTACAAACATCAACCAAGCTCCTAAGGTACAAACACTGGTCAAGATACCTATGGCACTGGCTAACAGTTATTGGGATGGGTGAGAGTGATAGGCATGGGATCAGAGTGAAAGACTGAGTGAGAGTGATATGGATGGAGCTAGAGTGACAGAGATTGGGTTAGGGTGATGGCGATAGGGTGGCAGTGAGGGTGATATGAAAGTGATGAGGGAGATGTGAAATGTGTGAGAGGGCGTGGTTAAAGTGATAGGGACGGGTAAGTTTGACACAGACTGAGTGAGAGTGATATGGAATGAGGGTGAAAGGGACCGGATTGGAGTTATATAGATGCTATGGGGGTATTATAAAAGGGGTGAGGGTGACATAGATGGAGTGAAGGTGACATGGATGGACGGAGGGTGACATATATGGAGTGAGGGCGTCTTAGATAGGGTTATGGTGATATAGACGGTCAGGTTTTAGATGATGTAGATGGGATGTATGTCATATAAAAGGGGTCAGGGGTGATATAGACTGGATGAGGATGAAATAGACTGGATAATGAGGGTGGAGTGAAGCTGATGTGGATTGAGAAACATGGTGGGGGGTAATGTAGATGGGGTAGGGGTGATGTAGACAGGGTGGGGGTAGTGTAGGGAAAGTGGGGTGATGTAGGGTGAGTGGGGGTAATGTAGATGGGGTAGGGGTGATGTAGGGGGAGTGGGGGTGATGTAGATGGGGTGGGGGTGATGTAGTGGGGGTGGGGGTGATCTAGGGGGAGTGGGGCTAATGTAGATGGGTGGGGGTTATGTGGTGGGGGTGATCTAGGGGGAGTGGGGGTGATGTAGACAGGGTGGGAGTGATGTAGACGGGGTGGGGGTGATGTAGACGGGGTGGGGGTGATGTAGACGGGGTGGGGGTGATGTAGACGGGGTGGGGTGATGTAGACGGGATGGGGGTGATGTATGTTGGGTGGGGGTAATGTAGGTGGAGTGAGAATGATGTAGACGGGGTGGGGGTGATGTAGACGGGGTGGGGGTAATGTAGACGGGGTGGGGGTGATGTAGACGGGGTGGGGGTAATGTAGACGGGGTGGGGGTGATGTAGACAGGATGAGGTGACTCTATGTTCCTACTATCTAGGGAAGTGGGTGCCGACTGGAGGATGCCTGGGGCTGTCTCAGGGTGGGGTTGCCCACTGGAGGATGTCAGGGGCTGGGGGGGGGGGTGCTGATTGGAGGATGTCCGGGGCTGTGCCAGGGTGTGAGTGCCGACTGGAGGATGTCTGGGGGATGTCTCAGGGTGTGGGTGCCGACTGGAGGATGTCAGGGGCTGTCTTAAGGGGTGGGTGCAGACTAGAGGATATCTGGGGCTTTCTCAGGGTGTGGGTGCCGACTGGAGGATGTCAGGGGCTGTCTTAGGGGGTGGGTGCCGACTGGAGGATATCTGGGGCTGTCTCAGGGTGTGGGTGCCTACTGGAGGATGTCTGGGGCTGTGCCAGGGGGTGGGTGCCGACTGGAGGATGTCAGGGGCTGTCTTAGGGGGTGGGTGCCGGCTGGAGGATGTCTGGGGCTGTGCCAGGGTGTGGGTGCCGACTGGAGGATGTCTGGAGCTGTGCCAGGGGGTGGGTGCCGACTGGAGGATGTCAGGGGCTGTCTCAGGGTGTGGGTGCCGACTGGAGGATGTCTGGGGCTGTGCCAGGGTGTGGGTGCCGACTGGAGGATGTCTGGGGCTTTCTCAGGGTGTGGGTGCCGACTGGAGGATGTCAGGGGCTGTCTTAGGGGGTGGGTGCCGACTGGAGGATATCTGGGGCTGTCTCAGGGTGTGGGTGCCGACTGGAGGATGTCTGGGGCTGTCTCAGGGGGTGGGTGCCGACTGGAGGATGTCAGGGGCTGTCTCAGGGGTTGGGTGCCGACTGGAGGATGTCAGGGGCTGTCTCAGGGTGTAGGTACCGACTGGAGGATGTCAGGGGCTGTCTCAGGGTGTGGGTGCCGACTGGAGGATGTCAGGGGCTGTCTTAAGGGGTGGGTGCAGACTAGAGGATATCTGGGGCTGTGCCAGGGTGTGAGTGCCGACTGGAGGATGTCTGGGGGATGTGCCAGGGGGTGGGTGCCCACTGGAGGATGTCAGGGCTGTCTCAGGGTGTGGGTGCCGACTGGAGGATGTCAGGGGTTGTCTCAGGGTGTGGGTGCCGACTGGAGGATGTCTGGGGCTGTGCCAGGGTGTGGATGCCGACTGGAGGATGTATATTTTGAATATAGTTCATAGGCATTTGAATTTAAGTGACTGGTGTCTTTCATTTAAGGGCTTACTAGAAGTTTTTTTAATTTGTAATTTGGGGCCTTACTATTTCTGAGTATGATCCATTTTGAAATTATATGATTTGACTTTTGTTGTGACTTCTGGTGATAAGAGTTTGTGAGTTAGGGGCTTAGTAGAAGTTTGTACTTTAGGGGCTTAGTGCTTCTAAGTTGATCATTTCAGAATTATGAGATTTGACTTTAGTTTTGACTTTTGCATGGTGATAAGTGTATGTGAGTTAGGGGCTTAGTAGAAGTTTGTACTTTGGGGGCTTAGTGTTTCTATCTATGATCCATTTTGAAAGTATGAGATTTAATTTTAGTTTTGACTTCTGGTGATAAGTGTTTGTGAGTTAGGGGCTGAGTAGAAGTTTGTACTTCAGGGGATTAGTGTTTCTATCTATGATCCATTTTGAAAGTATGAGATTTAACTTTAGTTGTTACATTCCGCGATAAGTGTATGTGATTTAGGGGCTTAGTAGAAGTTTGTACTTTGGGGGCTTAACGCTTCTAAATAGATCATTTCAGAATTACGAGATTTAACTTCAGTTGTGACATTCTGTGATAAGTGTATGTGAGTTAGGGGCTTAGAAGAAGTTTGTACTTTAGGGGATTAGTGTTTCTATCTATGATCCATTTTGAAATTATGAGATTTAATTTTAGTTGTGACTTCTGGTGATAAGTGTTTGTGAGTTAGGGGCTGAGTAGAAGTTTGTACTTTGGGGGCTTAGTGTTTCTATCTATGATCCATTTTGAAAGTATGAGATTTAATTTTAGTTGTGACTTCTGGTGATAAGTGTTTGTGAGTTAGGGGCTTAGTAGAAGTTTGTACTTTAGGGGATTAGTGTTTCTATCTATGATTCATTTTGAAATTATGAGATTTAACTTAAATTCTGACTTCTGGTGATAAGTGTTTGTGAGTTAGGGGCTGAGTAGAAGTTTATACTTTGGGGGCTTAACGCTTCTAAATAGATCATTTCAGAATAATGAGATTTAACTTTAGTTGTGACATTCAGTGATTAGTGTATGTGAAGAAGTTTGTACTTTAGGGGATTAGTGCTTCTGAGTATGATCCATTTTGAAATTATCAAGTTTCATTTCTGTATGAACTCTGGTCATAAGTGTATGTGTTAGGGGTTTAGTAGAAGTTTGTACTTTAGGGGATTAGTGTTTTTGACTATGAAGTAAACAAACACAGCAAAAGTAAACAAACTCCATAGAATTAATCAAACATGGGCTGCATGTCTGTTTTAGTTTGAAATACCCTGAAATAAACACAAAGCGTCAATCAGAACAGGACAGTCACCACTTGTGAAGTAACCACTGACTCAAGTCACTTAAGTGTGCAGCTCTGTCTATGTACCACACATCCCTTTTAAAGAGCTCTTTTCATTTGAAATCATTGAATAGGCTTACCCCCCCCCCCCAGCCTGAGTATCCTGTATTCCCTATAGCATTGCACCTTAAAATTAACAAACAGTATTCCTCCAAGCCCCTGAGTAAATATTTCCTAATCCCCTAAGTTACAAACATTATTCTGTTATCCCCAAGATGAAATATAGTATTCACTAAGCCCCGAGTCACAAACAGTATTACCTCAGCTCTGCAGTCAGAAATAGTTCACTAAGCCCCCAAGTCACAAACAGTATTGTCTAAGCCCCTGAGTCACAAACAGTATCCACTAAGCCCCCCACTCACAGACAGTATTCACTAAGCCCCCCAGTCATAAACAGTATTGTCTAAGCCCCTGAGTCACAAACAGTATTCACCAAGCCCGCCACTCACAAACAGTTTTCCCTAAGCCCCCAAGTTACAAACAGTATTCACTAAGCCCCCAAGTTACAAACAGTATTCACTAAGCCCCCCACTCACAAACAGTATTCACTAAGCCTCCCAATCACAAACAGTATTCACTAAGCCCCCAGTCACAAACAGTATTGTCTAAGCCCCTGAGTCACAAACAGTATTTACCAAGCCCCCAACTCACAAACAGTTTTCCCTAAGCCCCCAAGTCACAAGCAGTATTCACTAAGCCCCTGAGTCACAAACAGTACTTAATAAGCCCCTGAGTCACAAACAGCATTTAATAAGTCCTGAGTCACAAACAGTATTCACTAAGCCCCTGAGTCACAAACAGTATTCTCTAAGCCCCTGAGTCACAAACAGCATTTAATAAGCCCCTGAGTCACAAACAGTATTCTCTAAGCCCCTGAGTCACAAACAGCATTTAATAAGCCCCTGAGTCACAAACAGTATAACCTGAGGCCTTAAGGCACAAACAGTGTAATCTAAGCCCCTTAGTTACAAACAAAGTCATATAACCCCCTAAAGCACAAACATTGATGGGTAAGCCCTTAAGTCACAGACAAATAGTGTGTCCATGTTCCCCCAGGGGGCAATACTTGTACTAAGCCCCTAACTCCTCAAATTGTACCAAGCCCCTAAGGAACTAAGCCCCTAAGGAGGTAAGCCCCTAAGTCACATATGTGTGGTATGGTGTGTGTGTGTGTGTGTGTGTGTGTGTGTGAATTTTATACAAATACAATTATTCATTCCTTTCAGCAAGAAAATTAGCTCAATGTAATCATATGATTTTAACTGCCCTACTTATCAGAGCCTTGACGACATCTGACCGCCCCCCTTTTCAAGATCTAAATGGAAATTCACCGCCACCGCTTTTCAGAGTACTGCAGCGCCATTACTTAATTCTTTTTGTATGTGAAAAAAAACAAAAAAAAAACAGCACTGATAAGGGGTTTAATTAGACAGATATTGGTTTCTACACTATCAAAAAAATAAAACCCTCAGCGCTTTAATGCTAAAGGTGGCAATAGTGCTTTAATGCGCTACGCCCTTTGTCGATATGCCAGTGTATGCATGCATGCAGCCCTGGTGAGGAACTCTGAGTGCCGCATTCATGACTTATGACGACAACGGGCACTGCACATTAAAGCGCTATGCGACTATTAAAGGGTTAGATCCAGTCTTGCTACAGGCATCCAGAATGCTATACCCAGAGTTGGTGGTCTGGTCCAGACTGCTGTACACAGATTGTAGACGGGATGGCGGGTTGCTGCCAGACTATCCCTCTGGTACGATATGCGGCTGGCGCGGCCGAGCCTGTCTTATATGATGCTGAGTCTAACTATGTATTAGATACCCTACGAGTAACTGAGAGTATGTCAAAATAATCACGGCAAACTGACTGGCGTCTTCATAGGATCATAGGGTGGTTATTATTACATAACTCAGTAACCTTTGGTTATGTGTTAGATAGAGTACACTTGGACACGGTTATTCCATATACCCACTGCCCCACAGGGTCAAGACGAGGTGATTTAAATAATAAGACCCAGACGGGTAAAATAGCCAAAGTCAACAATGACCTGTTGTTTTTTTTTTTGTTTTGTTTTTTATAGCCAATATGGACAAAGAGACACGGGGTGCTGTACACAGGTTGTGGACGGGCTGGTGGGTCACTGCCAGACTATCTCCCTGGTCCGATATGCAGCCGGCGTGGCCGAGCCTGTCTTATATGATGCTGAGTCTAACTATGTATTAGATACCCTACGAGTAACTGAGAGTATGTCAAAATAATCACGGCAAACTGACTGGCGCCTTCATAGGATCATAGGGTGGTTATTATTACATAACTCAGTAACCTTTGGTTATGTGTTAGATAGAGTACACTTGGACACGGTTATTCCATATACCCACTGCCCCACAGGGTCAAGACGAGGTGATTTAAATAATAAGACCCAGACGGGTAAAATAGCCAAAGTCAACAATGACCTGTTTTTTTTTAGTTTTTTTTTAGCCAATATGGACAAAGAGACACGGGGTGCTGTACACAGGTTGTGGACGGGCTGGTGGGTCACTGCCAGACTATCTCCCTGGTCCGATATGCAGCCTGCGTGGCCGAGACTGTCTTATATGAGGCTGAGTCTAATTATGTATTAGATGTGCTACGAGTAACTGAGAGTGTGTCAAAATAATCACGGCAAACTGACTGGCGACCTCATAGGTCAGTTATTATTACATAACTATTATTACATAACTCAGTAACCTTCGGTTATGTGTTAGATAGCGTGCACTTGGACACGTTTATTCCATGTACCCGCTGCCCCACAGGGTCAACACGAGGTGTTTAAATAATAAGACCCAGACGGGTAAAATAGCCAAGTCAACAATGTCCTGTTTTTTTTAGCCAATATGGACAAAGAGAAACGGGGTGCTGTACACAGCTTGTGAACGGGGTGGCGGGTCGCTGCCAGACTATCCCCTGGTCCGATATGCAGTAAATTTTCTGCACCGTGTGACAACGACCGATCAGCTACCAACCTATTTTTGGTTATTTTTCTATTCAGTTTTTGATCAGCGCACTTTATTATCGTGGTTTTTTTTAAAAATTTTTTAATCATAAATAATATGTAGACTTGGAAAAAAAAAAAGAGAGCTGACATGTCGCTGTTTTGTCACTAAACCCAAAGACCCACCCACCCCGTAGGAAGGGTGGACGTTTGTGAACGTTCCCTTAGGTCTCTATTCTTTATTTATTGTGTGGCCCCTAAAGAGGGGCCAACCAACTGACACTGTCAGTTGGTTAGTAGATGCTACTCAACATGGGCGTAATTAATTACACCTAGTGTTGAGAAACAACATGACTGAGCTCAAAAGGCCCCCGTTGAGTGGGGGCCCTTGTGGCACAACGAGTTGGTTCGTTTTTCAGATTACCGACTCGGCGAGAGTTTCTGCCTATGTATCTTTTATAAAGCCTTAGATATGGTGTGGTATTTTTCATCTCGCTATAGTTTAGTTGGTATTCAAAGAAACTGCCTCATTTCTATCAGAAATACACAATATTGAATTGTTTTTATATTTTAATATATTCAGAAGCACACTTTGTTGCCTATATAGCTCATTATGCGTTGAAATGTTCGCGAGCATCGTAGGAATGTACAAATCCCCTATTGTGGCGCCATCTGACGAAAGAGCAAGGAACTATACGTGACCTGAACCCCGCCCTCAGCGCGTTCGTTATTCGCATCTTTGACAGCGACTAAGAGACGCTCAAACTGTCTCTTATTTAGTTTGAACTTATCACAAATTTGTCTTTGATAGGTCGTAGATCGAAATGTGACTTTTTAGTTAGAATAAAAAACAAGTGACGCCGCCACAGACCCGCGCATTAACGCGCTCCGCCGTCTTCAGAGGGCCGAGTCTATAGTACAGTAGATTCTACTGTGTACTTACACTAACAGTGCTACATATACATACCTGAGTCATAAGTGGGTTTTTTTTTGTTGTTTTTTAGGGGAAAAAAAGTGATCTACTCACCCAAACCGCTATTAGTAGGTAACCTGTATGACCCATGCCGCAAACATCTGCCTCGTGACTGATAGTGTACCGGTGGTGAAGTGCTGTTGCAAGAACAATTGAGGCTCTTTATATAGCTGAGAGAGCGAATGGACTAATCTTGTTTTCACCTTGAGCCCCACCCTATTCCAGAGAGGGTATCAAAAATCGCATGTACACGTATATGGGCTTATAGCTGGTGAATAGATAAGGCGGGGCACCTGTGTATACTAAGACTCCAGGGGGCGTTTTAACGACAGGTGTGACGCGCCAGCCCGTGGAGGGAGCTTTTTTGTTTTTCACCTAGAGAGCGTATACAAAGCCTACAGGGGGTGATTAACGCCAGGTGTGACGCGCCAGCCAGTGGCCGGATCACCTCATCTTCTAAGCTTTTGTTTTCACCTAGAGAGGGGATCGAGAGTGTATACAAAAAACTACAGGGATGTTTAACGCGGCCAGCTGCCTACATGCTATAGTCTAAGCCTGTTTTCAGCTAGAGAGGGATCTACATCACCTAAGCCCTTTCCACCCTTAAATCGATCTGATAATTACCATAAAGAAGAGTAATGCGCGTTACATGTATATGGGCTTATAGCTGAGTAAGAGCTTAAGATGCTAGTCAACTGTGTATGCAAAAAAAAAAAAACTACAGGGGGTGTCTAAAGTCGATTGTCATGCACCAGCGGGCGGACAGAAGTCTGCCACTCTAGCTGTGACTACAAGCGCGTGCGTGTGGTAGACAGCTTAAATCAAACACGAGTTAAGCTCCTTATAGCTTCCTACTGTCTGCGGATTCGAGTCTTTTGTTTTTTTCATGTATTTCCTCGGAGGGTCGAACAGGATTAAAAGATGTAACGAACCCGCGCCTACACAGGTAGACAGCCGGTCGCCTTCCTAGTGAGAGTTTTCCTCCTGAGTTAAGAAGCTTATCTCGGAGCCTAGTACATAAGCGAGAGTGAAACATGAGTCCCACACACTTCTTCAACCACCTTCAGCATGGCGTCATCAGGAATCACTCTACGTTCTACCGAATGTGAGCAATCCCAACACTACTACAGAGCCGCGACAACACCACATGAGGAGACGTCCATGTTTACTGATGAGTCAACAAGTAGCAAGGTGGAGGTTGGTTTTTATCAAGATTCGTACGGGTGGCTGGAAAGTGTGAGGGCTACTTCTGCAGCTAATGCTGCTGCTCGTGCAAAACGTGAAGCTCGTAAGGTGGAAGTTGGTTTTTATCAAGATTCGTACGGGTGGCTGGAAAGTGTGAGGGCTACTTCTGCAGCTAATGCTGCTGCTCGTGCAAAACGTGAAGCTCGTATCGCTGTTCGTGCTACACATGCAGCATACGAAGTTGCCAATGCTGCTAACAACGTTGCTGTTACTCTCGCCGCTGCTGCTCGTGCTGCTAATCTTTTTGCTACTGTTTCCGCTCTTGCTACCGATGCTGCTGCTACTGATGCTGCAACGTCTGCTAAAAGTGTCGCTGTTGCGGCTGCTGCTAGGGCTAATGCTATTAATGCTTGTACAGCTGCTAAAAAAATAGCCTGTTTTGCTTATGCTAGTCGCAGTGTCGCTGTTACGGCTATGACTGATGCCCATGATGCTAAGTTACGGGCTTTTGCTTTTGCTGAAGATGCTGTTGATGCTCAAGATGTTGCTGCTGCTGCTGCTACTGCTGCTGATGAGGCTGCTGCTGCCGCTGCTGCTGCTGCTGAAGATGCTGCTGCTGCTGCGGCTGATGCTCTAGACACCTATGACGCTGCTGCTCTAGACACCTATGACGCTGCTGCTGCTGAAGATACTGCTGCCGCTGCTGCTACTGCTGCTGCTGAAGATGCTGCTGCCGCTGCTCTAGACACCTATGACGCGGCTGCTGCTGCTTTTGCTGAAGATACTGTTGATGCTGCTGCTGCTACTGCTGCTGCCGCTGCTGCTACTGCTGCTGCCACTGCTCTAGACACCTATGACGCTCCTGCTACTCCTGCTCTAGACACCTATGATGCTGCTGCTACTGCTGCTGCCACTGCTCTAGACACCTATGACGCTCCTGCTACTCCTGCTCTAGACACCTATGATGCTGCTGCTGCTGCTGCTGCCACTGCTCTAGACACCTATGATGCTGCTGCTGCTGCTGCTGCTGCTGAAGATGCTGCTGCTGCTGCTGCACTAGTCATCTATGACGTGGCTACTGCTCTAGACACTTATGACGCGGCTGCTGCTGCTGCTGCTGCTGAAGATGCTGCTGCTGCTGCTCTAGACACCTATGACTGAAAACATAGTAGGCGTTATTTACAAACACTGCTGTTACCTATGCCTAAACTTAGTAGGTCTTATTTACAAACAAGAGAGCCACGTGGTGTTGTTTACAAACAAAGAGAGCCACGTGGTGTTGTTTACAAACAAAGATAGTCACGTGATGTTGTTGTGGTCTATCATGTCAATGAAGGGGTCACGTGATCAAGGGGGCGCGGTCTATTATGCAAATGAGGGGGTCGCGTGACCAAATGGCGACCTCTGATTGGCTGGTGATCAAGAGGGCGTGGCTTATTATGCAAATGAAAGGGTCACGTGATCAAGGGGGCGTGGCCTATTATGCAAATGAGGGGGTCACGTGACCAAATGGAAGCCTCTGATTGGCTGGTGATCAAGGGGGCGTGGCCTATTACGTAATTATGCAAATGAGGGGGCGTGGCCTATTACGTAATTATGCAAATGAGGGGGTCACGTGACCAAATGGAGGCCTCTGATTGGCTGCATGTCGATTGAGTAATAAACAGTAGTTAACTATAGTCCCGTTCCGATACATACTATACTACTAGCCTACAACCCTTCTTTGGTGCAAATAATTATAACAAGGTACAATTCTATGGTAAATTTTATACTGAAGGGATTGCAGTTTAGTTAAGTTAATTCTTCTTAAAATTGACTTTGCAAGCGCAGCCTATGCAACGGTATCTAAGTAAAAGCAATATCTGAGTATTATACCTATAGTATGCTGAAATGTCATGTAGTCTGGGTGAGCGGACCACAATGGTAATGTGGCTGGTGAGGTGACTGTGTCATACATAATAGACTGACTAATTAACTAGTGTGTTGTAGTCTGAGGGAGGGGACCATATTGGTCATGTAGCCTATGTGAGGGGACCATAATGACAATATAGCCTGGGCGAGAACACCACAATGGTACTGTGGCAACAGCCTGGTAAGCTGTCCCTATGTGACCCAGTCACCACCTATCTGGTGACCTACATGTCTAGATGGGTGACTGTGACCTGATGCTGTGATTAATCTAGTATATGTGAGCAGCTAAATGAGCAGCTCTGAGTCGCTGTGAGCCGGTCAGGCAATCAGCTCACATACAGATATGATTGCGGTGTGAGTGGCAGTATTGGAGCAGGATATAATTACACTGAGAGGCATGGCTGCCTTTTCCTGCACCTTTAAGTAACCAGTGTAACCCCGGCCAAGGTCAATCCAGTCCAGCACTGGAGCATGCACACATACAGGTGTAGTTTACATCAATCAGCATCACTCTCAGTTGGCAACATGGGAACCTCTTTAGCATCTTGTAGCCCTCATGATAATTGCATGAATAACATCACCGTGTTATTTTTATGGTCAAATTGTATTTTTTACATTATCCAAGTAATAAGACGCCACTTGAAGCTTTGATCTGGAGAATTTAAATGCATATAATTTACATATTAATTAGTAGTGGCTGATTCCACTGGGATAATTATACTGTAAAAATCAACACAGGATGTATAAAAGAAATAACAACACAACAAAAAAAGCCAATACTTTTACAGAGATGAAAATTTGATGAACAGAGGTCTAGTAATATCTAGGTCTACTGGCTTTATATTGGTCCTAATTGCTTAGAGATCTAGCGTAAGATGGGGTAAGATACACCCCATGTTGCGATTCCCCTTATATTATCAAATTTGGTTGGGCATGAACATGATCTCCAAGGGCGGCAAGACCTACTTGTGAGTATCGCAGCCAGGAGGAGGTCTGGTGTTTTGGGGGTAAATCGGATTATTGAGTTTGACTTGCTGAGGCCGTCCATAAGGTAGCGAGGGCCCTGACAAGTTGTTATTCCCAGTATTGACCCCTTGTGCCTATACCTCTACAGGGCCCCTCACGGCAAGGGGTGGCAGTCTGGGATGGGGCATGAGGGTGGGAAGAAGCTGGACATAATTTCTGGGTAAAATTTTGCAAGCTGGGAAATGAGCATGCGGGGCCCACCCGGAACATAGATTTACACATTTTATTATTCATTATTTATAAAAAATACACATTTTATTATCCTGTAAAACTGTTTATTTTTATATTAATTTTAGTCAGGGAATACCCTAAATGAAAGGCTACAATCACTACAATTGAAGGCCTCCTATGTCATATGAAATCAATGGATGTAGCCATCTATATTCATCTGGGTGTCTCTTCAACCAATCAAGGATCAAAAATAAATGCAGCCTTGATGATAAACTCAGCAGGGCCATATCCATGCATCTTCATGACAAAGGCCGGTAAAGCACTATCCTGCCATTAACTGGTTAACAACACTGAATATCCCCGCCTTGTGAAATCTAGTAGTCTTCATAGAGGGAGGTGACTGTACATAATATACCTCAATCATCAGGACTCCAATACAGTGCAACTATCAGGATCTGCCCACTGCCAGGATCTCCAGTAAAGATTATCTTCACACATGGACATTATCCTATACTCTACGATCACATATTGGCCAGGAGATCGCTGAAGTTTACAGTATGGACGAAACTGAAATCTCCCTTAAGGAGAGTCTCCAAAAGCGCTAGAAAAGAGACAATGGTCATGAGCACAGCCTTGATGAGAGTGGGAGTATTCACAAAAAACAGAGCTACTGCATGTTGCAAATAAAGATATGACAGCACCTGCAATTAAGGATGCATTGGCAACCGAAAGGACAACTTCAACTGGAGCACTTTGTAGTGGGGAGATTGATAGACATTGATAGAGAGATCTGAAAAATTCCATCAAGCGGAACAATCCACTGACATTTGCAGATCTCTGTAAGATTGAAAAGAATGCGAGAGCAAAAGGGGGGACTGTGTGTTGAAAGCTGACTGAGGTAATGTAGAGAGTTGTATCTCATTTGCTGCAGTTAGAAATGTGAATTTGGGTAAAAACACAAACTAATGGCAATTGCTTTATCCCTTGCAGAAGACATTGGATCGCGGGGGAGTGACATGAAGTATCTCCTCATACGAAGTCTGACTAAAGAACACATCTTCTATCTGTCGTGTTGAAACCATTGGGTTGATACACTCCTGAGCATGAGACATGAATGCAGCCCTGACAAGTAGGCTTGCCAGGAGTGCATTTACACACCATGACAACCAAGTGCATTTCTATATCACATTAAAACACTATACAGCACTTAAGTTAGAAGTTAAAGTTTGTAGACATTAGGGGGGGGGGAAAGGTTTGTTTCCGGTAACATGGGAGGAAAATGTAGGGTCGGTAGGTTGGATTTTTTATATTTTTTTAAACATGAATGTACTACCCAACTTTTTGAATCCCCTAAAATTGACCAAAAAAGGTAAAAACATGAAAATTTCTTCGAAATTGCATAAAAAAACGCAGGGTCAGCCCTGTTTTGATAGGGTCGGTCGGGTGACCTGAAACAAACCCTTTATTTTGGCCCAGAGGTTTATGGTGCAGAGAGGTGAGCGGATGTTAGGCTGTACAGTGACGGATCAAGGATTTGGAAAAGGAGGGGGCGCGCCCCCTTCTCTAGGCAAAAGGAGGGGGCGCACCCATGTTTTTGACCAAATTTGGGGTCTAGAAATAACAATTAAACTACAGGCAGAAAGGAGGGGGCGCGCGCCCCTCTAAATCCGCCACTGCTATAGGAGAATGATGCTTGTTGGGATTGTTTAAGGCTATGTCTAATTGTTTGCCTAGAGGGAGCTGAGGTGGGGAGGTAGTGAAATAGATGGTAATATGGTAGTTAATGAGGCGGATAGGTAACTGTTGAGACGGCCTCCCACCAGGAGGAACACAGGTCAGGTGAAGCAGATTTTGAGGCCAATGAAGTAATCATTGTTTTTTTAGGTAACATGTCCCAGTAAAATAGTATATCTAGATCAATTACTCTTTAGATTTCCTATGATCATATTGTCACTTTTAGTCCAATCTAATACTAATTCCCCATTTGGCGCTATTAATTCAAAAGGCGCAAAACAGATGGGTGTACCTGGGGTTACCTGCCTTTTTGGCCAGTCCTTAAGGGTTACTTTGGGTTGGTAGGCAACAGACCCTTAGTGATTAGGGGTTCCAGGCTGTTGGTCGGGCAGGAGGCATCTTGAGGAGCAGCTCTATAGTTATTTATAGCAGCACTCTGCAGCGAAACCTGCTCCTCCAGTACCTCCTCCTGCACCTATACACGAGTGCCACCTACAGGAGCACCACCTGGAGGAGGGCAGTGAGCTGCTCAAGGGGAGGCATGTGTTGCTCAGGGTGGAAGGAGGGGTGAGGGCTGGTCAAGGAGATGCATGCTGTGTGTGTGTATGTGTGTGTGTGTGTGTATGTAAGGTGTGTGTGTGGTGGGTGGGGGGGGGGGGGGTGGCTAGAGGGAACATATAGTGCATTAGCCCTTTAATGACAGCATAGTGCTATATCATCCGTTAGTATATGACTCGCCAAGTTTGCCTTCATGCATCATGCCAACCTGTCGGGAGTGTATCAACCCTTAGGGGCAGTATGATGCGTGAATGCAGCCCTGGCGAGCAGACTCACCATGGCTGCATTCATGATGCATCATGATACATCATGATGATAGACGCACATTTCATATTGAAGCATCATGCATCCCTTAACCCTGTGAGGATGGCATGATGCCTTAATGCATCATGCTCTTGGTCGTCATGATGCATGAATGCAGCCCTGGCGAGTAACTGGCGAGTGCTGCATGCAAGCATCATGCGGGGTAGAGACACTCCCAAAAGATCGGCATGATGCACTAATGCAGCACTGGCGAGCTACTCGCCGGGGTTGCATTGGTGCATCATTACGACGAATGTAATCTTTTAGCGACATCCGTCCTGTCCTTAAAGGGTTAAAGGGCTTGTGCGTGGGTGTGGAAGGAGGAACCATGAGATGCAATTGATCCAGGAAGCGGGATAATGCATGTCTAGTGTCGGACATGTACCTTGTATGAGGTGTGTGCATGTCCCATGTCTGTGTACCAAGTGGACATGGGTTCCTGGAGGATGACCCACACAATAGCATCATTAGTCCACAGAGGGGTCATGAACTAGGACTGGGGCAGAGAGTATGATTGTTGCTTTCTGTACTATCCATAGTCCATGCTGTATCAATTACATTTTGCTCTAGGCCCTATTCCTTATATATACTTGAACACTTCACACAGGTGACCCATTCCCATTTATTTTGCTTCACTGAGCTATTCGGACTAGTACTTATAGGTTTCACAGTCCCAAAACATAGATATATGACTCGTGGTAAAACTCCCAAAGTTTACTCCAAACAATTATACTCCAGTGATGAGTAACAACAATATAAATTAAATTTACAAATACAACTGTTCTCCAAGCGGTTGGGCGAGTCATGGATGATATCAGCCTACAACAAGGAAACCATCCATGGAAGCACTCTCCCCAATAACAAGGAATGCATATGGCTTCCACAAAATGCCTTCTCGTGCCCTGTGGCTTGACTGCTAGTAAAAACTAGAACTATGGCCCCCACATTGTACTCCAATAAGTATACCCTGGTGATAAATAATATAAATACACATCCATTCTTCAGTGCAAATATTATGCTGTTCTCCAAGTGGTTGTTCCAGTCATGGATAATATAAGCATGTAATAAGGAAGCCATCCACGGAAGCACTCACTGTAATAACAGGGAAGCCATGTGGCTTCCACAAAATGCCTCCTCATGCTGTGAGGATTGCCTGTTCCCGCTCGTGGCATTGCTGGAGACAGCTGTCTTGCATTCCTGACTTTATACCATGGTGCCAGGGCACATCAAAGGCACCGCTGCAATCCACAAAAAACATTATCCCATGTTGTCATTGGGAGGCGTACATAAAGTGTGTACACTAGCTTTCTCCAGACATGTACTCCCCTATCTCCTGAAGCTTTTGTACGTATTAAGATAAAAGAAAAGAGCCTGTACGCTTGGTTTCGCAGAAAATAGACTCTCTTTGGTGCGTACACTACCTACTTTATAGTCGACCCTTGCTAATTTTTGAACTTCTCCAAGTCGTTGAATTATTGATAACTAGTGATGTTCTAAGGGCTTACGTAAGTATCAAATGGGAAAGGTTGTTATTTCATTGGAATTTGGGGTGGATAGACTGGTCAGTAATATAATTGTAGGGAGACCCTTAAAATATTACAGCAGTGTCTAGTCAAGATTGAACCACATGGAATCGCCATGCAAATATTAAGTGCTGTCCTACACTATAAGTGTCTGGACAGAGGTGCGCTGGTTACGGCGACAGGCACTGATACTCATAAGACTGTTACCAGCATGTCCCCTGTTTGTCCCCTATATTTGCTCCCATAGTGGTATCTCCTATCAGTGGGTTTAACCTCAGCCAGCGATATCCAAAATGGCGGACCGACGGGGTATGCACGGTAGCTAGATTCCTATAGTTAATATATGATACACCCAGCAGAAGCCTGACATAGGCTGGGTACTCTGTATAGAAGCCTGACATAGGCTGGGTACTCTGTATAGAAGCCTGACATAGGCTGGGTACTCTGTATAGAAGCCTGACATAGGCTGGGTACTCTGTATAGAAGCCTGGCATAGGCTGGGTACTCTGTATAGAAGCCTGACATAGGCTGGGTACTCTGTATAGAAGCCTGACATAGGCTGGGTACTCTGTATAGAAGCCTGACATAGGCTGGGTACTCTGTATAGAAGCCTGACATAGGCTGGGTACTCTGTATAGAAGCCTGGCATAGGCTGGGTACTCTGTATAGAAGCCTGACGTAGGCTGGGTACTCTGTATAGAAGCCTGACGTAGGCTGGGTACTCTTTATAGAAGCCTGACAGACTCTGTAAACCTGACCCTAGTTCAGTAGCCGTTGTAATAGTACCAGGTATGGCGCTTGTTTTATTTCCCGTCTAAACACCAGAGCCATGTGTCACAACTTGACGCTACATGTGTGATTACACTGATCACATAGCGGCAAACAAGACAGAGTTAACTCAAACACCTAAAACACCCACTCCAAAGGAAGCAGTCTTTTTCAGAGAAGCATGCATGCGTTGGTACTGCTAACATATTTTGAGTATTCACTATTGACAGAGGGAGGGCGGGTAAAACAGAGAAGTGAGTACTCTAAGGGTTAAATCCACACTGCTGGGTGATTTCTCATAACACCTGGGGTGCAAGGGTTAACCCTTTAAGGGCCGTATAGTGCTGTAATTTAAGAAGTTACTTTATCATAATAACGCATGAATGTATCACTCCCTAGTGAGTACTCATCAGGACTGCATTCATGCATCATGATGACCCTACGGGATTGATACGCTCCCATGGTTATGGTCCACCTGCAGGGATAATAACGACCAAGGAGATAACACATTAAAGCAGTATGCCACCCTTATAGTGTTATGGGTTGAGGTGAGTGCTGCGAGTTAACTCATATCACACCTGCTGGAGGGGGACTGGAGGCCTGGGGCGGCTACATGATAAGGGGATTGGGTTACACCCCGTACCTCACTCCAGGTACTACCCCTCATCACCCCCTGGGTAGGGCCCAGGTGAAAGCTAGAGTTGTGTAAAGGTGTAGTAGAGCTTCTCTAGCATAGGGGAGAATAAAAGGCCAGTAGTGATATGCTATTATAAGCCTAAACCCATTTAAGACACACATAGTGCTTTAATATCCTATGCACAGGAATGCAGCACTGGCTTGTGGCTGAATTTGTTCACAATGGCGTGCATAGGGCATATTGAATTATGTACTATGCAAGAGTTACAGGGCTTTCAGGGTTGCTTTCGGGGATCAGAGATGATTACTGTTGGTGTGTCCTCTACCTTCAGTCATGGGGAGGCTTACACGATTGCTTTACAATTACCAGATCCACACATAGTTTATTTTCTCACAGTATTGCACCCAAAAGCTGATCCATCATATAGTTCACTTAGATATTGCGAGATACTGCCTAAGGGTAGGGGGTTCCATTGCAAATTAAAAAATTACACTATTCTATATCTAAAATATGGAGTCGATAGAGGAGACCTATACTGGTCCAATGCAAAAGACAGAATGATAAAACATATAGTTGTATGTGATTGAGAACCTTTAGAAGTTGTAGAACTCCCTATACTTTTACCCTACCCACTGCTTGCTGTGACTACCAGGCCCGTGGCACCTGTACTGAGTGAATGCTGGGGCATGCAGCACACTGAGTAATCACCCTGCCTGCAGCCACAGGGCCCGGTGGAGGAAATACAGGATATTTGGGTGTCAATACAGTGGCGGATTTAGGGGGGGTAACTTTGAGCAAAATTTACATTTTTTTAATGTAAAATTTGGCACAAAAGTTAAAAATGGAGAATCTTTCCTATAGCGCACACCCCCCTTTTCAAAATCCTGTATCCGCCACTGCAATATGCAAGTAACTATATGGTGTACGTACCTAATTATTTTATCATTATAAAATGTGATTCAATGTCTTTCAGGGGATATAGCTTTTGTTATTGTAAAGTATTGCATTGATTACTTTAATGTGACTTTTACTAAGCTTAAAATCTGGGAGAAATGGTTACAATTAGGCCAGTTTTTATTTGTGCCAGCTCTTCTCTTATATCTAGACTATAAGAGGACTACACCCCTCTTTCAATTTTTTTTTTCTCTTTTGTATAGCGACATTTAATTCTATTTTGACCATAATTCATGAACCAAACATGATAGAAAAAAAGGGGTGGGCTGGAGATGTTGCCATGAATGTATAGAATAAAGCCATAGCCTTAGATCTAATGAGTTATGCCTACATTTTCCCGGATTTTGCATTAACTGAGAGGTTCCTGTTACCTGCCTCTGTATAGGTAGGTGTCATAGCCGGGCCATACACACAGTGGTACACTCAAAAAATAAACTTGTCTCCAGACTCTTCAAAGTGACGGTCATAAAATAAACGAGTCAAAAACTTGTCTAAGTGACAAGGAAGCGGGTCTTCTAGCTGGAGATAGAAGACCCACTTGGTATATGCCAGCCCAAAACCTGACATTTGCCAGCTCCAGAGTCTATTTGTGGGATGGTAACCTGATACGTTAGACAACTTTTGACTCGTTTATTTTATGACAGTCACTTCGACGAGTCTGGAGACGAGTTTACTTTTTCAGTGTAGTAGTGGTAGCGCTGGGGACGCGCTCTGCTGACTGGTTGGAACCCCCTACTAAGGGAGTGATCCCTTTGAAGAACAGGGCAGGGGGTTTTCGTGTGGGTCAAAATATCCCCCCCCCTTTTTTTTTGGGCCCAAAACAGGTAAAATTTGTTTGACCCCGCCCCAGGAGGGGTTAAAATTCTTTACACCCCCCGGTCAATGGGTCCACGTTTTTTTGCCCCCCCCCCCCCTGTTGATTAAAAAATGATCAATCCCTAGTGGGCACTGGTACATGCTTACCGGTATCTGTCATTTGCAATATGTTCAGCTAGTAACGCTATTAAAGCCGCAGCAACCTTTGAGCTGTCCCTCTCACTAGAACATACCTTCACCACCCATACCTCTCTATCTTAGTCAATCAGTGGCGCACAGTCAGACACGTTGCTACAGATAATTAACCCCTTCATGTTGACACTTCTCTCCTATCTATATCTCTTGGCCGGTGATCAACTGACAGCAGTTGGTCAGTCCTAACCCTTTCAACACGAGTATAGTGCTCTAATGTCCAATACTTGTTGTTGTCATGATGCGTATATGTCACTCTTGTGAGTAGCATCATGCCGGCCCTCCAGGAGGGTATCAACCCCGCAAGGTCGGCATGATGCATAAATGCGGCTCTGGCGAGTAGACTCGCCAGGGCTGCATTCATACAGCATGACGACCAAGGGCATATCGCTTTAAAGCACTCTGCGGCCCTTAGAGGATTACTAACGACCATGTGGCTGGTGAGGGTTGGCCTGGACGTGCTTACAGTGTGGTGGGGTTATGGCCGGCATGTAGGGAACATGCTGCCCCCATGTCCACCCCACCAGGTGGGTGGAGGCATACAGGACCCCATCTGCCGCCAGGTGGTAGCACCCCCGAGCTGCTCGTGTACACAGGGTGAGCAACCCGTGCTGAGTAACTCAGTGGTAAGGGAGTGCTCATTTTTTAAGAACAGGGGGGGGGGGAGTTTCTGCGTGGAGCGTGCAAATTTCCCCCCCCCCCGGTCAAGGGGTCAAAATTTTTTACCCCCCCTCCCTTACGGGTCGAAAATCGGCGCACGCGCAGGCCCTTCGAGGCATGGTAACGTGCGGGCTTTTTGGCTCAAAACTGGTTAAATTCCCTCCCCCCTCCCCCCGGTCAAGGGGTCCAAATTTGAAATAACTAGTGGAATATTAGTGGTAAGTGTAAAACTTTAGGGAAAATGGCTTCGTGGCTTCTATGGCGCATAGACCTTTACTTAAGGTGTCTTATATCCTTACATATGCCGGGTACCGAGGCCATACCTCGTGGTTACTAAGGCATTTAGAGGTATACACAATAAAAACGTGGATATAAATATTTAGAAAACACGCAGCACTGGTAGAGAGGACCATATGTTTTCTGATATAATTACATTCTGTGGGCTTTGCCGCAAAGGTTTGAGACAAAACAGATGGCTGGAACTTTGCATCAAGTTGCTAGTGCTGGTGTTAGTGGTAGTATTGAAAGTGCTAGTGGTGAAAATAGCAGCTTGAAGGTTGTTACTGTAGATACATCAGTCAGCTTGCAGTTCCAACATATCATGGAAAGTCAGGGAATGTAAAGGTATATAAAGTTATCGTGGAAAGTCAGTGAAAGTCATGGGATCTTGTGGGTGGGAGGGTGGGTGGATGGGATGGGGGGGGGGGGGGTCAGCACAATCCTTTAAGATTGGAAAATACATTATGGCTACATATTCTAGTTCCATCGTGAAATATATGAACAGGCTCAGCCCCGTCACCGGAATGTCAATGTGGTAGTATTGCCTATACTTAGCAGTCTTTGCGTAAACTTTTTCATCCCACAGGACATTCGGTCCTGCAAATTTTCAATGTTGAAGGACCGGCTACTTTTTTTGGAGGACCGGATAGCCACATATCTGATAATTTCTGCATCTTAAGTATGGAAAAGCTCAAAATGTAACTGGACGTTTGGTCCTGCTATGCCTGTAAATCGGCTGGACCGGTGGCATTTTAGAAGGACATTGCCACTGTCCTGCATGTTTTCACAAAGACTGATACTTATTATGTTAGTTGACATCAGTACTATTTACATGATGATATAATTTTTTTCCGAATCGTTATCAAACTAGAGGCGATTTAGATACCCCCCAAACAATACACAGAAGGGCAGGAACAGTTATACACATTCACACATGGAGGCTGACTAGGTAGACCTACAGCAGCGCTAAGTAGACAGTTGTAGACGGATGCCCACTTTAGGTGGCTTACTTCTAAGGAGTGAACTTTACAGTGCATAGAACTAAGACTGTCTTGAGCCAAAAGTGTTTTCTTTCTCTTCATTTTACACAGAGGCCTTGGGGGACCTGTAGGTAACGCAACACAGAAAGACCTATCCAGTGGGCAAGCTCTCAATACATGAAATACTACTAATGGGCCAGACGGAGAAAGAGGTATTGGCATCATACCTATTCGTTCTTCTGAAAATGAAATACTCACATGTGAAAGATTTGCTGTGAACACATACAGTGTTCTGCGACTGATATGCCATATTTTACTGCGAGCTGCTATAGAATGATGACTGGAGCACTTGTATCTACTAGCAAATATCAAATTATATTTTTATACTTTTTCTCTTAGAGTAGAAATTATCAATAAAACCAACGCCCTCTTTGTGGAAGTTGGTATTTAATTTCTTCTCTCGTGCCTACAGCACTTAGGCCTAGTCGTCGAGAGAGAATTTCTTCCGACAAAATGTGCTTAGAGTGGCAGAAATCTGAACTTTTCACCAATTCTCAATCTCGGCATCTTCACATTTGGGGCTTCCACTTGCGACGGCAGTGGCCATGAGCCAAGTCCTGCAGGGGGTGCGGCAGGGGATCTGCCAGGTTGTGGGTGCTGGAGAATCAGGGTGGAATGTTTAACCCTTTATGTATTGCATAGTGCTTTAATGTGTTATGTCCTTGATCGCCATACCCTCAAAAAGTAAACTTGTCTCCAGACTCTTTAAAGTGACGATCTTAAACTCGTCTAAGTAACAAGGAAGTGGGTCTTTTAGCTGGAGATAGAAGACCCACTTGGCATGTGCCAGCCCAAAAGCCGACATTTGCCAGCTCCAGATTCTATTTGTGGGATGGTAACCTGATAGGTTAGACAACTTTTGACTCGTTTATTTTATGATAGTCACTTACACGAGTCTGGAGACAAATTTACATTTTCAGCGTAATGCATGAATGTAGCCCTGTGAGGCTACTTGCCAAGACTGCATGCATATATCCTGATGACCAAAAGGCATAGTAAATTGAATCACTATCACCATCTGGGGTTAAGTCCATGCATGAGGAGAGCGTGGTTGGATAGGGAGAAACAAAAAACAATGTTAAAATTTTGATATTAATTGAAGGAAAAGGGGCTAGAAAATGCAATCATAGAAACTGAATGATTGAAGGGGCTGGTGTGTCTCAACTTAAAGCTTGGTTGAAGTGAAGCCAAAAGCACTTTTGGATATAGTTCAGTTTTCATTTACAAGAGGGCTCTTAAGGGCCGGGAGCTCAGCTCTTACAGGCACAAGATAGGGTGAATATGTTATAGCGGGATAATGCTCATGGTCCCTTGTCCAAAAACTGCTGCCCTCTGGTGGAACTGTTATTTTAGTCTATGTATGGAAAATGCTGAACTTATTCCCTAACGGCCCCGCTTTAAGATGACTACCTCGCACTATCATACATTTAACAATCGACCTCAACCCCCTTCCCTTAGGTCCCCACCTTGTTACATGGCAATTAAGGTTACATGTTAGATGCTATTGACGACACTTAAAGCAGGTGATCTATGGCATATTGACATTTACGGCCATGAGTGTCTGTCCAGTCAGTGTCCTCCGATCACCCCAATGCACTGGCCCTGCCAAGACCACTAGGCGCCGAGCTCTGTCAGAGTAATTCCAACATTTCACTAGATATTATTAGAACTGCCTGCTAAGCGAAGCCAGAGAGATCGGCGCTCCCCAAGAAATTTCAAATACTTTCAATTGACTGAAACCCCACTACCTCTAATGTGTAACAAGTATGATACTTCTCTCTAAATCACGTTCTATTATCATTATATCCTTGGGAGCGTTCACTATTTCAACCGGATCTCGGTGGAAGGACATGAGGGAAAGATGCTATAGAGCACTATGTGCACAACCTTGTAAAAGCAAAATGAAGAAATTCCTGAATATCTAGCACAATGCTTATGACCTTGTTAATGGGATTACATTTTATTATTATATTACCTTGAGATTTCTATTTGCCGAACAGTATGGATATTAAAGGAGACATCATTATAAATTTCAATCTGCCTGAAGCAATAAAAAAGTACTGGAACACATGTCATGTTTCTAGTTCAGCTAACAAAGAAGGAAGCGACTGGGAATCCACCTCTGAACTGCCTCCGTTTGTCATCATCATCGGGGAGTAGATATGTCCAACGTTAATAAAATGATGCATTGTGGCAATTATTCTATTACAGGAGGTTGTTCCTCCAGATGGGCCGGCTACAAGAAACACCTCAGTCATTACTGCTCAGGCTGCAGGATGGACAACATGGGGGGGGGGGGGGGGTGAGTCACGTGACGTGGGCAGGGGAGGCAGACACAGAGAAAAGGAACAGGGTCAAAAGGGAGTTAAGGTTGCCTCAAGAGTGACTCCTCTCTTTAGGGGAGCCCAGCCTGGCGCTGACCTAAGGAAGTCACATGGGGGAGTCATATAGCTGCCTGACCCAACTAAGGGAGTCGCATAAGGACCTGGGTTCCCCTAAAGAGGGGAGTCATTCTGGAGGCAGCCTGGACTCCCTTTTGACGCTGTTTCTTTTCTCTCTGTACTGACGGCAAAGTGAGACCATTTCAAGTCCACATAGCGCTTTAATGCAACATGTCCTGTAATGATGGATGGATAGAGCCCTGGCGAGTAACTCATTCAAGCATCATGCCGACCTTATGGGTGTGATACACTCTCGATGGGTAGGCATGATACATGATGCGATTATACTAAGGGTATCATGCATGCATCATGACCACAAATAACATACCAGTTAAAGCAGTATATTGGCATAGAAGGGTTAAGAGTTCACAAATTGATGTTGGTTCATACAATACAGGGAAGGGGGGGGGGTCGCCATGTTTGCTATAATACATTATAGATACATACATTGCAGAATATTGGAAGACCATGCCTTGCTACTCCGAACATAATTGATTCCTTACCAGCATGTCCGCAGGCAGTATAGGTATTTTCCCTCTAAAGTAAAGGTAGGGTGATTCCTAGAGGTGATATGAAGAAACATGATAGATGTAAGATACGTCAAGACACAGATTCAGATGATATTAACATTTCAGTCGTGCTGTAAACTAATCATAATTATATCTGAATACCAGACAAATGAGGGAGTGGTAGTGGGTGGAGTGACCCCTGTTATGAGATATTTATAGAATACACATAACAGTTAGGCACAGGGGTTAAGAAATTACATTAGTCCATATCAATGGCATAAGAACCAGCACTATTGACCACAATCAATCCCAATAGGTCATTCAGCCATGCTAGAGCCATTCAACAACATCATCTACTGGTATTCAGGCTATTGAACGATATTTAACCCTTTGAAGGCAGCTTGGTACTTCAATGCATCATCATATTTCCCTGTGCATATACGATGGTGATTGCACCCCTAGTGAGTGACTCGGCAGTGCTGCATTGATGTATAATATAGACCTTCTGGTCCTACATAAATGGTCGGTATGGTGTACCAATGCAGCTTCAAAGAGTTACTCGCCGGTGCTGCTGCATTGGTGCATTCCAATGCTATATACACAATAACCCCTCCGGTATTATGCTGTTCTTAAAGGGTTAACCTGCTGTTAAAGTCGGTGACGCAACACATAATCCGTACATCCAGGAGACATGGATGAATCAGGGAGGTGCGCTAATCTTACTCCAGTACAGGGGTGGGGATTACAAATATAATACCAGCTACCCAATTAGTCTAGCTCATGCTGCTACCACTCACATCCTATTGGTACACCCTGGAGGAGGGCCTTCTATGCTACTGTGGGTGTTCAGGAAAGACATAACATTAGTGATAGATCCCTCTGCCTGAAACAGGGCCACACTCAAAATGTGAGCAGAAAGGGTGATCTGCACACCCCGCATTGGTCATCCTTTCTGTGTGACTGTTCACATATATAACTCACAAAGTTACATCAGAATAATTATGCCATTGGCATTCACGTTGTTGTTTCCAATGGACACAACGATACAAGGATATGTACTGGTATCCGCAGTTTATTGAGGTATAATCCACCTCCAGGGCTTCCTCTTAATCTGAATATGATTCATTGGAGTTGATGAAGGTTGCTTAACCCTTTAAGGACGCCATAGAGCTTTAATGTGTTATGCCTTTTTGTCGTTATAATATAGCCCAGACCCGTAACTCTCTAGGGCTGCATTCATGTATCATGCCAGCCCCATGAGATTGATGCCCTGCCAATGGGTAGTCATGATGCAACAAAGTAGTAGGACTACATTGGTGCATCATGACGACAAATGTTGCTTTAAAGGAACATGCTGTCCTTAAAGGGTTAATGGGAGAGGAATGAAGATGGTGCCTACATGGCGGGCGGCGGGGAGGCAGATTTACTGGAGGATCCTTGAGTCTACCTAGAAATTGCATCGCCACACACAGGCCAGACTAATCATGGCAAGAGCAAGGTAATGACATGCAAAGCCCCACATAATGTGCAACTTCATCAGGTATAGGACATTAGCGTTTGTAGATTACTGGGTTATATATACATGGCGGCTTGCCTAAAGTGAAGGAATAGCAGCGCCATATGATAAATGGATTTCATTTACAATCACTTTTACAATTTATTTTTACAATTACTTAACCGTACAATTATGGATGTGGGTCAAGATATAGTAAATATAGAAGATAATTATAAATTATATAAGAGGGGAATACAGAAACTTGAACAATGAAGCAAAAGGTCAGACACTGTGTTGGATATATCTTTGTCCAGCTGCATGTGAGCATACAAATTACAATATTATTTAATTCTAATTTCATTTGATTCTTGTAGCAAAATTAGAAACAATGCTTCACTAGCCCTAGCAGATAGATAGGCAGAAGCAAAGTGTGTTACTCTTTTGTATACGGTCTTGAATAAACCTAGCAGTTTACACAGTAAACAATCTGAAAGTTAGTTGGGAAACCAGTCGATGTGCATTGAAGCATACATGCTGTTATAATTGATTACCAGTATAATTAATTAACAATGCTATGTGAACTAGTGGAATCACTGGGCACGCCGTCTGCGCAGGGTGTCTGCGCAGGCGCGGACTGATTCATGAGCCGTCAACAAAGTGGTACCAGAGAGATGCTCCCTGATAACCCTGTAAGTACAGCATAGTGCTTTAATGCATTAAAGCCTTTGCCGTCATGATGCATTAATACAGCCTTGGAGAATCTTACCGTCAGGGCAGCATTAATGCATCATGCCGACCATCCAGGAGTGTATCAACCCTGTAGGGTCGGCATGATGCATGAATGCAGCCCTTGTAGGTTACTCACAGGGCCTGCATTCACGCAGCATCACAACCAGGGAGATACCAAATTAAAGCACTATTTGTCCCTCAAAGGGATAGAGATACAGCGGAAAGAGTATCAGCTCAGCCCTATATAGATGGTGCAGAGATAACACAGATTGAGTGTTATAGTGGAAAGAGCAGCTCGGCCTTATTGATGCCTCTTTTTGAGCTGTATCTGAGTTGGACAGCAGACAAGGCAGCAAGATAAGGGCACTGTGGTTATCAAGCCACCCTGATGTCACTCGGCAGATAACCACTACCCTGCGTTTCATCTTGCAGTTAGCCTACCCCATGCTTAATTGAAATCTCTGAAATAACACGTCATTCTGTGTCCTTTTTTTATGTAGATTCTGATTTAGATAAGTCGATTGGTGCGAGGACAGGGGAGAGGAAGATGTTATATAACGAAATAGTTTTGATTGGGATAGTTGAGGTGTTTTTTGTAAAAATAAATAAAAATAATTAAAAATAAAATAAAAATTCACACGATTGTAACCTAGTTTTCTCTATTTTCTGTTACAGGTGGGTGCTTGGCTGTTATATCTAGGACGTGCTGGACGTCGTAGAGGTAGGACAATGATGCATTCATGTTTAACAGCAAAGGGCTGTTATTCTCCGTGTTGTTGACTCAGGGTTCATACCCTAAGGTATATACATCACCCAGCGTTTTAAGACGTGTTTGTGACATCGGAGAATCTTAATATTTCAGTCTCTATGTCATATACATTTAAGGTGACAAAAGACACGGACAGATAAGTTTGGGGGACAAATGTTTCCTTCAAAAATGTCTTTGATATCTCTTTTTCTAAGTTCATTCTCGGACTGCCCTCAACGAAAAGTGGCAACCAACGCAATTCTACGAGCCCACACTGTTACCCTTAAGGGGCATGTTCTGATTTCATGTATCCTGCCTTTGAACGAATGTAACCCTGGCGAGTAGCGTCGCCAAGGCTGCATTCGTACATTATGCCGACCCTGTGGGAGTGTATCAATGTAGTAGGGTCAGTGTGATGCTTCTGTCCTGGCGAGTTACTTGCTCGAGCTGCATTCATGCATCATGACGACAAAGGGGATAGTGGTATCCCTAAAAGGGTTAGAAAAGCTACCCCTAAGTGCCCTCTTTGGCCTACCACCGTTTGAGGTGATATTTCACACTGAACCAATGGGGTCAGCACAATATAGCCTAACTTAATTACCAACTGTAGATTTACAGCTATACTGATCCGCTCTGTTGTATCATATACATATCTCCAGCTATTTTATGAGCAATCTGGATAATTGAATCATATTGCCCTGTAAAACCCATTTTGCTTACTCAATTATTTAAGACCCTATAATAAGCAGCCCCTGCATCAAACGTGTATCGCGAGTAATGTGTAAGTAATTGTGCATCTTATAGTTGAGTTGAAAGGGAAGATAGGGTAGGATCAGTATAATGCACCTGTATCATGGCGTCTAGTGAAGTGAAATGTCATTGTATTTAAGAAGTAATATATATTCTACACATTAGTACGATAAAAGAAAACAGATACAATGATAGGAGTAAGAAATGTAAAAAGAAAGTAGTGAAACCCAATAAATGAGAGGAGCAAGAGAGGCAGGGGATACAATCCGTGTGATCCCCAGAAAGGATCATGTCCCTAGATCTGACAGGACTTAGCTCACTTCCACCTTCAGATTCATGTAGGCCCCAAGTGGTTTCGATCCCCAACTATTGACTCTGCCAGCATGCCCCAAGTATGGATCGCGGATTGGCGGACAAAGTCCTGCCTGTTCCCTAGAAGCCCTTTGCCAAAAAGGGCATTTCAAATCCACATAAAGTGTGGGATTGGTGTCGCGGGGAGCACTGGCCTTTGAACCCCGCCTAATTGGCCCCAATCACGGAAGCCACAGACGAAGCCACTCGAGAAGCCACTTGCAAACGGCCAGAGAAGCCACAGGCGAATTTAAAGAAGCCACAGTCTGTGAAGTAGGTTCTACTGACTTCCGCAGCTGGCTAGGCCAAAAAGTTTTTTTTTTGTTTCAATGATATCTCGCGAACCTCGTTTATTAACAAATAATCACATTCGAAATGCGGTGTACATTTGTTAACTCGATGCAACAAAAAAAAAAGTCAATAAATGAGCATTCATATAGCATGTACATGTTTGGCTTCTATTCACCCGACTGGGTCTAGCAATCAATGCCGACCATGCATTTTTGATGCATTTTTGATGCAATTTCTGGAAGAAAAGTTGAAGGCTCTGAGTCTGGAAGTGTCTATTTTAATTACCAAAAAGGAGGGGGTGAATGTGTTGCAGCAGTATGGGGCAGCGGCCTGGTATGTTGGGGAAGGTGAGGAAGTAGGGTGTCCGATAGGAAGGGCCCAGAGGTGACCAGACAGAGCTGAAGAGGGGGGAGGAGGAGGAATAGGTGGTGGTGGTGTGTGTGTGTGGGGGGGGGGGGGGGGCTGTGTGCTTATTAGACCCAGGACGGACAGAGAAGGTGCGATGCGCGCGCCGCTCAATTACCATGACAACGTATCGATCTCAGGAGATAGACAACCTAAGGGGTGGTTGGTGTGTGGGGAGGGGAGGGGGGCAGGGTAGGAAGGTAAGCGACCAGTAGGGTCAGTTTGTCTGTGAATTGACTTTGTTAGAGGCAAGGAGGGCGGCCATAGAGCAGAAAGGGCGAGTTTTTTTGGACTGCAGTAGGACCTGATACCAGTAGTACAGTATCTCTGGTAGGGCTGAGGTATATCTTGGGGGGGTGATCAGGAACAACGCGCGGGGAGGGAAAGAAACACTGTAGGCTGTGTCTCACGAACATGGGTCAATGTGTTTGTCTATGACCGGGTGGAATCTGTGACCGGCTTGAAAGAAAACGGTTTACGGGGTGGGAGGTCAAGTAAACACTGAAGTACCGAAAAGCGGATCAAAATATTATTGGAAAAACTTAAAAATTCCTGGACCCCCACCCCTCCCCACACAAGCCTCAATGCCTACATCTCTCGTGACGTCATGATCTTATGACCTTTTACCCAGCCACTCCTGACGTTATGTCCAGTGACATCAAACGGTCGTCAGATCAGCATTGTCCACAGGTAACCAAATTACGATAATATACTATTACAGAATGAGTGATATAAAGTCTTAAAACACCCATTAACATTTTCCACCATTTATATCGTCATCTTCCCTAAATAAAGCCTTTTTTTCTCAAGCCGGTCATAGATTGCACCCAGTCATAGATTGCACCCGGTCATAGACGACAACAATGGCCCGATCTCATGAGACACAGCCTGTACCTCCCTGGTTGATTCAGGAGAGGACCAATCAATTTGAAAATGGGGTGGGAGGTCAAGGAAACACTGAAGTACCGAAAAGCGGATCAAAATATTATTGGAAAAATCTAAAAATTCCAGCACCCCCCCTCCCCCACAATCCAGACCGCCCTGGATGTCAGGACACGGTCAAACGCCGCGTCACCACCACGTTGTTGATAATCCCTTTATTGCCCGTATAATGCTTTGGTGTGATCTTTTATCGCATGATTACTGCCTTGGCGAGTAACTCGAGAATAACTTGCCAGGGCTACATTGGCCTATAGACTCTGGAAGGGTCAGCATAATGTATGAATGCAGCCCTTATACTTACACCCTCAGAAAAGTGAGAGTCATTGTCGCTAAAACTATCCTCACCTGAGAGTCAGGGAGTTGTTGATTAGTTAATTGATCCCGAGCTGGTAGCCGCCTTAATGTCTTAATCCAGGCCAAATACACCGGTCGTCGATCTAAGTATCAACTACAATCACTCGTACTAACAGGACTGAAGACTCTTCCACAACTGGTACTAGCCACTCTAAACAGTAGAACAAGCTATTGGGTTAATGGTTTGGAGTACGTATATAGCGCGAATCTGAATATTTTCGGAGTTACTTTGCCTACTAGCAAATTTAAACTTGAAGACATACACATTCATGTAATATGTTTTGCAGTGGATGTATGTAACATACTGATTTTGTTGGAACTCATGAGTAAGATGACTCCTTCTTGTGAATACCATTTGAATTTATATAGTATTTTGTTCATATGGTGATTTTCAAAACGGCATTATATTCAGATGATAAGTTACGAGTATGGTTAGATGATCAGGTATAGTATTGATACCACTATATATACCACTATATACATCATCTATGGATGAGAGGGAATTGCAGGAAACCCAGCAGAGTTTAGATTCTAAACTAAGATAGAGCCAAGTGTTAAACCGATACTGCTTGCTATACATAGGTTAAGAGCCGGGTTCTGACTTCTCCCACCAGAGGGCAGTACAACAACCTCTGTAGCCGGCGCTGGTTGCGGCAGGTCACCTGGCACCAGCGAAACGATTAATCCTTTTCGCTGATTCCGGCTGATTAAGCCCTCAGGGCCCAACTAGCGGGTCGGCACTTGTCTGACACGCCGCCCACCAGCGGCCGTCGTCAACTGGCGCCCTCTGGTGGCGTCCTGCCGCCCCCTGGTGGCAAGGGGGCAGTGTGGTGTCGGTACACTGGTACCTTGTGCCTCCTCGGTGTCTCTCTGTGCTACTGTGCTGCTGTGCTGCAGCTTACATAGGCTTAAGGTAGGTGGTGATTTCACACCCAGCTAACAGAAAATACGTTATTTTACGTCAAAATTACGTTTTTAACGTCATATATATACGTTTGGCCATAATAAGGAGCCATAGAGAAACGTTCTGAAATGTTGTATAACGTTTTTTTGTTCACTGGGCAGTTTGCAGGTGACCCTAGTACTGACCTCATCTCTAGTGTGCGCAGCCATTGAATTTCGCGGGGTGTGGCGAGACAAGCATTGATAACAACTATAGCACAATGGGTTTCACGATGCGCGACCTTGTTCAGAATAATGAGCGAGCTTTTAGACGCCAGTGAATCATTTCACAGCTGTCTGATTAGCAAAGTTGCAAATCTGAATATATGAACCAGCCACACTACCCACATCTCTCGTGACGTCATAATCTTATGACCTTTTGCCCAGCCACTCCTGACTTTGTGTCCAGTGACGTCAAACGGTCGTCAGACCAGCATTGTCCACAGGTAACCAAATTACTACAATTTACTGTTACAGAATATCGTATGCCACTTTAAATGTCAATTACCCCAGTGGAAACACGTGTGAGATACAGTATGCTAAATTATGCATACCTACGTCATTGACACCCTGCTGATTGAGCTGCAACCTCACCCTGCTGTGGTAGACTTACAGCATATCAAAGGCCTGTCCATCTCACACTGTGCCTATGTAATGTGGGATGTAAAAGAACCATTGTCTCGATAAAAGTGTAGGGACATGCAGCCACCTCATAGATTCGATCACCATCGCCGCCCCTGAAATGACCATAGCTATTGATTAGGGCGTAAAGCAACCCAACAACCAACCAACCAATCAACCAACGTCATTGACAATAATGCCATTTTCTATTATCATCGTATTTGTCATGCCTTGTCAACTAGGTTGGAATCAGCACGGTCAGCAGGAGTGAATGACTTTAAAAAGTAGCTTGACATTAACCATGACCCACCCACCTATATAAAGGCCAGAGTACCGGTCCTTACTCGCCCCGACTGTTGGTGGAGGGGCAATAAGCGTTAGGCCTTTAGATGCATGTTCTCGTGTGTATTGCATGTGGGTGCCAGTTGGTAGGTTTCTTTGGAGTAAGGCCAGCTGATAGTTCTCTGGAGTTGAAGCAATACTAATGTAAGGTCTCGTTGCTATAACTACATCATACTGTAGCACAGTTACATGAATCTGCTAACTTGATTTCATGAGGGGTTATGCGTCCACACTTTGATAGAAATCAGTCCCTGTACCTGGCCCTATACTACTCACAGACCCTGTACCAGGACCCTGTACCTGGTCCTATACTACTCACAGACCCTGTACCAGGACCCTGTACCTGGTCCTATACTACTCACAGACCCTGTACCTGGCCCTATACTACTCACAGACCCTGCACCTGGCCCTATACTACTCACAGACCCTGTACTCACAGACCCTGTACCTGGCCCTATACTACTCACAGACCCTGTACCTGGCCCTATACTACTCACAGACCCTGCACCTGGCCCTATACTACTCACAGACCCTGTACCTGGTCCTATACTACTCACAGACCCTGTACCTGGTCCCTGTACCTGGCCCTATACTACTCACAGACCCTGTACCTGGTCCTATACTACTCACAGACCCTGTACCTGGTCCCTGTACCTGGCCCTATAGTACTCACAGACCCTGTACCAGGTCCCAGTACCTGGTCCTATACTACTCACAGACCCTGTACCTGGTCCTATACTACTCACAGACCCTGTACCAGGTCCCAGTACCTGGTCCTATACTACTCACAGACCCAGTACCTGGTCCTATACTACTCACAGACCCTGTACCTGGTCCTATACTACTCACAGACCCTGTACCTGGCCCTATACAACTCACAGACCCTGTACCAGGTCCTATACTACTCACAGACCCTGTACCTGGCCCTATACTACTCACAGACCCTGTACCTGGCCCTATACTACTCAAAGACCCTGTACCTGGTCCTATACTACTCACAGACCCTGTACCTGGACCTATACTACTCACAGACCCTGTACCTGGCCCTATACTACTCACAGACCCTGTACCTGGCCCTATACTACTCACAGACCCTGTACCTGGTCCTATACTACTCACAGATCCTGTACCTGGCCCTATACTACTCACAGATCCTGTACCTGGCCCTATACTACTCACAGACCCTGTACCTGGTCCCTGAACCTGGTCCTATACTACTCACAGACCCTGTACCTGGCCCTATACTACTCACAGACCCTGTACCTGGTCCCTGTACCTGGCCCTATACTACTCACAGACCCTGTACCTGGTCCTATACTACTCACAGACCCTGTACCTGGTCCCTGTACCAGGCCCTATACTACTCACAGACCCTGTACCTAGCCCTATACTACTCACAGACCCTGTACCTGGTCCCTGTACCTGGCCCTATACTACTCACAGACCCTGTACCTGGTCCTATACTACTCACAGACCCTGTACCTGGCCCTATACTACTCACAGACCCTGTACCTGGTCCCTGTACCTGGCCCTATACTACTCACAGACCCTGTACCTGGTCCTATACTACTCACAGACCCTGTACCTGGTCCCTGTACCAGGCCCTATACTACTCACAGACCCTGTACCTGGCCCTATACTACTCACAGACCCTGTACCTGGTCCCTGTACCTGGCCCTATACTACTCACAGACCCTGTACCAGGTCCTATACTACTCACAGACCCTGTACCTGGCCCTATACTACTCACAGACCCTGTACCTGGCCCTATACTACTCAAAGACCCTGTACCTGGCCCTATACTACTCACAGACCCTGTACCTGGTCCTATACTACTCACAGATCCTGTACCTGGCCCTATACTACTCACAGACCCTGTACCAGGACCCTGTACCTGGTCCTATACTACTCACAGACCCTGTACCTGGCCCTATACAACTCACAGACCCTGTACCAGGTCCTATACTACTCACAGACCCTTACATGGTCCTATACTACTCACAGACCCTGTACCAGGTCCTATACTACTCACAGACCCTGTACCTGGCCCTATACTACTCACAGACCCTGTACCTGGCCCTATACTACTCACAGACCCTGTACCTGGCCCTATACTACTCACAGACCCTGTACCTAGTCCTATACTACTCACAGACCCTGTACCTGGTCCCTGTACCTAGTCCTATACTACTCACAGACCCTGTACCTGGTCCCTGTATCTGGTCCTATACTACTCACAGACCCTGTACCTAGTCCTATACTACTCACAGACCCTGTATCTGGTCCTATACTACTCACAGACCCTGTATCTGGTCCTATACTACTCACAGACCCTGTACCTGGTCCTATACTACTCACAGACCCTGTACCTGGCCCTATACTACTCACAGACCCTGTACCTGGTCCCTGTACCAGGTCCTATACTACTCACAGACCCTGTACCTGGCCCTATACTACTCACAGACCCTGTATCTGGTCCTATACTACTCACAGACCCTGTACCTGGTCCCTGTACCAGGTCCTATACTACTCACAGACCCTGTATCTGGTCCTATACTACTCACAGACCCTGTATCTGGTCCTATACTACTCACAGACCCTGTACCTGGCCCTATACTACTCACAGACCCTGTACCTGGTCCTATACTACTCACAGACCCTGTACCTGGTCCCTGTATCTGGTCCTATACTACTCACAGACCCTGTACCTGGCCCTATACTACTCACAGACCCTGTACCTGGTCCCTGTACCTGGCCCTATACTACTCACAGACCCTGTACCTGGCCCTATACTACTCACAGACCCTGTACCTGGTCCCTGTACCTGGCCCTATAGTACTCACAGACCCTGTACCTGGACCCTGTACCTGGTCCTATACCACTCACAGACCCTGTACCTGGTCCTATACTACTCACAGACCCTGTACCTGGTCCTATACCACTCACAGACCCTGTACCTGGTCCTATACTACTCACAGACCCTGTACCTGGTCCCTGTACCTGGTCCTATACCACTCACAGACCCTGTACCTGGTCCTATACTACTCACAGACCCTGTACCTGGTCCCTGGACCTGGCCCTATACTACTCACAGACCCTTACAAGGTCCCTTTTCTGCTCCCTGGCGGCAACAGCCGTATGCAGATAAAAAATCCCTCGCCCCCCTGACCGGGTCATGTTCTAACTGTACACAAACTCACATTAACATCAGGGGCGTGGCAACCGTGGGGGACGGGGGGACATGTCCCCCCCCCCCACTTTTGACCAACCCCAAAAAAGGTCAAACCAAAAAGGTCAAGTAAAAAGGGGTCAAAAAGGGTCAAAATACCCCTCAGTCCCCCCTACTTTGAGACTGCTTGCCACGCCCCTGGTTTAACATGTGAGTACAGATACACTATATCTTATATAATGTAGAGATGAACAATTCTGTTAATAATCTGAGCAATGGACTTTTAGATTCCATAGCAACAGGTTTCGCTGTTCGGTTAGCATTCTACTCAGTGTGTGGAGTCGATAGCATTGCCCCCACCCCCACACACCACACACAGTCATTTGAGCCTTTCTGGTGTTAAGTGGCTCGCAATCAAACTGTCTCTTCTAAAGCTGCTATATCTCAATTAACCGCGACCTTTAGTTTAAGTAGGGTCTGAATTACCCATAATCGCCATCATGTATTTTATACCTAGAGATCCTGTTAAATGTCCCAGTGATTTGGACTTGACCCACGGGACTTTGACCCCCACCCCCACCCCGTCCCCCAGACAAGCTGACCAAGCAGAAACTAGAGGTTAGATGAGAGATATCTACAGAGGAGTCTGATGGTTGAAGTTTAGGTGTACACTGAAAAAGTCAACTTGTCTCGAGACTCATCGAAGTGACTATCATAAAATAAACGAGTCAAAAGTTGTCTAACCTATCAGGTTACCATCAGGATAGAATCTGGAGCTGGCAAATGTTGGGTTTTGGGCTGACACATGCCAAGTGGGTCTTCTATCTCCATCTAGAAGACCCGCTTCCTTGTCACTTAGACAAAAATTTTACATGTTTATTTTATGACCGTCACCTTGAAGAGTCTGGAGACAAGTTTATTTTTTGAGTGTATCCCATGTGGGTGAGGGGATGGGGGGAGCAGAAAGAAACAGGGACGTGTAGGGATTGGGGGCAGGGGAGTGGGGGAGGGGGGCAGTCTATCAGAGATGCAGGGTCGGCCGATAGGTGGAGTCCACCTTATCTGCTGAGGCCGCCGCCGCACGTCGCCCCTATCGCCGGGCGCGTGTCGACTCGGCCATCTAGCTGTTAACCCTTTAATGGCGGCATAATGCTGCAATACATTATCCCTTTTGTCGTCATGATGCATGCATGCAGCCCAGGCAGGTTTAATCACCAGGACTGCATTCATGCGTCATGCAGACCCTTCAGGAAGGTATCAACTCCCTGCAATCGGAATGATGCTTGCATGCAGCCGTGGCGAGTTACTCACCAGGGCTGCATCATGACGACCAAGTGCACACTGCAGTAAAGCGCTATGCAGCCCCTGGAGGGCGGGAAGACGGGTGGCGCCGCCCTGGTGGTGACCCCCGGTGTCAGGGCGGCCATTGTTTGGTAATTGAGCAGGGACGGCGCGCCGCATAAAGGGAGTTGGACAGGGAGATGGATGTGTCTGTGGTGCGGCTGTGTGCTGTCTATGAAGCACCATGCTGCGAAATGTACCACGCTGAAGTGGTCAGTATAAGCTGAATATTTAGAATAAATGGTCAGGCCTCTATTACTGATATACGCTGTACAATTGATAGTTTTCATGTCATTCACAGTGTTTACATACATGGGAATTTCAAGGATTTCCCAAATGTCCTCTCTTGCCAGAATCGCGACCCATTTATCTTGAATATCCTCAATAATTGGGACATCTTTTCTCATGCTATGTATGCTCGAGATAACCCAAATTTAATCAGTGAAAAATGGCATATAAATATAATATTGTTGTGTTGGTATGCATGCCACTCCATAGGGTGGTACGGTAAGGTAGGGTTAGCATGATGTGGGTAGGGTGTGGGGCTGGGGTGGGCTGATCCAAAGCGTCACGTCACTACAGACATTAGGAACATTAAGCTACATGAACAGCCCACATACACCTATTTACATGGGGCTGTACTGGCCGTATGGTTGGATGGTCATCTGTAGATGTGCACAAGCCAACAGTTTTAGGGCCTTTTCAGTGGCGGATATAGGGTTTTAAAAGGGTGGGCGCTATTGGAAAACTCTTCCCAACCTTGAGCCACATTATACATTAAAAAAAAGTAAATACTACCCCAAAGCGAGCGCCCCCTTTAAATCCTCCACTGCATTCGTCCTCATAATTGATTAATGCAGCATTGGCGAGTCTACTCGACAGTACTGCATTCCTGCATTCATGCATCATGCCGACCCAATAGGGTTGATACACTCTTGAAGGGTCGGCATGATGCAAGTCTTGTTCTACGCTTTTTTTGCAACTTTGAAGAAGTTTTCGTATTTTATCCTTTCTTTTTTAGTGTCTTCGGATATGCTGGCTAGTACTTTCATGTTTAGATTTTTTAAATTTTAAAAAGTTAATTCTTTTAAAATCCGACCTACCGACACTACATTTTCTTGCCATGTTACCTGGTTTATGCTGAAACATACCTTTTTTTGCCTCAATCGCAGTGTTTGTTCAGTACCCTACTTTTGATGGGGTTCAGGGAGTCTATACTTGTTGAGCTGAAGCACGTGGTCACCTCTGGATGAGCCGTCGCACATCGGCAGATAACCCTTTAAGGGCCGCATACGTAGTTAGTGTACTTTGTTCATCTAACTATGCAATCTGGTCGGCATGATGCATGAATGCATCTGCTTGCAACTAACTGAGCACTGCATTCATCATGTTGACTGCGGGGTTGATGCCCCAATGCAGTATATATATGATGCACTCTCCGACACTGCATTGATGCATCATGACAACAAATGGACCGGACGCATCGAGGCATCATGCCGTCCTTAACGGGTTAAGAGCAGGCTAATCCATAGATATGGGAGATTGAACTAAGCAACATGTATACTCGTGTAAGTAGTCGCGGGTCACTGCCTTTCTATGCGTTTAACGACCGCTTTATTCAGCTACACACAGATGTTGGACGCCGAATTCTAAAACCAATCCAACAATATTATCCCAATCCAACAATACTATTAAGGTTAGTCGATTCAAATTGAAACAAAATGCAATGGCATTTGTAATGCTATTTCTATGTATACCAGCAGCTCCGCTGCCGGCGATAGTGGCGCGCGAAATTCGTGCAGACAGCGTTCATCTGACCTAGTACACTGCACTGTGGGAATGCCTTAGCCTATCACAAATAGGGTCGGTAGTGTCGTGAAACTCAGTTGAACTCAGAGAAAAGGATGGAAAGTGAGCAGACGAATTGCATTCTTGGGTATGCTCCCGATTTCCCTGTTGTTGTTTAATGATGCAAACTGGGAGCAATAGTAAAATCATTATTACCCCTTCCTTACCCACACCACACCACACATATCGTGCCACCCCAACCCTCCACCATTACATGCCCAGAGGGTAGCTTCCTGGCGTGCCAACTCGCCAAGAGCGCCGCTCCTGGGGTGGGGTGGGGGTGGGGGTGGGGGTGGGGGAGGCTCCCTTAGATTTATTATCTTACATCAGATACACAAACAGTGGGCTATGAGCTGCTCTCTGGTTACAGAGCAGCTCATGGAGCAGCTCACACCAACAGCACGGGTTAACCCTGTAAGGACAGCATACTGCTGTAATGGGATGTATACTTAGTTGGCATGATGCATGGATGCAGCTGTGAAGAGTCCACTCACCAGATTCGCCAGCGCTGCATCTATGCATCATGCCGACCCTTCAGATGTGTATCAACCTACGTGGGGGTTGGCATGATGCTTGAATGCAGCCCTGAAGAGTTACTCACCCAGGCTGCATGAATGCACAGTGACCAAAGGCATATCATAGAAAGTACTATGCGGTCCTTAAAGGGTTAATGTGGGTGGTGGATGTTTCAGGGTGGTAGGAGTCAGGGATCGAGCTAGTGGCCAAACATCTGTGCATGGTTCAGCCCAAGGATAGGCTTATTGACCAACTAATACAATTTACTCATATCTAGGTCGAAGTAAGTTTATTTTGTTAACACTACCATGCCCCCCACCACCTGGTAGATGCGATTAGACGTAGATGAGTAGATGTAACGACGCGATCACTTCACCCAACCCTATACTGGGCGAGAGATGTTCAAATATCAGAGATGAAAGGCTTCCAGATTTACCTGGATTTCAAGGTTTTCAATGTTCAACGGATCTATGTATTTAGCAGCAATGCATTTCTGATCAACTGCATTGCACGTCCGGTCTCGGCACTCTCAGGCAAAAACGCTGACTTGTCAAGGTAAAAACATCCCCCTTTTTATTTATGACAAGATCCCCACATTTTGGGAAATAGTGTAAAAAACACTTCCAATAATAGATATTATAGTCCAACTCTAGAAATCGGGAACCCATGGCTATTGCGAAAAAGCAAGGACTTAGATATGTGTAAAGTACATTACTCTTGAGCTCAAAAACAACAATGAATACACAAGTATGTGAATAAACTGTAAAAGTTTATGTATCTTATATTTATAGCTTAGGCCAAAAAAAGGTTTGTTTCAGGTAACCCGACCGACCCTATCAATCAATATAGGGGCGACCCTACGTTTCTTATGCAATTTTGAAGAAACTTCCGTATTTTTACCTTTTTTTGGTCAATTTTCGGGTCTTTGGACTGGCCGGCTGGTATTTTCATGTTAAAAAAAAAGTTTAAAAAAAGAAAAAAATCAGACCTACCGACCCTACATTTTCTGCACATGTCACCTGAAACAAACCTCTTTTTTTGGCCAAGGTAGATTCCAGGCCCACATATAACACGGCCCCTGTGTGCAGAAGTGAGCAGTTGTCACGTGACCGGGTGAGCAGCTCAACACTTACTCATGTAGAACATGGCTCAGATGTGACTCTTTGTGTGACCTGCATATACATGTGTAGCCTCTAAGGGCCATCTAGTGCTTTAATGTATCATGCCTTGAATATAGGCCTAATGCATGTATGCAGCCCTGGTGAGGAACTCGCCAGGGCTGCTGGCACACATCATACCAACCCTGCGAGGTTGCTTCATTCCCAATGGGTCGGTATGATGCATGAATGCAGCCCCGGCGAGCTACTTACCAGGGCTGCATTCATGCATCATGACGATAAAGGACATTGTACATTAAAGCGCTAGGCAGGCCTTAAAGGGTTATACATACAGACAGAATGGGAATCAGACATGGCATCTCTGACATACGGGCTCATGGGCATAGATAAAAAGACTTAGGTAAATGTCTGCAGCAAATCGTAAACACAGGGTGACATGTAACACCATGTTTACTGAGATGCCATGTCACTCATACTTAGCTATATACATGTACATCATACTGACCCAGCGGTAGACTTGCTGCTATACTAACACCCTGTATCTACTTGGACTATGTTGCCTATACCCTGAGAAGCCATATCAAGTGTCTAGGCCACATTTTTAAAATGTATTTTTCCAATATTACCGGGTTTGAAAAGATAGGGTCGGCAGGTCGAATTAAAGAAACACACCTTTCCTTAGGCATAACACGTTTGGGCAAAAAAATGTCAGGCCCCTTTTTACAGCAGTTTTAGGCAAAAATGCTGATATTGAAATCCAAATAAAAAAAATATCCACCCCCAAAATTGCATAAAAATCTCAGGTGTCGGTCCTGTTTGCTAGACATGAAACCAACATTTAGTGCTGCGTCACTGAGGCTTGGAAGGAGGCTGGCACAGGGAGGGCTCTCCTCCATAGATATTTCAAATCCCAACCATTTCATTATTAAAAAGTTGACTCGTCCCTGCCAATACATGTCGTGTGGGAGGGGCACCTCAGTGCTGTTGGAGTAAACATGGCATGTTTGACGACGTCCCCACACCATGTTGTTACTAGTGGTTGGCCTCCTGTTACCAACTTAGGGAGTGATCATTTTTTTAACAACAAGGGGGGGGGGGTGGTTGGTTTTCGCGTGGAGTGTGCGAAATTTTTTACACTCCTCCCAGTCAAGGGGTCGAAAGTTTTTACCCCCTCCCCACCTTACGGGTCGAAAATTGGTGCACGCACAGGCCCTTTGAGGCATAGTAACACGTTGGCTTTTTGGCTCAAAACAGGTTACATTTTTTTGACCCCCCCCCCCATGAGGGGTCCAAATTTTTTTCATCCCCCGGTCAAGGGGTCCAAACTTGTTTGCCCCTCCCCCCCCCCCCCGTTGATAAAAAATGATCACTCCCTGAAACCATTGTACGCTAGACACCCCCCCCCCCCGTGGTGCCATGTTAGTGGTAAATTTAAAATATAATCGTTACTTTTACCACCAATTCTTGCCTCCATGCTAGAAAGGTTTGAGGTGCTTTTTCTGGTCCAGTAATTCATAATTCATGTTTCTTTTATTAGTATAATCCAATTTAAAGTAAATGCAAAACGGGTTTTAAGTATTTTTTTCCCATAAAGTAAATACTCAAAGCTATACTGTTAAGCTATATATATGTGCAAAGGAATGTTGGGGATCACATTGGGTCACATTAGCATTGGATACCTGCATGGATTGAAGTAGTTCTTATGTTTGCAGTCTCAAAGACCAGAACGGTTTTGTCTGATCAGTAGATTAGTAGATGTAGATCCTCCAGGGGATGGCCATTCTCCTAACCCTGGTCCTTCCAGCAGCCCAGAACCCCTGCCGTCATAACATCCCCTGGAGATACCGGTAGGTCATACTTGCATAAAATATCCCATTGCTGTACTTGTGTCATTACAGTCTTACCGAGTACCTTAGACCATACTGTTGGCTGGGGCAATATTAGTCAGGTCTCGTGGTTTAGGTGTTTTAAAACACCGAGTTTGAGCTGTTTGAAAAAATCAAGTTAGAACTGCATGCAAACACCGAGTTTGAACGGCGTGAAGAGAGGATTCTCCCGCCATTACGGAAGAGCAGACGACTTTTAGCGCCGTTGTTGCGTCACGTTTTGCCGCTGGTGCGCGGCTGAAAAATAAACAAGCTCACCACGCCGGACGCTACCAGCGTCAGATATGACGTCATCAGACACAGTCAGAGTACCCCTACATTCAGACTGCAGCTCAGATCCTGATGGAAAAAGCCGAAGCCTCTGTGAGATATGTGCAATGCCTGCCCGTCTTATCATACATGTAGAGCGCCCGGGGAGCGTGGTATGCGGAATGGGTGTCAAAGACATGGGGCGGGCTGTGATCATCCCATAGGGTGGAGATAGATAGAGGATGATGTATCGGCTGTATTTACTAGGCTGGGGTTGATATTCACATCAATGGATGCACTAATATATCGTAAGGTCTGTCAGGGGAGACCAGGTAGAGGGAGAGTTGGGGGGGGGGGGGGGCTGGTAGGGAAAGGAAAGGCTGGGGCGTGCACAGAACATTAATGAAGAAGTCTGTTTAGGAAGGTGTTGGAACAGACGAGTAAAATGTAAGTGACATAGGTGGAAGATGTTTTAGACGTTCCCAGTAGCATACAGGATAGACGAGAGAAGAAAACAGACAGGGGTTACAGTAAAGAGGTTTGAGGCCTTATGACTGAGAAGAAGGGTTCTGAACCAGGGTACGGAACATGTACTCCACTCTGTTGAAAAATGTTGAAAGGAAGAAATGGACTATGAGAAAAGAGAGTAAGTGTAATAGACCCAGAAATAGGGTATCCAGATCGCAGGGCCCAATACCAGTATACTTATAGCAGCGTCTCCAGATGTCACGTGCTGTCACGCGCATGCGCAGCCGACACAACCACAGAGACCACTTCTATTTACATCCGGGTTCCTCCATAACACAGAGGCCCTGTCGTGCCTACACCCCCTACCAGGGGCTAATGCTCCATGCTCTCTCTTTGTGTTTCACCCCCTCGTCTTGGTCCAACATTTAGACTATCCCGCGGCGCATGCGTGATCACGAGAACGAGGCGGGACCAGAATGACACACGCCAGTAAGCAGCACTGCCCTCATCCCCCAGGGGGCTCACTGGCGCTTTATAAAGTGTAGGTACCAAATGCAAAACTACAGCCCCTACTATTTTGTCATTTGAGAGCCCCTTGAAAATGTGTACATGTATTATTTTTACAGCCCCCCTATTTTCTCAGAAGTCAGATAGTAGCTCCCAGTTAGAAGGCCTCTTTCATTTAACATTAGTTTTTTTTTTGGAATTACATAGATTACTCAAGTCATGTGTGAAAGGTACTGGTTAATTATTTCTATATCAATTATCACAGCCACTGATTCAGTACTTCTCAGTTATTGGCAGTCCTTTTTTTACTTTCATGCAACTGACAGCCCCTTTTTTCTTGCAACGACGCTTGCACACAAAGAGCTCTTCAGTGTTGTTACTAAAGTCGGTACCCATTCCTAAACTGAGTACCCCCCCCCCCCGGGGGACCTGATCCTTGGGTTGATGAAGGGTTTGGGTAGAACATGGCTGCTGTAGGCCAGCGATGGCCCAGTCTTATACCACAAACGTCACCATTCGGGCGGCTGGCACTAGCCATTTCAGAAACATTTTCTTATGGGCCTCTTTCAATTATTATGTATCGATAGATATCAATCATGCACTATTGTTAGAGTAGGTTAAATAACGATATAGAACATAGGGACATCGCTGCTGTAGTCGGTGGGGGCATATATCCACCAATCAATATTTGCTCCATGCACTAATACGATCTAATTATTTTGTTGCCCAGACCTTGGATCGCTCTTCACCTAGTTACATTTTTGTTACAGAGGATTCAATCTTTTTCTCACACGCTTCTCAATGCGGTATCACTATCTATACAAAACATGTTCTTCTTTATATCCCCATTAGGCAATTCTGATAGCTCAGTATCAATCGGAATCACTAATTGGCATAAGGGGGGGGGGAGGGTGAACATACGAATGAGGACATATGCTTCTAAAGAAATCATCTGATCATGACTAGTATTAGACCATTGTATGTATATAGATAAGATGGACAGTTATAGGGTATAAGAAAAGAAGCTATAAAACGCCTACATGTTTTCCCAGTACACCTCAGCCTACTATTTACTCCCAGGTGCTATTTTACAGTGTTACAATTCTGGTATGTCTTGTATCCCTATGAAGACATCTCTAGACATGAAGAGTCTGATCCATATGTAGCTTGTTAGCACCCCTGTTGCCCCCTGATACTTCCCCTGCCCCCACTAAGTAACACCACCTCCCCTCACCACCCCCAGCTGAAGGTGGGTGCTTATCAGTGCTTATCTATGAGTGTTAACATCTGCCAGGTCTTATCAACACGATTAGCTAAGGCAATGCACAGTGCGGCCAAACGTATTTATCCAGTAGCAACACAAGGTGGCACTACTAGAGGCTTGTAGATCTATTTACAGTATATTATGGTCATACATTATCTTACACGGGAATATTGCTGTTTGTAGATTTATACATGCCATAGACTCTTTCGGAATGTGTAATGTATGTACATGTGCTGACCATATTGAATTACATCACATAGGTAGCAAGTACAGGAATGACGGTCTTTAAGATTTTCCTGGATTTCATTTTCTTCTTACAATCGATGTTGCCAAGACCTAGAGTTATTCATAGAGGGGGAGCCTGGGAGGGGCCTATATTCTGAGACCTCCATTTGGATGTTTAAAGTTTTATCTTATTTTTTTAAATTATTTTTGGTACATCCATCCCTGCAAGTACATCATCCTCATTATGCACATAATATCTCCATATGTGAGTGCTGATAATTCTATTGGGCTGAGTTGAGCTGAGTTGATCTACTCCAGTTGTCTAAAACCTTATCACCACATCCTTGTGAGATGTACTCATACACCAGTGCATATCCATCTGACACATCTGAGGTAGGGCTAGATGAGTTATGTGTGCTTATAAACATGACCCATGGCTATCTCGTCTACAGCTGAGATTTACATGACACCAGTAGGGAGTCAGCACTTCAAGGTGTGGAGGTTACATGATGTAGCAGCCTGAACAGATGGATGCATGAATCAAGGACATTCACTCTCAAAAGGTTTAATGTACAGTTCTGCAGCTACACACAGAAAAGAAGTAGAATCACTGTGATTCCCGACTTGATCACTGAGGTAACTTTCCTCAGGACTCTAATGTGACTCCTCAACATTAGCAGGACTCTAAAATAACTCTATAATGACGCTATAATGACTCTGGTCTAAAACTCTCTAGTGATTGGGAGTTACTTTAGAGTTTTGGGGAGAGTTACCTCAGTGATCAGGGCTGGACTCCCATTTGAAACTTACAGTGATTCTACTTCTTATCTCTGTGTAATATATACAGAATGTATTCTGTGTAAGCTATACTTACTGGACAAGGCCTAGTGTCAGGGTACGTTTCGTGTAGATAGTTGCAGATGCAGCTGGTTAACAATTGTTTGTCTGACAGCTCTACACAGAGAGAAGAAACAGCGTCAAAAGGGAGTCCAGGCTGCCTCCAGAATGACTCCCCTGTTTAGGGGAGCCCAGGTCGCCTAAGGGAGCCTAGGTGACTCTCTGGCTGGCCTAAGAGTGTCACCTGGGGGAGTCAATCTCCTCTCTCTGTAATAATCTTCCAAGATATAATCACCCATGAGTTAATATGTCGAGGAGTGCATGGATCTGCCACCATGCCTCTGCCAGACAACAGCACTGTGTTTATACAATACCAGTAGTATTGTATGTATCGGAACGGGACTATAGTTAAGTACTGTTTATTACTCAATCGACCTGCAGCCAATCAGAGGCCTCCCTTTTGGCGGGAAATTCAAAAGCAGCCAATGAGAGGCCTCCCTTTTGGCGGGAAATTCAAATAGGTCACGTGACCGGAAGTGACCTACTTCCGGTCACGTGACCTTTGGGCGGGAAATTCAAATAGGTCACGTGACCGGAAGTGACCTACTTAAGAGGGTCACGTGACCACCATGTTGGCGGGAAATTCAAATAGGTCACGTGACGGGAAGTGACCTACTTAAGGGGGTCACGTGACTACTAGGTTGGCTTTCAAAATAAGTCACTTGAGATTTTGATGGATAAATAAATTTAAAAAAAGAAAAAAAAAGCAAGCTGAAAAAGCTTGCTAAAAAATAATTTAAAAAGCGGGAAATTCAAATAGGTCACGTGACCGGAAGTGACCTACTTAAGAGGGTCACGTGACCACCATGTTGGCGGGAAATTCAAATAGGTCACGTGACGGGAAGTGACCTACTTAAGGGGGTCACGTGACTACTAGGTTGGCTTTCAAAATAAGTCACTTGAGATTTTGATGGATAAATAAATTTAAAAAAAGAAAAAAAAAGCAAGCTGAAAAAGCTTGCTAAAAAATAATTTAAAAATGCGGCTCTTTTTTTCTAGGAGGGGGGGAGAGGGGCACTCTGGGGGGCACTCTTTAAGATGCATGGGGGGGGAGGGGGGGAGGGGCAGGGTTTTTTAAGAGTGAGACTCGCTTCTCTGCCCTCTCTAAAAGAGAGGGCAGAGAGGCGAGTCTACTTACAATGAAAGGTATCATGATCGCGTTTATGATGATGTGCATCATGATGTGACTATCTTACAACTCTATGAGAAATAAGCAAGACATGGGCGTACTTACACGGGCTATTTGTAAACTAATGAATGTGACTTCTTCGTTAAAATCAGTATCTACAACTCTTTTAAGCCTAAGGCTTTTTCTTGAGTTTATTCTTTTGTTCAATTTCGGGCCCACCTCAAAAGAGGAATAGGCCCTCTGTAGCACTTGTCGCTTGCTCATCAATCAGAGCCGGGGTGTAGAAGGCCCCTGCCCTGTCGGGTACGTTCTCCCTCTGGTACGTTTTTGGTTAGTTTGGAGCTCTCAGTCGACTGTCTTATCCACCTTAAAAAAACCAGACTTTCGGTGTCTCATGATAAAACTGGTGCCTTATACTAAGTGCTGGATTACTTTCTCATTTTTTTAGTGTTCTATCCGATGCTTATTTAATTTTTGCACTGATAAAAACGGTTAGCTTGTACAAACACGCGGTCTATTTAAGTGTTAAGTGTAGAAAATGAACAGAACAGTGCACAGAAAATAGAGCTACCGACTACATTTCGCCCAGTCACTCAGCGGAGAACAAAAGAACTACTGACGTAGTGTACCCGCTATTCCGACAGTTGGCGCCACCGTTATACTTTTCCCGCGTGCGACATGAAGCCCTGGGGCGGGTACTGGCTGTTTTGGTTGTAGGTACCGAAACATAAAAAACTACAGCCAGCCCAATGTCATGGTGAGACAGCTCTCTTATTTTTACCTTGAGTAGCGTCCGTAGGGCCTATGACAAAACCTAGTCCCGTACACTGAGCAGCTTGAGGTCTGAAGGCTCATACAGAAAAATGTGTGGGTGTGTGGGTGTGTGGGTTGCTTTACGCCTTAGTTAACAGCTATGGTCATTTCAAGAGCGGTGATGGTGATCGAATCTATTGGCCCTTTTACCGAGACAAGGGTTCTTTTACATCCCACACTACATAGCAGAGAGACGTCTAGCAGCCCCTAGAGGCCCCGCAGGGGGCTCGAGAGGTGCCGTGGAGAAGAGCAGATATCCACGAGAGGCCACGCCAACAACCAAATTCTATCTTTATTATCCCGCGAGAAAAGGAGATAAGGGTCAAGGTTATGAACTATCAAAAGATTTTAGAGTAAATTAAGTTATGAGATATTAATATAATGTACATATCTAGGGCCCGATATAGGGCCTCTGCAGATCCCCCTTCAGGGCCCCGATCCATGAGGTCTTAGAAACGGAGCTGGGTCATGTAACCAAGGGAGATCAGCAGTTGTTGATGTCGGCGCTGCCGATAACGCTGGTAAATGACCGTTTTACTCATGTTTAGAGTCAGAATAGCTTGAGTATTACTTGAATATCGAAGAGTAGAGGTCAAATTACCCCAGACAAGGTGTTTCCATCTAGAAATTCTCGACAGTATTTCCGAAAATTGCAAATATTGGTCCCAGCCCCACGGGGCCCCATACCGAGTATTAAAACTTTGAGATGCAACTTTCATTCATGCTGTTGACCAATCAGGGGGCTCTGTTTTTACGACCTTGACTACATAGTAAAAGTGATTGACAACGTCAGATATCACTTGACGACGTCAAATATCGATCTGATATTTGATCCCTTGATATTTGATTCAAAACCCACATCGAGTGGGATAAAGCCTTTTATCATCTTTTGATTGTGAGGCATACACTTTTCTTACACACAACAGCTGTCATCTATCAAGGGGCTCTGGATAGGGGGTCCCCATGTCGAATGTCGATCTTAGAAAATGACCATGTCACATGACAATGTCACTTAATAATGTTCATATCCCATGTCGATTTTAAGAAATGTTCATGTCACCTGTCACTATGATTTTTTGGGCCTCATGTCACTTGTCATTAGACCTCATGTCGTTTGTCGATTATAAGAAATGGTCATGTCACCATATCGAATTTAGCGGTCCACACCCATTATCAAGTGTCAGGGCATGTTGGCTGCTTGAACACGTAGTCTGTCATCACCCTTGTTTCTGTGCCTTATCTAAACAGGCAATTAGTGGCCGCTAGCCGAGAGTACCTCCCTGGTCGCCTCTCCCGAATCTGCTAGACGTCTCACTGATAGGAGTGTGTGGGTGTGTGGGTCTGTGTGTGTCTGTTCGGTCTGTGTGTGCACGCGTCTTGCACTCTAGTCTTGCGGACCACTGTTAAGCCTGTGGTTGGAGAGCGCGACATAGCCGCTTGCTACACTCTCTAAACAGAGGTCCGCAAGACTAGGCCGGATCGCGCTCTTGCTTAAAGGTGCACCTCAACTCAGTGCGCCTTTAACAGCCGCCCCAAATAGGTGAAGTTCTTGACGCGGCACAGCGCCTCCCACCAGTAGCCAATCAGCGCGCCGAACGCCGGACACACCTCCACCGTGTGAGCCTCTAAGTAGGTCACACGAATCATACTAAGATGCCGATCTCTTCTGTCGGTTCGTCGCGGTGGCCGTGAGTGATCGCACGGTCGCCAAGATTCACTGCCTTGATTGGCAGAGGGGGGGGCTGATTACCCCCCGTCGGATGAATTGCGGCGAAACCATAATCAATTTTTCGCTGTTTTAGATAAAAGAGATCCAGAGCTATCCGCTCGTCCAAGAATTATTTTTCTATCAGCCCGGGATCACCCTCAAATTAAGGCCTAAAGTCCAAAAACCCAAAAATTTTTCCCTATGGGATTTCAGTGTCTAAGCGTTTTTTGCAGCCCCAAGGAGCAGCTCACGGGCTCGAACCCTGTAAACGCTTTGACGCGCTTTCGTCGCCTTAGGCGACGTAGACCTACCCTATTTTTTTTTGGACCATGTTACCTGAACACGGATTATTTTTTTGTTTGGCCCAATGAGCTCACAGCTAGACTAGATACCTCATGTTTTGGATTGGAGAAATCAGCAGAGCAATAAAAAGCGCGGTGAGGCTAGTGTGGCCCCTGTGAGTTGTAAAATTGGTGCTAAATGTGGTAACCAGGCGGATGCTGAGTTCATTGATATTGTCCGTTAATGATACTTAAGGTGGGTGTTGTCTAAAGTTTTAATTGATATTACCAATGTGGCCAATAATGACTTCACAGTTGGGGCCCTCGCCCGCAGGTCCCAGATTCAGGGTATTCTTTGTTTATTGTGTGGCCCCTAAAGAGGGGCCGACTAACTCTTTAGAGTTAGTTAGATGCTGCCACTGTGCTATGCAACAGCAGCTATTAATTACGCTTCATGTTGGGCGGCATGGATCACTTGATGGGTGATACCTCAAAGCTCAAACACGGCAGAGCCGTGTGTGGCATGCGAGGACCAGTGGGTCAGGGGTGATCCGTTGCAAACAGAATGCTGATCCGTGTGAGGTTCTGACTTTCTATAGTTTTTTATAAAGCCTTAGATATGGTGTGGTATTTTTCATCTCGCTATAGTTTAGTTGGTATTTAAGGAAACCGCCTCATTTCTATCAGAAATACACAATATTGAATTGTTTTTTATATTTTAATATATTAGAAGCGCGCTTTGTTGCCTATGTAGCTCATTATGCGTTGAAATGTTCGCGAGCATCGTAGGAATGTACAAAACCCCTATTGTGGCACCATCTGACGAAAGAGCGGAGAACTATACTAGCGCGTTTCGTTATTCACATCTTTTGACAGGGACTTGGTTGGTGGCTTTACGCCCTAATTAACAGCTGAAGTCATTTCAAGGGGGGTGATAGTGATCGAATCTATGGATACCTGAAGGTGGAAAGCACACACCCTACACTTTTACCGAGGCAATGGTGGTGCTGCTCAAAGGGTGTGGCGAGCTAGACTGGAGGATGTAATAACTAAGCAGCAGAAGGACCAAAAAGACAATCTCGTAGTAGTAGGTCTACTTAGATCTTGAGTAGCCGCCCTTGTGGTTATAATTACCTAGACTAGTTGGCTCTGCCAGCCTGGTCAAGTGAAAATTGGTAAGGAGACTATGAACTAAGCTAACATCTCATAAGTATTAGTTACCACCCCCTCACACCCGTTTAACAACGGATTCAGGGTCTAATTATGGAGACCCTAGAGTAAGATTAACAATATATCCCAATGTCTGTAGTAGACATTTACGACATGCAACCTGCCCCCTAGAAGGGATAGATCTGACCACAAGTCCGCAATATGGGACTCCCCCTCTGAGAGTATCAAGGTTTGCGTATAGTCTCTTGCAGGTTAATCTGTTATCTACCCCTTTGTCGACTTCGCCAAAATCCTGGGAGATTCACTTTAAACCTAAGGTCTACCCTTTTTATTCTTTGTTTATTGTGTGGCCCCTAAAGAGGGGCCGCGGTGTTGATTAATTACACCACATGTTAAGCAACATGAGATCAAACCTTCCTCAAAAGCGACAAGGCTCAGAGTCCTGTTGGACGGGAACCCTGTGTGGCATTTCAAGACGAATGGTTGAGTGATCTGTTGCAGATGCCGTTCCGTGAGAAGTTCTGACTTTATATAGCTTTTATATCGCTTTAGATATGGTGTAGTATTTTCAATCTCACTATAGTTTAGTTGATATTTCAAAGAATCTGCCTCATTCTATCAGAAATACACAGCGTTGACATGTTTCTTATATTCAATATATTAGAAGTGTGCTTTGTTGCTTATTATAGGTCATTATGCGTTTAAAATGTTCGCGAGTATCGTGGAAATGTACAAAAACCCTTTTGTGGCGTCATCTGACGAAAAGAGCGGAGAACTACACTAGAGCATGTAATGGCCAGACCAGCAGGCGGCAGCAGAGTGGTCAAAAGACAATCTCGTAGTAGTAGGTCTACTTGCATGTTGAGTAGCCACCCTTGTGGTTGTAATTACCTTGACCACAGGTCCGCAATATGGAGCTCCCCCTCTGAGAGTATCAAGGTTTGCGTATAGTCTCCTGCAGTTTAATCTGTTATCTCCTCCTTTGTCGACCTCGCCAAAATCCTGGGAGATTCACTTTAAACCTAAGTCCTACCCTTTTTTATTCTTTGTTTATTGTGTGGCCCCTAAAGAGGGGCCGCGGTGTTGATTAATTACACCACATGTTAAGCAGCATGAGATCAAACCTCCTCAAAAGCGTCAAGGCTCAAAGTCCTGTTGGACGGGAACCCTGTGTTGCTTTCGAGGACGAATGGTTGAGTGATCCTACCGATCCGTCAGAGGTTCTGACTTTATATAGCTTTTATATCGCTTTAGATATGGTGTAGTATTTTCAATCTCACTATAGTTTAGTTGATATTTCAAAGAATCTGCCTCATTCTATCAGAAATACACAACGTTGACATGTTTCTTATATTCAATATATTAGAAGTGTGCTTTGTTGCTTATTATAGGTCATTATGCGTTTAAAATGTTCGCGAGTATCGTGGAAATGTACAAAAACCCTATTGTGGCGTCATCTGACGAAAAGAGCGGAGAACTATACTAGAGCATGTAATCGCCAGACCAGCAGGCGGCGGCAGAGTGGTCAAAAGTCAATCTCGTAGTAGTAGGTCTACTTGCATGTTGAGTAGCCCCCCTTGTGGTTGTAATTACCTAGCCTAGTTGACCCTGCCGGCCTGGTCAAGTGAAATTAGTAAGGAGACCACCCATTAACGTGCTCCACAGTCTTTAGACAGTTAAGACTATAGTCAAGACTGGAGAATTTGGCGAGACGCCCCTCTGGGAGGTCATAATCCTCAATGTTAGGTGTTAGCTCATTAACATCAGATACCATATTAACAACCCATTTAAATGTTCATTTTAATAGCAACTCACCCTATTCTGACAAAATCCTATTAGCAGGTAACCTCTGTGTAAACCATACTGCAAACATCTGCTACTTCCAGCGTCTGCCTCGTGACTGATAGTGTACAACAAGACGAAGTGGGCAGAGATTAGAAAAAATGAAGCTCTTTATATAGCCGAGAGAGCAGCTAATCTGGATGTTCTAAGCTTGTTTTCACCTAGAGCTCCAACCCTCTTCCAGAGAGAATCAAATCGCTTTTCACCTGAACCCTTCCACCCCTAATCCATCAGCATGAAAAGAGAATTAACGAGTGTAACGTGCGCTACATGTATATGGGATTATAGCTGGTGAAGAGATAAAGCCGAGTCACCTGTGTATACAAAGACTACAGGGGGTGATTAACGACAGGTGTGACGCGCCAGCCCGTGAACGGATTAAGCCAAAAAAAAATAAAAAGGTATGTTTCAGGTAACATGGGCAGAAAGACTGGAGTCGGTAGGTCGGATTTTTATTTTATTTTATTTTATTTTTTTAACATGAAAGTACTAGCCATCCTCCGTGGAAATTCTAAAAATGACCCAAAAAGTATAAAAATATGAAATTTTCTTCAAACTTGCTTAAAAAAAACCGTAGGGTCGACCCTGTTTTGCTAGGGTTGGTCGGGTGACCTGAAACAAACCTTTTTTTTTATTTGGCCTTATCTTTCAAGCTGACGCTTAAATTCAACTAGCCAGCCGCCGTCCACACCACTCACTGCGACAAGAGGAGGTGCTGTTGTTTTACACTTGAGTCGCTTACCACACGGTCTCTACCTCACAGACAGACACGCGCCCCCTGTAGCTTTTTTTTGTTTTTTTTTGTATACACACGCTAATCTCATAACCCCCTTATCCGTTATACAGGTAACGAGTATTCTCTTTTAAAATAGCTGCCAGTCAGCTTAGCTCTAGAAGCAAGAAGGCGTGTATAGGTGCCTTATAAGTCGGCAGGGGGTAAATACTAGTGAAAAAGGAAGGCAGGTGTGCAGGTAGCTTTTCTAACAGACACGTGTGTGCACTAAGCTGCTTAAGTCTAAACCCTCCCGCAGTAGTCAGGTGGCATGTGAAAACTTACTTAACTGATCTCTTACATTGAGTAGAGTCTCTGTGCTGAGAGAGCCTTTTCAGCCGTTTAAGAGGATTAACTAGGACAGGGTACATAAGGAGTGAAACGCCGAATAGCGGCTACTCAGTCTCGTGCAGCACAAGCAGCAGCATCTAGCAGCGGCTTCAGCAGCAGCTGCACGTGCAGCACAAGCAGCTGGCAGCGACTTCAGCAGCACAAGCAGCACGAGCAGCACAAGCCGTAGCATTTGTCAGCAGCATCCGTGACATCGTCAGCAGCAGCCCCCATGACCTTGTCAGCAGCACAAGCAGCCAGCAGCTGCTGGCAGCTGCTTCAGCAGCTGCTGGCAGCTGCTGCACGAGCAGTAGCACAAGCAGTAGCATCTGTCAGCAGCAGCAGCAGCAGCACAAGCAGCCAGCAGCTGCTGCATGAGCAGCACAAGCAGCACAAGCAGCAGCACCGACAGCAGCAGCAGCAGCAGCAGCGGTGTGGACCACTAAAGTCGAGATGAAGCCTAGTGACATTTGACATGAAGCTTGAAAAACACAGTGACAGGTGACATGAGCAATTCTTAAAATCGACATGAGATATGAGCATAATTAAGCGACATCGACATGCGCCATGGCTATTTTTTAAGACAAACATCATATGTCATAGCCTCCTCATCCAAACCTCCACTAGTAGTGCTCTATAAGCGCAAGCTGTAAACCCTCTCCTCCCCTCGTGCACACAGGCGAATTATCAGAGTCAGCCAATGGTGTCAATACCCCTCTCATACAAGGGTCGGGCGCTGCTGGACTATAATAGATGAGTCAAGGACCGTTCTACTGAGGGTCAGGCAGGCTAAGTCGGACATTCAATGACAGGTAGGTCTTTGACAACCTTGCTTGAAAGTCTGGACAGCATTGACAGACTGGGGCATAAGGATCTCGCATGGTCAGACTTTCAAGCAAGTTTTGCTAAAGTCGCGTTATTGAATGTCCGACCTAGCCTGACCCACAGTAGAACGGTCCTTGACCCGTCTATTATAGTCCAGCAGTGCCCGACCCTTGGCTGAGAGCAGTTTAAGCGCCATTGGGTGTCTCTGATATTTGCCTCTGTGTAAGATGAGAAAAAAAGTCTGTTGAAAGACTATATTTCAAGCCAGAAAACTGTAATTAGCTTTCCAAGTTGTTTATTTAACAATATCTTAGCCTAGCAAGCAGCTGTCAGATGTCATCTAAGAAAAAAATGTGAGCTGTTAATAGATTCAAGAGAAATTAGTTTACAAATAGCCCGTGTAAGTACGCCCATGTCTTGCTTATTTCTCATAGGGTTGTAAGATAGTCACATCATGATGCACATCATCATAAACGCGATCATGATACCTTTCATTGTAAGTAGACTCGCCTCTCTGCCCTCTCTTTTAGAGAGGGCAGAGAAGCGAGTCTCACTCTTAAAAAACCCTCCCCCTCCCCCCCCTCCCCCCCCATGCATCTTAAAGAGTGCCCCCCAGAGTGCCCCTCTCCCCCCCTCCTAGAAAAAAAGAGCCGCATTTTTAAATTATTTTTTAGCAAGCTTTTTCAGCTTGCTTTTTTTTTCTTTTTTTAAATTTATTTATCCATCAAAATCTCAAGTGACTTATTTTGAAAGCCAACCTAGTAGTCACGTGACCCCCTTAAGTAGGTCACTTCCCGTCACGTGACCTATTTGAATTTCCCGCCAACATGGTGGTCACGTGACCCTCTTAAGTAGGTCACTTCCGGTCACGTGACCTATTTGAATTTCCCGCCCAAAGGTCACGTGACCGGAAGTAGGTCACTTCCGGTCACGTGACCTATTTGAATTTCCCGCCAAAAGGGAGGCCTCTCATTGGCTGCTTTTGAATTTCCCGCCAAAAGGGAGGCCTCTGATTGGCTGCAGGTCGATTGAGTAATAAACAGTACTTAACTATAGTCCCGTTCCGATACATACTATACTACTAATACCACCCCACCTGCTACAGTGTGTATGTTTTGTCTCCTCTGAGGGAATGCATACACGTCTCTACCAGAAGGGCAATTTTTCATTCATATGTAAGAAGGAGAAAGAAAACACTAGTAGGAAATACAAGTACAAGTATTCGTAGATAACCACCGATTGAGAGTCAGAGGTGGGGAGCAGATAGTGTCTGTCGGCGTGGTGTTTATATGGACTGATAAGGAGGAAGACATGCTGCGCCCCTGGACAAGGTACCAGGGTATCAGAATTAAGATGCCAGACCCAGACTTGGGGCTGATACAGTAGGGAAGGTCCTGGGGTCAATCTAATATTTTTTCCATGTAAATTATTGAGTCTGAGATTGTATGTATATGATGCAGGTGGCTTTGCCATGGTTATTCTAGCTGAGACGGAACAGTCAGAATAAAAGCTGAATCATCACTTTTATAATTATCATAATGCCAGCTCTCCAATCATTCCATGATAGCCTTAAAGCCCCAGCGCCCCTATATAGAGCACTGAGCACCTGTCCCGACTCCACTCGGACTGTCGCTGGAGGGGTACCGAGATCTGCACCTATAACCCTTTAAACACAACATAATGCCTCAATGCGTGAGGCCCTTTTGTCGTCATGATGCATGAATGCAGCCCTGGTGAGTACTCCAATGCAACACCAGCGAGTTACTCACCGGGGCTGCACTGGTGCATCAAGACAACATCTAAGTGATGTTTTCATGACACAGGAATAATGAATGGTCTCATGCATACACATCTGAAAGCGAGATCTTTATTGGGATTTTATATATATCATCTGACCTTCCATCAGTGCAAAACCACTAAAACAATCTCAATATTGAAAGAGTCTATAATCACCCACTTATGTGTATGGGGGAAGGTGATTTTATGCACCTTCTGTTCATACTCATAGTGTGCTGCCTAAACTGTGACGTCCTACAGACCTGGAAATATTAAACCAGACTCTAGGAACTTTGCCCCTGTCCGAAGCACTTTGGTATTGGAGGGGGGAGACACTCTGCTTGCTGGTAGGGGTCCTGACGGCCACTATTAGTCTCTTCTCTTTGCGTCCACTCCAATTTGGTGAGTGATAAATAGGGCAGGGCTATGATAGTGAGTGGAGTCTGCCTGGCCAAAAGTGAGCAGACAAAAAGCGCCGCCATGAGACATTGGCGTGTGATTGGGGTTATTCCCGGTGTGGGTGAGGGGGAGAGAATACCCGTCAATGCTGCATGGGAGTTGGACGAGATATATTGTGGTTAACCCTTTAACGGTTGCATAGTGCTTTAATGTCTTGTGCCCTTCGTTTTGGTGCATGGATGCAGCACTGGTGATTAACTGAGAGTAACTCGCCAGTGCTGCATTTTAAACTTAAAGCATCATGGGTTGCTACACTCTCTAAGTGTTAGCATGATGCATGAATGCAGCCATGGAGAGCACACTCGGCAGGACTGCATTGGCCTGATGAAAAAAGGCATGGTGTATTAAAGCACTATGCCGTCATCAAAGGGATAAGGAATGTATTTTGTGGACTGACATAGATGGTTGGGGTCTGTCTAGAGTTAACCCAATGATAGAACCTTGCCCCATTGGGATTGGGTTTGTGATAGCCGCATTGACCCTCTACCCACCCCTCACTAACCCCCTGCCCTCTCATCCCACTCCTCCAGAACAAAGACTGCCACCTGCCCTCCAGGAGATTCACCTCCAGGCATCTCCTGGATGGTTAACAACCTAAATGTGCCCTACACATGTAGAAACCAGCCCTGAATGTGGGATTAGGAGCCACCTCTTGTGGATGTAAACCTGTTCGGCCCTTGTCAGCATTCCTGGAGGTTTCAGGGTGAGGGCGGTGACGGTTGGTTTCTCGGATTTAGCTGCGGTGTTTTCCCAGTAAATAAAGCACTGGAGCCTTGTATATTATGGATGTGGGTTAATTTGAAGCAGGTATGGCAACAACGGAGTTGTTAACCCTTAAATATGGGCATTAGTGATTTAATGATCAATAAGCATCATGCCAACCCCTGTGGGACTGAGACACTCCCGAGGGGTTATCACGGCTGCATTCATGCTAGGATATAACACATTAAAGCATCATGTAGCCCTTAAAGGGTTATGGGTCACGGTAGTCACCCTGACACGTGTGTGTGGACATGTATTTGAAGCCCTGATTGGCAGTCCTCACCCCATGTCACCTGGTCATTGCTAACACCAACACACATATGAGTATCAGTTAAGGACATGGTAGTACATGACCTAGCCAGCCATAATATATGCAAGGCTTCCCAGGGGCTTGGAGGTCAGGCTAATAGATTTCAGTAGTGGGTCAGGGGGGAAAAATATGACGTTTGTTACAATAAAATCTACTACAATTTGCTGCCTCATGTCACACTGCTTTAGGTTATTAACAGTTTCCAAAGAGCAAGGCAATCGACGTTGTCTCATTACTAAGCCTTACTGACCTGTTCCTGTTCCATTTCAGTGCATGTTGCTAGAATGTGTATCCAAAATGAGCAGGTACAGTAGAACAAGATCCACTATATTGTCATCATTTAAGCAGACCAATAGATCCTCTATACATCAATAGCATGATCTGGTAATTGTTAAAAAGATTGACCATACAGAACAATATGGCTAACTACAATCAGTGTCTAACGACACATAATACCATATATACCTTCCCCATGATCATATTCACTATAATATCAAAGACCTGTAATATAATAAGACTACAGTGAATAACATAGAGAACATATTGCAAGCCGCATCGGCTAGATCTTCACCTCAATCTTACTGTGCATGCTGCTGTCAACTTATTTATGGTGTTATGTATAGCTCTCTATAGACTATATAGACATACCGCCGCATAATATCATACATCATACGGACCCCCTAGGTGTACTTCTTCAGATAAGAGTAGATCTATTTCTTCACAAAGATATATCAATCCTGCTTCAGCCCAATGGCAAAATGAACTGTAGTTGAACGCCGTACCAGAGGGTCATGGCTGCATCATAGCCTCAAGAAAACTATAGCTGTAACGTAGGTTGGACATATTTCTTGAGCTAAAATCAGAATCTTGAATACAAGTTTACTAGTACCAAAAAGCAAATTAGACAGGTTTCCCCACCTTTTGAGATTTCTATGTAAAGGAAATGCAAACTAGAAATTATATTTCTAGAAGGGACTTTACGACAACTGCTTATGAGCATAGAACGGATTTCTACATGTAGAAGTCATGTAGGCTACTGCACATACCGAGAGTGCCCGTATGAAAAATGGAAAATATCTGCCAATGACTCAGCGTTCTTTCACCTGGTCACGTGACGAGAACGCCTCCTGTCCATCGATCCCCGGATGTCGACTGCTTGTTCCCGGCGTGGTCTTGGCTATAGGTAGGTTGGGGAAGGGGAAGAACCAGCGGCAGGAATTCGATAGACGCTCCATTTTGAATATGAGCTAGCGTTCCTGTAGGCAGCAGACGACCCCTACTGGGGACCATTGGAATTTGGCGCTATCTGGTAAGCTGGTTAGCTGGTTAGCACTAGGGTAGATTCACCATGAGTCGGACATAATCTTAATTACATGTATGCATAGTATGGTAATGCATCTAGTTGTTCTTTGTCTATCAGAATATCACTGACAATGACATTTACTTTTAGGCCAAAAAAAAGGTTTGTTTCAGGTCACCCGACCGACCCTATCTTAGAAACAGGGTCGACCCTACGTTTTATTATGCAATTTTGAAAAAATCTTATATTTTTATACTTTTTTGGGGTCAATTTTGAATTTACACAATTTTGGAAAAAAATATCCCGTTTTTACACTTTTTCGGGGGTCAATTTTAGAGAGAATCAAAAAAAAATAAAAAAATAAAAAAATAAGTCATCCGACCTACCGACCCTAGTGTTTCTTCCCATGTTACCTGAAACAAAACCTTTTTTTTTATTGGCCTTATACAAAAATATAGGTCCAAACATTTTTTGTTTAACACAAAATTTATTCGTTTTCATGATACTTGAATAACATAAATCAGAGTTTATGTATTATGCGTGACTCATGGTGAATCTACCCTACCAGGTACATGGTGTCTATAAGAATAATGATCTATTGTTATTTCATGGCGGATACAATGATCACTATGCTTAAGTACTAGAAATCCCGTATCCCATTCCCCCCATGGGATACAATGTTCCTGTATCACATGGCCTATGACATCATCATTTGTTCAAATTCTTATGGCCATTTATATGTAATTTAACATATTTTTAAGGTTAAAAACCATGAAATAAAGGCAAAGGCCCATGGTCAGAGAATTTTTGGTATCGTTCCCCCCTCGGTGGGGCTGGGGCGCATCCCACTCAGCCTGCGGCTTCGTGGGATACTGCCCCAGCCCCACCTCAGGGGGAACGATACCAAAATATCCTCTGGCCATGGGCCTTTGTCTATGTATCCATGTATATGCAGTCTGATCAAATAGGGACATCCAAGAAATTATTTCATGGTGGATACGATGACCACTATGCTTAAGTACTAGAATTCCTGTATCCCATGCCCCCCATGGGATACGGTGTTCCCATATCCCATGGCATGTGACGTCATCATTTGTTCAAATTATCAAGGCCTCTTGGGGGAACGATACCAAAATATCCTCTGGCCATGGGCTCTGTATTTTTGGTTTCACTATATATCCTACAGTGTAAAATCCCTATGGACCAAATTCCCATTGTACATTTATACCATACACATTACAGTACTAACTTACACACCACTATACGGCAGTCCCCTGTGGGGCGCCGACTGCCCTGATAGGGCCTGAATTGGCTTGATCCTCCAGGTCCTGGCAGCATGATCCTGGTCAGAGCTCTGGATCCCACGTCTGGATCCTATAGTATTGACCCTTTAAGGACGACATGATGCCTCACGGCTTCATGTCCATTTGTCACCACGTGTCCCAATGCAGTGCCATGCAGTGAGTAGCTCATGAGTGCATCATGCCATCCCTTTAGGAGTGTATCAACCCTATATGGTCAGCAGTATGGATAAATACAGGCTGCCTTAATGCATCATGGCGACAAAGGGTATATGTTTTAAAGCAGTATGTTGCCCTTAAAGGGTTAAAGGCCCGAGTGTGGTCCTGGAGGGGGGGTATAGGGCATTAGGGGGCGGCACAAAGGGCGGCCATGGCTGACCTGGGGCTTTGTGGCGGCGTCTGTCCCGTGTCCACTCGGTCCCCAGGACAGCCCTATGGTCAGTCCCGGTTACCCTTCAGGGAACAATCATTACTCATTATCAGGATAAGGGAACTGCAGTATAACGGTGTGTATTCACGGTACAATATGTAATTTGTGATTTGTCGAACTGGGGTATTAGATAAGACCAGATTGGTGATCAAAATATGAATCACTCATTGCATAATAGAAAATGATGATACAGCGGGGGGGGGGGGCTATTAGGAATATGACAAACCAATTATCTCCATTATCCCCCACGAATTTAGAAGTACTTTAGTTCATGTAGTTATCTAAAACAAAACACCTCGTTTGGTTGGAGTATTCCTTTCTATATTCATAAATAAGTACCACCATGGTTGTTACTATACTAGTTTCCCATATGTAGAGACAGTCCACTGTATCAATTCTTTTATGATTTGATTATTTCAGGCTATACCAAACCTTTTGATCCCATCTGTGTATTGGGTCATATACATTGTTACCCCAGGTCCCTTTTGACTGTGATGTCCCCGTGTAACATAGGACAGATGAGACCAGCGTTTGACCTACGAAACCAAAGACCTGGTTATTTCCCCAGTGTCAGTGTGTGTATGCTACGTGGGAGTAGAATACCCTAGGGCTTTGAGACTAAAACCAATGGCAGTTCATTTCATGTATATCTCTTTCCCCCAGTGGACAGTGTAAACAAATAGATATATACCTACGAATACAGGAAGGGTCTAAAAGCGGATTGACCAGTCCTATTTTCTGACAGTTCAAATTTTACCGACAGTGCAAAAAAGACACCGGAGTGTTTACTTGTTCAAGTAAGATTCATCCAATTAGTACAGTCAACTCCCTCTATTCCGGCCACCCTTGGGACTTTCCAAAAGTGGCCGCATTAGTGGGGTGGCCGCAATAGGGAGAGTCAATGATAAGGCATACAATGTCTAAATAGCTTATTCAAACTGGCATTAAAACACATGTACCGGTATCAATTAGTGTTTAATTTTTGTTTTTAAAGCGTCCAAATACTAATTATGCTGAGGAATATGAAACAAAATGAATGTGCATGTACATCTTGTACCCCCCTAAATACTATCCGTCCGCTGTCCAGTACAATAGGGTATTAGGGTAGACTAACCCCAGAGAAGCCCAACACCCACCCCTTTGATATGGCTAGCTCAGCGATCTACGTTTGATGGTTTGGAAGAGGTGGGGAGGGCACCTGGGAGGCCAGGGCTGTATTATGGCTTCAGGTGAGTTGGGACACACGAGGGGAGAGCCCCCCCCCCCCCCCCGCAACAAACACCCTGTACCGGGCCTTTTGTGTTATGACTAGGTGTGACAACAAGTGCATGACAGGAGTCGCTCACCTAACTATCCACCCTTAACACCCCACCCCACCCCAGCCCCCACTCCCAACCACCCACCTCCACACATGTGCGGTAGTGTCACAAATGGAGTGATTTTCAACTTTAAAATGATGCCGAATGGCATCACACATTCTGGGCCACGTGATGCCAATTGGCATCATCTGTCAGAATCTATAAAAAAAATAAGTTATATGAAGATTACTTCACTTTAAAAATGTATGGGAAAAATCGGGGGTGAGCATTTTGTATAATATTATGACCAAAAGTTCGATATAACAGTGCCCCTTACAACATGTTTACCCCTTGCATATGGATTTATGTAGACTGTGGATGTACATTTATTTCAAAGTGGCCGCATTAGAGGAAGAAAACTACCCTTTGGGACTGGAAAAAAGGTGGCCGCAGGGCGAGGTGGCCGCATTAGAGGGGTGGCCGCTATAGGGGGAGTTTTGTACATTAAAATAAAGAGGAAAACGATTGGTACTTTCCAAAAATGGCCTTAATGGCGGGGTGGCCGTACTGGAGGGGTGGCCGTTAGGAGGGAGTTGACTGTAGTGTTTTTATAAGTACCGGTACACTGAGTAGCACCCAATTCTATTTATCTATAGTAATTGGCCTGGAAACTAAATATAGTTTAGTATACTGTCAGTATATATTTTAAAAGGCCTAGCCCCGACAATACAGTGTAAGCCTAATGTTTAGATGTTTATGCTATCTTATCAACTCAACACCTATCTTTATATAATGATTCAGTATTGGCTCTATGCGCATGATCACATAACAGGAAGTGGTGCATACCCGACTTCCGGTAAACAATTCCGGTAAAATCCTAGCGTAGAACTAGGTATCCCAGGAGGTTTGAAGATATTATTGTTGCATATGTGGAAACTAGCCAGGTTGATAGACATTGTTAAATGAGGAAAAACGGTCTTTATATGATACAGATCGGTCAAGCGGTTTAGATTTGGGAGCCATTTGAAAGTGTCTTGGTAAGGTCTGGACTTAGGCAGATTTGGCCCCTCTCCTCAAGCTTATTATGCATGCATATTATAAGCATTCTGTATCATCTGGGAAAAGAAATAGATTGTGTAACCTGATTGGATCTTGATCACAGCATATATCTCCCTATCTCAATGAGGAATCAATGAGTTTATGCATCAAATTTCATTTTTACAGGCCCTCAAAATTGTGATATATTGCATGAAAGTCATAGTTTTTACACAGAGATGTGCAAAATATTGCAAGTTTGGTAGTGTCTGATTTTACCAATATGTCAGATACACCTTTGGTTCTCAGGAAATCCCTTCCATAGGTAATGGAGACCATGCTCATTTTTTTTTCTGCTCTGGGAAATCAAGGTTAACTTCAGAATTATCATTTAAAAATGAAGAAAACATTAGCTTTCCCATTGTCCCTGAATAGTGAAAATGACCCAACTCCAAATCAACACCACACAACTATTGTTTGATGTATTAAGTTGAATTTTGTCATAGGCATAGGTCAATATGGTATACATCAGCCCAAAACACCCTTTACCATTTAAAGGTATTACATAATTATGAGTGATGTGATGAATATCATGAAATTCCCTGAAATGGCTGAAATATCACTAGTATGGGCCTACTTAACAGCATCTTTGGACAAAATTTCTTCTTGACCTCTGCATCCAACTTTTAATATCAACTCAGTTATATTATTCCTACAACATAACAATACAATTATGTAACTTTTAGGCCTGTTACATAATGGTTTACAAATTCTGATGTTGTGGTATTCTATGCTGGAAACAAATGATTGGAATTCATATATATTTGTATGGAATCACATGTATGACAATCCCTAGAGGTGTATATATATTGTATGTATAGATATAGCATGCTATGTGAACTTTTTAACCAATATGTGAGAATACAGGCCTTCAGACCTAGACTTTGGTACACGGTATAAGGCAACTTATTCTACTCCTACTCTCACACTGTTCATCACATTTGCTAAGTAGTTAGTGTATCTGATGGAGCAAAGGAATACCCTTCAGATTACCCCAAGTATGCGTATCTAACATTTCCAAAAAGTGCCAAAAAAGGTCAAAAATCGTCCTAAAAATCCTATTTTTTAATTTAAAAATACTAACAATAGGTCTGCCCCTACTTGCAATACCTCAAAATGAAGCTTGAAGTGTCTGGCTGACAGTGAAAAACCTCCTGAGTCTGTATCTCTAATGGTGTGGGAACAAAATCAGTGGTTATTACAGGGCTGCAGGGGGGTTGGGAGCTTTATTGCACTTTCGCTCTTACGCCATTAGTCCTATTAACTAGGTAGCTAGTGCATCTGATAGAGCAGAAAAATACCTTTCAAATGAACCCAAATATGTATACCTAATATTTCAGAAAATTGCCAAAAATTGTCCAAAAATTCTTATTTTTCGATTGAAAAATACTTCTAGTAGGCCTACCTACACGTGTAATACCTTAAAATGACCCCCTGAATGTTCTGCTTACAGTGATGAAACTCCTGAAACTATATCGTTAATGGCGTGGGAGCGAAACCGATATATACACAGTGTGTACTTCAGGGTTGCATGGCTACTCACTGACCAAAGGTCCCATATTCTGATTTTTAGAGAACTTCACAGCATCAGGAGGGGTATCTAAAAGTATGATACATCTATATTGATGCATCAGGGCGATGCGCATACATTTACTCTTCCAGTAGCATATTTCAGATATGCGATACTCCAAGTAGTAAGGATATGAGAGCAGGTCTAAGAGTATGTGTTTTAGAGATTTCCTAAGCGAGGACACGGCCAGCAGTCGCCTACTGGGATACCTAGTAGAACTAAGGGGCCTTCCATGAAGTATGTACGCAAATTTTCTCCAGAAATTGACCCCCCCCCACCCCCTAAAGTTCTTGTACGCATTAAAACAAAGGGTTTATGTACGCAAAATTTTCCAGAAAATAGACCCCCTCCCACCCCCTTGGTGCGTACACACTTTATGGAAGGCCCCTAATGTTAGTGGACATGCTGTATAGTGCTCTTAATACTAGCACCTCATACAACATAATGCATTGCCAATAGTTATATGAAATGAAATGCAGTGCATATGAACAAGTACACATTTATAAATATAAAAGTATACTATAAGATTCAGACTTAATCTCTTGTTCACCCTCCAATCTATCATGGCTCACGAGTATACCGGTATAAAACGAGCCAGGACCCGTCAAATGGCCAATATACTAGTAAGACGAGCCAGAATATTGATGTATATTTAATAATATTTAAGTCAATGACTTCAATGTAAAAAGAGTAAATTGGATACCCTGGCACGATTACACATCTCCTGGGGTTGGACCTCGATTCCCAACCCCCTCGGGTCTGATCCCAATGTTGGACTGGTGACAGTTTATTCATACTCCTGGAGAGAGGTGCTTAGTCATTCCTTGACAAATTGACAATGATGGTTAGCCCTTTAAAGGCCGCATAATGCTTTACTGTGCTATGCCCTTTGTCGGCAGGATGCATAAATGCAGCCCAGGGCTACATTCATGCATCATACCGACCGTTCAGGTGTGTATCAATCCCAATGGGGTCAGCATGATACTTGAATGCGGGGCTGCATTAATGCATCATAACAACCAAAGGGGCATGATGCATTATTCGACTCTGCTGCCCATATTTAAAGGGCTAGTCACCAGTCAGCCGAGAACAAATATGACTACACTTTTTGATGCGCTTGGCCCGGGGTTAAGGACAATTCACACGTTACGACAGCGACAACAGGATGACTCTTTGTACTGGAGGAGGGAGCTGGAGGAAGGAATGACAGCTTGTGGGGGTGGGGAAGGGGGATGGGGGAAGAAAGCCAGCATTCCACTTCTTTTTGTATGGCATAGGAGGTGAGTGGGGTGGGGAAGGCAATCCTGGGGAAAGACATGGACACAATGGGTTACCGAGTGGAATGAAGGTAGAATTGACATTAATTTGGGGTGGGGGAATAGGTTAAAATGAAGGAAAGAAGGACTAAAAACAACATAATATTGAGACAAGAGAATTGAGATATATAGGTGTTTTAGATCAAAGAATATATGGTAGAGGAGAACTGGGTGGAAATACAGATATGCAATTTTTGAGAATTTCTGTATTGAACTATAAAGCGTTCATAAAAAAGGGTTTCCAATTGTAACATTTCCTACATTTTGGCAACTACATCGAATATAACAGGGAAGGAACAATAGAGGAACCATAACATATATGAATGGAAATGGTATGGGAGGGGAGAGAAAAGTAGCCACATGAAGAACCCGAGGAGGGCAGACAATTGGAAGGGAATAGTCGCTGCCTTTGATTGACCCGATTGTCATCCACTGTCGTTGTCTGGAAAGACACCCTGGAGGATTGGTAACCCAGCCCCAGGAGGAGCGTCAAGAGGGGGTCAATGACCTTCCCACGGCAAACATCGTCTCGCCACACCGCCCTACCCCTCCATGGGGACCCCCATCCCCCCTATCTACCCCTCACCCCTCGCCCCTGGACCCCCCCCCCCCCCCCACCCACCTCACCCTGGTCCCGCCTCTGGTGCAATTTCACGGGACACATTTCGTGGGGGCCAATTTCCCCCATGTCATAAGTTGGTCTCTGAGCTGATTTGTGCATTTATGCCTGTCTTCTTTTTGTCGTTATTTTCTCAAGCTTAAAACAACTCTCGGGGAGCGGTGTATTCGTCCAGTTGATATTCAGTTCTTGTCGCCAGGAGAGCATCAATGTGGGCATAAGTCCACCATTACTACCACCATTACTCGGGGAGGGGGGGGGGGGGCTCACAACTCCGGTTTGGGTACCCACTGGAAGGCCGGCCCGGGAGCTGTGACTGTAGACTTGCGGAACATTTTTTTAAAAAGGGGGGCTGTCAGTAACCAAAAGGCTCCGAAACAGGGGGCAGTTGAAAGATTCGCCATAGCAGGTGTACGTCCAGTTAGTGTGGTAACATATTATTCTAGGTCCAGAAGGACATTTCAAATGTTGGGCCGGGTTATCAACCCAAATTGTTCATAATGTAACAATGTCCTAGCCTAGCAGCAAGCATGCCAGCTGTTATCAAAGAAAAAATGGGGCTGTTAATAGACCAAGAGAGATTTGGAGGACTGTCATATCATGAAATGGGCGGGCTGTAGTTTTATTTTCGGTAGCTACCATCATATATAGCCAGTGCCCACCCCCCCCCCCGCCACCCACCCGTCATGGTCAGCACATGCACCACTAGATGTACCCCTCCACACCCTTCCACCTACATGAACACGTGATGTCGGCCACAGCATGGACTCTCAGCCTGCCACTTAAGGCGCCCCCCCCCCCCCCCCATACCCACTACACCAAGTCAATAGTACAACTCCACCGTGAGATATGGACCTTCACTGCCCCTTATACTACTCACCCGGGGGGGGGGGGGGGCTACTCTAGCATGTATTGGAGAACCACTGCAGCACAACTCTCAAAAGTGGTGGCGGTGAATTTCCACTAGATCCTGAAAAGGGTGGCGGTTAGATGTCATAAGTAGGGCGGTTAAAATCATATCATCAAATCGAGTAAGTTGTAATGTACAAAATTCAGAGAGACCTAATCTTTTATTGCTCACCAAATCTCCCAACCTCTGAAAAGTGGGGTGGTCAAATCTCCCAGTCTATGAAAAGTAGGGTGGTCAAAGCTCCCAACCTCCAAGAGGGGCGGTAGGGCGGCAGTTGTTATATACCCTCAAAGACTCCGTGCCAACCCCTTATACTCCTCACTCCTCCAGCAGCCCCCCCCCCCCACCTCTAACCCACATGTACTGGAGGACATGTTGCACTGGAGGTGCTCAGAGCTGGGTACTATAGTGCCCTCACTGGGGACATCTACCCCTCCCCACTCCCTCTTTCAAAACCAGCCCAACCCCTACCCACACTTAAAGGATAGCATAGTGCTTTAACGTACAATGTCCTTTGTCGCCATAATGCATGGATGCAGCCCTGGTGAGTCCACGTTCATGCATCATGCCCACCCATGGGGAGTATACAAACCCTGTAGTGTTGGCATGAGGTTGAATGCAGCCTTGGTGAGTTACTCGCCATGCCTGCATCCATCTATATCATGGCACCGATAGTGAATATATACAGTAGTGCAGTTATGCGCTCTGCGTCCCTTAAAGGGTTAGCTAACCATCGGGACGCGTCATGAAACAAATGGCGGCTCCAAACTTAGCGCTGATTGGTCCGCAGGGACGCGCTGACGGACGCCGCTAGAGGGCGCGGCGGAGCGGCGGGCGGCGTTTCCGGTGTAATATTCAGGTATTGATTGTTTAGTAGGTTTGGGGTCCCGTGGGAGCCCTGGGCGCGCTCAGGCGGCGGGAGGAGGGCGCGGAGAAGATGAACATGGGGTAGGGAGAGGGGGAGGAGGGACCCAGACGATGGGGACGAGATCGTAGGCCGAGATTTGACCGAGTGTGGTGGCCATAACAATGTCAGAGACGCTACCCCTGCGTCCTCCCCCACCACCCACCACTACACAGCGGCAATAGGCATGCAGTCCTCTATCAGTGTCCGTATAGAGACTATCCTTGGACACACCCACACACTAGCACCCTGCCTACCCTTCTAAGCATCAGTATAATCAGAACTTGTCATATCCCTACTTTTGGGTGTGGCAGGCACGGAAGACGAGAAGGGTCACAACTATAAAAATGATCTAATCATTGAAAAAGAAAAACATTTTAATTTGATTTTTTTTTTAATGTTGATATTTTTTCTGTCATCTTGGATTTTTCAGCTGTCAACTGTTAAGTTTGAAAATAAAGTTGCTGTTAACATTAATTGTTCACCTGTCAACTGTTATCCATACCAATGTGTAGCAAGTTTAAAGAAGAAGTTGTTACCCTTCTCGACTTCCGTAGATAAGGAATTATAGAAGCTCCCAGTGTGAGCGAGATGATGGATATGAAATCTACGATAATTAGAGAGATTTCTAATATGTTGCCTATTCCAATGCTTGGCATTACTGTTTCCATTGAATACAAAAGCTGAACCCATTTATCCTAGTTCGACCTACCCAACCAATGATCGCATAGAATCTGATAGGTGCTCTCTACACGCAGTTAGTAGAGTCTCTCTCTGTGACTAATTTATCCAAACCCAAACACTCATGTCTATTGTGACCAGATGATAATATAGTGATGAGCACTTGAGTGTCGTAGACTTCAAAGTATATATAAATATATTTTTATAAGTTTCATGGACGAGCACCCCAAATGGGTTCCTGCCCAATCCTTTGGGTCATGTCCCCAGTTCCACTCTCCGGTGGTGTCATTTAACGCCCCCCCCCCTTCTCTTGCTGTGCCATGTACAGTTTCTCCCCCAGGGCTAGGAATAATGACCCAAAGCCGCTGGACCAGGGAATCGCCTTGAAGATGGTGAACAGCTTATTAGCACAAATGAATGGGTCGCATTCGGCTTACAAGCATGTTCGGCTCGATTCACAATCTAATCACTATTTAGGACCTTGTTTTGCACTGCTTTCTTATTCTATTTCAGATACTGGTGGCATTTAAATGCAACTATTCTGGTGGGGGGGGGGGGTTATGTATTTGATTTACCAAAGCGCACTCCCGCCTTGAATAATGAAGGCAACCCAAGGAGAGGAATTAGCAACTGATGGTGTTCCCCAATTCGGGAGGTGGTCGGGTTAAGAGAGTGGTAAACGCATGTATCTCAATATCAAAATCCTTAGGTTACCTGACCCGTCAACTCATTATCGTCTTGTAGTAAACCCTTGGTAAACAAGGGATGTAATACACATGTCCAGGTGGGGTCTTACCTGGTCCAAAAACACCTGTAGTGCACCCCCCCCCCATCCCCGAGACACCTTTCCAGTACCCCAGCAGGCCTCGTTCCCTTTCAGCTCACCAGAGGGCGTTCTGGCATTTAGCACTGGTGTCAGCGCCCCTCTGGGTGGTTGCTAAGGCATACCGGGTCGTCATGGTTACCAGGTAGTAGTAGCTCTAACCCTTTAAGGCCGGCATGATGCCTCAAGTTTCGTGCATTTGTCACCCTGATGCACCAAGGCAATTCTGCATGGTGAGTACAGCACTGGTTCTGCATTGGTGCATCATGCCACCCCTGCAGGAGTGCATCATGCCCCACTGGTTTGGGATGCTGCATGAAGTCACACCCTTGCCTCATGCCATGCCAACAAATGGGCATAGTGTATCAATACAGTTTACTGCCATTAAAGAGCTAAGAGGCAGTCTCTTATATTGACTGGGTGCTCCTGGAATTGAGCTCGGGTCAATAGGTAGGAGGATGTTCTAAGATAGAGTCTGACTGAATGGGGTGCGTCTAAGTAAGGCTTTCCTCCCATTGTTAAGGCTTAATGCTAGAATTGAATTTTTATTGGAATTTAATGAAATATAAAGCCTATATTTTGATATATTATACATATTCTTTCTACCAGGAAAGGAGTATAAATCCCAGACGTTGAGACTTCCTAATCACTTCCCCTGATCCGTCTTACATTGTATTATCCACACGCAGTTTTTCTAATTAGATTTCTAAAAGATGATTTACATGTAAGTGATTGATTCCATATGTCATCCGCTGACCTTTAAGGGTTAAGATGAGAGTATACTGGTGAATGGCAGTTAACACTTAATGTGCCATTTGGCGATAGTTTGCATTCATGAATGCAGCCCTTGGGAGTAACTAGCCAGTGCTGCATTCAAGCATCATGCCGACCCTACGCGGGGTTGTAACAATCCCAAAGGATCAGCATTGATGACCGAATGCAGCCCTGCGTCATACTAACACATTAAAGCACTATGCTGCCCTTAAAGGGTTACCACAATGGACCGCCTTGATGGAGGGGTAACACCTTGGCCCCAGGTGGGCATGTTACTCCTCTCTATAGCATATAGAGTGGAGTAAATCCAGACGTTGTCAGCTGAGCTCATGTCAGCACATGTTTACTGACAGCTCACTGACTTCTGTCAGTGCATGCAGCGTTACACATGCACTCTCAGTGTGGAAACTGGGTTGAGGTGTGACCCCTGTATATAGCCTACGTCATGTGACGTGCTGAATGACGTTAATGATGTCATTGATGACGTGCGAGTGTACACCTGGGGGGGGGGTGGAGATCTAGGGCGGGAGGTCAAGCCCTTCTCGACCTACAAACCTGTGCGTGTAGTAGTAAGAAGTTCCCCCTGTGTTACCTTCATGATGGGGGCATGAAGGAGTAGAATAACTTCATCGGGAGCCTTCCATAATACCAATGGGCATACCAGAATCGTAAAAGGCGACAAAACCTGAGGGGATACTTTGTGGACTACTGTGATTGTCACTAACCAAGCTGTACTGGCAGCCGCTAACCATATACGCGGGCCCGGGCCTTCATGCTGGTGGTCTCCCTTGTGATCTCTCCTCAGTGAACCACGTCTGAGATATCAAAGGCCATGGTTTGTCTGGCCCTGCCTACTATGGTACTAGCCCAGGTAGGTAGGACCAGGCAAATAAAAGAATACTTGCTATCCTTCGAAAAGAATAGGGGACATGCCCCGTAGTGGTTTTCTCCCTCACCTCATAGATGCGGTCATTCATCTCATAGATTCAATCATCCATAGATGCAGTCACTGCTGTATTGGGCAAGCAGCATATAAACATCTGTCTAACTACTGCAAGGCAGACTACCACTATTTGTGGCTGACTCCTTGCCAACTTGAGATATGTCCCGTGAGGTACTTGATGTACCTCTCAACGTTAAACAAATCAATCAAACAATCAATGTAGTAAGAAGTACAGAATAAATGCTGAACATGCTTACATACCAGGCACTGTGACAGCACACTGCTGTACAGAATACCTCAGTTTAACCCACCTCCTCAGGTGATTTGGGTATCTACTACAATGTACAGGGCGGACCCAGGAATTTGAAAAAAGGGGGGGGGGAGAGTCCACCAAATACCAAAGTACTGAAAAGTGATGCGCCGCGACTCGTGGTGGATCAAATTATCATTAAAAAAATCTAAATTGTTTTCCAAAAGGGGGGGTCCGGACCCCCAGGACCCCCCCACGTGAACCCTGCATACATTATGCAGGGTTCACGTGTCATGTAAAGTCATTGAATGTCATAGAATTTGAAAGTTGTCTGGAAAGTCATGGAGTTGTATAAATTTGCCTTGTGTCATGGAATGTTATGGAAAATGAAGATTGTGGATTAATATGACAAAATCTTCTAGGATGTACCATTTACTTTCTAGATGTTAGACATTTTCTCAGGGGCCAAGCCCCTTGACAACCACAAGTGGTTGTAAATATTATGGAAAATTGAGATTTTTGTCATGGAATTTCAATCTAAAATGTTTGTGGGAACATGTTAAATATTTCCTCACACCACCTATACATCAGGTTGCTATGGGTAAGGTTGCTAGGCAGCCCAAACTGAGAGTTACACAGCTAAGGTGGCGGTGGTGACGAGGGGTCTAACTCCGCTAATCTGTTTACTGCAGATGACCTTCACATACTGTCGTGTGACCCATGTATCATCAACATGGCGTCAAGCTGAAGCAGTGTGGATATATGTTAATGTACATTACTGCCATACTAAGGTCACTACCCCTGACCTTATTGCCATACTGAGGTCACCACACGAGATAAGAGAGAATAGATGCCTACTAAATGCTATATTGGCCAGATCTGTGTAATATAAGTTATAAGGATGTAAGATTAAGCTTCTACCTATAGCTATGAATTAGGACGACTTAGTGGATTGCTACACTAAATGCATTTGTCACCATTATACATAAATGCAGCCCTGTCGAGTAACTCAGTAGTGCTGCATTCATGCATCACACCGAACCTACAGAATTGATACACTCAGAAAGTTGATGCATGAATGCAGCCCTGTCAAGTATTCCATTAGTGCTTCAATCATGCATCACACCTACCCTACATGATTGATACACTCAGAAGCGTCGGTACTCGGAAAGGAACTCAGCATCATGATTAAACATTATAATGTCATTGTGCCTTCCTTAAAGATGGCATGTCAACTAGTACACTTCCCAAACGTTTTCCTTAAAAGGAATGCCATGGGTTCTAATATAATTTTAGCTGATACATTTTACCCAATATTTGCAAGATATTTGTCTATAAATATATGATTTGAGACAGTTAACAATAACGCCTATTCATCTCACCGACTCAGTCACTCCCCCAGGTGAGTACAGGGGAAACTAGCCTGGTAGAGAAAGCACTGAGCCATACAGTACCACAACATAGAACGTTTTAGTGTCGACCTACAGTAAAAAAATATTGCACTGCATGTGCTCAGCTTATAGACTAAAACACTGCCAATAATTTAAAAAGTTAGGGAAGATATTTGGGATAGGATATACAATAGGAATATGGAATAACTATAAAATCCCCAAAATTTAGCTGACATGCCATCTTTAAAGGGTTAACCGATAGAGCTGCATCCTATAGAAGCCCACCCTGGAGGAGGCAGGTAAGGCAGTACTTAAGACTGCATGGCTGGTGGGTGTGGGGTGCAGCTGTGGGGTGCTGGAGGAGGCATGTTGTGTTTGTGTTGCTGTATGTAGGGGGTAGCATCTTCTTACCATTGTGGGTTGTTTTTTGTGGGGCAGGCACCCACACCTGGGGTCTTTATTGTTCTCAAATACGACCGGCATGTTGACAACTACCCTGGAGATGCAGGTATATTTTAGTGTATGGGGAAGGTAAATGGCAAGTTGGTATGGGATCATGGCTAGGTAGGCTGCATTATGTATTGCTGACTTTTGCTCTATGAATTGATGCATGAATGTAGTAGACCCGTTGGGAGTGTATTAACCCTGTAGGTTCGGTATGGTGCTTGAATTTGAATAATGCACTGGCGAATTACTCGCCATGCAAGGCTACATGCATGCGTTATGATTTAGGTGGACATGCTTTAAAACACTATGCCACCCTTAAGGAGCTAGGGGGGGTAGGGCAGAGAGGGATGAGGGACACAGGAGGAAACTACGCCCAATCTGGAGGGAACTGGTAGATGATATACAACACTGGTAATGGACCTAATGGTTGGCATCATTGTGAGGCGTATGTATAGTTGATATATTCCAGCCTGCCATTAGGGACAGGTTTCTGAGACTCTGCCTCTTTTCACATATGGTCATAGTTAGCGTACCACCCACCTTAGCACTCTCTACCATTCCCGATCTATTGCTCATCTTCTGGCACTGTTCCACTCGCTTAGCTGCCATACCCATCTCTTTACATACTCCTTAGGGCCACACCCACTGCCACACCTTGCAGCAGCAATGCTTAATGTATGGCCTAATGCCCCTAGAATGCACTTAGCGGCATCTAGGCCTACTACTTGGTATATTTCGCCGACTCTCATCACCTACCCATTCAATTCCTTCTATTACCCACATAGGTATACACACACTGGTTTAAACCAAGCCACTTTTCATTTGCCGGTACGGGGGCTTCCATAAAGTATGTACGCACATTTTCTCCATAAATTGACCCCGCACCCCCTCAAAGTTCTTGTACACATTGAAATAAAGGGTTTTCAGAAAATAGACACCCACCCCCCTCCCCCCTTCGTGTGTACATACTTTATGGAAGCCCCCTACTTCAAATAGTGGTACAAAGTATAACCCTGCTTTCTATAAAAGTAATATTCTATATATAAACCCTAATCTATTCTCATCAGCTATATTTTCTCCTGGTACACCTGTTAAACTATAAGAGTGGTATACATAGCGATAAGGACATTTATCTGCTTAGAAAGTTGGCGAACAGCTGTAAGGTGACCTTTCACACTACATAAACGGGAATTGGCCTGAAGTAGGTGAGATTCCACCTTTAACAGCCTCTACTCTGCACCTCTCAACACTACACCATACACTGTAAATAGTTAGTGAAGGTACATAGTAGAATCTAGTGTACATCTACAGCAGAATCTACTGTAGAATGGATTTACAGTAGATTCTACTGTAGATTTACAGTAGATTCTAATGTTTACCTTCAATCAACTGTACACCTACAGTAGAATCTACTGTACACCTACAAAAATGGCAACCAACTTTTCACAGTGTACCTAAACCTAAACCAGTTCCCACAACAAGATACCAGGTAGGTGCAGGGGTACCTGTGTACCTCAGTCAACACCACACCTGCCCACTGATTGCCTCCCTACTCACCTGTACATCCCCACCTCCTCCAGGTGTTCCCCTTATCTTCCTCCAGGGGTTGCCTGCCTCACAGGTGTACATGATTGTGGTCTATTTTAAGACATGTGTGCCTATTTATAACCGTCTGTGTTTTTATATACTACTGCCCCCCTTACCCGCTCCTCACAGTGGTGTGGGTTACCTGTGCTAAGGGAGGGAGAGAGAGGTTACGGGCCATCATTCATCCACTTGCTCATGTTTACCTGTATTCTGCTGAGCTGCTCATGGTCAGAGCTACCTGGGTGCCCTGCAGGCTTGTGTGTGTAGGGAGCTTGTGGCATTGTAGTATTGCATACGTATTAACCCTTTATGGGCAGCATGGTCCAGGCGTTGTGCTCATTTGATGTGATTATGCATGAAACTTGAAAGAAGGCCTAGCGAGTATCTCACCTGGGTTGTATTATTACATCATGCCAACCCTCAGGGGTGATACATTCATGAAGGGTTGTCATGGTCAATAAATGCAAACCCGGGTGAGAGGCCTTCATTCTTGCATCATGGGGATAAAGGGCATACTGCATTGTGCGGTCCTCAGCGGGCACGGAGAACAAACAGCGGTGTAGGAAAAGGGGGGGGGGGGCAGGGGGGGCCCGCCCCCCCCCCCCCAAGCACTGAGGAGGGGGGGGGGGGGGGTGAATAAGTTATCAAAAATTGTCAAGACCTGTTATATAATACACACAATCTTCAATCCTTAATTCTCCCGCATAGGGAAAGTGGGGGCAGAGGGGGCTGGTCCTCCAAATCAGAATTAAAGGGGGCTCAAATGCTACTTTTCCATACAATCTAATATAAGCATATATATGATACATCATGCATAAAAAAACAATACTTTAAGTTGGTTGGAGTGGGCCCCCTTGCCCCCCCCCCCCCCCCCATGAAGATTTGCTTCCTACGCCTCTGACAAAGCATTTCACACCTCTTGTATACTGCATACAGCTTGGGGTATGAAGAACCAAGCTGTAGGGGTATTCAGTGGTACTCACTGTATTCCGCGTTAGGCTTGGTACTCGTCCTATAACTACTATTTATAATATGCATTGTTTCAATAAATCTGTAGGACCTGCATAGTTTTGACTGGAAGTTGTTTACCTTGGACCTCCTAGTACGTTACTACACTGACTAACCGAATGTCTACTTCATAGACCCACTGCCTTTACCATAGGCTCAGACATGTAAGGGCCTAGACAGCGTTCTCAGCGTATAGGGTTGGACAGGGCCTATCAAACTGGATCAAGGTTTGGTTCTTAGATGGCTAATAACCTATGGCAAAATGTATTCAAGGCGTGTGCATTAAAACGGTCTAGGTAGTGAAAAGTGTTTAAGGAAATTCCTCTCTATACCTAGCATTACAAAGTGTACATTTTGATTTGATGGAAATAGTTAATGCATCCCGTCAGAATAAAGCATCGGTCTAGACATTGGAGTTTCTTGCCATACAAAACCGTGAGTAGCTCGCACTTTCCACATCGTATCAAGAGCAACTCAGCACTTTCCATGGGGCTTTTAAAGCTCTATACAGCGACGGTAACTGCCCCTGACTGCACCGTTTTATCCGACACCCTGCCCAGGTAGCAATTTTACCCCTTACTCTCCTCTATACCACACCGCTTTAGCATGGGACGGCGCGGGGCAATGGCCCTTTACTCGGTTCGCAGAGTTGTCACTGGGCGGCGCGCCGATCAAAGACGTCCCGTGACAAACTATGACGGATGATCTGATTGGCTGACTCGCCAGTCGGGCTCTCATCTGATTGGCTCAAACCGCCGGAAGTGCCCTCTTGGGGTCGGCCGTTCCTTGTGGGTTATGGGGAGACGGAGAATTGGCTGGAGTAGACGCCTGTGCGTATCTGCGTGTTTATAGCAAGTGCTTGCGTTTGCGTTTTATGTCTGCAACGACGCCCTGTGGCCGTAAAACAAACGTACGTGTGGTACAGGCCTACAGTTGGGTCATCACAATGACTATATATGGTAACGTAGGTGTGCGTCATATTGACCCCTTCGAATACGCATGTCTCAAAACCTGAATGAATTGTAATGTCTATAAATAGAAAGGGAGTGTCTGATTATTGACCATAAAGGGCAAACTGTAGACCAGGGATGTAGACTTATTTTAGTTATTATTATATTACGTAGGGCAACGTTATTAACGGCAACTGAATTTCATTCAATGTGAAACATATTTCAGTAATGAAAGCTTTGATTATAATGAGTCATCGCAGTAGGACTGTATAGCATATAAACCGTTACAATATCGTTGTGTGCGCCCTGCCCACCATAGGGTAGATTCACCTGGAGTCAGACACATACCTTGAGACGGACACTTGATTTTGTGGTTATTCAAGCATTTCAAACTCTTTATTTATGAATGATGGTAAAGTATTAGTGTTATCTTTTCCATAAAAATAGCACTTGAAATCGTAGTAGACATAAATAACCTCAGATTCCACTGTCCGTCTCAGGGTATGTGTCCGACTCATGGTGAATCTACCCTACACCGTGGTATAGGCCTATACACGATACCCAGGAGGAGGCCTCCTGCTCCAGGCCTCCTCCATGGTGTGAGCTGGTGTGAGTGAATCCCGGTAGGGGGCAGCACCACCAGGTACAGACACCTCACTCAAGGGCGCAGGTCTCGGTGCCCCTCCAGCGACAGTCGGAGTGGAGCCGGGACAGGTACTCAGGCCTGTATATAGGGGCGCTGGGGCTTTAACCAGCCACAACTTGAGGTCTGAGGTTGAGGGTTGACTTATTTTATTTATTGAAAAACATCTCCCTTTGGGAGTATTAATAGTTTTACAAATTATTTCGACTATGTTTATGCAAATAAATGCACTCCAAAGTCTTATCAAGCTATATGTGTGGCTTCACCCATGATGTGGATCTTGGATCTAAAGAACCGAGTTTTTGTATCAGTCCCATTTGTTGCGTCAGGCAAAGTTAAATTGTACTGAGGTCAGAATCCCACTAAGACATATATACGCACTCACATGTTAGACTACAATAACCAAACCCATATTTTAGTCGTTTTTCGCTGCATAAGGACTTTGGCTGTCCAGGTAGAGGTAGTCAAAGGCCTGACTGCCCTTTCATGTTTAACCATTACAGGGCCACACAGTGAATTAATGTGATTTGCCCTCTTGTCAGCATGATGCCTGAATGCAGACTCGGCAAGTAGTGCACCAGTACTGCATTAATGCATCATGTCGCGCCTACAGGGTTGGTACACTCCTGTCGGGTCGGCATGATGCAAGCATCCAGCCCTGGCGAGTTGACCCGATTGGGTTACATTCATGCATCATGATTTCCCCCTTTGGGCCTTTAATCATCTAGACTTATGAATAAAGGGCATACTGAATTAAATCATTATGCTTAAAGGGTTAAGCCACCCACCCACCCACACAGTCAACCTCTCTCTCCACCAGACTGGCACTATGGTCACATGGCAGTCAGCATCACTCTCCATCACAGTTCGCTGACAGGCCACCCACGTCCATGTTTAGTTGTATGTGAGGATGGATGGTGGAGATTGGGTAAGGGGACAGGATAGGGTCCCAGGTATAGGTGCAGGGGTAGGGGTAGGGTGGAGGGGGAAAGAGTAGAGCGTAGGGTCCAGCTATCGTATAAGGAGCTACACTATACTAGCAAGGTTGTCTAATTATGGGTAGCAGTTCCACATAGCACAACCGTCGGCACTGTATTTAGATATGGGGCTTTCCATACGAGTATATGGAACAACATATTTCAGCAAGATCTTGATTTAAATAGAAGAGTAGGCTTTTTATATGCTTCTATTTGTGATGTTATTGACTGTTAGGTATCAGGACAATGTGACAGCAGGCACCGATAGTATGTATTACCATACAGGGAAGAGGAGGATATCACAATCATATATATTCAGAGCAAAGGGCACGGGATGTCAAGTATGTGGATTTATGTTACTTAGAAGGAGAGGCGTGGGAGGGAAGGAGATTGGATGGGTATAGATACATAAACTGATTATCTATCTGGCTATTTCTGTCCTCTGGTATATTGTAATCAACCCTTTAAGGGCCGCATAGTGTGTAAGTGCATTATGCCCCTTGGCTTCACGATGCTTGCATCTAGCCCTGGCAAGTAACTCGCCCGTGCTGCATGCATGCTTCAAACCAACCCTTTAGGTGTGTATCCACATCATATATACTAGTGTTTGCGAGTTACCGGTACTTATCTGTCGTGCATGAATTCAAGCATTATGGCGACATAGGGTATTTAAGCACTCTGTGACTGTTAAAGGGTTAACACTTAATTAGTCAGATAATTGCTCAGAGAAGCTATATCCAGCTCTAAGCATCTTTGAGCAAATGGAAGAAATGTAATATTCAGACGGTTTTCTGACTGCGAGCTGATTAGCCTAAATCAAGGTCTATTTCTTTAAGGATGGCATGATGCCTGAAGGCATGTCTGTCGTCATGATGCACGAACGCAGCACTGGTGAGTAATTCGCCAGTGCCTCAGTCGGGTCAGTGTGATGCAAGAATAAAGTGCTGTCGAGTTACTTAGGCCAGATAAAAGGGGTATGTTTCAGACTACACGACACAGCAAAACAGAGCCACCCTAGAGCTGCTAATCCAATTTATACCATTTTGAGGAATTCTTTTTCTAGTCAACTGGGCATCTTTTAGGCCCAAGCAAGAAAATCTGATAAAAAGTTAAATCCGACCTACAATCATACCCTAGATTTCCAGAGTATATCACATGAAAGACCTTTCTTATTTGGCCTTGTCAGAGTTACATTAATGCATGAAACCGACAACACAGGTTTTATAACAATGGTAAAATATGACATGTTTCTGCTGTCATAGGATGAGAGCTGTAGACGTGTGCTGGTGTAGATAATACAAAGAAAAGAGAGACTAATTTGAATTACACATGACTCTGATATTAAGTCTGATCGACCATCTTGCCTGCTAGACCATTGAAGTCCTAACTAATGTATGTTGGCTCTTTTCCCACTGTTTGTATCGGTGACCGAGATACTCAATTAGGTGGATATTAGTTGATTAGCAACATTAAAATCCTTGAAGAGCCGCATAGTGCGTTACTGCACTTGTTGTAATGATGCCGGTCATGACGCAAGAATATAGCCCTGGCGAGTAACTCACCAGTGCTTGGCGAGTAACTCACCAGAGCTGCATTCATGCTTCATTCATGCCGACCCCACAGGGTTGGTACAGTGCCAAAGCGTCATCATGATGCACTAATACAACCTTGGTGAGTAAGGGCTGCATTAATCTATAATGTATGATCGGAGGCGTAGGAAGCAAATCTTCATTGGGGGGGCCCAGGGGGGGTCGCTCCTACCAACTTTATGTATCGGTTTTTATGCATGATGTGCCATACACACTTATATAAGATTGTATGGAAAAGTAGTATTTGAGGCCCCTCTGGTTCTAATTTGGGGGCCCTGCCCCCTCTGCGCCCACTTTTCCTTATGCGAGAAAGGTAAGAATTGGAAATTATGTGTATTATATGACATGTATTGACAAATTTTGGGGGGCCCAAACATATTCAGGCCCCCCCTCCTCAGTGATTGGGGGGGGGGGGCCGGCCCCCCCCCCCCTTTTCCTACGCCACTGATGATGACGGTCATAATGCATTAAAACACATTGCGGCCCTTAAAGTGTTATGGATAGTGACTTTCTTAACGTGTCAGCTTTCTCTTAATTATGAATTACAACATGCCGTACATTGCATTTCCAGGTTTAACATTGAACTACCTACTGATGACTCGTATATATAAAGCTCGACGCAAAATGAAATAAAAAAAACACTCTAAATTAATCAAGGGAATAGATCCATTTAGAGATATCAGATGTCCATATCGCAAAGGAAGGGAATTAATTAGAAACCATCCATGCTCAGTCTCGTCAAGGTAGAAGAAAAACTAGTCTTTCCAGAGACATGATTTATATGTTTATAATCTGGGTGAATCGAGTTCTTTTTTCACTTAACCATGAGAAAACTAATCAAAGAATGGGACACGAGACTCTAAACCGTGAGAACAAAGTGCCCGACCAGCCCGGTATCGATCCTTATGATTGTTTCATCTGTTGCCATGGCAATGTAAGCAGATTCAATCTCTTTAATGACTCAATATCCTTCTCAAGGCAGATGACACTATTTTATTTGGGTTCAAGGATTAGTGAAATAAGGAAGGAGCTCCCATAGGAGATGTGAACCCATGAGAGATGTATCTACGCACCCTGTTGTTGTCTGAATTCAGGTGTTTGTGTATATAATTACCCCATAATTATATAAGTATAATGCTGCCGGTATGATTAGTTACGGTTGGTTATTATGTATTACTTTGCTTTATACTAAGCCTTCCCGGCCTGCTGGCTCTGTATGCCCCAGGTCAGCGTCAAGGTTGTCCTTGTTCACTGGACCATTACCAACTACACAGAGGCAAATATCAGAGTCACCCAATGTCGCCAATACTACTCTCACACAAGGGTCAGGCACTGCTGGACTATAATAGATGGGTCAAGGGCCATTCTAGTGAGGGTCAGGCTAGGCTGGACATTCAATAACAGGCTGGACCTTGGCAAACTTGCTTGAAAGTCTGGCCATGCTGGATCCTCATGCCATAGTCTGGCAATGCTGGACTCTTGCAGGCTGATAGAGACTCTCCCAAGAGTCCAGCATTGCCAGACTATGGCATGAGGATCCAGCATGGCCAGACTTTCAAGCAAGTTTGCCAAGGTCCAGCCTGTTATTGAATGTCCAGCCTAGCCTGACCCTCACTAGAATTGCCCTTGACCCATCTATTATAGTCCAGCAGTGCCTGACCCTTGTATGAGAGTAGTATTGGCGACATTGGGTGACTCTGATATTTGCCTCTGTGTACAGGGATCCACACCTGTGTATTTTTCTTCTTTTTTTACATTAATAAATAAGGGGTGGTTAAATCTACCCAAATTGGTCAATCAATTATCTATTTTGTTGTTGTTTATCATCGTTCAGTTAGTTCAGCTTTATACGCTTTTATGTTTAAGCTTTGCACATTAGGATATAGTGCACTTAATCCGCAAATCCCATTTAGGTTGGGAGATCCCGACAGGATGAATGACCCATATCTGTCTGCTATCTTAGTGCATGGCTCCCCTATAGACCAATGCAGCAAGAAAGGGTGACTTTTAGAAAGGTTGTTGATAACGTTTTTGCATATTTCTGATGTGTGACCGGCAAAGACATGAATCTAGCCACAAAATCCTGAATTCTGATATATACTATTTAAAAGACAATTGTCCTGGGAATCTCTTGGTGTGATGTTTGCAAATATAGCTGTTGCAGACAGTGTTATGTGCATTCTACTGAAAACAACGTAAACACAACTTTATTTTCAAAGATTCACCCTTTCTTGACGCATTGGTCTATAATTGTGTCGTACGCCTGTCGTCAACCCCAACATCCCTTCTCCAAATAGAAATAACATGGAAGACTGCAATTACTTTTAGCCCTTCAATATGGCCGTATAGTTCTCTCATAAACTGTGTACTTCATCGTCATGATGCGTGAATGCAGTATGGGCGAATAACTTGCCAGGGATGCATAAAACACGCTTGAAGGGTCAGGATAATGCATGAAATGCAGGCCTGGCAAGTAGATTCGCCAGGCCTGCATTCATGCATTACAGTCAATATGACAAAGGGCTTAGCGCATTAAAGCACTCTGCAGTCGTTAAAGGGTTAGGGCGGCATGGTAGTATTGATGATTAATAGTGAAGAAGCCCTATGGTGTCAGGAGGGTCAGTGTTTACCATGTGTTGAATGGTGCACTGCCCACTGCCCCTAACACCCTGTCCCAGCTTTGAATAAATATTCATGAGGGTCAAATCGGTTTGGAACCAACCTACAGGCCCTGAGCCTCGGGTGCAGAGGGAATATGAAAATGGGAGTTGTGATTGCCTTAGGTCGGTCCCCTGAAGACGGTAAGGGACGCATGTATGGGTCTAACCCTTTAAGTGTTGCATAATGCTTTGATGTGCTTTGCCCTTAGTTGTCATAATGCATAATCGCAGCCCTGATGAGTTAACTCGCCAGGGCTGCATTCATACTGACCCTTCAAGGTTCTATCAAACTCATATAGCTGGCATGATCCTTTAATGCAGCAAGTTACTCGCCAGGGCTCCATTTATGCACCATGCCAAAAATATGGCATGTTGCATTAAAGCCGTATGTGGTGCTTAAAGGGGTAGGTATGGAAGGTGGGGGTGAGGGGGGGGGGGGGGTTGACCGCCGACCAGGTTGCCGCTGACACCCATAGAAAGCCGGCCGGCTGACCTGGGGCCAAGGTTAAAAGCAGCCATCATTTGGCCGAATGATTTTTCTCTAATTCTGTTTCGGCCCATTGAGGGACCTTAGCGGCGGCACAAATGGAAACGTCTCGGCGGTAGGCCGCTGACGGTAAGGGGGCCCGGGGAGGGGGCCTGGGCGAGAAATGGCTCCTGATTGCTTGTTTTACGCGCGCGACGACGCGGGAGACGCGGCGTTTTGTGCGCGCGGCGCGGCGCGGCAAATCGGATTGGTCACGGCTATGGTAGACATTGTGTAAGGTATTATCGTCAACGCTGACAGGTTGGTTGGGGGATGGTGGTGGTGGGGTGTGGTGGGGTGGGGACGGCCACAAGCCTCTGTTGGATAAACGTCCTCCTCCTCCTCTCTCCTCCTCCCACCTCCCTGCCATCACAACGCTCAGCCTCCCCGCACCAACCCTACTGTAAACGTTCATAGTGTTTATAGCGACTGCTTTAAGTACTGCCCTGGGAGTACTAGTACGGCCGTTCTCACATGGGCCTTTCCACAGAGAAGATTACATACAATATTAACACCAGAAATGTCCAATATTCGGGAGAAACATCTACTTGTAATCACTCTGACCCAAAGGCTAGCTATTGGAGACAGCAATCCTCTTGTATACGATAAACAATATACATGAATATCTCAAAACTGAATGCCACAATCGTTTTTCTTATTGAAGCGACAGGATCTCTTCCAAAGGAATTAAATGTCAGCTCCCGCCCCCACCCCCCCCCCCCCCCCCTAAACAGGAATTCACTACTCAGCATAATTATAAAGAAGCAGATACAGGGTTGGCATGTCCATGTGTTCTAAATTAGTATTAGTTAGGGACATGTATATGATGTGTTCATATGTTTTATTAGGCCAGAAAATGAGTGTTTCAGGTTACACGACCCTACCTGGCAGAATAGCGCCGACACTCCAATTTTGAGAAAATATTTATGTTTAAAGCAATTTTGGGGCTATTTTAGAGTCAATTTGATAGTCCACGAGTCGATTCAACGCTGTTGTCGGCGAATCAGTGCTGCAGTTTGCGAGTCAAATTTTGGTACTTTTCAGGCCAAAATTTAAAAAAAAACAAAAAAAAACGATTTGGCCTTAGCAGTTAAATATTCAAAGTTGAGTCTGATTGCAGAATGCCTGTCTGTGAGGTCAGGATATTGCATCAGGGACCACAGAGGTTATTGATGGGTATATACCTGTAGTGTAGTGAGGGCAGGTGACCTTTAGTTGGCATGGCATCTGCAGTTTAACCCTAGAGCTCCACACCTCCTGCCTAGCTGCCGGTAAACGATATCCACGGGTGTGTGAATTTCCTACCAAGAACTGCCTACAGAGCCCTCTTCCAACCCCCATATGCAAAGAAAACCCCACTTCCAACCCTATCTTACACCTTGCAGTTGCTGCTACTGCCCACAAACCCCACTTCCAACCCCCATCGCCCACTACCAACCACTGCCCACAAACCCCACTTCCAACCCCCATCGCCCACTACCAATAACCAACCACTGCCCACAAACCCCACTTCCAACCCCCATCGCCCACTACCAACCACTGCCCATGAACCCCACTTCCAACCCCCATCGCCCACTACCAACCACTGCCCACAAACCCCACTTCCAACCCCCATCGCCCACTACCAATAACCAACCACTGCCCACAAACCCCACTTCCAACCCCCATCGCCCACTACCAACCACTGCCCATGAACCCCACTTCCAACCCCCATCGCCCACTACCAACCACTGTCCACAAACCCCACTTCCAACCCCCATCGCCCGCTACCAATAACCAACCACTGCCCACAAACCCCACTTCCAACCCCCATCGCCCACTCCCAACCACTGCCCACAAACCCCACTTCCAACCCCCATCGCCCACTCCCAACCGCTGCCCACAAACCCCACTTCCAACCCCCATCGCCCACTCCCAACCACTGCCCACAGACCCCACTTCCAACCCTTATCTCCTATCTGCCGCTGGTGTGTCCCCTCCCTCTCCTTCCCTCCCTCAGGCTGCATACCCAGTCTATACGAAAACTTTTTCACCATGCAGGACATTCGGTCCTGCAGCTTTTTTATTTTGAAGGCCCGGAGTTTAACATTTACATTTATAAATTAAATTTAAAGCAAGAGTTTGCACTAATAATGAAATTGAATATAGTTCCCCTTATATTCCAATCACAAATCAACTAGATTTCTATAAAGATTGTACAAAATATTTGTACCTTCATTTTTATGCTCTAGAAACCTTAATAATTGTCCGATTTACAAGCCGTAATATTACGGTAAAGACTAGCACATATATAGGCAAAAATCTGGGGATTGCACCCAGTCATTGGGACGGCAGAGGCTACCTTTCTGCCGGACCAGCAGACTTTTTGCCGGCTATAGCCGTTGTCCGGCAGGTTTTCATATAGACTGCATACCGGTAGTAGTTTGTGACAACTTCCCTCACCAAGTACCAATCTCAGTTCTCTGTTACTCTACCCCCAGCTCCCCTTCTCAGGTGCGTTGGACCATGGTCTAATAGTGGGGACGTTAGTGGTGGGACGCTACATTAGAGTTACACGTGTGATTGGGGGCCCTCAAGCAGAACCAGCACCATTGATAAATGTACCCTTGGAGAAGGCACATCATTGCTATCTAACCCTTTAATGTCCACAATGCGATTTAATGCACTATACTCGTCGTCATGATTCATGGATACATTCATCATGCCGAGTCTCTGGGGTTGATGCAATCACTCCTGATGGGTTGTCATGATGCATGAATGCAGCACTGGTGATTTACTTGCTAGGCTGCATCCATGAATGCATCATGACGACAAAATGTATTAAAAAAGGTATGTGGCACATGAAGGCCTAATAGCACAGTAGCACGAATTCATCATGGACAATCCTATATACACTGTAACATTAATACACCCTGCAAACCCGATCCACTCCATCTTATGTATACCATATCTCACTCCCATTTATAGTACTCCAGTGGATGTCACCTGGATCCAACATCAATACCACCTATTGTGTGACCCCACACCATCCACACCCACACAGAGCATCTCTATTGTCCGAGTGACTAGACACTGGCCGATCTATGCGACCAATAAAGATGAGCGATGTGACCACTGCGAGGCGCTGAGAAACGCCTCATTTCCACACCTATTAGGGCTGGGGCCAGTCTGAGCCACGGTGAGGGCCCTAGTCCGCAGACACTCATGTATCATAGTGGGGGTGGGGTGAGGGTGGGGTGGGGAGGGAGGGGTAGGCAGCACAAGTTAGAGATTAATGGCTACAAGTGGTGGGCACAGACTCGGCTCTGGTGGTGTTGCTTTGTGGGGCACACACGTGGAAGGTGGATATATGTGTATGTATTAAGGTTCATTGGTGCCAATCACGAAAAGTGATTGATTATTGATTGTTAGTTAGTCTAACGTCCGGAGGGCAAGTTGCATTTTGCATTCATTGAAGATGGTAGTCAATAATGATAGGCGTCATGATAACCCTCTGAAGACCGCATATTGCTTTAATGTGCTGTGCCTTTTAAGTCATGATGCATGAATGTAGCCCTGCCACGTGTGCTCATGCATCATGCCGACCCTGCCAGGTTGATCCATGGTGCATGAATGACCAACGTGGCCTTAAAAGGGCTGGTTATTGTGGGTTGTTATGGAAATGGAATAGACCTTTATCACCACACTTTACCGTATTACACGTATTGTATTACATTTCCATTTCCAATTGAACTTTAATATAACTGTGTTAGTCTTGAGGGAAAGTTATTCACAGGTTTTCATGGTGATTGAATACTAGCCTTTCAAATTTTTGTCAATGCAAACCTATCTGTTATTCATGTAATTATGCTATTCTAAATTGGTATTTTATTGTTACAATTTTGCCACGATTTCAAGCAGAAATTATTACGATTTTTGGGTGAAAAAAACAAATACGATTTTGGGGTGAGGTAACTTGGCATCCCTGTATTCAGGTTCAAACTAAAAAGGCATTCATCTAACTGATTGCTTTTGGTGTTTTTTCAGGAGGACTTCATCCCTCAGTATGGCCGTCAGGTGCGCTGGTACAGCTGCGGCCCCACCGTCTACGACTCGTCACACATGGGGCATGCCAGGTGAGCAGCTCATGGACCAACTCATGCAGCTATTATTACTCATAGCCCATATACATTAACATCACAGCCCATAGGCTTTAACATAGCAATGCAGCTCACAAACCAACTCATAGAGCTATAATATAACAATGCATTCATAGACTTGATCATAGACATATATACCATTATTAGCAATGCAGCTCACAGACCAGCTCATGGAGCTATAATATAACCATGCAGTTCATAGACTTAATCATAGACATAATATATCTATGATTAAGTATATTATAATTATCATAACAATGCAGCTACAGACTAACTCAGAGCTATAAAAAGAGATAGAAGTGATCAGGGATTTCCCTGAAAACAGGGATTTCAAATATCATTCCGCTATTTAGATATACACTGAAAATAGCGGTTTAAGGGTAATTTAGTGTCTTTACAGGGATTTTGTTGATACGCAATTTATATCTCTGATTATTTTATATAATAAAAATGCAGCTAAAAGACTAACACGTAGAGCTATGGGCCTGAGCCATAGAATCTGTAAAGGCAGGTCACACCACTAACTCAAAGAGCTATAAGAAATAGAGCTACAAAACAACTTAAATAGGCTCACTGATATATCACATTTAGGATAGACAATAGGGCTATAAATAGACTAACCGATAGAAGGCATGTAAATATATTTTCAGTGTAATAATTAGTTTGCTTACATTCCAATACGTAACATGGTTTCGTCGACAGTGTTTTCCCCTTCGGGGACACTATAGGATACAGTACAGGGTCACAAATCTAGCTTACAGATGGGTTAATGTGCTACTTTTCTCCAGGAAAAGCTCTCCATCCTCTTAATTACATTTCTTATAGACAGGGATCCCTCACTACCCAACACTCTTTTTACCCAGGATAAGAACCCAGGAAAAAAAAGAGCTTGAAATCATTTTAAATATTTCAAATACAGACTGCGCTCAGGTTCGTGGTCACAGAAAAAAGTTGACATAGTGACAAGCGGAACATTTAGTGCATTGATTTCAGAGGATTTTTATTTTGTGGGCTATCCATTAACACTGATTAATAATTGTTTTTATTTCATTCCGGGATGTTTTCGTGGTTTGTTAGTGGCTTTTGCCTAGTGATGTGTATAAAATGCTGGCTCTATGTCATTTATGGCATCAGTCTACACCATTTTAGTGTAGATATTCAGTATCCAAACCCTTTACTGCTTCATGTCCCTTTGTCGTCACAATTGGGTGTCAGTGGCAACAGGATAACAAAAGGGCATAGTCCCTTGCAACCTTTAAAGTGGGAAGTGATAATACATGAAATTGTACGTATCGCTGTATCCAATGCTCTTTTTTTAACCTAGGTTTGTTGAGGTTGAGGTTGTTTATTATGCGAATAGTTCCTGATGGAACTGTTTTCAGCGCACACGTATAGGATTGACATTAACATATCCTGGTTCACCATACAGTGCTATCTAACTAATCTCATTGTGCCCATTTAAAATAATGCTTAAGTGAGTTTTTTTTACATAGAGAACCTAGAAGGATGTCACATAACATATATACATAACATATATATGGACTTATCACCCTTACGGGCAAAACTAGCGTGGGTGCATTGCCCTTCTGCCGCTATTAAACAGCTAAGCCACTAACTTGGATAGTCCATTTTAGTATGATCAAGGATGAAAGCCTTCAGGTTCTTCTTGATTTCCATTTGCTTTTGGGGTGTGAAGACCTGCACTTAACTATAGGGGTCCTCTATGTAGGGGCCTCCATTTGAACATTTCAAGTTTTTTTAATAATTTTTTTTATTATGATAAAATAGAGTATACGCTTAGTTTCAATTGAGGTTGAATTTACCAAGGACCGAAATTCCAGTATATTGTTTTTTTTGTTTGTTTTATACCCTCAAATATCGGAAATTGTAGAGGGCATAATTATTACCAAGCGAATATACTCAAAGTTTGACGCACAGGAATTGTAGATAGTACGATATTAAGGTATTTTTTCTCCTTTTCCCTAGATCCTACATGTCCTTCGACATCCTGCGGCGGGTGATGAGGAACTACTTCAACTATGATGTATTCTACGCTATGAACATCACCGACATCGACGATAAGGTTAGTATCAGTATCACATAATAAATGTATCATCTACGGGCCCTAGCGGAAGGAAAGCAACGCGCACATGCTAGGTTCAATGCATTTACTTATTGTAACTGTATTATTTTCCCAAAAAAACACACTTAAAGAACCTTTGTCGTCATGCATTATGCCAACCCCCGGCGAGTTGTTCAACAAGGCTGCATTCATGTATCATGACGACAAAGGGCATAATAAATAAAGGGTGAACACAATGCCAACAAGCTACTAGTATAATTTACACCAACGTTAGAGAAAGACTGCACTATATATAAATGTAATCCTCGTGCGAAGGGACGACCAGTCGGTGGGATTTAGTAATTTTACCTAAGTAGTATATGAAGAGTGTCATCCCCTCAGGCTTACACTTTCTCCAACTGCCTTATATAGTGTGTGAGTAGTATATGGAGAGTGTCGTACCATTCAGGCTTACACTTTCCCCAACTGCCTTATATAGTGTGTGAGTAGTATATGGAGAGTGTCGTACCATTCAGGCTTACACTTTCCCCAACTGCCTTATATAGTGTGTGAGTAGTATATGGAGAGTGACGTACCCTTCAGGCTTACACTTTCTCCAACTGCCTTATATAGTGTGTGAGTAGTATATGGAGAGTGTCGTACCATTCAGGCTTACACTTTCCCCAACTGCCTTATATAGTGTGTGAGTAGTATATGGAGAGTGTCGTACCATTCAGGCTTACACTTTCCCCAACTGCCTTATATAGTGTGTGAGTAGTATATGGAGAGTGTCGTACCATTCAGGCTTAAACTTTCCCCAACTGCCTTATATAGTGTGTGAGTAGTATATGGGAAGTGTCGTACCATTCAGGCTTACACTTTCCCCAACTGCCTTATATAGTGTGTGAGTAGTATATGGAGAGTGTCGTACCATTCAGGCTTACACTTTCCCCAACTGCCTTATATAGTGTGTGAGTAGTATATGGAGAGTGTCGTACCATTCAGGCTTACACTTTCCCCAACTGCCTTATATAGTGTGTGAGTAGTATATGGAGAGTGTCGTACCCTTCAGGCTTACACTTTCTCCAACTGCCTTATATAGTGTGTGAGTAGTATATGGAGAGTGTCGTACCATTCAGGCTTACACTTTCCCCAACTGCCTTATATAGTGTGTGAGTAGTATATGGAGAGTGTCGTACCATTCAGGCTTACACTTTCCCCAACTGCCTTATATAGTGTGTGAGTAGTATATGGAGAGTGTCGTACCATTCAGGCTTAAACTTTCCCCAACTGCCTTATATAGTGTGTGAGTAGTATATGGAGAGTGTCGTACCCTTCAGGCTTACACTGTCTCCAACTGCCTTTAATAGTGTGTGAGTAGTATATGGGAAGTGTCGTACCATTCAGGCTTACACTTTCCCCAACTGCCTATATAGTGTGTAAGTAGTATATGGAGAGTGTCGTACCCTTCAGGCTTACACTGTCTCCAACTGCCTTTAATAGTGTGTGAGTAGTATATGGGAAGTGTCGTACCATTCAGGCTTACACTTTCCCCAACTGCCTTATATAGTGTGTGAGTTGTATATAGGAAGTGACGTACCATTCAGGCTTAAACTTTCTCCAACTGCCTTATATAGTTTGTGAGTAGTATATGGAGAGTGTCGTACCCTTCAGGCTTACACTGTCTTCAACTGTCTTGTAGAGTGTGTGAGTGGTTCATGGAAATGAACCTAGCTAGCAGGCACTTACATATTTAAATGACTGCACAAGACCCACTGGGCCACTGTACATGCAAGAAGATCGTAGGTAATATATGCTGGACCCCATTACATGCCTATAGTAGAAACTACAATCTTAAACAAGTACCGTAAATTCCCGCGTACTACCCGCATCTCGCGTACAACCCGCACCCCCAACTCAGGAGAATCCTATAACCCGTTTTTAGATCTGAAAATGTCAGTTTTAGTACTGTTTTATAATGATAAAAACCCTCGTATAACCCGCACCGTATATAGGCATGTCTGGTATCAAATGAAAGCTGAGTTTGGTTCGCGTACAACCCGCGGGTAGTACGCGGGAATTTACGGTAGCATATGGGATGTGACCTAAACATTTAAGGGCAGCATATTGCTCTTATTGGACTAGACGCGCCAGCCCTAAATGCATGCATTATGAAGACCCTCTGGGAGCATATCACCCAGTAGGACTGACATGATGCACGAATCCAGCTGTGGCCATTTACTCGCCAGGGCGGCATTCATTCAACCAGGCAAGGCAGGGCGAGACTATATCACAAATTGCTAGACACAGGCAGGACAGTTTGGCATTCATGTATCATGTCTATAAAGGGGCATAATGCAGCTCTTAATATAAGGGTTAACGCCTTGGGAATCTGGCGTGGTATACACACGGCCCTGCTAGAGGCCTCTAGTAGAAAGCACAATCTAAACAAGTAGCATATGGGATGTGACCTAAACAAGGGGCTATTTATAAACCCCATTCTGGTCCTACTCACAGGGTGTCCCCAGGAGGTTCATGTAAGCTATAAGGGTGCTGGGACGTAGTGTGTATGTTATTCCACCAGGGGGCACAATGGTATGCTATACGTCCGGATGCCGTCGGTGCCCTTTGCTGCGGGTGAATATCCGCCCAAACCCCACCCCTTACGACTCTCATTTCCCACACCCCTTACGGCCCCCACCCACAAACCCACACACACCTACACCCACAGTATCCTTGGCCAGTGGCCAGTATTGATCACAGCCAAAACACCCCAAGGCATTTCCCACAACAAAACAATATATCAATGCCCTACATTGTCAACATTATTCCGCCTGGCTTGCCCCATAGGAGGCGGCTATGAAATTGTCTTCCCACCCTAGACTCCTAGCCTCCTCACCCTATCACATGGATTTTTTTTCGGCAACTACTATCTGTCCCCACTGAGATATTACTAGATAGAGACATAATCAGTCATCCAGCTTCTGCGGCTGAAGTGTTAACCCTCTAAGAGCAGCATAGTGCTTTAATGTGCTATGTGCTGGTCGTTATGGTACATGAATGCAGCCCTGGCTAGAAACTCGCCAAGGCTGCTTTCATGCATCATGCCGACGCTCCAGGGCTGATACACTCATGTAAGGTCGGTATCATTAACACAAGCATGATGCTCCTACGCATGATGCTCACCTGCATTGCATTGATGCATCATGACGACAAATGTCTCCTTGATGAAACATGCCGCCCTTGGGGGGTTAACAGGGGCGAATAACCCGGATGTAGAAATAGCCAGGTGACCTTATGTCCAGCTGCGGTGACCTTGGCCGCGGGTGGTTGTGGGTAGGGTGGGTGGTTACCCCGACATGCACGTGTAGGAGGAGGTTGTCACGTAGCACGTGTCACGTAGCACGTGTCTGGTATCACACCCCTCACACTGACACTCACTCCCCCATAAAGTGGGGGTGAGCGGTTCTGGGGCATTGGCAATGTGGGTCATGAAATATTATTGGTATTTTAGTAACAAACATGATTGTGTTATGTGTGTTTCTTTCTTTCTATTTTTTCTTTACGTTCTGTCTTTATCTATTTCATTCTTTACTTCCTTCTTTCTACCTTTCGCCATTCTTGCCCTCCTTTCTTTCTCCTCTCGTCTTTCGTTTTTCAAATTTTGTTTCTTTGTATGTTTGATTCTTTCCCTAGCTTTTCTAGCATTTCGAATTGTAATTACATGTACGATCATATCACAGTCCTCTTGGAAACATATTCAGGAATGAAAGTGTTTACCTGGAATGCAATGGCTTAAAGATCCATCTTATAGAAAGGGATTTATATTTTGTGGAATCCACAAGTTTTCTTTTTGTGATTGGCCACGTTCATTACTTTATGTTCTTTCCACCATTGTGAGACTCTTGATAACTGTATGAGAGTGCGGTGTAGCTTTGTTAGAAGTGGACACGTTCATGATAGACGTTGTTCTTTGTGCGTCCGACCCTACCCCGCCAATAACATAGAACTCAAATAGTGGCGACACCCCGTAGCCATAAGAGGAAGTAGTGTATTTATGTTTGGGCTGCAAAACTTAATTTGCGCGAGAGGAAAAAGTGTATTTGAGTTTTAGATACACAAGTAATCACAAATTCGTAAATAGACAGAAATTTGCAGTTGTAGGTCTCCTCAGCGAATAACCTTGTTTCAAGTTAAAATGACTATTATAAGACCTCATCGGATGAACTGCTCTCTTCTCTCAAGAGACTCCTGATTTTATAAGCCTGATCAGAACGGACATGGTTAGCATGGTGTTATTACTATTAACTGTCTATAGACACCCATCCTAATCACTTGGTACTCTGGAGATAACCTTGTAATCGGCGAACACACGCCCTCTGTAGATTTAGTAGTAGTCTGGAATCACCAAATGATCAGAGAGACTCTTAGGCAGCGTTAACCTACGAATGGGATCTAGTAAAGTAGGTGAGGGAGGGCTTGGTGGTACCCCAGTACAGCCACCTAGTGCCTGACAGCAACACTAAAACATGCCCATATCACAGGGAGTAATGACTACGACCGTATGGTATAGGTTTTGCCATATGTATCTTTTTTATGACACTTCATGTGCAACAACATGATAGCTGTGTTACTAGAAAGCCTCTACCCAGCTTTGTATACATATAATATTTTTGAGTTCATGTGATTTCCCATAAATAGTATTTAACCTCTTTGCATCATTGGACACAGCATGCACATTTCCTCACACCAGAGGAGATTCACATATCGATATCTTGTTACGTTTCCATTTCTTGTAACCACATCCGACCTAGACCAGACCAATCTTATACACTTACACCCCCCCTCTATAATTATAGATCTACCCCCCCCCCCCATGCACAGCCAACACAAATGACATTATCAGCTGGTTAATGAAGTACCTGTCGGGGGTGAGTTGGCATTAACTAATCACCAATATGGGAATACAGCATTTTAACCCTTTTGAGAAAAAATGTTTTATTAGGTTTAATAATACAATTACATCGAAATAAAATGTAAATGTACCAAACCTAGCACGGGCGCATTGTCCTACTCCCGCTAGGACCTCTTGTCGATACATATATTCTCGTATTGATACATATTGTCCAGGTATGACATCACTAGAACTAGATATCAATTCAATCGTACATGCATGTGTAGTATATATGATCACCACTGATAGAATATCAGTCTAATGAGATGAGATGTGATGAGCGTGTTGAAACAATGATACATCAAAGATGAGTTAGTTTACATTCATAAAACATTTTGGATAGTTTTTCTTGATTGATATTTTAAAGGAGTTCAGGTCCTCTATCTCTGTGTACTCAGGTCTAAGCTGGTTCCATCTTTGAATGCCCCTATATAGAGCGTTCCTTAAAACTATTGGTTTTAAAGTTTGCATGGTGCTTTAATATATTACTGATAATTATATCCTTTGTTATCGTGATGCATTGATGCATCACTGGCAAGTAGTAATGCATCATCACGATCCAATATTGTTGAAAAACGTTCGCATGGTTGATATTATGCATGAATGCAACCCTGGCAAGTACAAAATGTGGACTCACCAGGGCTGCATTTATGCATCATAATGGCAATGGTAATAGCCCATTGAAGTATTGTGCAGCCCTTAACCTTTTAAGGACAGATGTCGCTAAAAGATGACATTTGTCATCATGACGCACCAATGCAGCCCTGGTGAGTAACTCGCTGGGGCTGCATTGGTGCATCAAGCCGACCCCTCAGGAGTGTCTCAAACCCGTAGGGTTGGCATGATGCTTGAATACAGCACTGGCGAGTTACTCGCCACGACTGCATTCATGCATTATGACTACCATGGCATAATGAACTAATGCATCATGCCGTCTTTAAAGGGTTAAAGGGTTAACTATGGAGAGTTGACCCTTCCCACTGCATCTACCTACAGAAAAGAGGACTATCTACTTGACTGGAGGTGTCGGGGAGGGGTGGACGGAGGGAGGGGGTTCCTTCAGGGGGCATCTCACCTTTTATGCGGTGCTGCTTTTATCGTCCTTATATTGACCGTTAACAGCGCCTCTCGCCCGCCCCGTGTTGTCCAAGTAGCCCGTATTGACCGTTAACACGGTAACAGTTCCCGCCTCGCCGTAAACCCTCAACCCCTGCCCCCCCACCCTACACAGCGCCCCCTTAGCGGCCAACAAGGTAACTAAGGGCTCCTCTCCAGGTGTCGTCGTCAGGGGTCGCGCGCAGCCACATGTGACTTCCGGTAGGCCGCGCACGTTTAAGCGAGATCGATCCGGAGGTCGGCCAATAGGGGGCACTGCGGATGTGGCTATGGGGGTCAGGGGGTGGGGAGAGAGGGCAGGCAGGGCGGGTGGCCGAATCAGATACGCCCTCTTTGATGTGATTGTGTCGCTGGCCGCTGGGGGAGCCACCCGTCGTTAGGGTCGTTTATAGGGGCAGCGGAAATTGATGTCCGCACGGCGCGTGCGCATTAACGCCGGCCCTCGTCCCGCGCTGCCCACCGGAAGTGCTCGTCCGTCGGCTGCAGTGGCCGGCGCGGTCCTTGGGAGCGGTGCGCCGCCCGGTATGGGGGAACATCACGTAAATGAAGTTTTAAGCACGGGGTTGGGACGCTGCTTATACCTTTAATAGCCGCATAGTGCTTCCATGTACCATGGTTCTTGTCGCCATGATGCATTCATGCATCATGGCGACCCTTCAGGGGGTTATAAACCCTGTCTGGCCCGCATGATGCTTAAACACAGACTGGGGAGTCTACATTCATGCATTATGATGATAAAGGGCATAATGCAGTAAAGCACTATGCGGCCCTTAAAGGGTTTAAACCGCTCCACATGAAGGCAGCAAGCACTCCCTTTAAGCCCCTCCTGAGATTGCGTTTTACGACCACAGCAGCGACTCGGTTGTGACGGCGGCGGGGCAGCGCGGGGGAACCAGCAACTAGCGAGAAAACGCAGGCTCTCGGACGAGATTGGACGAGATTGGCCGCGGAAGGCGTCTGCCACCTCTCTTTTCCTCCCAGCGTCATCTAGTGAGCACCAGCAGAACGAGGCCTTCGACGTCTACTTCCGGTTTCAGGCTTTCTGGATTTTCCTTAGGTAGACGTCTGCGACGATTAACAGCGTTAGAGATATCTAGTATCCAGTAGCATTAATCCCACTAGGTAGGCCATGGGATTAGCGTATACGACAACAGTGGCGCCGCGCTGCGGTGATATTTGCATTCCTATTGAGCCCAACCCTTTTAAGGTCGCACAATGCTTTAATGCGCCTACCCTTTGTTGTCATGATATAGCCCTGCCAGGTTGACTTACCAGGGCTGCATTCATGCATCATGCGGGCTCATTAGTACTGTATCCATCAATCTCGTTTATAGGAGTAGCGAGTAACTCGCCAGAACTGCATTTACACATAACCGACGCCAAAGGGCATACTCCATTAAGGCACTATGCGGTCCTTAAAGGGTTAAATACCCGCTCCCTTTGGGACCATCAGCAGTAGGAGCTGTATAGGGCGGGGCTACCACGTGTTAGGGGGAGGACGGCGGCCTGTTTGATGGGCTCCCCTCTGATTGGCTGTAAATGATGAATGGCGGAGGGGTCAGGGGAGTGACAGGGTCAGTGGGGTCATGGGTCAGTAGCCAATAGCCGGCTGTCATCATACAGGATGACCCATACACTACAGCTATATATATGTTATATATAGCACCTCTACAGGACCAACCTGGTGCAAGCTTCTGGAGGTATATATAGGATATCATCTTATTCACGGTATGAAATGCTGCTGTCGGCAGGTATCTAGGTAGTGTACAAGTTTGTCCTATCATTTTCTACTTTTTATTGGGAGGTTGGAGGGTCCCTACATGGTTTTACATAAGCTTAAGTACAAGTGACCCTACCAAAGTATTCCCTTTTTCCTACACCAGTCACAAGTGCTTATAAAACTTCAATAACGAAAGAAACCCATACCTAGAACCTACAAGATGACAACCCCATAGCCAACACGTTAAAGGACACATAAATGAACCTCATACCCAGCTCCTCCAAGAGTCCAGTAAAATAACCCCATAGCTGTGAATACATCAAAGGGGTCAATAAAAGAACAAGTTCAATGTGATGGTAAAAGAACCCCAATAGGACAACAACAGAACTCCAGACCTACCACCTGCAATACTATAGGACAAAAAAGAGACCCCACACCTCCTAACGAACAGTAAAAGAACCCCATACCTTACATCCAAGAGGACAATAAAAATAAGTTGAACCCCATACCTAGCACCTCCCTTACATTTTTTAAAGTAAAATTTGGCACAAAAGTTAGGAATGGAGAATTTTTCCTATAGCCCGCACCCCCCTTTTCAAAATTCTGTATCCGCCACTGCCTCCAGGAAGACAACAAAATAACCCCATACCTAGCACCTCCAGGAGGACAACAAAAGAATCCCATACCTAGCACCTCCAGGAGGACAACAAAATAACCCCATACCTAGCACCTCCAGGAGGACAACAAAATAACCCCATACCTAGCACCTCCAGGAGGACAACAAAGGAACCCCATACCTAGCACCTCCAGGAGGACAACAAAGGAACCCCATACCTAGCACCTCCAGGAAGACAACAAAATAACCCCATACCTGACATATCCAGGAGGACAACAAAATAACCCCATATACCTAGCACCTCCAGGAAGACAACAGAAGAACCCTACACCTAGCACCTCCAGGCAGACAACAGAAGAACCCCATACCTAGCACCTCCAGGAGGACAACAAATAACCCCATACCTGACATATCCAGGAGGACAACAAAATAACCCCATACCTAGCACCTCCAGGAAGACAACAAAAGAACCCCATACCTAGCACCTTCAGGAAGACAACAAAAGAACCCCATACCTAGTACCTACAGGCAGACAACAGAAGAACCCCATATACCTAGCACCTCCAGGCAGACAACAGAAGAACCCCATACCTAGTACCTCCAGGCAGACAACAGAAGAACCCCATACCTAGTACCTCCAGGCAGACAACAGAAGAACCCCATACCTAGTACCTCCAGGCAGACAACAAAAGACGGTGGATGCACCAACTGTGTAGCATCACACCAAATGGATTAAAGCTACTCAACTAACTAGACCTAGGCATCTATTATCCGTACACAAAAAAGGAAGACAACAAAAGAATCCCATACATGACACCTCAAAGGACAATAAAAATAAGTTGAACCTCACAAGGTATACCCTATAACCACAAGAGGACAACAAAATAACCCCATACCAATCACCTCACACACCCCAGTCACCCTACACCCTGCTGGGCCTGTATCAGCTCACCCCTGTATGTCCTGTAGGTCAGCCAGGGGCAGCCCAGGTCCACAGACACGTGGACAGCAGGCGCTTACAGTAAGTGCATGCTGATATCCTGATGGTGCTACAATCGGTGCTCACCCGCCCTTAACCCTTTAGGGGACGCATGTTGCTTTAATACATTATGACATTTATTGTCATGTATGAATGCAGCTATGGTGAATAACCAAGGCTGTATGAATGCATCATGCCGGCCGACAGGGTTGATACATTCATGAAAGGGTCTGTATGAATCAAGAATGCAGCCCTGATGAGTTCATTTACAATAATGCATCATGACGACAAAGGGCGTAACAGATTAAAGCACTATGCAACCCTTAAAGGGTTAAGCCACCTCCAAGATGGGCGACCACTGGGGCACACTGATCTTGTGATGCAAACAATCACATTAAAGGTAATATCCACCAGGCCGTGGGGTCAGGACCCTGGAGCGGGTGGGGCCTAACCCTTTAAGGACTAGATGATGCCCCAAGTCAGCACTGACACATATATACTTCGCCACTGTTGGTATTGCTACATCATGCCACCCTATAGGGGGTGTATCAGCCCTGTAAGGTCAGCATGATGCATTCATGCAGCACTGGTGTGCCACTAACCTGGACTGCTTTCATGCATGATAGTAGTATAGTATGTATCGGAACGGGACTATAGTTAAGTACTGTTTATTACTCAATCGACATGCAGCCAATCAGAGGCCTCCATTTGGTCACGTGACCCGTTGCCATGGTAACGTGACCTACTTAGGGCTCTCAGCCAATCAGAAGCCAGCATTCTGGGTGACCTACTGACCTACTTAGAAGCTCTCAGCCAATGAGAGGCTGGCATTCTGGTAACTATGGTAACGTGACCTACTTACGTCACGTGACCTACTTAGGCTCAGCCAATCAGAAGCCGGCATTCTGGTAACTAGGGTAACGTGACCTACTTAGGGTTTGTTTGTAAACAACACCACGTGGCTCTCTTGTTTGTAAACAACACCACGTGACACGTGACTGTTTGTAAACAAACAACGTATATATAGAAAAAAACACAACAAGTTCCATCTTATGTTAAAATTATATTTTCGAATAAAAAAGCACATCTGTAACAGCGTCTATGTGTAACTACGCGCGTTCTCATTCAAACACTATAACACTATCATACCGTAGCAGCAGCAGGTAGGACCGGAAGAAAAGCAAGCGCACGAGCAGAAGCGACGACACCATTTGCACCATCCGGCCGTCGCGTTGGTAGCCCTACTACCCGTCGCGCGTTCCACTGGAGCGGCTTTAAGAGTGACAAATGACGATTCTTTGTCGACGCGACTGCTAACATCAGCATCGGCAGCAGCATCGGCAGCATCGGCAGCAGCATCGGCAGCAGCGGCAGCAGCCTCGGCAGCAGCGGTAGCAGCAGTAGCAGCAGCGGCAGCAGCAGTAGCGTGAGCATTAGCAACAACAGCAGCAGCGACAGTAGCAAGGGCGGCAGAGCGGGCACTAGTAGCGTTATCAGCGGCGTCATCGGCAGCCGCAACAGCATCAGCAGCAGCAGCGTCGGCATCGGTGGCATGAGTAGCTGCATCGGCGGCAGCAACAGCAGCAGTCACAGCCGCAGCGGCAACAACAACAACGTCATCACGACCCGCGTCACTAACAGCCGCAGTAAATGCAGCAGTAGCACGCTGAGCAGCACTAGCAGCAGCAGTAGCAGAGGCTACAGCATCAGCTTCACATTCGCGCGCCGCTTCGTCATTCCGCTTCATGTCACGGTAGCAACTTTCCATCACGAGGATCTGCAAATTGAGGCGCGGTGCTGGTGGTGGTAGTAGTAGTAGTAGTAGTAGTAGTAGTAGTAGTAGTAGTAGCGTGAACGATGATGACGATGCTGAATGTGGTTTCACTCCCCTTATATACCCTTACGCCCCGCCTTTTTTCAAGCCACCGGCCAGCTGCCCCTTCACGGCAGGTCTTTAGATCAGCCTTAAGTCGCTTACTACGTGGCTCATCATCCCTCTAATCGCATTTTCCAGCCGCCAGCCGGCTGTCTGCTGATGACAGGCGAGGGTGATTTGTTTTTTTCTTTAGATATAAGCCGCTTACCACACGCGCACCCTCTAGTCACAGACAGAGTGACAGAAAGGGAGGGGGTCGCTTTGTTCACGCTACCTGTAGTTGTTTTTCTATACACACGCTGAGCCCATGACCCGTTAATCCTTTATACAGGTAACACGCGTTCAACTAATTACCCTATTGTATGACAGTCGGTACACGGATTTAATTTTAAACCGCCTTCCCATCTGGGATCCATGTCTGGCGGGGTGGAAGGATCCAGCTGAAAAGTGTGATTAGGGCTTTTGTTTCTCTTATGCTAGCAGCAGGTCAGCATGCGACAGCTGAAAATGTCAGACTCGCCGCTCCTATAAAAGACTGAGATGCGTCTCTCTTTCCACACACCCTTCTACCATCGCCGCCGACACCGCCACCGCCGGCCAGCCGACCGCCGCCACCGCCTGCAGTCACCGCCATCACGCCAGCAGGGAATTTCGAGCTGAGTCTGCTTATTGCTTATTTTTTTTCTTTGAGCTTTTTGTTTTCTTAAATTTTTATTTTCACTCAGTCTTTTTTGTTTCGGAGGAAAGAAATATGGCGCTGCAGAGGGCGCGAGTTTCTAAAAGACGGTCGCGCGAACAAAGCGCTCTCCTCAACTGCCCGGCTATTTTTTTATCTCAAAGGAGAGAGCGTCACGTAGTTGAGGTTCACGCTTCTCTTGAGGCGTACCGAATTCTCGAGAAATGCAAAGCTGAGCGCCATCGTCGTTATACAAGAGCGGAAAAGGAAAACGTAGCGACATGGCCGAGAGCCGTCTTCTCAGAACAGCATTTACTCTACTATTGCATAACAGCTGCTCTCAGCGCCCCCACTCGTTGGGCGTTTCATGAAAAGAAAGAGCGCCGCTACTCTCCTCACCCTGCCTCCTCTTATAAAGTGAGAATAAGTGCTATGAAACGATTCGACAAGCCGATCGGTTTCTTGGGAGCGACTGCAGCTCCCACTCGGTGGGTGCGCGTTGTGGCCGACGTGAACACGGTCTCTAAACGTTTCGACGTCGTCACTTGTTATCCCGCATATTGCAACGCAGCCGAATTGAAGAAGATAGGGACGCACTATTTTAAACCATACGCTCCAATATGTATTTGTCACCGCCGCGCTCACACGCCTTATTGCTTTTTCGAGACGATCGTGTCACAACACAGAAATAGAAAAAAAAACGGCAAAGCGACGAGCTTTGCCTAAATGATCAAAAAAAAAAAAAAAAAAAAAAAAACTAATCTCCTCCTCCTCCTCCTCCTCCTCCTCCTCCTCCTCCTCCTCCTCCTCTTCTTCTTTTTTTAAAAAAAAATAAATATTTGTATCAGACTCCTCTGGAGTCTGATACAAACATTTATGACTATTGAGTGAAAATAGAATTTTATCGCAAAAAAAAGTCACTTCTGCCGCCGCTACTGTGACACCGGCCGGAATCAATAAAAAGGTCGGCGGACTTTTCTCCACAACCATTCACCACCGACCGTTCGAGTGAGAAACACAGCAGACAGTCAGACACACAACCGCTCTCTGACGCGTCCTGAAAAAAAAACAAAAAAAAATGTCCAGTAGTAAAAGCAAACTCTTCACAGAAATTCATTTCGACGCTCGACTACAAGGACCCTTTAGTTGTATCATTAGCGGTCCGTCGGGTTGTGGAAAATCGCGCTTGGTGGATCAATTTCTGAGCGACGTGAACAATTTGGTCACGCCGCCGGTGGAAAAGACTTTTTACCATTACGGCGAGTGGCAACCTCTGTTTGAAAAAATGGCAAATCGGTACGGTGTGGAATTCAGAGAAGGTCTTCCTAGCAAAGAGTCTATAGCGGGAGACGTGGAAGTAGCAGAAGACGCTGTACGACCCCACACTCTACTGATATTGGACGATCTGATGAGCAGTTCCAATCAGCAAGTGGTAGCCGACATCTTTACTAAATACTCGCATCACTGGAACGTGAGCGTCATATACATCACTCAGAACCTCTTCCAGAAATCACCCGACTTTCGAACTATGAGTCTGAACGCTCACTACATGATCGTTTTCAAGAACCCGCGCGACATGGGGCAAATAGCTAGTCTGTCTCGCCAGGTGTTTCCGTCCAACGCGGCGGCCCTCTCTAGTATATTTACCCATGAACTCAAGCGACCTCACTCATACCTCCTCCTGGACTTCAAGCAGTCAACACCTGACGATCTGAGAATACGCTCCTCTTTGACGGCCATACACTCTCAGCTAGTGTTCGTACCGCTAGACAAAAAAAAGAACAACAGAAAGCAGTAGCAAAAAAAAAATGTCTTCTCATCTACTCGAAAGACACTTTGGTACTCTCAAGCACTTAGCTAAGTGCTCGCCAAAGGACTGCTCGCATCTAATAGACTCTGGAAGCGACGAGCTGATCGCAGCGTTGAGTGAGATCTGTCACAATTTACTGGTAGGGAACATCCCGCTCAGCGACAAACAACTGGACAAGCTTCGAGAATCGGCTGACGTGTTGAGGGAGGTCGGCAAAAAATCTACGCCCATCAAAAAAAAGAGACGCGTCTTGGTACAAGAGGGAGGTTTCCTCATTCCGGCTCTCATAGGGATGGCCTTACCGCTTATAAAGAGCATTCTCCGTATATGAGACACGTCATTCGACACCTACTCGCCGACAGCACCACCACCACCACCACCACCACCACTACCGCCACCACCAGCGTCATTGCCACCGGCGTCCCCATGACGGACTCAGAGCAGCAACAACACTACAAACGTTTAGCGCTCGTGGATCCTGAGACGCTCTACAAATCATCACGAGCAGGTCTACTTCATCATGTGCCCGCTGCTGCTGCTACTACTAGCGCTGCTACTACTGCAGTCGCTGCTGCTAGTACTTCTACTGCTCCAAACCTTCCTCCTCTTCCTGATGAGCGCACTGAAAAGAACGAGAGTTCCGCTCCTGCCACCGCCGCCCGCCTACCCGCCGACATGGCCTATTACCACAAGCAGGCAGAGCAGTCCCTTCATCCCGACGCGGCCTTGCACCAGGTGCTACAGTTTATCTACAGGGACTTGGATTTAGTGTTGAACGACCCCACTTTGGAATCGCGCGAGAAAATGTTGAAATACCGAAGGTTGTTGAATAGATTGCAATTTTTTCTCGCGAATCCCCACAACAGCAACATCTCTTCGTCCTACTCTTCTTCGCCCCCGGCTCACCTCCGTCAGTCTGCTGAAGAGGCCAGCGCGTCCCTACTCGAGCGGTTGGCGAACCAAGTTCCCAAGAGGAGTCGCCGCCGGACCGTGGAGCTGTACAAACAATTGGAGAAATCCGGAGTGATCAAGTGGAACGAGGACGGGGCGGTGCGCGAGATGTCGGGTCGGAGAATACCACCTGAGCATCGCATCAACATAGTGGACTTACTGAACGACGCCGCCAGGTTCAGGAAGACGGCGCCCAGACCGGCGGGCTACTCGCCGTTCACGAAAGCGCTGCGCGAAGCGGTTCCCACCACAGACGCCTTGATCGGAAACCATCTGTATAAAGCGAGCGGACCTGGCCAAAGTTTGGACACACGGCTTGCTGACAGAGGTCGGAAACGACCGAGCTTCGAATCGGAAGAAGGAGAAGCAGCAGCAGCAGCAGCAGCAGTAGCAGCAGCAGACTCTTCTCTGCAGGTGGTGGACGATCAAGCCTCTGACGACGAGGAGGACGACCGTGAACTTTTCCAAACTCCGACTTCCTATAGGAGCGCGCCGCGTAGTAAGAAAAGGAAAGCGCGCAACCGCCTAGCGGCGAGCTCGTCTTTCACGCCCTCAAGAGACCCGCGATGGGCAAACCAGTGAAGAGACTGACCAAGAAGGAAAAAGAAAAGAAGCGCGTAGTAGCTAGATATACCGACGTCAAAGCGCCCTCCAGTTTCACTAGCGTGACTAAACTCCAGAAACAGCATTTTCGCCACCTGAACCCGGCCGTCATCCGAGATGCTTTAGTGTCGCTGGACGCCTACACTAAACATAAACCCATTCGGAGAAAATTCGCAAGGAACAAGACTATAACCGGCGCAATCGATCAGCAGTGGCAGATAGATCTGATGGACATGCAAGCTTTGGCGTCTCACAACGACCGCTTCCGGTACGTGGTGACGGCGATCGACGTTTTCTCTAGGTACGCGTGGGCCGTTCCCATTAAATCCAAGAGCGGCGCTGATGTCACCGAGGCCTTCCGAGAGATGACAGGCCCTGGCGAGAGACGACCGCGCACTGTTCAGACAGACAAGGGGAAAGAGTTTTTGAACAAGATCTTTCAAGATCACTTGAAGAGCGAGGGCATAGAGTTCTTCACTGGCGAGAACGACGACATCAAAGCTAGTCTAGTGGAGCGCTTGAACCGCAGTCTGAAGGAGAAGCTGTGGCGTTATTTCACACACAAGCGCACGTATCGCTACGTAGACGTGCTGCACCATGTAGTGTCTTCTTACAATCGCACTCACCACAAGACGTTGAAAATGGCGCCGGCTCAAGTCAGCTCGGAAAACAGCGAAACAGTTTTCTACCGACAAGATCTCCCAACTAACAAACAAATCGACGAAATATGGAAAAAGAAGAAAAAAACAAAGACGTCCGCCGTCGACGTCATCGCTCCGGGTGACAGAGTGAGGATGTTGAGAACTAAAGGCGCCTTCGACAAAGGGTACGAGGGAAACTGGCGCGAGGAAGTGGTCGACGTTGCTAAGACGTTGGGAAGCAGAGGGTTCGAGCTGAAAGACGACAAGGGCGAGGAGATAAAAGGCGTCTTCTACCCGGAAGAGGTTCAGAAGGTGTACAAGAGTCGTTACGACAACAACTACCTGATAGACGAGGTGTTGCGCCGCAAGACCGTCGACGGTAAAGAGTTAGCTTTCGTACGTTGGTTAGGTTACGACGACAAGTTCAACGAGTGGATCCCCGTCAAAAAAATAACGTAACAAAATGAACATCACTCTACCTAGCAACAGCTCTATGGAGTATTATCCTGACAACAGCTTGACGTCTTTCCGAACTCACTTCGACTCGCCGCTCCTTCTGCCCGAAGCGTACGAAGCGGCTCTGACTGAGATCATCCTCCCTACAGAATGGACTAACGTGCACGACGACGACTTGATCATCGTTGTTCCTCTGCGCACCAAAGGTTCGCTAGAGGAGGCGATCCAGGTTTTAAAAGAAACTAATTTCTCCGAAGGAAAAAAACCACAGGTAGACTGGAAGAGAATGAAAAACGCGAACGGTCTGAGCAAGCTAACGTTCAGCTCAAAATTCCCGCTGAACTGGAAGGAAGCGAGCTATGTAACGGTGGAAGAGATATCAGACACGTCGGAAGAGCAGCAATTGAAACCGGAAACAAAAAGGTTCAAGAGAGAGGTCGACTTGAGACAGACGAATGCCGTATACAAGCAGTTCTTGTCCCCGGCGGTGAAGAAGAAGACGATCAGCCATCAAGCAAGACAGATGATCGAAAAGATGGAGAAGGACATGGGAGTGCGCAGTTTCATGCCAAACATATTCGAGATACCTCCTATTTTCACCGGAAGCAACCACACCCTAATCGAGCGCTTGAGTGAGACGTTGCGAGATGACAGACTAGAGGGCGACAGCTTCTTGCTCAAACCGATGCGGATCTTATCGTACGACGCCAAGACGAAACGCGTCACCATCAAACCGCCGAGACACTGTGCTGTCCTGCTGAGTCAGCATCTCGCATGCGTTCTAGGCTTCGGAGAGAAGACGTGTTTCGCGTCGCCGACTACCGGCGCCTACTCGATGGATGGTTACGGGGACGTGCACTCTGTGTACATATACACCGACATGATCCAGGAGAGACGTGTGGGCGACATGCAAGTGCCGCTGTTGCGCTGCGTGGCGGTGGACAGAGGCGGAAAGCGTCGAGGTGGCGTGCAAGCTATCAGTTTTCCCCATTTGGATTATTTCCCCTTGAAATCCAAGAGGTTTACCGAGGTCGGCATCTATTTAAGAGACCGATCCGGTCATTCCATCCCATTCGGTAGAGGCGAGGTGACCGCGACACTTCATCTGAGACCTATTGAGCGCTGAAAGAGAAGAAAATGATGCGTCAACGCGTTCCGTACTTTCCACCCAGGCGCACCGTCGGCAGAGGGTACAGCGATTACTACAACGCGCAGCTGGGCAACGGCGTCAACGTGTACAGCGGGCGCTCTTTCCAGAGCGGGCACGGTTTAGGCGGCGCTCTGTTAGGTCTGATGCGCTCGGCTACCCCGCTATTGAAGTCGGTGGGAAAAACGCTGCTCCGCGCCGGTGTGGGCGTAGCTAAAGATGTGCTGGCGGGTCGGACTTTAAAGAGCAGCGTGAAAGACCGAGGCGCAGGCGCTCTGAAGAGACTGGCGAGTACGGCGTTCTCGGGAGGAAAGACGCCTGTCGCGTCTAAGAAAGGGTCGAAACGTCGTCGTGGGCATTCCCCTCAGACGGGCGGTGGCTCTTGCAAGAGACGTAGAGGGGATGTATTCGACCGGTAAGCGCCTAGGCGTTCAGGTATAAATAAAAAGACTGGAGGCGGTCGGCGTCAGTCTGTCGGCCGCATGAAGAGAGAACACAATGGCTTACGTACACGAGAGCAGTAACGAGTGCGCGCTCTCTGAGCTCGACCTGCACACCGTAGCGCCGACTCAGACTACTATCTTAAAGTCGTCTTTCCTGGGGATAGAAACAAAAAACTCTTTAGAGGATGGAGGTAACATAAATTTCACCATCAACAAGTCGCAAGAGTACACAGACCTGAACGAGAATTACCTTCATCTGGAATGTCAAGTGCTAAAGGACGGAGCGGCGATCGAGGACACCGACGCGGTAGCTCCGGTGAACAACTTGGCTCACTCGCTCTTCAAAGACGTCCAAGTCTCCATCGGCGGTTTCAAAGTGTCTGGCAACACCGAGACCTACCCTTACCGAGCTTACTTGGAAGGGTTACTCAACTACAACAAAGACGTGAAGGACGGCGTCATGAGCGCCCAGGGGTGGCATGAAGATACGCCCGGTCAGTTTGACACGTTGACTGACGCGAATGCGGGGTACAAAGCGCGCAAGAAGCTAATCTCCAACAAGCGCTTTTCGCTGATGGCGCGACTGCACTTTGACCTGGCTCATCAACCGAAGCTCATCGTTGGAGAGACAGAAATCAATCTCACTCTGAAACAAGCGGCGCCCTCTTTCTATCTGATGTGCGCCGCTGACGGAGGCTACAGCTTGAAGATCTACAAAGCAAAGCTCTACGTGCGACGCGTGCTGGTGGCGGACGCTGTAGCGGAAACGCACGAGAGAGCGGTGATAGAACACGGGCCCTTCGACTACCCGGTGAACAGAGTGGAGGTGACGACCTACGCCATCCCTCAAGGTAACAGAGATCACAGCTACACGCACTCCAACACAGGCCAGCTTCCCAAGTCGATGATGATTTGCTTCCTTGACCACGACGCCTTCAACGGTAGCTACACCAAGAACCCGTTCGAGATGAAGCATTACGACATCAGCTCGCTTCAAGTGATAGTGAACGATCAGAAAGTGCCGAACGACGCCTACGTGCCCGACTTTAAGACCAAAGCGGCCGTGAGAGAGTACTTGGCGCTACACACGGAAACGGGGATGTACGAGGGCGCGCGCTCCTGCGGTATTTCATACGAACAATTCCTGAACGGTTACACGGTGTTCCCCCTCGACTTAACCCCAGACAGATCGCACGACGGGTGTCGCGTGAACCTTATAAGAGCGGGTCAGCTGAGGGTGGAAGTCAGTTTCCGCTCGGCGCTACAAGCGACAACAACGGTGCTACTCTACTTGGTGTACGACAACGTCGTCGAGCTGACCCGAGATCGACACCCCGTCACCGACTACCACATGAACTGAAGACAAGACGGCGGTACTTGGCGTATCGTATGAACACGCTTGAAATAAGCAGAGTGTTGAAGGAAAACGTTCACACAAAACATCGTTTCCTGGGCGTTTTCTCTTGTGACACTATTCCGAAGCACCCTATCAAAGACACTTGTTTCGTGAGCAACACAGATCCGCAACATTTACCAGGTCAGCATTGGGTGGCGTTTTACGTGTCGAGCACGGGTGAAGTGTACTACTTTGATTCCTTCGGCTTACCGCCGCTGAGTGCGGAGTTCTTGTCTTTCGTGGAACGCTCTGCTCCGTTCAAGTGGCAAAGAAACCGCATTCAACTACAAGACACTTCTGCTGACACCTGTGGACCTCATTGCGTTCATTTCCTAATTGAAGCATGTCGAACAAGAAACCCCAAGAAGTGCGTCATGCGCATGAGCAAAATCCCAAAGCTGAGCGACCGGGTCGTGAGTCAGAAGCTATCGATGATGCTGTTGTGACGGGTTGTTGCGATGGCGGCCGTTTCATGGAGGCAAAGATTCTCTGCCTTGCCGAAATGGTGTTGGATTTATCCAAAGTCGTGCAATGTCTATTGGAGAAAAGTCGTCCGGGGTGTGGTGGTGCGAGTGACGGCGGCGTGAGACTTTGCGGCCTGTTGAGTTGCTGCAAATCGAAGAAGCAAGCTAAAAAAGCATAAACTTGTGTGTTTTTTCTGATTGAAAATGAAAAAATAAAGAATAAAATGAAAAGAAAAGAAATTATCTTGTTGTGTTTTTATTTCTATATATAAGTTACATAACTTTTTTTTGTTTGTTTGTTTACAAACAGTCACGTGTCACGTGGTGTTGTTTACAAACAAGAAAGCCACGTGGTGTTGTTTACAAACAAACCCTAAGTAGGTCACGTTACCCTAGTTACCAGAATGCCGGCTTCTGATTGGCTGAGCCTAAGTAGGTCACGTGACGTAAGTAGGTCACGTTACCATGGTTACCAGAATGCCGGCCTCTGATTGGCTGAGAGCTTCTAAGTAGGTCAGTAGGTCACCCAGAATGCTGGCTTCTGATTGGCTGAGAGCCCTAAGTAGGTCACGTTACCATGGCAACGGGTCACGTGACCAAATGGAGGCCTCTGATTGGCTGCATGTCGATTGAGTAATAAACAGTACTTAACTATAGTCCCGTTCCGATACATACTATACTACTCATGATGACGACCAAAGGGTATAGTAGAGTAAAGTAGCATGCTGCACTTATAGGGTTAGAGACCGGTGTTTGCCTGCTGATGGCACATGTACAGGGTCAGGTTCAACACAGGTCATTCCCAACAACGATAATGTTTTCACAACTGTGGGGAATGCCAGATGAAGAGGGCATGGGTGGCTTGAGTGTGACATTGGACGTGAATTATAGGGATTCCAAAGCTTACAGTGTTTAAATAATTGTGTGTTGGTGTTTTACTTTATATATCTAATTGCCTTCTAGGGAATCGTCTCTAAATTAGGAGGTACTGCCAGAGAGATTTGCTAATATGGGATGGGAATACATTTGATGCAATGCATTTCGGACACATGCTGGACTGATATGATGTGGAACAATAGTCCAAGGATTGGATTTTATACTTGCAATCGGTATTCAAATCAGCTGGTATTCAAATCAGTTGGTCTACCAATTACCTATATGGGATAAAAGTTGGAAATCGATGGCACGTTAAGAGGGTTACAGCTCTATCTCTACAGATGACTGTTTAGGGGATAGGGTCACTTCCCCTTTCCTGCCGGGGTCTGTATCGGTGGGGCCTCCCTCCTGCCTGTCTGTCTACCTTTTCCTATCTCACGGATAACACCTTATCAACTTTGGGTTTTCCCATTTCCATTATCTATGGCATTACCTTTCCAATATGCCCTCTTGATTCTTCCCTATCCCTTTCTACCCTCCAATCTACTAAACCAAATTCAACCCCAAGTTTGTCAAATTACATCGGCATGCAATTTGGATGCATAAAGAGGCAAAAATCTTTCAGAATTATGGGTTAGGGATGGCCAGATGTAACCCTCAAACATTTTCAAAAGATTACTTTTTTTTTGTATGTAATTAGAGCCTTAAAAGAATACTTTCTGTTACCACGATACCATAATTGACCCAGGGTGTCTTTACAAAAAGAACCACTGCCCGGTAAATATGCTTTAATTTTGGGATTGCTTTATGCTGTTTTGCAACCAAACTCTTTATCTGCAGTGTATCAGCTCTGAGGAAGCATGTGGCTGAATGGTGGCCAGTTCCCATACTATGCTATGAAGGTGGATGACCAATTTGAATGCACCCACTGCCCTCTTGCACTCATCATAAATCTCGGCTAGAGGGGCGTATGTTTCTGTCTACAAAAATGGATGAGCTGCTCAGATCGATGTGTCTGATGTGACCTCCCCCTAAGCCCTTGTACACACCGAAGGCCCTTGTAAACAGGCTGTGCCGTAACGTCGTGTGTGACGTGACTGGTGTGTAGATGCCCCACTAGAGGGCGTGGAGGTGTTAGCGTTAGTGTAGCGTTTCCACTTGGACGCCCTCGCCGTGTGGGACATCTCAGTGAGTTACTCATGGAGCAGATCAACAGGGACGTGGTTAGTAGTTTTAAAGTAAGGTGGAGGGGGCAAAGATGGTTTCTGACCTACAGAGCAGCAGCTGACTCACAGAGCAACAGCTGACTCACAGAGGGAAGGCTGACTCATAGAGCGACAGCTGACTCACAGAGCGGCAGCTGTCTCACAGGGCAGCAGCTGACTCAGAGAGCAGCAGCTGACTCACAGAGCGGGAGCTGACTGACAGAGCGGCAGCTGACTGACAGAGCGGCAGCTGACTCACAGAGCGACGGCTGACTCACAGAGCGACGGCTGACTCACAGAGCGGCGGCTGACTCACAGAGCGACGGCTGACTCACAGAGCGGCGGCTGACTCACAGAGCGGCGGCTGACTCACAGAGCGGCAGCTGACTCAGAGAGCGACAGCTGACTCAGAGAGCGGCAGCTGACTCAGAGAGCGGCAGCTGACTCAGAGAGCGACAGCTGACTCACAGAGCGGCAGCTGACTCAGAGAGCGGCAGCTGACTCAGAGAGCGGCAGCTGACTGACAGAGCGGCAGCTGACTCACAGTAGGAGCTGACTCAGAGAGTGACAGCTGACTCAGAGAGTGACAGCTGACTCACAGAGTGACAGCTGACTCACAGAGTGACAGCTGACTCACAGAGTGACAGCTGACTCACAGAGCGACAGCTGACTCACAGAGTGGCAGCTGACTCACAGAGCGACAGTTGACTCACACAGTGGCAGCTGACTCACAGAGGGGCAGCTGACTCATAAAGCGGCAGCTGTCTCACAGGGCAGCAGCTGACTGACAGAGCGGCAGCTGACTCACAGGGCAACAGCTGACTCACAGAGCGGCAGCTGACTCACAGAGGGGCAGCTGACTCATAAAGCGGCAGCTGTCTCACAGGGCAGCAGCTGACTGACAGAGCGGCAGCTGACTCACAGAGCGGCAGCTGACTCACAGAGCAACCGCTGACTCACAGAGCGACAGCTGACTCACAGAGCGGCAGCTGACTCACAGAGCGTCAGCTCGCCTACAGGGCATTACACAGGGCTCCAAAGTGTCATGGAAAGTCATGGAATGTTATGATTTGAAAGCTGTGTGAAATGTCATGGAATGTCAAGGGGAAAAAAATATGGAATCGATATTACAAAATCTCCTACAATGTAGAATTTGCTTTCTAGATTTTAGAAAAATTATCAGGGCCCCTGACCCCTACAAGAATGTTATAAATGTCATGGAATTTGAGATTTTCGTCGTTGAATGTATTGAAATTTCAATAAGAAATTGTTGTGGGAACCGTGATTATACCATTAGACATGGAGATGTATAGATAAAGTCTGCTATGCTTTGAGGTGCTGAAGTGTGAGTTATTTGCTTAAACGAACTGCCCTAAAGGGGCCTGAGGTGTAAAGTATGCTTGTGTATCGAGGTGGACGTCGTGGGGTTAAAAGGCTATGGCTCAGAGTGCAGAGGTACGTAGCCAAATGTAGGGGGTCAATCGATTAACCCTGAAAGGTGGGCACGGTGCTAAAGGCGTCATGCTCATTTGCTGGCCAACTCTCTGCCGCAACTCTTTGGCCCTGACACTTGGTATCAACCCCACTGGCTTGACATGAATGCAGCACTGGCGAGTTACCCTCCGGTGATGCATGCATTCATAAAAGGGCACTAAAATCACTATGCTGTCTTTAAAGGGTTAGATCCTGGTCTGGAGCACCCGACCTCTAAAAACTCAGCATAGCCCAGCTGCACATTGGCCATTCTTTACCTGTCGTCCGGGGTTAGCGTGCCCCGCCGCCACTGTCCACTCAACCACCCTACCCCTACCCCTACCCTTACCCCTACCCCTACCCTTACCCCACCCCCACCCACCCACACAAACCCCACCAAGCCCTCCTGCCCATGCATACACACCAATGACTTTCATTCACTATCCATTTCTCTTGTCAAAAACGCCAATACACTGACCGTGTAGCAGAAGTGTGAATGATATTTCCAAAGATGTAAATGTTAAGGAACAGAAAAGGCTTTTTGGAAGGTAAAGTGGAGGCGGTCATGCTGAGTTAAGGGTAAAAGGTAATACCTCAACTGTAGGGCAAATAGGAAAATACGAGGGGAAAAACATCCTCAACATTTAGTATGTGACCGTCGTGAATGTTTTATACGAGGAGGACTTAAGTTAGACTACACTCTGGGTCAAATCATAGGAGACGCGAAGATTAAATTGAACTGAATATTTCTGTCAAATTGATAAATTGACAAAAGCAATGCCTCGGGATTACACGGTTTAGTACTATTAATTAGTCTGTTACTCCACATGTTGGGTCGGCCTGATTGGGCTGTCAGATGGACATGGATCAAGGGGGAATATTGGGAGTCTGGTGTATTACTAATACTGTGGGGACCCATCTCATGTCTAGGAATTTCGAGATTCTTGACAAAAGACAAAATTGGTCGTTAATTTGGCCGACACCGGGTCAGGATCTTTTATCAATATTCCTCATGCAAGTCATACTGCAGTATTACGATAAAGGCCAGCATTAGACAAGTAACAAACAGGAATTGTACAGCTGTTGTAAAGAACAAGCTGTTTAAGACTAATAAATATTTCTATGGGGGTGTGCCCAGTGACACTCGTATAAAAACTTTTCTAAAAGTGTTCTATTGGGTTAATAAGTTACATAGAACAGTATCAAACCCTAGCTCATTATTTCGCTTTCTCAAAGGTTGTGACATGATACCCTCCTTGTGATAAGTCTTTACTCTCATAAATGATTGACATTTCCTTTAACTTGCCATTGATTATGTATTGAGTTAAATGTCAACCCTAAAATAACTGATTTAATTTATTTTCAGATCATTAAGCGGGCTCGGCAGAACTACCTGGTACAGCAGTATGCCCAGAGGGACCAGGCCCTGTCCGCCATCATTGATGACGTCACCACGGCTCTCCAGGTAAGTCCATCCAGTCTTTTTTTTAAAGCTACTTAAAACATACTGGTTTCCTATCACCACAGAGTGAAAGATTCAATGAGATGTACATAGGTCGCAACGTAGGCTTTTACGCCAACAAAATTCAGATTTTAGTCATTAAGAGTTTGATCAGCTGCAGAAGTTTTGAGACTGCAAGTTATTTCTAGCCCACTGCATTACCAAGAAGGTAAGCTTTAGTTTGACACCAAATATGGCATTTGTGTCATGTGTTCTGCATTCATTAGGGCTTTCATTAAATAATTTGAAGGCATGTTGTCAGGGGTGAGATGACAAGGCTATGCTACCTAAACCCATTGGTAGTACAGTAATGTCAGGGGTCAGGGAATTAGGATTTGTGAAGCTCAGGAAAAAATATAGCAAAGTCTTCTTGGGGCTCCAGATTATCAAACGATATATAACCGGTTACTATTGAGAGCCAAAGACATGGCGATGGAAAAATGAGTCTAATCGAGTCTAAGTCTAGTAGTGACCTTTGGCTAATCATACCATGGTATTATGCACTGGCTAAGTGCTAGCTCTTGTCTCATTTCTATTCCATTTATCAGCAGCCTTCATGCTGAATATCGGACATCTACACTGTTAATAGTTAGTGTAGGTTCACAGTAGAATCTACTGTAGATCTACAGCAGAATCTACTGTAGATTTACAATAGATTCTACTGTTTACCTACAATAAACTGTACACCTACAGTAAAATCTACTGTACACCTACAAAAATGGCAACCAACTTTTTACAGCATATATCGAACCCTACACCTTACCTTACAACAACTGATATTGAAAGCTGTAGTATATAGCAGCCATAGCTCTATGACTGGACACTGATACCAGGTGAGTGTGGGTGTCAGTGTGTTAGGTGTGAGATACAGTACCCAGTATCAACAGGTGCCTCAGCCCATGCTGCCAAGGCTGGCCATCACTCACCACCCCAAGGCTAAACCTTTAAGAGTCGCACGGTGCTTTATTACGCTATGCTACTGTCGTCATGATTCATGAATGCAGCCATTGCTAGCAACTCACCAGTGCTGTAGTCCTGATCATTGCAAGGGTTGCAGGTAACTAGATTTAGAGCACCTTGCCAAGCCTACGTGGTTGATACCCTCCCATAGGGTCGGCATGATGCATGAATGCAGTATTTAAAGCACTATGCGGTCCTTAAAGGGCTATCTGCCAGCCAATCTGCCGCGGCCCCAACCAGCAGGCATCTATCACGGTCTGGGTGCAGCTGTAGGATTAACGTGCTGGAGGAGGGGCGACAGGCCCTCCTGTTAACTTAGGGAGTGGTCATTTATTAACAACAGGGGGGGGGGTGGCGGATTGGGGGGGGGGCACAAAGATTTGGACCCCCTGAAGGGGGGATCAAAAGAATTTGGACCCCTCATTTGGGGGAGGGGCAACAATATTGCACCCCTTTTAAGCGAAAAAGCCCGCACATTACTATAGCTCAAAGGGGTCGGCCACGCTCGATTTCAACTTCCCTAAGGGGGGGGACAAAAAACATTTCGACCCCTCCGGCGGGGGGGGGGACCAAAACAATTTCGGCCTGCTCGCGAGGAAATCCACCGACCCCCCATCCTGTTGTTCAAAAATGACCACTCCCTTACCATCAAGGTGCATTAACCTGGGAGGCAGCCTTAAGTGCATTTAGCAGTTTTATTATGGAAATTTCACAGACATACTGTCAACTCGCACTACAGCGAATATTAATTTGACTACATCACATCCCTCACTATTTCAGACAGAAACAACTGCCCGCCTTTGTTCTATTATATCTGGACCTAGAACCTCAATAATTCGCGTCTTCGGACAGGTTCTTGCACTTTCGAATTGGAGAAATTGTGGGCTGACTGCATATATAGCACATAGCTGAAATACAATCTGTTGGCTCATAGATAATGAGTAAAATGAATGAGGCTTTTTGGTGTTTAGTAAAATCTTCAAGGTGATTAAAATGTAATTTCCTAGGAAGTTTGCGCGACCTCCAGTGGACGCAGCCATCAATATTTTGCTGTGAACGTAGATTAACATAATCAGGTACATCCACTCGACCTAGAAAAGTGAACCCCTGTTCTGTATCTTTATTTTATCTCTCCCCATGTTTCAAAGTTGTAGTGTGCTGGTGTGATTCGAACCCATGACATTGTCGCTGAGAGATGACACCAAAACCACTGGATCTACTATTATTGGAACATTTTGTGTGAATCTGTCGGGAGTGTTACAAGAATGGACATATGACTGACAGTGGCCATGTAGAGGGGGAGGTTCCTGAAGATCTATGGATATTATCGTACTATCCAGAACGTGAGTAGTATATGGAAAATTGAGTTAGTACCAGGTCAGAGTACCATGGCACATGAAGGAAAGGGCAAGGTGTGCGAAACTGTTGATACAAAGCCCCAAAATTCAGCCTTTGTCTAGTAGTATACAGCACAAATGTACCGCATGCGCATGTATACCCAATGCCAAGTATGAAAAGAACAAATGAGGTTATCGAATCGATTGAGCATATACATGTGTATTAATGGTATTGACCATAAATAATTATGTTCTATAGGGTAGACTGTAAAATAATTGTTCAGAATTTAAACACTTATACTGCCATGGGTGTGATCAGGATGATGCCTCGTCATATCTTGTCAATACCAAACAGCATAATGCATGTATCACCAATGCCGTTCTTAAAACGACAGTGTTTATAATTATTATCTATTCGACATCTCGACTATGCTCTGAAACCTGAAAGTCTGGAAAAGCAGGACAAAAAATACAATATTCAGAAATGTCTACCACAAGGCCCATCATAGACGACAGGTATACACTGTGAAGTCTGAACAACAACGGGCATATAGCCAATCTTTATTGAAACGATGGTATCTCGGGTTATGTCCTTCTCAGAGGGAAAAGAACACATAAAACAGTTAGCAAATACAATGTCCTGGGCGTAGTCATTATATCCTGCTTCAGCTCAGTTGTGTAAGAAAGGAAAGGAAATGATACTTATGTAAATTGGACTTAAGGAACGGTCATCATTCAGGGTAGGGATGGTGGTCAGGTTTACTCCTTCTTTACCTGATATTTAGGTGGGACAGTAAGGGGAAGGGGGCTGGGGGCTGGGCAGCGTATCGGCGGGGGGGGGGGGGGCTTTTGAAGTTCAGCAGTACAGGTCGGGGGGAGGGGGTTAACTTTGAAAGTGGAACAGGGTAAGAGACAATACACGGCAAGAAGGGGGAGGGGCCACCTATCTTACTTTACCTTATCTTACCTTTAGGCAGGATAGTACATAGGGGGGGGGGGGGGTGAGGCAATACAGGTGAGGGAGGGGGGCTTATCTTCCCGGCTTATCTTACTTGAGGCGGGATAATACAGCGAGGAGGGGGAGGGGACAGGGTGGGTATAAGACAGTTGAGGGGGTGGCAGGACAGGGTGGGAGGGGGCACGTGGCCCTTATCTTACCTTGAGGCGGGGAGGTGGCGGCCCGGCGTCCCGCAGGCTAGAGGCGGACACGGTGCGCGTCAGGGGCGCGGCACCAAAGGCGCGGTTCCTCATGGTACGTCCTGAGAAGTAATCACTCATAGCGACACGGCCCACGTGTGGTGGTGGTACTGCCACATGACAAGTAGGACCAATTACACACACAATGCCACCTAAAGTAACCACTGCACCGCTCTCCTCCTGTGTGTCACTACTAGAGGGGAGTGGGCTGAAGTTAAGGGGTAAGGGAGCACTCCTGTGCTGGATACTCCTCCTGTATGTGGGATATGGCTACACTGCCGATCGGCCAGGGCTATTGCTCGCCTTCTCCTCACCGTCCGACATGTCCTGAAGACAAAATGCCGCCCGCCCGCTTCGCGGATTACGCTGGTGCCCGGCCGCTGGTGGCCCGCACGTCAATACTTTTTAGCCGCGCCACCCGTGCACGCCGGTCATCAGCGCGGCAGCCCGCGGAGAGCCATTAATTGGGGCGTCCTAGAACCAGCGAAAGGCAACATGGGGACGCCATTGGTGACGGGAGATGGGGTGAAGGGGGAGGGAGGCGGCGGAGGGGTACTGCTAATTGCTTGGTACATGTGTATGGTGAGGGAGAGGTAGTGTACTGAGATGGGGGCTGTATGGCCGCAGGCTACCTCCTAACCCTTTAAGGGCCGCGTACTCCTTTAATGCAATACACCCACAGTTGTCATGATGCATGGATGCAGCAGGTATGCATTTAAGCATCATGCCGACTCTATGGGGTGGATACACTCCTGAAGAGTTGGCATCATGCATTGAAGCAAGTATATAGCTGCATTCATGCATCATGGCGACCAAGGGTAGGCCTAATACATTAAAGCCCTGTGCGGCCCTTAAAGGGTTAATCCCGATGGGTTGATGGGGAGGCGGAGAGGGGAGAGGTTGAGCTGGGGTGGCTGCCATGCGCGGTCCATACCTACATCGGTCCATACCTACATCTCACACCGATTCCACCCCTCACCTGGGCCCCTGCCCTCCACATGGGCCCTTTCCATTCCGCCAATATACCCCTTCCCCTTCCACATCTCCAACCTCAACCAACCAATAGCACAATACCACACGCTACCAATAATACTTGACGTCGGGGGGGGGGGGGGGGGGGGTTGCAAAAAAAAAAACAGGGATAAAAAATAAATTACATGAAGACACCACAAGGGAAAAATGGGTCCCCACAGCATTGCTTTTATTGCATTGCTTACTTTCAAGTAACTGGGAAACTGATTAGTAGTGCCGGACTATCTAATTCTGCCCGGTTCTTAGTGTGATTTGCCGACAGGTCATTGGCGAACGGTTAACCCTTTGAGGTCCACATAGTGCTTCAATATGATTGGTCGACATGATGCATGAATGCAGCCCTCGCGAGCCTAGTCGCCTTCATGCTAAATGCCGACCCTTTTGGGGCGTATCAACCTCGTATGGTCGGCATGATGCATCCCTGGCTGGCGGACTCATAAGGTATGCATTCATACATCGTGACTACAAAAGGGGTATGCGGCCCTTAAAGGGTTAACTGAACTGATTGCGGAGTAACAGGGTTGGGGCTTGAGGGGTGGGGGAGAAGGCGGGTACGGGGTGGGTCCAGCGCCCAGGAGCCCAATTCTATTTGTTTGGCGGGCGCGGGGATAAACACAAGCATTCCACACACCTTTCCCAAGCAAACCTCGTCACGGCGGTGGCTCTTAGATCCCTGTCCCCATTCTTCTGTCGTATTTACTGTCCTTGCCTCTGCCACTCCTCTCTAGGTCCTATCCCCTCTGTCCTACCCCAGTAGATTCCCCCACAACCCAATATTCCGCCGGCCTGATTGAGTTTTCAGTGAGCAGCTCACTTAGATCGGGGCTGCTCCAGACCCCTTCTAGGGTGGCGTGAGCCAGTCCAAACTGCTCATGTTGTATTCTGGGCCCTCCCCCAAGACATTCCAAACTGCCTTGAGTCGTTCCTGAACGACCCATGAACAACTCACCACAGCTCAATGATAGATCTACTATACATGCAAGTTCCTCCTCGGATTTCTCAGATTTCTGTCTTTTAAAATTGGTCAATTTTGTCAAAGCTTCACTCTCACTACTCACACTCCATCCGTTATAGTAGAGTTAAACAGATTAAGGACAATTACCTACACTTTTAGTGAGAATGACGCTTAAATCGTCCAAATCTAATAAGACTTTTGTTTCCCCCTTCAGGGACCTTTGTAGGGAGGTATCATAGCAATTTCATCAGACAAAAAAAGACCCCAGAAATATTTCAATATCATGCTTCTAAATGTTCAAAATGTTCCAGGGAGGGGTGAAGTGGAGGGAACATGTCCCAAAACCCCACGAGTGTTGTGGCAGTGCTTATTGGCACTTAACTCTTTCAAAGCCAGCTTTAGGGCTCAGATTGTTCCCCGTTTGGAGGTGCATGTATGACTTTAGTGTATAAGACAAGCTGCACAGCCCCATACAATGTCTAGTTCCTTTCTGTACAAAGTGACACATTTATTTTACACTGCGATAACCATACTCACAGAAAAAGTAGAGTTTGTCTCTTTAGTATAGGACTGAGTAACTATTGAGGGGCCGCTTAGTGCGTTAATGCACTATCCCCTTTGTCGTCATGATGCATGAATGCAGCTTTGGTCAGTAACTCGCCAGTGCTGCATGAATGCAGCATTCCGACCACATGGCGTTGATACACTCCCAAAGAGTCGGCATGATGCATGAATGTAGGACAATGGCTGCCTTTGTGCATCATGACGACAAAGGGCATAAGAGCGCTGTGTGGCCCTTAAAGTTAGTACATCCGATGTCTGGGACCAAACAATTGATTTCCCTAAAAATGAGTCAGAATGTTCATAAATAACACAATTAACTCCTTATCTACTCCATTACTCTTTATTCCCTCAGATTTTGCTCTAATTTGATTTTATTGCCCAATATATGGTCATTTTGGGATAGAATCATGCACGATTTTGTCCCCCCCCCTTGAATGGATACAATTATAATGTCCCTCACAGATAATTTACTTTTACAGAAGTCCTATATGGAACGTCTTTATGTAGAATTTTAAATTTGGTAAAAATCGGATATACCCACTTTAAGGGGTAAAGATGAAGATGAAAGAAAAGCAATAAAAAGAGTGAGTGTGGACATTAAGCCGACATAACGAGCTACTCCCCCCTGCTATAATGCAGACAAGTGGTTTGTGTGACGTCACTGCTGCTATTCACTAGCCTCGCTACCAAATCGCATTCTGTCAGCGTAAACTGTGCTCTTTTATTGGGTTAGATTTGCAATCTAATTTGCATATGTAAAAACTCAATCAGAAGCTTTAGTAGGTGTTTTTTTCCTGTTACATTTACAGTGTCGTATCCTTGGTTGGTTCAATTTTTCTCTCTTTTAGTAGCACTGTTTATAGAGACAGAACCCCACAGAGTCCTGAGGAAAACGTTGTCTTAATATATGGTTTGTTCCAGTTAGTGTGGAGGTGTCGTATCTCTGTGAATTTCCCATCCTATAACCATGCATAACAACATATTTGTTAAAGTATTAAGTTTTGAATACAACAATCGTTGTGCGCTTAGGGAGTGTTTTAACCCTGTGGGAATAGCATTATGTTTGAATGTAGCACTAACGAGTAGTCTGACTATGGCTTCACTCATACTTATAAGAATCATAAAGGGCATCACCGTTTAATGCACTATGCGACCTGTGAAGGGTTAAGGAGTAAGACAATGTGAAACAGCAGGGTTACATATGAGTTGAAATGGAGAAGAGAGAAGCTGGTAAACACTACACTGATATTTGTTTCACCATGGTGTGTTCTCCCTACTACAACCATGTACCTGTGACACTAGCACGTCACCCATCCCCTCCTCCCCTACTACTGTCCACCCTCTGCCCCTTACACCATTTATACAGCGGCCTATCTGATTCTGGTCACCCCTCATCTCTTACTGTACCCTTTGTCGTTATGATGCATGAATCCAGCCCTGGCGAGTAACTCGCAACTCGCCAGGGCTGCACTTATCCATCAAGCCAACCCTACGGGCTTGATTGATGAACTCATGTAGGGTCAGCTTGCTCGATGCATGAATTCAGCACCGGTGAGTGAAGGCTGTTTTTATGAATGCACCATGACCACGAGGGTATCAGAGCAATATGTGGCCCTTAAAGAGTTGGACCATTTATACAGCAGGCTATCTGATTGTTGGAGGCCTCCTGGTGGTATCCAGTACCGACCAGCACAGATCCTGGAGTCCTGTCTGCTACAGTGGTTTCAATGGGATAAATAGGAGAAAAAACGGGGATTAACAGAAAACCTCTTAGACCCTAATACCTTACTTACAGCAAAGAAGCCATTTCACAGTGCTTAATGTTAATGTCCTACCATTTATTAAGGACGGCACGGTAAGATGTGCTGTCATGATGTTACCAATGTAGCACTCATGGGTTACGACCTGAAAACTGCATTGGTGCATGATGCATGAATGCAATAATGGACAGTCACTGGGCAATACTGAATTCATGTATCATGGCAATTCAGTGGTATAGTATATTAAAGCGTTATGCTGCCTATAATTGGCAAGTAGAAGTTGGAAGGAGGACACTCCCATACCGCATTTTATATTATACATTTGTATTATTCTGTAATATGGACATACATGTTTAGCTGGTGTGTTTTAGAAAAATACATGGTGAACCCTCTTTGAAGGCAGCAGTGACGCTAATGACAATCTGCGTATACATAGATATCCTCAAATCCCCTGGAACCTAGTAACCCCATGGGAACGCACCCACTGAAGCCAATCAATGAAACATGAATTGGGTCATGTCTCATATTATGAAACAAGAGCCCTGTACTTCCTGTATAGGTAGATGAAGGTTGATAAAGGCACGCCCATGGTTCTAGCCCTGATAGCTTACTCATTCTCAAACATATAGCAATCACCGAGGATACTTTCCTGTTTTTTTCTTTAAACCCTTTAAGGACGGCATGATCCAATAATGCATTATGTCCTTGGTCGTCATGATGCATGAATTCAGCCCCAGCGAGTAACTCATCAGGGCTGCATTCAAGCATCATGCCGACCCTTCAGAGTTGACACACTCCCAAAGGGTCGGCATGATGTATCAACGCAGCACTGGCGAGATACTCGCTGGGGCGGGATTGGTCATCATGACGACAAATAATGACGACAAATGTTATCTTTTAGTGACATGCATCTACTTGGAATTAAACCCTCCAAACTGTTTAGTGCAATTTGGGTGCTGAGAGTCCTTAAATGGTTAAAGTCATATATTTCGTCCGGACGACCTATATCTTAGAGGAGTTCTTATCTAAGCTCCATTTGCCGGTGTCACTCTGGTGGCTGGTACTGGGCGTTAGCCGCCATTTTGTATACTTTATATCAGGGTTATTAAGCCGCCGGCCGCTAGGGGGCCGTCCAGGGGTATAGGGGGCGCTGCGGCGCCGAGCAGCGTCCCCTCAGAACGAGGCTCGCGGGAGGCGGGACCCAATCAGATGCCGACAGACGACAATTGGCGTCGGAAGTTGTTTGTATCTATGGAAACGTTTGATTGATTCACGGCAGACGACAATGACGGATACACGCCTGGCTGAGCTTGGACTTGTTTCATTCCTTACTTCCTCCCCACCTCGGCGCGTATCGTTTCTTGTCCTGCCTTGACAGTCATCAAGCAAAGGGCGTCATCCATTGAACGGCCTCGTTTTGGGTGAGGTCTAAATGTCGTCTGACATCGGATTGGGTAACAACAAACATGGCTGCCGCACGCGTCTTTATAGGGTCGTCTTCATTCAGTCTCTAGGGGAAGTAGTGTTTTGTCTCCCCGTATCCAGTGACTAAATGAGAGATCGTGACATTTCTATGCTGACTAATAGTCATGCTCATTAACTTTGCCGCCATTGGGGTATTAATGTAAAGGAATATGCTGAGTCATTGTATTTCTGTTCTAAACGCCCTTGATAATACCCATTCCTAATCCCTTTCTTACACGTGGCCTAGTTGATGAAGCAATTCTGCAAGCTCAGATGTCGAATGATGAATTTATAACACAATTAATAAAGCGAAGTGATTTTTCGGATATTTACGAAATTTTATTATGAATCTTCAGATAATCAATATTGGTATGTTTAAATAGATTTGGAAGCCAAAGTTGTAAGCTGCATTCTCCTACATAACCATTTCGAAGTAGTGTCTGGTTAAGCCTATCAACCTGAATGCTGAATTCTCAATGTCTATATAAAGCTACACGAATCTCAATGTCTATATAAAGCTACATGAAGTACATTCTACTTGGAAATATAGTCCCCATATCCTACATGTCGTGATCTTTCAATATTAAGTTTATTGTTTGGCCTCCTTTCCTGACATGCAAAACATGAGTTATAGATCATGGGAGGTTGCTCTCTTTAAAAACCGTTTACACTGAAATACAGGGAGGTTGACAACTGGAATGGCGAGAAGGGAAGGTATCAATCATACCATTGTGCCCTCTGCCAGCCACGCACGACACCAGCACATCACACCCTGTAAGATACCACCATTCCAGCCCATTGTCCATATCAACTGTAACTTTAGAAATTACATCCATTACTTGCCAACATTCTGAATCTGAAACTATACATTTTTGCTGGAACCTATACTTCCCCGGTACTGCTCACAAGATGCCCAAGTCTTGTGATCACACTGCCGTTCTGGGGGTTAACCCATTGTGTTCTGTTCACAACCTGAAGCCCCCATGCCAGTCTTGTATCGAACATCAGGAATCTCCATTGATTAGAGATTTTCAACCTTGCATCCCAGGATATCAGTTGATTGTCTCCCTTAGCCCTTTCATGTGGGTATAATCTCTAATTGGAATTGCTGCTTTGACTGATTAACCCGTTAAGGACCGCAAAGTGCTTAAAAGTGCTATGCCCTTTGTCACCATGATGTATGAATGCAGCCTTGGTGAATCTAAAGCATGAATTGATGTATTATGGCGACATTCTGGGAGTGTATTGTAGGGTCAGCTTGAAGCTTAAACCCAGAACTAGCGAGTTACTGTGAGTTACTCGCCTGTGAGTTACCCGCCAGGGATGCATTCACGTATGTTGACGATGAAGGCGTTGTAAATAGTTAGTGTATAGGTACATAGTAGGATCTACTGTAGATCTACAGTAGAATGTACTGTAGAATGGATTTACAGTAGAATCTGCTGTACACCTACAGTAGATTCTACTGTTTACCTACAATGAACTGTACACCTTCAGTAGAATCTACTGTACACCTACAAAATTGGCAACCAACCTTTTACAGTGGGGCATAGTGCATTAAAGCAACCTGCAGTCCTTAAAGGGTTAAATGATGGCTGAATAACAAGGCATTGTTCCACAAGGTGCCTGTGTGTGCCAGACGTCGGCCCTGCCTCACCCGCCATTATCTGCTCCTTGTGGGGTTTAGACCTTTAAGGACCGCATACTGCTTTAATGATGCATTATGCCCTTTATCGTCATGCAGGAACAATGACTGCAGCTCTGGTGGTTACAAGTCACCGGGGCTGCACTCACGCACCATTCGGACCCTATAGGCGTGTAGATGGTTGAATTATTAGCCAATGAGATCATTCCCTGTTCTCTACTGCAGAATTCTTAGGGGGCATTATGTAACAGCTTGTACCCATTGTGATTGCTGCATCAGTGCTCATCTCGCCAGCTACCAGATCAAGCAATGGTTCTAAGGAACCTGCAACCTCGGTATATAGGCTGTATGTATGTATAACTCCCACAGGGTCAGCATGATGCACCTCTGATGAATAGACTCGCCAGGGCTGCATTCATGCATCATGCTGACAAAGGGTATAGCATGTTAAAGCACTATGCGGTCCGTAAAGGGCTAACCGGCAAGCTGCTCGTCTCCCTGGTATGCTGCTCAGACCGCCACATCAGCCAGATTATAAGTCAGGGGGGACTGCAGCGGTAATCTCCACCCCACCTATCTAGGCCACACGTGGTCCCACACCCCCAACCTTGCTGCACACGTACACCTGAACGCCTTTGTTATACTGGCCTTAACGTTAGGGTTAACTTGTGTGGTAAATGGAAGTGAATAGGGCCTACCAGGGATGCCAACTCTTACGATTTTTATCGCAATTGCTACGATTTCTACCTCTTTTAACGCCATCATTTCCCCGATTATTTACAATTTGTAGTGTTACTAGTGGTTATGATTGTAAAAAAAAGTGTTACATTTCCAGACAATATTTTCCAGAAAGTGTAATTTTGGAAAGGAGTCATGATATAATATTGTGAGAATTGCTATTTGACCATGACCAAGGTTGGCATCTCTGCCAAAGATTATCGCGCAGAATTCATAAAGTAGGAATTAGTATGTATAATGCTGCACTATCTTGGTCATGTAATATTTTAGCAATCATATATTTCCTAAACTTCCAAACGACACAAATCAAGTACATGTACAATGTACAGTGACGTCCATGTAGATTTCATCATCAATCAATGTAGAACTGTGATACATATTTGTGTACCCACTTATATCTATGGTTATAAACAAAGAGGAAGTGTTCCTAAAGGTTATAGACTCAGACATTTTCTCCAAGAGGTGTGAAATAAAACAAGATTGTTGAAAATGTCAGGACAGCTAAACCTGCCCACCCAACAGCTCCTGTCTGAGAATTTCCCCATGCAAATACTCATCCACATGGGCCGCAAGATCTGTCCCAATATACTAGATGAATAGTGCCAGGCCCATAGGGACCCATAGTGTGATTATTGATAACTTATCATAAGGCCTATATCTAAGCCCTGTGGTAGCACCAGTGTGGATTCCCATGGCCCTCACGCCCTCTGCATGCCCTACATGCTGCCCGTGGTACATGGAATGAGACCCCCGTGTGCCCTTATAGGGAGGGCCACAAAGCCCTTTATACCCAAGGTCATTATGGAAGGCTTTATGTCATGAAAGTGGGTTATGTCCTGTGATGTCTATTTTGGGGTACAATCAAAAGATGTGTCTGGTTTACTTCAGGATGTTTAATGCCAAGTTGGAATTCAATATAGTTATGTTGGTCATATAGATAGCATTGCGTTCATCCTGAGGATATATCTGACCATATTAATTAACATTCTGTCCCTATCTCATACGGTTCCCTGATATCGCGAGGAAGGGAAAATGGCTCGGGAAAATGGTCTGCTTGGGTTTTCAAAATGAAAGTGTTTTGCTGTGCTCAATATGCCATTGAATTGGATCTCAAAGTAAGAAGCTGTGCCGACCTCAAGAAACCCAACAGCCTATCATGAAATGAAAACAGAATCGGTGACGGTAACATTACCCACGGTGAACGACCCGAGATACTGCCGAGTGAATACAATACTCAAATAAACCCTGAAACGAGAAACTACATGCCAATGAACTGCACGTTGTCCTACCAGTCGTCCTCATCGTTTTCCACTCAGTTCTTAACCATTTAAGGAAGACATAGTGCATTAATGTGTTTTGCACCTTGTCATTATGATGCATGAATGCAGCTCTCGCGAGTAACCCACCACTGCTGCATTAAAGCATCATCCCGACCATACAGGCTTGAATACACTCCAGAAGGACCGGCATGTTGTAGGGGTAGCTATGGTTACATGAATGCATCATACCAACAAAGGGCATGGTACATTAAAGCCCTCTGCTGTCCTAAAGGGTTAACATCTCTGTCCGTTTTTTGCTCTTAACGTCAAGTGTTGAGGGTAACGTGATTACCCGTTGTTGGTGGCAGGCAGTTAGTGTGCTGGAGTAATGGTGGCATTGAGGCTGTCACTAGTTGCCCCTCACGCCCCCTAGTGGCTCTCATTGTTCCCCTGGTGGTAGCATTTTACTGGGTGCCCCCCCCCCCCCCCAGCCCTCCAATACATTCTGTGACCAGAACTGACGCCCATAGGGGCAGTAGTGCTCTCTGTATGTTTGCCGTCATGTTAAGGTAGGTCAGTCACTGGCGGCTGAATTCGGGCATGGGATTCTTCGAGAATTTTCCGAAAATTTGGAACATGAAAAACTATCTTAGCATGACATATGGGTTTCATAGGCTCTGGAGGAAACCCATCCCATCTCAAATAAATGTACCAGCTGTAGTAGGAGTTTTGGCCCCGTATTGGACTTTTATTTAAAACATAGTCCCATGACTGCTACTGTATTCAATGTACACTCTAAGAACAGTGTGTTGTGGGAACATGCATAAGGAGTTACACACATATTTACAACACACCTTTGAGATCAACACACTTTTGACAAAGAGTGTGTAGTGTGTTACACCAAAATCTCTGTTAAAAGTGGCTGCAGAAAAGCATGCTGATAAGTGTGAAAACATAACAGACTGTTCTAAGAGTGTTTACATGATTAAACCTACCAGAGAGAACTTTGGTACATCACTCTCCGCGCCGGAATGACCCCCACCCCACCACACCCATTCGCTCACCTTTCTCCTTAGAAGGCCGTACCAATTAGGATCATCCGTCGTTTGTTTCACAAACCCAGTTAAAGCTCTCTTTTTCTGACTAAAGGCCTGCCCAATCAGAACGCCTAATTACGTTTGTTTTCATGCCGGTTTGAATAGTCTTTCCCCTCTCCCAAAACCTGCCATCCGTTTCTCCTTGACTTCCACACTCCCCCTCTCCTTCCGCCACCAGCTTCACAAAACACGGCCCTCTCTACCCGCCTTACCGAGTCTTTCTTAGCCCTTTTAGTGTCACATAGTGCTTTAATGCATTGTACCAGCTGTCGTCATAATGCCTGAATGCAGTCCTGGCGAGTAACTCACCAAGGCTGTATTCAAGCCTATATGGGTTTGATACATTGCTGAAGGGCCGTCGGTATGCTGAGTGAATGCCGACCTAGCGAGTCACTCGCCAGAGCTGCATTCAAGCATCAGGACAACCATGGATCATGATATAAAGCAATATGCGGCACTTAAAGGGTTAAGTTCCTCACCGTTGGATGTTTTTTGGTCATTCATGAGCGGACGGTTGGGGAGATCCGTAAAACTCCGAGCACTGAACAATTCATTTCTGACTTGATACCACCGTTTTAACATTTCATACTCCATTTTGAAATCCCCTAACAATGTCAATTTTCTTTACCAATGGAAAATACTGGTTTTGTTTGTGGGTATTTCCAGAAGGGGGATGACTGCCTGAAGTAAAAGCTGCGCAATGTCTTGTCCAATTCATCGATATTGTTGACATGTTCATGTTTTCTGGTTTCTGCATTACCATGAAGGTTTACTTAGATACGCTATTTGAAATCAGACCATCATCACGGAAAGGGCTCGACTATGTTAAGGAGATCATACGTAAAGTGATTTTCTCAAATACAAGATAAATATTTAGGTGGGTTTTCTCTCACTGGGGGCATCTGTATCCCATCTAGAATGAGATGACACTTTAGACCATATCTAACCACAGATTGTATTGTAAATTCTTTTATTTATACTGGAAAGCCTCGGTAGGTCAATGACCTGTATTCACCTTATTCCATTCAATGGAATGATGTACATTTCTGCATATTTTACACTCCATGTTTCATAGAAAATAATATAATGTAAAAATAATAATAATCAGATATTAAGATGGTAATAAGTCAATCACTAGTTAGTTTTTCTCGCCTCCAAATCCTATTAATTTAGACATAACCGGATATATGACAAGCAGAAACGCAGAGATAAAGATGACGAATTTTCAATTCAGGAATCAGTAAGAATCCTCTATATGTATTCATGTATTCTGCACATAGTACCAGCTTAAACACACTAATAATTACTCAAACCGGAAGACCCCTGGCGCCCCCAACCGACCTCGACTTGGCGCATGCGCAGGTGTCTTCCTTGCCCGGCTCAGGTGGCCTGTGCTCCACAACGCATGCGCAGAAGACTTAATTGAGTGCCAATTACAGTCACTAATTGACAAAGTCGTTCTGCCTGGGCCAACTTGTTTAAACTAGTTAGGGGATTCTGTGGACGATAGGAAACAACACTGATGTGTAGGGATTGGAGCGGGTATTGGAGTTTATGGAGGATGTATTCTCATCTCAATCATAGACAATGTGGCCGGGCCATGTTGAATTGCTATTGTGCCTCGGCCGGCTGTGGCAATGCACCCGTGAAAATATTATTTAACGGGAATCCTGTGCTAATGGGTTTTACTCCAAAAAATCACTTATTGTTTTAAAAGGGTAATGAATTATTACATCGAGGGGAAAAACATGTACCCGTAGGCCCCTACTTAACATGTGTGCTGGCTCAAATACCGGAAAACTTGAAGACTCAAGCGAAAAGAGAACATTTGTTTAAAATACAATCATGTAGTAATGTAAAAAACTAGAAATAATCTTGAACAGCAATAAAACAAGTACCATAAAACCACAGGTATAAATTGGTCTCAAATGGCTTGTCCTTCATGATTATGATATTGGTACATGTTTACGACATGGGCACCATAGAGCACTACAGTGCCAGAGGGCAAGGTTCCGTTAACTTGATGTAGACCAAAAGCTATTAATATGTGATTTGTTATTTGAGTATCTCTGGCGCTAAGGCTATCACTACGAGTACCATTATATCCCAAAACTATAATGTTTATGGCTAGTTATTAACCCTTTAAGGGCCGCATGACGCTTGGATGACTCGCCAGGGCTGCATTAATGCATCATGTCGACCCGTCGGGAATGTTAAATACATCAACCGTGTAGGGTCAACGTGATGCAGGAAATTGGAATGCAGCCCTGGCGAGTCACTCGCAAGCAGAGCTGCATTCATGCATCATGGCGCCCAAGGGCATACTAATTTAAAGCCCTATATAGCTCTTAAATGGTTAACCAGTTTACTCTTGCATGGTAAGCTGTGCCATATAGTACGAGGTTTTCAGACAGGTTAAAACTGTTCATGGCTAAGGTAGGTAAATGAGCCAGGAACGTTATTCTTTAGGAATAACTTACACTCTTAGATTACTTAACAAATGTAAATTCTCGCTGCTCGAGGGGAATCTGCACACTTTTCACCACTGCTCGCTTAGTTGCTTATTTCAAAGTAGGTGCTCCCTTTCGATAGCTACATATATATTTGTAACCATCCTAGATCTGTTATATGTATGGTTTTATTATAACATATGTTAACAATATTGCTTATTTCGAATTGCAGCTTACGCACATACCAATATTTCTTGCTTCACGTTTGACGGGGTCAGTTACAAGTAGAATGTACAAAGCCCTGGGAGTTTACGGAATATCTTCTCTAATTTTATTCACCTATGTCTTTACTTGGAGGCAATGTATAAATCAAAAACACATCTTTCCAACAACTACTAGCGGTGCCCTACCGGACGGACGTTGCGATGGTTGTTTTAAGTGGAAGGCCAAGCAAACATTTCTCTCTCCTCCTAAAGCTTTCTGTCAAAATGGAGGCAGAAAAATAGACTTACTCCTCATGTATATCTCAGCCCCTAGGAATAGTTACGCACGTGATATTCTACGTCAGATGTACACTAAGGATCTTGATGTAGATACAAGACGGAGAATACGCCTGCTTTTCATTTTTGGGCATAACTCCACAGACCAACACGCTGACAAGTTGGTGGCCATGGAAAGTAGAAAATATGGTGATGTTCTCCAGTTTGATGTTCCGGATAGCTATTATGCAATGTACCTAATGCTGTTCAATACTTTAGACTGGGTACTATCTGATTGCACTACTGTTAGATTCACCGTGAAGATGGTAGATGATGCATTCCTTAACATACCTGGTGTCCTGAGGTTGTTGGAAACACATGGCGATACCCAACTCCAGGATGTCGTTTTTGGAGAAGCTCCCATTCTTCTGAAACCAGTTAGGAGGCGCACTAAACACTTGTGGGGAAAGTGGTTTATTTCTTTGAAGCAGTATCCTTACCCAGCATACTCTCAATTCATTCGAGGAAGTGCCTTGTTTATGTCATTTGAAACGGCAAGAGCTCTACTCGCGGAGACATCAAATATCAGATACATTACTACATTTGATGATATTGATGTTGCAACAAATGCAAGACTCGCCAAACGCTGTGTGTGCAACGTCACAGGCTTCTACTTGGGTTATGACGAGCCAGCAAAAATACTTGATACACTGGAACAGGTGTCATCAGTTAATTGCAATCAGTTCCCATGGAAGCCGTTTCTTGGAATGCACATAAATAATCAAAACCCAGCGCGGATGAAACATATCCAGCACTATAGAAAGTGTTATGGGGATATGATCCCCAAAAAAGTGGAGTGTCCACGTTGGGGAGACTGTCCGGATGACACCTATTACCTTCCTCGAGGTTAACATAATCATGGATGTTCAAACTGACTGTTTAACTGATACTTAGGTCACTCAAAATAAGAGTGGTTTCTCATCACCAAGGTCTGAGAAATCTGACAAGGGAGGCTTTTTAAAACCCTTTTTCTTCTTTTTACCCGCAGGCTAAAATGTAGGCCTATAGGATAATCTAGGTTTTTCGTGACCAAAATTCACATTTCATTGGTTAAGAATTAATTCATGTTTAAAAGTGGAAAAATGTAAGTTATTTCTATGCAACTGCATTGCTGGCATTACAAGCTTTACTTTGATACCAAATATGACAATATTTGCCCATTTTTATCAGGTTTTTCATAAAAAGAATTGGCTAAAAATAAAGTTTTCCTCAAAACTTGATTTTTATGATGCGCGCGGTGATGAGAAAGCATTTTATTTTTTCGAGTGGCCTTAAGGCGTGGTGATATCTTAACAACCGGGTGGATCAGGGTTTTGGGTGTAAACTATTTCTATGGGAGGGGAGGGGGGACTTTGCCCCCCCCCCCCCTAGAACTTTGCTTCTTATGCCTCTGATATTGATTGTTGGTAGGCCTCCAGGTTAGGAGATGGAAACGGTTTGTAGATTGAAAATACTGATACCATCGCGAAAACTACGGGTGCCCTTATTGAAATATTGAAATGAAATAATTGTTCTTTATCTTTTGAAAGTATGGAATACTTGATGCACTGTTGAATCTATGGGAAAAGTAGCCCTAGCCTATATCCTCCTTTACCCTAGAGTAAAAACTAGCTTCTGAAACATTGGGTAAGCGGTCTACTTAATGTGAATATCATACCAGTACATTGTGCTGTCACACTTTCCGTCTTGTCCCTCCCTTCCATAATAAACATGAAATACAGAGACAGAGGTCCACGATAATCGGTCTGGACGATAGGTTTCTCCACAAGTGGTGCATTGGATTATATCACACGAGGCGGAGCCAATGCACCACGAGAGGAGAAGCCAGGAGTTCAGACAGATTTAGAGTGGATCTCTGTATTTATTTTATGTGATTCTTGATTAATTTCATCAAAATATACATTTAAAGATTGATTTCATAGCCGTTTTGGTGATGCCATCGTGGAGAAACAGGCAATGGAAAATGAGCATCAGCTTCTCCACAGGGGTGTGGAGGACGACCAATTTAGTACTTAAGCATAGTATCTTTGTTTCTCCACATGAAATAAAAGAAGTTGATTATATATCTGCCTAGTAGGTAGGCTGCCAACTTATGTTTGTACAACCAAGGTTACCAAGAATGGGACCCCAATGGGACCATGATATTATATACAGTAGGCTACAGTCAAAGTAGGCTACTAGTCTAGAAGATCTCTATCAATAGTAGGGCACCCTCATCCATAAAGTCTCACGATATTGGGCCAATGTAATAGTCTTTGACGGGTGCCATCTTTGCAGATAAAGATAAAAATGGGCTGAAAGGGTTTATGGATGTTATAACACTTTAAATTAGTAGTTAGTAGCCCATTTATATCATTTTTTGCCCTAAATAAACCTTTTTTTATCAGCCGGTCATAGATGGCACCTGGTCAAATATGGCACCCGGTCAAAGACTATCGCATTGGCCCCATTTCATTAGACACAGCCTTATTATGAAGGTATGATCCTACAAACCTTATTCTGACTAAGGTTGTGACGTCACAAGCCTGAGTCACGTGATGATGATGGACTCGCTGGTTACTTGGTGGTCCCCTAAGTAAAGCCGACGTGATTTGGTTCTTGAACCAGCATCACTTAGCTGCAGCCAGGCCCGTCATGACCCCACGTCATACACACGTCACGGGCGTCACGTGACGGGGCATTACCCAATGACGTGTGAGTTGAGTGGACGCGGGCACCGGACAGCGTTGTCATGGCAACTGGAACGCGGCAACATGTTGAGGGGCGGGTTTCGCTGGTGCCGCGCGGACTGGGCATGAAGCGTTTAGAGTTGATGGGGGACCAGCTACATGCCAGACGGAATGCTGGGAAGGGGCCCCCTGGACTGGTTCCTGCTAGGGGTCAGTGGGTGCAGTAGTAGCAGGCCTACCTAAGTGGTACTAGGAAGGGGGGAGGTAATATGACTGGACAACATGCTGGCCCTATTCTCCACGGGTATGTGTTGTTGCATCTTAACCCTTTAAGGGCCGCATACTGCTTTAATGCATCATGCCCTTTGTTTTTCATGATGTAGCATGCCGCCCCTTCAGGAATGTATCAATCTTGTAGGGTCGCCATGATGCAACACTGACGACAAAACTATCGGCATATTATGACATCTTAAGGCATCATGTAGACCATAAAGGGTTAGTCTAGTCCCTCTCATCCCTCGCTGGGTGCAGGGTAAGACTAGAGCAGAGGTTGGGGGCCAGCAAACCATATTTAGGTGCCTGTTATGGCCACGGTCCACTGAGCTGTATACATGGCTATTATATATGCAGTGATGGCTTCTATCGGTAGGCTTGGTATCAACAAGCAATATTCAGACATACTTAATAAATCAGGTGCAATTAGATGATAAAACAGTAGGCTTATCTCCTGCAGCGTATGACGTCACAATTGGGCCACTGTATTAACGGACATTATGATAGGAGCGTATTTGTACATATTTTCATGAATGGTATTTACCGGTATATAGACAGAGGTCCACGATAATCTGTCTGAATGACAGGTTTCTCCACGAGTGGGACCTTGGGTCGTATCACACGAGGCACAGCCGAGTGTGATGCGACCCAAGGTCTCATGACCTTGGGTTCCATCATGACTGATTCGAGTGGATCTCTGTGTTTATTTCATGTGAATGTTGATCAATTCCATTTTAAAATGACATTTAAAGATTGGTTTCACAACTATACCGTGGAGAATGGAGCTGTGGAGAATGAGCATCAGTTTCTCCACAGGGGTGTGGAGAACGACTCTTCCCATACAAAACAATGGTAAAGTTGTTTCTCCACATGAAATAAATGTGATAATCAGCACTGCAGGAATGTTTGCATTTAAGCATACGTAAAGGAACACTTTAAGCATATTTAATTCAAGTAAATGCCACTTAAAGCCACTTAAGTGCCGTTATGGCCTTTCCGTGACATAAACATGACATTACTGGTCTTTAAGCTGCTTAAAGTGTTCCTTTACTCTATCTTAGATTTGCTTAAATGCAAACATTCATGCAAGTTGTCACCTTATAATGACATAATCTTGTATACAACTGTATGTACGTCTATTTGTCACTTTCTGTGTTTATGGTGGTGTAAGAATCACTTTGTGGCTTCCACCTAACGGCTCTCAGGGAGATTGCCTGGGGTGGACGTATATAAATAAGGGGTGTAGAGGGGAGAGGGGCAGACAGAGATATGTGCATTTAGATATGATTCAGGCCCCGATCAATCCACGTGGGGAACATCTACCAACTCAACCCTATACTGGAATCTACCAATAGGCCTACCCCCCACTCCACAGAGTATTCAATAACTAAGCTACCCAACTGGTTTTCCTGCAGTGCGTGTGGCTTATGGGATTCCTTTATTTGTTTCTATATAATTATGTGACATGTACCGACTAGCAGAGATACCCTAGCAGAGATACCTGTTTTTCCTACATTTGCAGGAATTTCTCCTCTTTTTTTTGCTGTGATTTCTGTATTGGATTATTTTAATTTCCTAAATAGAATTGACCAAGCTCTTTAGATTCCCCATTAGCTAACAGCTCGCCAGGAGTGTACTGGTGCATCATGCCAACCCTTCGGGAGTGTATCAACCACAGGCTTAAACTGATCAGCCTGTTTATACTGGGAGCAGATGACTGTATAAAGCATAAGGTATGACAGAGCTAGACACCCATCATCTTTATACCTTAGATGGCCCTACTATACTATGTATTTGGCCATAGACAGATGGCACCATCTGAAGTCTAAAGATGATGGTGGACTAAGCAGTTTACACATTGCTAGCTAGATGGCGCTACCCTGTATGGCGAAACCCATGGTACAGTAGGGCCATCTAGGGTATAAAGATGATGGGCGTCTAGCTCTGTCAAACCTTGTGCTATATACAGTTATCCACTCCAATGTAACCAGGCTGCTGATCAGTTTAGGCCTGTGGTATCAACCATGTTGGGTTGGTATTCTGCTTGAACGCAGTACAGGCGAGTTACTCGCGAGGGCTGCATTCATGTATCACGAGCACAAAGGGCTTTGCGGATTAAAACACGTTCAAGTCGATAGAGGGTTAATCGTTCTTCATTTCGACGCAATATATAATTATGTAGAAATCATGGAAAATTGTGAAGGTTTTGATGAAACAGAAGAGCACGTTCTAACAATAAGTACAACACAAATAAAAAACATCTGATATTAAATAGTATTTCCAGAAGGAAAGATTGTTTGCTGAACTTAAGTGCAACTAAACCACCATATCACTGTTACACTTCCCTGTTTTACCTTCCAAGCAGCAGCTGCTGTAACAAATGGAATTGTACCTCACTTTAATATTTGATGCCGACTTCTTCCCCCAATGCTGGTGGCTGTAGTGATGTACAGCCATGCTACTAACACGGCTTCTTTTATGGAGGCCTATGAATTAATACAAGAGCAACTGCTTTCAGGGCAGTTCCCAAGGCCACATTAGTGCAGCTCTCTTTTAGGGAGTGCTCATTTCTTCACAACACCTTTAGAGGGGTCGAAATTATTTGCCCCCCCCCCCCGTCGGGCCAAAAATCGAGCGTTTTAAAAAGAAATCACCCAAAACGGGTGAAATTGTTTTGCCCCCGAGCCAAGAAGGGTTCCCCCTCGGTCTAGGGGTCGAGATCTTTTCACCTTCCCAAAATCGACCCCCTTAGGCTAAAGAAAATCATATTATAAGTAGCACTAGGCTTATTTTTTTGGCTTTAGGGTAGGTCGGGTATTTAATCCGGAGACACCATTTTATAAGACATTTTTACATCACTCATCATCTTAGAACTGCTGGCTATGCAATACTCAAAACTATATCGGGACTTATACCTTGATACTGTGTACAAGGTTCTTTTCAGAACCAACTAACTGCTTACCAACTTAATCCCATTTCCCCAACTCTCAGGTTGTCCATCTGACCGCCACCACGTGCTACTCTGTGGCTAACTGGCCTAACCCTATACCCCATTCGCGGCCCGCCCCTATTAGGATAAAAACGGCATGGTACCCAGGCTCCCTCACACCCTCAGACCGTCGTCTAATGCGTTAATACACCCTCTCCACCTCCACCAGGGGAGGGGCTAGACGCCCACTACACAGCTACGTCTCTGACGTGACGTATGGGCCGGCAAGGAGGCTGTTCCTGTGGACAACTGGAGTGGTTACCAAATAAAGATAAATGAAGGGGGTACAGAGAAACAAGCGCTGCACCGCGGCTGTATTTTATATTCATTGGGGGTCTGGGCGCAGAAAGGCCTCCTGGCGGCCGCCGAGCGGCCATGTTTGTTATTCATGGGTTAGCCCTTTAAGGGCAGCATAGCACTTTAATGCATTATACCCTTTATCGTCATGATGCGTGAATGCAGCCTTGGTGAGACTACCTACAAGAGTTGCATTCGAGATTCTACAGAGTTGATACACTCATGAAGGGTCGCATGATGCATGAATGCCAGGACTGCATTCATGCATCATGCCGACATGAGGATGGTACATTAAAGCACTCTGCGGCCCGTACAGGGTTAGCGGGGCTGGATGTAATAAGGCTGGCAGTGAGAGGCACCCAGACTGGAAGAAGTGGCTTTCTATTGGTCGGCCGCCCAGCTGGGCCCCTCTCTGCTTCCGCTTCCGCCAGCGTCCGCCGACCGCAGCGCCACCTAGCGGAGTTCTTGAGAACGTCACCAGGGGACGTGACGGGCGGACAAAGGACGTAGTTGGACGTCAAGTGACAACGTCAATTTGTGTTGTCGTGTGTATGCGGCTGCGTCTACAAGTCTGATTTTAAGAATGTCTGTTCTCTCCAATAAGACATGGAGATGTGTTTGTTGTGTCTGTTGGAGTGTGCTATAGGCCCATCTATAACCAGGGAATGTGGATACATTTATCGATGTATCATGCTATACTCGTACATATCCAATCTATCCATCCTGGATGTCCATACACAGAGCGATGGTTTAGCACTGAATCTAGTATATTATGCTTTTATGCCATTCTATACTTTGGTTAGACTAATTTCAAGTATAACGTCCATGCTGCTGGACTTATCATATAAGTTATGTCTCTACATGTCGCTATATATAAAGAAAAGTCTGATAAGGATAAGAAAGGTTGGTAGTTCATGGGGTAAGTATGACGTCACTTCCTGCAGTGTAGCCTCATTCTGAGTGCAGGGTTTGAGGCGGACATAACTGGCGTCTGAGCGGTATCTGGAGTAGCAATGTCACTTTACTCGTTAAGGGCCGTATAGTGCTTTAATGTGCTGTGCCTTTTGTCGGCATGAGGCATGAATGCTGCCATGGTCAGGCTATTCACGAGGTCTGCATTCATACATCATCGTAACCCTTCGGGTGTGTATCAAGCCCAGTATGGTCGGCATGATGCATAAATAAAACCCTGGTGAATCACTTGCCAGGGCTGCATTCATGCATCATGACGACAAAAGGCAACTGCACAACAGACCCCATAGAACAGCCTTCGCTGATGTGCACATGATTGAATAAGCTAGAACCCTCATACCCCTCCTGTAAAACAATAGCAGCAATCAACAAGCCAATGCTAATAGGCTATATTCACCTCGGGTATTTAAAGGCCTCAATTCATAGGTCTGGAGGGAGAGAGGGAGAGGTCCTAGTTCCCTATATTGAGATAGATTATTAGATCAGTTGTCCAGACAAAACTGCCAATTTCCGTATACTACTTACCCAGACAAGCTGCTCATTTAATATACATGTAGGCCTACTACCTCTACTCATCCTGACAAACATATTTCTTATCCACACAAAACTGTCCTTTTTATATACTACAAATCTCTGGACAAAACTGCCAATTCTATATACTACTTGTCCCAATATAACTTGTCATTACCACTTGGACCAATGACAATAGAGCTCCACTCTCATTGCTTATACACAGAAAACTTCCCATCTCCCTATACTGGTACTACTGGCACTTGTCCCAATAAGACAGCCCATGTCCATATATACTCTTTATCTACCTTAAGTTATCCATATACTTCTTTATCTGGACAAAACTGCCCTTTCATATACTACTAGCCCAGGCGATATGTGAATAAATCGTGCAAAGGGTAGTAGAAGCATGAAATCGGACACACTTGAAGTCCATGTGAATATGAATAACTTCAAAGTTAGAGCCAGCAGAAAAATGCATTATCATAGGCAGGGCCGCCATTTTGTTTTGGCATCATTAAATAACACATTTTCTACAATAATCCAAAATGTGTGTGCATTACCAGATAAAATAGTTTAAAAGGACATGTCATGCTCAAAGTCCATGTGTATATAACAACACTCAGTCTTGGAGCCACCTGATAAACCAATTATTAGGGCCATGGCAGCCATTTTAATCTGCCATCAACAAAAGAGAATAATATAATCGTCACCTTCAATCGGCCTGAAAAAAGGTGCATAACTGCCAGAAATAGGTCAGTCAGTCATGTCAAGCTTCAAATCAATGTCCATATGACGAATCTCAGAAATGGAGCCAGTCGGAAAACGCAATATTTCAGCCATGGCAGCCATTTTATCATGCCATCACCAATAAAACTCCAATATACGCATCATCCTTCAATTGACCTCCAAAATGGTATATATAATAGTGACAAATATGTCAATCTGCCACGTCATGCTCAAAGCACAAGTCTATATGTGGACAGATGAGGAGAAAGGGCCTTCCGAGGTGAAATGTATGTTTTAAAATTGAAGTCATAAGCTTTCAAAAGAGGTATCATAGATGGAGATATCCCTTCTAGTTTCTTTACTTTTTGGGAAATTGCTTTACGAATCTGAGATGATGCTACCCTTGCCAAACAGCCAATAGGCTCTATCTCTTGTTGTTTTAATTGTATTCCTATATCTAATTATCATGATTTTGCAAAATTTCACATATTACCTAACCACTACTTTTCATATTTTTTATCATAAATCTGGATATAGAAATGATATTTACATTCTGTTTTCAGTGGAGTAATCCCTATGAATTTCTCTGTCGATTGGAATTATTCGGAAGGAAATTGTGGTTGCCATGGCAACACCTTTTAGGCAGAAAGCCTTATTTAGGCCTCATTTTGGATTCAAAACGTTCCATTTACATTCCAAATATGGAAGTATTACCCCAAAATAGACTGTTTTGGAGAAACCCATCATTTTCTTTGTAACCAGCCCCTTCGGGGGCCGGGATAGTGGATGGGTGGGCCTATTGTGTGACATTTGTAGTTCCCCTCCCCCCCCCTCGCCCAAGAAAAACAAACCCATTCCAATGTAGGCCTATTTTCTGGGACTCAAGAAAGTAACCCCCCCCCTCTATTCTCACCGCAAACTGTGGCCTATTCTCACGGCAACTGTGGCCTATTCTCACGGCAACTGTGGCCTATTGTTGCGGCGGGAAATGATGGGAGTGGCGCCCTCTGACGGGACACAATAGAACTGCTTAGTGACGGGATGTTGCTTAGTGACGTGATGTTGCTTAGTGACCTGACCTGACCTGACCTGACCTTCTCCTCACTTCTACACTCTCCTAACAGATTCTCTCGGACTGGCTCGACTCAGAAGTTTAGGATAATATATCTAAATGATTTGGATATATTTCATTATGATATTTTCAAATAAGTAACGTATTGTTTATTAGCTTTGTATTTCACTGTATTCGATGCAAATTATTTTATAAGTATCTTATATTAGTGGCATGTTTAAGGGGAATATTAATGGCGGAGTTTTATCACATCTTCTGTTTCTTGTTGCCAGCCACTCTATGCGAGATTATATATGTATTATCTAAGTGTTTTTACTCTTAATACAATCAAATTCTGAGAAATGATTTCATGAGAAGACGTATTATTACATATGGGCCTTTATAAATATTAATTGAGGTGAAATTAGGAAGAAAATCAAGTTAGCTTTGAAAAAAGCACATATTTTTAGATAGCCTCTTTTGGTTTATCTGTTCCCGGCAAGCACTCAGGCCTAATTCAATGGGGTGGTTCGCTGGTCCCAACTAATGCCGTTTTATATATAGTGTAAAAAATCACCTTAGAGCAAATTTTGGCCAATTTTCACATTTGTGGTCCATGTGATGCCCCCTAGTGGCCAAACCCCAGTACTAAAAATCCCTCCTGGATGTACCTTTCTCCTCAGCTGCCCACATATGATCAATCTCAGAATTGGAGCCACTTGAAAAAAGCAATATTTCAGTCATGTCAGCCATATTGTCTTGCCATCAACAAAAGCATATTTTAAAGCTGGGCCGTCAGGGAATAAGTTCAGCATTTTCCATACATGGACTTAAATAGCAGTTCCACCAGAGGCAGCAGTGTTTGGACAGGGGAGCATGAGCATTGTCCAGCTACAACATATTCACCCTACCTTGTGCCTGTGAGAGCTGAGCTCCCAGCCCATTAAGAGCCCTCTTGTGAATGAAAACTGAACTATATCCAAAATTGCTTTTGGCCTCACTTCAACCATGATGGTCAAGCTTTAAGTCACTTTTCCTTCAATTGACTTCCAAAGAGTTATATAATTACAACAAATATGTCAATCAGTCATTTCATGCTCAATGTCCATGTCCATATGACAAATCTCAGAAATGGAGCCAGTTGGAAAACTCAATATTTCAGCCATAGCAGTCATTTTATCATGCCATCACCAATAAAACTCCAATATACACATCCCTTTCAATTGACCTCCAAAATGGTATATAATTATGACAAATATGTCAATCAGTCATGTCATTCACAAAGTACATGTCTATATAAACAATCTCGGAAATGGAGCCACTTGAAAAAAGCTATATTTCAGCCGTGTCAGCCATTTTGTCTTGCCATTAACAAAAGCATATTTTTGGTCACTATCCCTTCGTTTGACATCTAAAAAGGTATATAATTACAACAAATATGTCAATCAATCATGTCATGCCCAAAGTCAAAGTCCATATGACAAATCTCAGAAATGGAGCCAGTCGGTAAACTCAATATTTCAGCCATAGCAGCCATTTTATCATGCCATCACCAATAAAACGTCAATATACACATCACCTTCTATTGACCTCCAAAATGGTATATAATTGTGACAATTATGCCAATCAGTTATGTCATTCTCGAAGTGCATGTCCGTATGATCAATCTCAGAAATGGAGCCACTTGAAAAAAAGCCATATTTGAGCCATGTCAGCCATTTTGTCTTGCCATTAACAAAAGCATATTTTTAGTCACTTTCCCATCATTTGACATTTAAAAAGGTATATGATTACAACAAATATGTCAATCAATCATGTCATGCCCAAAGTCAATGTCCATATGACAAATCTCAGAAAGGTGCCAGTCGGAAAACTCAATATTTCAGCCATACCAGCCATTTTATCATGCCATTGCCAATAAAACGGCTATATACACATCACTCTTAATTTACCTCCAAAATGGTACATAATTATGACAAATATGTCAATCGGTCAATATGTCAAAAGTGCATGTCCATATGATCAATCTCAGAAATGGAGCCACTTGAAAAAAGCTTTATTTCAGCCATGTCAGCCATTTTGTCTTGCCATTAACAAAAGCAAGTTTAAGGTTATGTGTATATTGGAGGGTTTTTTTGTGAAGGGAGAAGAAAATGGCTGCCATGGACGAGAAATACTGGTTCCAATTCAGAAACTTGTCATGAGGACATGGACTTTAAGCATCACATAACTAATTGAACTTTTTGTCACAGTAATACACCTAAATGTTGGGTTATTCCAAGAAATGTGTGATTATGGAATGCTGAATCAAAATGGCTGCCATTACTGTAATAATAAATCTGTCGGGTCCCAACAGGCCCAAGATTCATCCTACTGCTATGGACCTTAAGCATGGTATGTCAAACTAACCTATTTGTCCTAATGATAGTCCTAGAAGTTGCTGTCAATTAAGATAATGTGTTTCGGTAATAGCAGAACAAAATGGCTGCCATGGCTCAAATATTGAGATTTCCGACTGGCTCCATTTCCGGGATTCATCATATGGACATGGACTTTGAGCATGAAATGACTGACAGACCTGATTTGGGCAATTATACACCATTTTGTAGGTAGGTTAAAGGACATAAGCTTATTCCTCTGTTTTGCTAATATCAAAATAAAATGGCTGCCATGGCTCAAATAATGGGGTTTCCCAGCGGCTCAGAGTTAGAGATTCATCATATGGACATGGACTTTAAGCAGGACATGACTGACTGACCTATTTCACCCAGTAATACATCTAAAATAGTTTTTTTTACAGGAAATGTGTGATTTTGTGTTCCTTAAACAAAATGGCCACCCTACATGTAATAGTCCATATTTTTGCTGGCTCCAACCCTGAAATTCATCCCAATGAACATGTCCTTCAAGCGTACCGACTTTTATGCTTTCACGACAATTTGCACGATTCACCCCATATCTGGCACATAACGCCTGGGCTATACTTGCTCCGACAACATTGTCCATTTCTATATACTTCTTAAAGATGACATATCAGCTAATAGACTTCCCAAATCTTTTCTTCAAAATGGATATAATTTTAATGTCAAGGGTTTTGTTATTATTTTAGCTGATATGCAGTACTCAATGTTAAATATATTTGTGTATAAATGCATGATTTGAGATAGAGAACAATGTTGCTTATTCAACTCACTGACTCAGTGTCCCCCCTATGTGAGCGTACTGGGAACTAAGCTAATAGGGAAAGCACTCAGCCATGCAGTTTTAACATATACCGTAAAACCTCGTGGCTAGTATGGGAATCAGATCGCTGGTGCGGCTTATATGATCGGCACAGAGTCCAGGTGCGGCTTACACGCGAGTTTTTGCTCCTATAGTACAGTTCTAAAGTCACCATAACCAGATCGCTGGTGCGGCTTATAGGATCGGCCCAAAGTCGGGGTGTGGCTTATACGCTAGTTAGGTTTATACGCGAGGTTTTACGGTAGGGAGTTTTAGTGTCGACCTACAGTAAAGATTATGGCACTGCTTGTGCTAATTTGATATGTTTATATACTGCCAATCAACTTATAAGTTGGGGAATATGTATAGAACATGATATACAATAGTGATATAGCATTTGTCAAAAGTCACCCAAATTTAGCTGATATGCCATCTTTAACTGGACAAAATCGCCCATTTCCATATATAAGACCTACTACTTCTCCGAACTTTGTCACCTTTCTACTCTAGAGCCATTTAGGAGCCGCACTATGCCCTGGCGAGTTACTCACCAGTGATGCGTCATGCAGACTCTAGGGCTTTGATACAATCCTGAAGGCGCGCGATAATGCTAGAACTCCCTAGGGCTGCATTCATGCATCATGACCACTAATTACATTAAAGTGTTATGCAGCCTTTAAAGGGCTAAGTGTCGCTGAGCCCCAAATGACAGGGGGAGGTGGTCGATACAGTTTGGTTTGGACAGCCTCCTCCTCTGACCTGACCCCTTTCTGTACCAAGCCACCTTTGTCTCATGAGAACCACCAGGTACAGTTGTAACACACTCCATCACTCTGTACCCTCTGTAAAGGTACTACGGAGCCCCTAAGGGGACATGATTTTTTTTCCGATTTTTTTTCTTGGAACCCCTTAAAGTTGCAAAATAAAACTCGCGCAAAAAAAATAAGAAAAAATAGAGACATAGCCATAGTACTGACAATCTGTAATCAGAGGTCACTACGGGACTGTGTCAAGCATGTAGGAGGGTAGTCTCTATTCAATAACAGGGTCGTGGTCGATTTTCACACGGATTCTCTAGCCTTCACCCCACACGCCATTTGAACTACCCGTAGTAATGCAAGGGGGTTATTTCTAGTAATAAAAGGGAGTAATGCATGTACCAACCTTCCCAAGGGTTAAGAGAATTGGCCCAACCCAGTTTTTAAATAATGACCACTCCCTGAGCTCAAAAGGGCATCGATTACAACCTAAGGCCATGAAAGTCTCAGGTATGGGTTCCCAAGTCTATACTTTAGATATAGATGTGGATAAAAAGAAAATTGCATTGCACCTCAGCCAGGATGGTGTACATGGTAGAGGTCCCAACTCTTGACAATGATCAGGTATTGTATTTCCTACATACCTGGGATCTGGATAAATCAGTCACCCATTCCAAAACTGGTATTATATTGGCTACTGTGTCTGAATCAGGTAGTACCGTGGGACGCAGAGCCTGGTAGGGACCCCCCCCCCCCCACACACACACACCCATGGGTAACATGCCAGTGGGTGAGGGGTTCTTATAGAGCTACTCTTTGGCTGTCTCCAGGGTGCGCACGCACTGTCAGTGGTTATTTAGTACAGTCATGAATTCTGATTATGTAATCTGCATATTCATGAGCATGAGGGGGCTCACAGCAGTACTGTTAATATATGTGCTAGCAGGGATACATGCAGGGTCAAGGGTCTCATAATAATGGTTACCATGTTTTTGACTCAGGTAGCTCTGCTACCAGAGTCTTATACGACGCCTTGGTGAGACACTTTGCAAAATAATTTTCATCCATAGATAAACATGTGAAGGAAAAGAATAAAGTGAAAATAATTTAATGCATGATACAGCTGAACATTTTGCCAATGCTGTCATGTAAAAAAATTCCCTGTATTGCTACTTCCAGGGGCCTAGAAAATGGAATAAAGAAAACTTGACCAAAAACCAGAGTCCATTTTTTGATTGTAGACAAACATGAATGTACTGATTCCTTACTTGTGTCCTTCTATGTCCTTTTTTGCAGTAGTAGTTAATTCAATGTAAATGAAAATATTGGGGACTGTAAGACACTTTTTTTAAGACCACAAAGTGAAAAACACAGGGCGGGAAACCAAAAGTAGACAAAAGAGGACGTGCGCTGCATAAATTACTGCACCGCGCATGCCCCTCAGTGCCAGACTTCCAGAAGACGCTACTGCCATGGTGAAACCGAGGACCGAGCGGCGTCCACATATAATTCTACGTTATACGGCAGTGGGCACAGAGAAGGCTCCCTCACTGTATTTTGCATACAGCATGGTACTTGTCCTATAACTACTACATAATGCAAGCGGCATCTTCACATGCCTCGTTTATTGTCTGTATCCTAAGAAGTGTTTTGCATGCAGGTGGGGGTGGGGAGGGGGTCAGGCTCGATTATCAGGCTCGATTTTCAGGCTCGATTATCAGGCTCACTTTTCAGGCTCGATTATCAGGCTCACTTTTCAGGCTCGATTATCAGGCTATCAGGCACAATTTTCAGGCTTGATTATCAGGCTTGATTATCAGGCTCACTTTTTAGCCTGAAATGTTATGACAGACATGATTTCAGGGTAGTTTTGAACCAGGAATATGTTTCTGCTCTTACAGTTCACAAATACCGTAAAACCTCGCGTATAAGCCTAACTCGCATATAAGCCGCACCCTGACTTTGGGCCGATCCTACAAGCCGCAGAGACCATCTGAATGGTCCCTGGAAAAAACTTGCTTTTAAGCTGCACCCCCAACTGTAGCCTAAGTCTGAATAACACATCAGGTCAGAGTCCTCCTAGTGGCCCTGTCTGGCCTCCTGGCGGCCCTTGCTGCCTCCCCGTGGCCCATGAAGCCTCTAACAGCTTTCTTAGGCTGTACACCTAATGTGATGAACGTTGCGACTATAGAGGCTATACCAAGACTCCAGTCAGGTTACGGCTTTCTCAGTTTATGGGTGCGTTGGAAAAGGGGGGGGGCTATAGTAACGGCCCTATTGGTGCAACGTGTACGCCGCACAGATGACCTCACAGTTAGGGGGCTCGCCAGCAGGTCCCAAATTCAGTATAGGGTTGGGGATTGGGACATGAGTATTACACATAATACACTCACACCTATTACACTCACACATATTTGACATCTGTAGCACTCGCCGCCCCGCGGCCGACCGACACGGCGAAACAGAAACGGAGATGGTGTCGCTGCTGACGCTCCGATCGACTTGCTTTTCGACCGAGACGTAAAACGGGGGTTACGCGCCGCCGGGCGCTGACGCCCACAGCCACCTGCTTGCCCAGACGCACTTGCTTGCCCACACTCACCGGCTTGCCCACACCCACCGGCTCGCCCACACCCACCGGTTCGCCCACACCCACCTGCTCAGCTGAAATATGATAACATACTAGTGTGACACATGATTTGAGGGTAGTTTTGACCCAGGAATACATTCCTGCTTTCCGAATTGACAAATAATTCATTGTTCCTGAAATAATATTATGGATTCAGTCGTTTAGTCCATCAATTCAATCACTTTATCACTCTGACCCTGAGTGATTTGTGATGTTAATCACACGTTCAATCTTTAAATAAACAGTGATTCATTAAATAATGGCTTCCCTGTTTTTCTTCTCTTTATTGATATATGATATCACTTAAACATTTACTCATAGCAAACTATATCATATTATTACACAAATTGAAACTATATGACATAAAATTACTAAATCAAATTTTTACTATAACCCCAACTACCTGAGTCTCTTGTGATTAGGATCACACGTTAGATTTTTCACTATTCTACATATGTATACATGATTATGTGTGTGTTCAATTACGATGGTTTAGATGTAATTGGCAAGGGCTGCATTTAAGCATCATGGTGACACTGCAGGGTTAGTGACTTACACTCAAGAAGGATCAGCATGCTACAATGGGAATAGCACATTGAAACACCTTACAGTGCTTAAAGGGTGAAATGTCTGTGAGCTGAAGACCATTTATTTTGTCAAATTACTAATGACTAAATCAGGCCCTTTGTGAGTTGTGTCTATTAATTAATCAGTGCCTCTCAGATATCACAGATAGGGCTGCTTTCTATTCTGTTTTCTGTGTCTAGCCCTAGGTGAATCCAATGCTGACAATCTGTACGTCAATAATATCCTCACTATACAAGTATCCACTCTGACTAAAGCCCAAAGCTGATCAAGGGAATTTGAAATAATTCTCAACGGCTCCTGACATCATTAATGTCAAATATGGTCCTCTTGGCATCTGGCAGATCCTTTGTCTAAAGTCAGCTTATCAATGACCATTTTGTGGTGACATTATCTCTGGTATCAAAGCAAATGCTCTCCCTGATGGTTCTGACTGGGGGTATGACAATGTCCTTTTGTGCCATGACACCGGAAGTCGCCTCTGACACCGGAAGTGACGAGATCAGCTAAAATGGATGAACACAAAGGCCATGAGGTGTGCATGACAGAAATGATGGGAAAAGAGGGAATGACGACGTGTAGATCTTAGCTATTGTCATAGGGTATAGCTATGGTCAGAGAGTAGATCTAACAATAGATATCAGGGATAAGTTTCTCCTGGATTTTGTTAGTTACAAATTCCTATACATACACATATATAAGCCCTCTATTCAGGAGCTTCCATTTAACATTTCAAGCTGTGTTTTTTTTGTGATTGGTCAGGTTTCATCCCTGAAATCTGATATTGGCTTTTAGCACTACTATAATGGGGGTGGACCCCTAAAATTGACAAGGCGACATGGACTTTTCCTAAAACCGACATGGGGTTTAGTGACAAATAACAGGAGAAAATAAAGATATTGACAAGGGACGTGGCCTTTTCTTTAAATCGACAGGCGACATGGAGCCTAATGACAAATGAGAGGAGAAATACAAAGATACTGACAAATGACATGAGCCTGTCGATTTCTTAAAATCAACAGGCGACATGGGGACCCCCATCTAGACCCCCACTGTAGCCCCGTAGTTCCTCAAGCGCCAGTCTGCCTAAAATAGAATAAATAGAAAGTGGAATAATGAATAAGATGGAATTAATCCTAATTGTCAAATTATGTCTCTTTATTTACAGCCTTTCATCACCAAAAGTGAGACAGAGCCCGACCAGGACAAGAAGGCCATGTACATCCGTATTGTGACCAAGGTCACCAAGGTCATCGAAGATGTTAAACAGGTCAAGGACACTGGGGACGTCAAGGTCAAACAGGTAGGTCAAACCAATAGTGTTCTAACCTGGCGGAGATATAACGATGTGTACAGCCAAGCATGTCAGTTAAAGGTCATATTTTGTCAGTTCATTTCTAGCTTTCTGAGAAAATGTCATTTAAAAGTCAGTTAGAAATGTATTCTCAGTAAAATTTATGGAATAAAAATAAAAATCTGGGTACGGTTATACGTGAAATGTGGGTTATCCGCAGAATATATGGTGCTCAGCACGTCAATTAAAGAATTTCCTGTCAGTTAAATGCCAGTTGAAACTGTGACTGAGAAATAGTGGGAACCCTTCAATAGTTCCACTATTATTAAATCGGTCCCATAGTGCTGTGCTATGCCCTTTTATCACCAAGATGCATGAATATAGTCAGGGCTGCATTCATGCATCATAACTCCATAAAGGCCATATTGCTGCATCAAACCACTATTTGACCCATTTGGGAGTATACACATGTTAAATATAAATTCAATATGAGTTTATATTGGTGCTTCAGGAGCTGGTGACCAGCAGTCAGGACGTGCTCGCTGATTGGCTGGACAAGCAGCACGGCGCTGACGTCACAGAGAACGCCATCTTTGCCGAGTTGCCGCGCCGTTTTGAGGATGAGTACCACGCCGATATGGACGCACTAGGGGTGAGATGACAACCGTGGAGGTTAACCCTTTAAGGATGGCATGTCAGCTAAATGTTTGGGATTTTCTAGTCATGCCATATTCCTTTTGTATATCCTATCCCAAACATCTTCCCTAACTTTTTGAATTATTGGCACTGTCTCAGTCTATAAAATGAGCACAGGCAGTGCAATCATTTTTACTGTAGTTCGACACTAAAACTTTCTATTTTGTGGTTCTGCATGGCTCAGTGCTTTCTCTACCAGGCTAGTTTCCCCTGTGCTCAGCTGGGGGAGTGACTGAGTCAGTGAGGTGAATAGGCTTTATTGTTAACTATCTCAAATCATATATTTATAGACAAATATCTTGTAAATATTGGGTAATTTTTACCAGGTAAAATTATGTTAGAACCCATGGCATTCCTTTAAAGGAAAAGGTTTGGGAAGTGTACTAGTTGACATCCATTTTTAAGGGCTGCATAGCGATTTAATGTGCTGTGTCATTTATCATGATACTTCAATACAGCCCTGGTGAGTAATTCGTTTGTGCTACTAAACAATGCTACTCGCCGATTAGTTACTCACTAGGGTTGATCAAATTGAATATTACACATCTTGGATTATCCAGGAGGCCAGGGAGACTTTCCTCTCTTCTAGAAGTGATGATAAACGCCAGTCGTGTATTTAATTGCTGCATATATGATTATGTGTACCGATGTGTCCTTGAGTGCATCACTACCTCTTGTATAATGTTACAGTAAGCCGTAAGAATTTCTATATATATCCTTCTAGCAGAGAGCATAGGCTATAAGAAAAAAAAAGTTTGGTATTTTAGGTTCTGTGAATTAACAGATCACCATGGTAACAAGAAGAACGTTCACATGTTAACTATCATGACCCGAACAGGTACTACGCCCTGACGTGTTGACAAGGGTCAGTGACTACGTGCCAGAGGTCGTAGAGTTTGTCCAGAAGGTCATCGACAATGGATTCGCGTAAGTATTTTCAATATCTTTATTTTGTTATTTAAGGCCACCCCTCCTAGACTCTAGAAATGTCAGGTTAGATAGTATATCACCAATACTGTACGAGGGTTGGGGGGAGGGGCAAAATAATGTATTATACTGAAAATAACAAAAAACTAGGGCTACATATTATTATACATCCATGACGGTTTACCTTGCAATGGCTTGCGGTATGAGCACTGTTATTAGAAATGGCATTTACATCATGACTAACTGAATATAGTTCAGAAGGTGGACGATTCCAAGGGTGGAACGGGACGCAATGGGACACATGTAAGGGGGCCTGGGGACCTATAGGAAGATTTTGAAGATAGTAACATATTTGGTGCCTGTTCAGGTCAATTTCTGGATAAATATCCCAAGTTCAGTATTTATAGTGACTTCTTCTTCTTCGTTAGCATTTCCAAAATTTGGTAGGGCCAAAGGGTACTCCCCCTTCTCCCTGGCCATCTCTAGGATTGCGGGGGGGGGGCATGGCTGACACCCCTGCTAACTATAGAGAGAAAAAAACGGCATCAGTATTCTACCTTCTGCTTAGTACAGTACAGTCATACTGCTGAGATATAAACATGGGCGTTTTGACATTCCATGCAGCATCACTTCAATTATTCACCCATTCATGGAAGGAGGCCCCTGGCAATGGGTCTCTGGGCTACTACACTAGATATGCATTGTCTAGTCACACCAATAGGATATACTTCTATGTAGGATATACTAAGACTTGTTATAGTACCAGCATCTGCATTCTGTAATAAAAACAGCGATTGGGACATTCATAATGTTGATAAAGAATGTTAGTTAACCCTTCAAGGGCAGCATTGTGTTTTAATGTGCTACGCCCTTTATCGTCACGATGCATGAATGCAGCCTTGGCGACTATACCCGCCAGGACTGTAGTCATGCATCATGCCGACTCTTTGGGAGTGTATCAACCTCAAACAGTCGGCATCATACTTGAATGCAGCGCTGGCGAGTTACTTGTTTGTCATGGATGCATTCATATATCATGACAACAAGGGCGTAATGCATTAAATCACTCTGCGGCCCTTAAAGGGTTAACATTAATACCCCCAGGTGACCATGCCCCTCTGTATTGTACTATAAGTACCACTCACCTTGGTATTGCCCGTGTTATTGGTCGGCCCCTCCTTAATAAATATTCATGATGTTGCCGACTAGTGTCACCAGAGGGCGCCACCATGTATCTGCTCACTCAGCGGAAGTCGTTCTGTTGGCGCATGCGCTGAGCTGCTCAGTTAGCCATGTGTGCTTTTTATTCATGGTCACCATGAATATATAGGAATCTAAGGCATTGCTCAATCCTAAGTCGTTAACTCTATAAGGGCCGCATAGTACTTTAATGTACTATGCTATTGGTTATCATGATGCATGTATGTGATAGATATTTGAGAATTATTGTGTAGCAGGGAGCGGTCAAACCTTTGGGCGTTGTTGGATTTAGGGTCGGGGGACCAAAGTAATTTCACCCCTTTTTAGAGAAAAAGTCTGTGCATTAAAGAATTGTGCGGCCCTTAAAAGGGTTAATAAAATTCCACCACTGTTCTACTATTTGTTCAAGTTGATCCACTTTCTCATAACATATAACACTATGGACTATATATTCACACATACTTATCATTGAGTTGCTCGGGAGTGGATGAGCTGCATCAAATACACGTATAACCTAACACGTCACCAGCTGAGATGGCTCTGTTATAAAATACTGACTAAATTGCAGTTGCAACCTTGTTGGCAACCACGACTTTTCTGTCGTTTAGTGGTAGATATACATTATCCATAATTGTATAAAAGAATATACACAACTACTCTGACTCTAAACATGAATATTGCACTATTTTTCAGGTATGAATCTAACCAGTCCGTCTACTTCGACACGGCCAAGTTCAGCACTTCGCCCAACCACTTCTATGCCAAACTGGTGCCTGAGGCATTCGGGGACAAAGCTGCCCTCGCCGAGGGAGAAGGTACAGTGTATACATTATTTTACACCCAGGGCACCCCTGGTTAAACCATTTGAGGGTCGCATTGTGTTTAAATATCATGATGCATGAATGCGGCCCTGGCGAGCAAGTCCTGCATGAATGTATCACGGTAACAAGCACAAGGCATTAATGCACTGTGTGGCCCTTAAAGGGTGAATGAAGGCATGGGTGACAGGCCCTTATACAAGGTCCAAAGTCAAGACCTCTCTGTCATGCATTCGTTAAAATATGTGAACAAGGCATGACTGTATTTAACCTCTTTGGGGCATATTCCTTCCCTTTAATATCAATATCTCAGTCTGGGAGGAGTGGTCATTTCTTATCTACGAAGACGGGGGGGGGGGGGGGGGGTAAAACAAGAATTGCCCCTTTCAGCCAAAAATAAGGTGCAGGGGGGGGGTGATAGCGCTGAAAAAAATATATCTTAAAATTTACGCCGAACCCGCTCTATGTAGATAGCTTGGGCGTAAAATAATTATGTGTGTCATCTAAAGTTAAACCCCCCTCCCCCACTGTAATAGTCAGTCCCTTATACAGAAAAACTGCCCTCCGTCCGTGTTCAATGTCGGCGAGCACCCCATGTCAGATCTGCAGTTGTCACGGGACGGGTGCCATCCTGATCATGCCGGTATCCATGACAACAGGGGGAGATAGATCACTATCTTATCTAGTTGTGGACATAAGGCAAGGGCTTGTCTGTCGATAATGTGATGATTGACATTGATCAAGGAAGTCCTGAGCTTCCGCAAGCCTCCTCACCCACCTCTTAACCCTTTAAGTGCAGCATGATGCATTGAGGCATCATGGTTATTTGTAGTCATGATGCACCAATGCAGCCCCGGCGAGCAGCTTGCAGATGATGCATTGGTGTATCATGCCGACCCTTTGAGAGTGTATCAACTGCGTAGGGTTTGCACCATGACTACCAAAGGGATAGCGTATCAAAGCACTGTACGGCCCTTAGGGTCACTCCCCCCCCCCCCCCCCCCAGTCTCCACCTTGGTCGCATGTCTTGTAGGGTGGCAGCCAGAGATCCAAGTCAATATCCAGGCAAGTCTCCAATCTGAGCTGAGAGCAGGCAGGGTGGTGTCTTCTGTAACCCTGTAAGGACAGCATGATGCCTCGTGAGTCATGTAAATGTGTCATCATGATGCACCGATGCAGAACAACGAGTAACTCGCGATAGCTGCATGCCTGCATCATGCCGATCATACGGGAGTGTATCAGTAAACCTGGAATGGCGGGCATGATGCATAAATGCAAAGCTAGTTAGCTACTCGCAGCACATTAAAGTAGTATGCTTCCCTTGATGGATTAAAGTTCTTTTTGTCGCCACCTTTTCTGATCAGCCTTTCAATCATTTTTTCTCTGTAATTGTAATGAGTTTTGACGAATCTTTAAAAAATACAGGGCATGGTCACAGGTCGATAAGGATTGCTATCTAGGTTACATTATGCTATTCTTATCAGTTTGCCCTGATCTGATCAGTATGCCCTGCTTTCAGACGTATGTTAGAGACAATACCTATACAATAGTATGACATACCAGGTATTCCATTATTTAAGTATTCCGTAGGCTGATTTGTATTATCGCACTTTTTAGTGCAAGAAAAGTTGAATCATGCATTCAAAACTTTAGATTTAAAGAAGAACTAATTTGGCATCCACATTTAATCGTTTTAGCAGGTTTACCTTTTATGGACCGCATAGTGCTTTAGTGTGCTATGCCCTTTGTCGTCATACTGCAGGGCTTCATTCTTGCATCATGCCAACAATACGGTGTTGATACACTCTCAAAGGGCGGGCATGATGCATGAATGCATTCCTGGCAAGTAGGACTGCATTCATGCATGCCAGGCAAGCATTATGACGACAGTGGGCATGGAACATTAAAGCAATATGCGGCCCTAACCCATTAAGAATGGCATGTCGCTGAAAGATGACATTTGTCGTCATGATTCACTAATGCAGCCCCAGTGCTGCATTGGGTTCTGCATTGGTGCATCATGCCGACCCCTCAGGGGTATCTCAATCCCGTAGGGTCGGCGTGATGCTTGAATGCAGCACTGGCGAGTTACTCGCCAGGGCTGCATTCATGCATCATGACGACCAAGGGCATGATGCATGATGCCGTCATTAAAGGGTTAAACTTAAATGGTTAACGCCTCCTCCTGTGTTGTGCCTCAGCCTGTCATCATTTAACGTAAAGTGTTGTAAATGATTACAGGAGACCTGAGCGTCTCCGAGGACAGACTCAAGGAGAAGAGAGGTGAGACCGACTTTGCCCTCTGGAAGGCCTCCAAACCGGGGGAACCGGCCTGGGATTCACCCTGGGGAAAGGTAATTTTTTTTCTTTTTAAGATTATTAAGTAGTTTATTTGAAAAAAAAAGAGATTATTCGGTGATTCATAATGTCTACCATGTTGAAAATTGACAACGAGAATAACACTTTCAATAGTAATTCAAAACTACTCCTCACGTGTATTATATTTTCTTAAATGTGATATCTTCAAATGATTTCAAATATATTTCCCTTATGTTATTTAGTATTTATACCAGTTTTTCTAACCCTTATTGCTCCTTTGATATGCCTAGGGTCGGCCAGGGTGGCACATTGAGTGCTCGGTGATGGCGAGCAGTATCCTCGGTGAGTCGCTCGACATCCACACGGGAGGCGTAGACCTCAAGTTCCCCCATCACGACAACGAGCTGGCACAGGCAGAGGTAGGTAATCTGGCATCTGGGTTCTTTATTGTGATGAGAAAATCACAAATAAGTTTCCATAGTGCTGTATTGAATGTATGTGTGGTCATGCTTCTTGATGAAATGATTTATGTGAGATGAGTAATTTGTCAATTAGGTTAAAATATATTTCAGGGAGATAGCCCTGATTATTGTTAACAACATATTTGTGATTTTGAGATTGTGAATATGAAAAGATTCACCGTTCATCGGCTCGCATTTAATGCAATGTAAAAGCATATTTAAAAGAACATGGCCCCTACCTACCATTCATATCTAACTATTATGAGACCTGAAAAAAGCAATTGTGGCATTGAGAAAAAAAATTAAAATTAAAATTTTATTTCGCCCTTTCATATCATACACAGTTAAACAAAATGTTATTTTGTTTCGCACCTTTTAGTTCATACAAAAATATAAAAAATAAAATTTAGTTTTGCCTCCTATATTCCAGGCGTACTACGGTAACGACAACTGGGTGCGTTACTTCCTGCACTCGGGACACTTACACATTGACGGCTGCAAAATGTCCAAGTCGCTCAAGAACTTCATCTCAATCAAGGAGGCATTAAAGAAGCACAGCCCGCGCCAGCTGCGGCTCATGTTCCTGCTACACGCCTGGAAGGACACACTCGACTACAGCGACAACACCATGAAGGAGGCCATCGGCACCGAGCGACTCTTCAATGTGAGTTAAAGATGGGTTAGGCAGAGATGCCACTTTTCCTACTTTTGCAGGAATTCCTACTTTTTTTTTTGCTGAAATTTCTGTATTAAATTATGTTTATTTCCTACAGAAAATTGACCAAAATTGCAAGATTACCTACTTTTTGTCAGTGACTGAGTGGCATCTCTGGTTAGGAGCTAATTTGGGGTAAATTTATATTTTTCAGTTTTTCAAAGTATTTGTGTTCATAATGTCATTATGAATATGTGTGTAGCTTTTTAAATCATTCAGATACTTGTAAATGCATAAAATTTAAAGAAAACCAGGTCAGTAGACCACTTTCTCTAATAGAGTCGGGTCCCATGACCTATTCTGACGATGATTTGTTCTACCTTTTATGGATTTATATGTGTCTGAATGATTTGAAAAGCTACACACATATTTATATGGACATTATGAAAACAGATATGTTGAAAAAATGAAAAATATAAATTGACCCCAAATTAGCTCCTAACCCATCTTTAAATGAGCAACTCAAGTACTTTATTATACCTAGCATATGATAATCATATTCATTAACCATAGAAGACTGCATGCTCAAGGTGTGGAGTAAAAATGTCATATGCCCACGTGTGGCCAAATGATTGACACAATTTTATCTAATTGTGCTATTTATTCAGAAATAAAGAAGCTTACAGTTTCACGAGGGATGGCTAGTTATGATAAAGCCCAAACCACATTTGAATGCCGGGTAGAGGCATTCTCGTGCAGTTTTGGGTTAATATTAGACGATATGTATTAATACAGTTTAGATACAACAATAATTATTTTCTATGTTAAAGGGACGTCCGCATGGAATGTGGTAATAATATGTGTCATGGCCTGTGGTACCATTCATGTTGCACTGGAACAAAGCTAAATTCTCTTGTTTTTCTTCAATTTTAAACAATTAATGACATGAAGGCCATACAAAATCACACTTAATAGCATGCTACCCTTGCATCTTTCCTCCCTCGTTGGACCCTGGATCGTCATGAACGATTACATACTGTATCCCTCTGTTGTGCGACTTTGTTCCAAATGTACCAATATTTGAAACCAAAAAGTCCCTGCAATGGCAACAAACAGTAGACCCTAACTTTATAATTATTGCAAATATTTATGAAGTTTCAGTATAGAAATACTGGTGTTTATGTTGTAGGAGTTCTTCCTGAACGTTAAGGCAGCGTTAAGGCGGGTACCGACGGACGGCCCCGAGTCGTTCACCAAGTGGGGCACCCTGGAGATGAACCTTAAGGCGCGTTTCACCGACCTGGTGGCAGCTGTACACCGCGCCCTGTGTGGTACGTACTACCCTGCGTATATCACCAGTAACAATACACCATTGGCGGATCCAGGGGGAGGTCCGACGGGCCTTGCCCCCCCCCCCCCGCAATAATAGCCCAAAAAAAGAAAAAAGGAAAAAAGGAAGTGAAGAAAAGAGGGGAAAGGGACAGAGATGGGGACAATATTATTTAACACATCATGACCTGGAGGGGGGAGAGGCTGAGCCTTAAAATATTGTGTCCTAAAAGGCATGAGAATGCATCATTTCACATCCAGACCATCAAAATTCTCATGGGGGCATGCCCCGAAAGCCCCCAAATTTGACAGCTGGGCATTGCTCGCGGGAAACAGACAATGACTCCAGGTTGGCCAGGATTGGCCCCCCCTCCCCCTTCTAGACAATCCTGGATCCGCCACTGTTACACCCTATGCTGTAGCTCTTAACCCTTTAAGGATGAATGTCGCTAAAAGATGACATTTGTCGTCATGATGCACCAATGTAGCCCCGGCGAGTAACTCGCCGGTACTGCATTGGAGCATCATGCAAACCCTACGGGAGTATCTGGACCTCATACGGTCGGTATGATGCTTGAATGTAGCACTGGGGAGTTACTCACCAAGGCTGCATTCATGCATCATGACGACCAAGGGCATGATGCATTACTTTGACTAAGGCCTTTATTGATAAATGATCTTTAAAAGGATGCGCACTGCTTTGAAATGCCATGCCCTTAGTTGACATAGTGCGTAAATACAGCCTGGCGTTTCTACTCACTAGTGACTAGCAGAGATGCCACTTTTCCTACTTTTTCAGGAATTCCTACTTTTGTGCTGGGGATTCTTGATTATTGAATTAAGCTAATTTCCCACAGAAAATTGACCAAATTCTTAGGATCTCCTACTTTATGTTGACAAGTGAGTGGCATCTCTGGACTAGAGTCTACCTGCAAGGCTGCATTCATGCATCATACCCAACCTTTAGCAGTGCATCAACCCCACATAACCTACGGTAGAGCAGGGGCGGATCCACGGGGGGGGGGGGGGGGGGGGGGGGAGGGGAGTCCTCGGGGTTCGGTTTTTTGAAAAAAAAATAGATTTTTTTCATGATAATTTGATCCGGCGCGAGTCACGGCGCGTCACTTTTCGGTACTTTGGTGTTTGGTGGACCCCCCCTTTTCAAATTCCTGGGTCCGCCCCTGTAGAGACTACATTTATACCACTATAACAATACCTCCCCTATCTCTCCCCCTCTGTGCCCAGACTCTGTGGACACTAAGGGTGCTATGGACGGCCTGCGGGAGCTGGTGACGGCGAGTAACGTCTACCTGGACACCAAGAGTCGTCAGGGCGTCAACCCGGACCGCTACCTGCTCACAGAGATCGCCGCCTACCTCACCAAGATGCTCAAGGTACTGCTCATACTACTCACCTCTCGGGTTAATGAACCCTTTATTTATTTTTTAATTGATAGTTCTTCCGTATTGGTTTATAACGTAAACTACAGAGCAGCATGAGTTTATTTAGAATTAAAAAATATAATTCTAAATTTTCTCCCTGGACCCATGAATGTAGAGTTCAACGTTGGGATTTTTTTATCATTTAAACGATTATCATATACAACAGGCGATACATAAAGATCTTTCTGTGTAATTTTGCGGGGGTAAATCCACCCAGTGAAGTAGATACTGGTAGTTTAACATTATGCATTAACAACTTTAGACAACTTTTTGGCTGCATAATGCGTACAGTGCTATGCGCTTTGTTGTCATGATGCATTCACCATTCCGGCCCTTTGGGATTGGATAGCTGCAGCACTGGCGAGTTACTCACGAGGACTGCATTACCGCTGCATCAATGCATTGTGACGACTGTCTATTGGTGTTAGTGTAGGCTTTGGACACGGGGGAGCGCCACTGCAGCCTGAGTTTAGTTAGCTAAATCTCCACTATGTGTCACTACTGTATAGAGCTGCTTACGGGCTAGTCTGACTCAGAGGGAGACAGTCACACTTATACTTTATATGTGTCTTGTGTCCACTATATCTCCTCTCACTATTGCTGAGATATACATTGTACAACCCATGGAGGGCCGCATAGCCATAGTGCGTTATTCTGCTATGCCCTCTTTCATTATGATGCATGAATGCACCACCCCCCCCCCCTGTAATTAATAAATGAACACTCCCTTAGGATATATTTAGTGAATATCATGGAGATACAATCAGGGCTGAGCATGTAGACATATGCTGGAGCAAACTTAGAAATCGCTGGAGCAAATTTTATCAGGAGGGCAGACATTAACACCCCCCCTCCCTATGCCCCTCCCCAGTCTCCTTACTAGAAAAAAGTCATAGAGAAATTACCCCTAAATTGGTGCATTTTGAGGATTTAGGGGGCAAATTTTGCTTGGAAAATTTTGAAATTCAACCTTATAATTGATGGGTTCTGTGGAGTTTTGTTCAGTTTGATTTCTATCTTTAGATGGTTTCATTTTGAGGAGTTTTGAGACATGCTGCTCTAAGAAAACTGTGTGAATTGGGGTAGTCTGAGGATTTGCTCTAGAAATTGTTAAAAAATATTACCCTTTAGGTTGATGTATTCTGATGGTTCTGGGAGCATGTTGCATTAGGACAATTTTGAAATTAGAATTGGTATATTTTGTCAATTAGCCTAGAGTTAACAGGGTACAAATATGAGGTACATTTATACACATATTTAGAATGTTTCAGTAAAGTTATATATATATGTTATTTATACATGTTGAATATGAATATAGTATTATGAATGATCCTTGATATCATCACATACCTTTATAATATCACCTGCTGCTGTTTCAGGTGTTTGGTGCTATAGATGAGGCGGAGACGGTGGGATTCCCACAGCCCGGGGCCCAGGGTAGCGTCAATGTAAGTAGTACCCATTTGTACACGGGTATACTCATTAAACTAGTTGGTAATAATCTTTGATTAGATAATAACGAATTATATTTAATGGCGTAGTAACTACAGACTTTAACTTAAACTGTTCCGTCTTTATATTGCGGTGTAACGCGAGATCAGGTACCGGTAGCTGAAATGATGAAATGGGTAAAGATTTAGAACAGACTATGATAAAATATGTAAAATATGAATATGATATGAAAAAATTAATTCAATGATATAAAATATTAACTTACCTTGATCAATGTAAAGCTAGATTTACATACGTCTTATACCCTGCAGGTGGAGGAGACTGTAATGCCCTACTTGATGGCCTTTGGGGAGTTCAGAGACGGGGTCCGGCAAGTGGCACGTGAACAAAAAGGTCAGATTTTTTCTTCTCTTTTTAATTCAACATCTTTTCAATAAACCTTTATGAGGTACATAACAAAACAAAAAACACAAAAAAGTCATGAGGATATGTAATTAGATCCAGATGTGTGTGAATCTTCACTTATTTCAAGTAGAGGCCCTTAGAACTTGTATTGGGTAAGGTCTATGTCCTTTACCATATATGAAACACAAAGGTAGATTCTGCATTCCAAAGTTAATAAAATCATTTTTATATGTTATTTCCAGTGGAAGCCATTTTGTCGCAGTGCGACAAGGTGCGTGATGACGTGTTGCCGCAGCTCGGGGTGCGACTAGAGGACAAGGAGGGACAACCATGCACCATCAAAATGGTGGACAGAGACACACTCCTGAAGGTAGGTGTATACTGTAACATCAAATTTAATTTGAAATTGAATTCCTTTGTTTAAACGTGTACAGACAACATCTTATATTTCACGAAGATTGCCACCAAAAAATCTGTTTCATTGACAGAATGGTAATGGATAGACTGAATCTCGGCTGTCAAGGTTTTGAATATTTGACCCTTAGTAGGTTCTATTCCTTTTTGTATTATGTAAAGCAATTTGTGGGCTGTCACTAATTTCTCTCTAATTATATAATTGTGTTTTTAAAGGAAAGGGAAGCAAAGTTGGCCGAGGAGGAGAAGAAGCGGAAAGCTAAAGAGGCCAAGAAGGCAGAGCAGGCTAAAGCACAGGTAGGCCGAAATTAGCTGTTTTTACATAACATATTGTCGATGTCAACTTCCAATATGTGCATCCCAGTAAGGCCAAATAAAAAAAAAGGTTTGTTTTAGGTCACCCGACGGACCCTGGCAAAATAGGGCCGACCCCACCTTTTCCGTGCAATGTTTGAAGAAAACTTAATATTTTTACACTTTTTGGGTCATTTTTAGGGTTTAAACGGAGGATGGCTAGTACTTCATGTTAAAAAATTAAAATAAAATAAAATAAATATCCGACCAACCGACCCTAGTCTTTCTTCCCATGTTACCTGAAACATACCTTTGATTTTTTTTTCAAAACGAAAAACGTTATACAACATTTTATAACGTTATATAACGTTTCTCTAAGGATCCTTACCATGGCTTAACGTTATTTAAAGTTTTAAAACGTTATTTTGACGTAAAATAAAGTTTTTTTTGTTAGCTGGGATATCTTTATGTGTTTTGCTGGTGATGATTCTGATACCCTGCCTCCCTGTTAAGGTGGGCCCTGTGGATTTCTCCAGTCACTCATGGCGTACTTCTCTTGTGTTCCAGGCGGCAAAGGATGCACAGAACAAGATCCCACCCGCAGACTTGTTCAAGGATTCAACCAAATATTCCCAGTGGGACGACAAGGTAAATCATCTACTGATACCACCATCTTATATGATATATCATATTAACAATAATGAATAAAAACTTTAAAAAAAAAAAAAAATTGAAAGGTTGTAAATTTGTAATTCAGAGGCAGACCCAGGGATTTGAAAAGGGGAATCCACAAAAGTATCAAACACCGAAGTACCGAAAAGTGTCGTGGTGACTCAAAATATCATTAGAGAATTCTAATTTCCCCCCCCCCCCCCAAAAAAAAAATGGGGGTCCGGACCCCCAGATCCGCCCTGACTGTATAATATATCGCTAGATTCAACCAGAGAATTGAGAATATCCCACGTTGTATGAACACTTTCATTAAATTCCCTCTATTACTCTTAATTCCTCCAGGGCCTGCCCACACATGACGCTGACGGCAAGGAGCTGAGCAAGTCTCAGGTGAAGAAGCTGGCCAAGCTGTTTGACGCCCAGGAGAAGAAGTACCAGGGCTACCTTAAGCAGCAGGGGGCCAGCCCTGGAGGAGCCGCCGCCGGCGCCGAGCCAGCCGCAACAGGTGGCGCCACAGTCTAACTCTTTAAAGGAAGCATTGTGCTATGCCCTTTGTCGGCATGATGCATGAATGCAGCCCTGGCGAGTAACTCGCCAGTGCTGCATTCATGCATCATGCCGACCATTTAGATGCAGGGTTGATACACTCCTGAAGAGTCTGCATGATGCACTGGCAATATAGCGTTCCTTGCCAGCGTTGCGTTAATGCATCACTGCAGCATGTATGTGAACATGTTATATAGCCTTGAGGGTCATGTAGTCCTTAAAGGGTTAACATAATAATATATATATGTTCACACTGGTCCCCTGTAGCCCTCTGTATACCCCTGTCAGCGTTGATTTACTCATGTCATCCCTTACATCAGCCATTATCAATTGGTATTACAAAATCTAAATGTCGTCTGCTGAATAACCAGCTGATTATAGCTGTATTATGGTGCTGTACAGGGGACCATCTCTCACTGTGTGTGCATGCTGTTTGTGTTTGGCTTCATTTGTCATCTAGGTTATGTCCTATATATTATTTATTTTGAAAACATTTTAGAGAATGTCATTTATATTACACAAGAGTCACACAAAGTTGGGTCATAATCAATCTCACAGGATATGGTCTCACACAAAATACTATATATCATTATATACTGGTATACTGGGGCTTATTTTTCCTTTTCCCAAATCAGGGCCTACACAAATTCACTGTTTATGAATCGATTTCATATGTATGGTTTGGTGTCACATTGGTAAACTAATTATGCACATTTATTCAAAAGAAGAAATAATGATGTATACTAGTTGGTATGAATGGCTGTATTCCTAATACTGAAGAGTATAATCATAATATTTTCACGCATAAAAAAGTGACCATGTGACTTTTTTTTTTATTGTATGGCCACTTATTTTGAATACTTGGATTACAGGACATTATACGGCAACTAGTTTGGGCCAGAGGCAAATAAAAACCCACAAAAAAAACCCACAATAAAACGGCCCAACCAACTAGGTACAGACATTTTCCAGCATATACCCCCCCCCCCCCCATTATTTTGTCATATGGTAAAAGAAACTTAGAATTCTGCGTGGCGGATCTGTAATCCAAGTTATTAGAATAATATGGCTCATGTAAGATCTGTTCATTGCTTGTGTGTGTGCTTCGCATGCCTTTGGTTGCAACCATGATTGTGTTCCTATATATTAGTGTGTAATAGATTCATTGCCTGTGCCTTCTGCTTTTCCCATATCAGACAAATTTATCGTATCTTTTCTTGTGAATTCATATGGTAGAATTCGATGTGGGTTGGGCGTCATTAGTTGAGTGGCAAGTATGACATCATCCACATTGGGGGTGATTGGGCCTTTTGGAATTAGGAAATGCTGTGAGTTCAAATTTCCTGCAATATCAAATTCTCTACCGTTTGATATGTATGAAGAAAAATATAAAACTTTCTAAATATCATGGTATTAAATTCAGTCGTCGTTAGTTTAAAGGCTCTTGACGTGATCTAGACTTACAACGTTAGGTGTTTTATTGATTTTTGTACAATTTCGTCTCAGGCGTCGTTGCCCCCAGCGGTGACTATGGGTGAGGGGGTGATTGAAATATTAAATAAGGATTGATTGGACCTAGTGTATACATACGTCATGAAAGCCACTGATCACTTGTATTAACGTTTATTGAAGCACCCCCAGTGGTATTGTATCCAAAGAAACATCCTAAAAACATGATACAATAAATTATTCATCACAGCAAGCTTAAGCTTTTTGCTCTTGATTCAATTGGTGGCTGGGTATAGTTTTAAGGTTATCCTCCTCAAAACATATCAATTTGGCAAAGTTCAATTACCAGTGAGTGCAGATTTAACACAGGGCCTAGACATATTACATTACAAAAATTAAGAGAAACGGTACAGATTACTGCACTCGTCAGCTTCGCGACCACAAATGTCAGTTACATTAGAAAAATTAAATTATTAGAATGTAATCAATGTCTTAACAAGGTGTAGATTTATATCAACTGTGAATTCTGCGAACACAAGTTCCAGCAGGTCTGCATGCAGAGTTCAGTAAGTAAGCTATATGTATCATAGGCCCCTGTGCGTTAGAATAGATCTATAGCCCTTAGCTATATACACTGTATATGAATCAAATTCCACCATTATCTTATATAATTTCTGTTTGTCTTCTAATATAGTATACTTAGCCACTAGTATAGGGTATGGCTCAGATGGTACGGTATACTGGGGTGCCATGGTTCGATTCTTACCCCTCCTTCCTTGTTCGGTTACATTACAGCATAAAATTAAATGAAGGCCTGTCGATTTCCTACTATACCAAGGGGGTATACATGGGGGGTCCCCATGTCTCCTGTCGATTTTTAAGAAATGCCCATGTCACCCTGTTGATTTTAAGAAATGCCCATGTTGCATGACACTAACCCCTGAAATCCCCATGTCGCCATGTCGATTTTAGGAGTCTAGACCCATCGGCTGCGTGAAATGTAAAAGAATATCATTTGGTAAATTAACCAGTATCTGCTTATTATTTGACAGGAACAGCCTCAGATGTCGGCCATAAGGTGGACCCCAAACTGAGGGCCGAGTATGAGAACCGTTTTGGTGACCTGTCTACTGCTGAGGGGATGGACAGACTGGACAGATTCCTGTCGGATAGGAGCTACATAGAAGGGTTCTGTCCGTCACAAGCCGACCTTGCCGTTATGTCAATCCTTGGCCAAGAGCCTGTGACGTCACACAGTCACGTCAGACGCTGGTATCGTCACATGACGTCCTTTGACGTTTTCCAACTGCCAAAGTCGTCTGCATCCGGTCAAAAATAAGTGATCTCGTGGGGCCCCGTGTAGAGTGAGAGGGGACGAGATACCCTTTAGATTAATGATGAATGACACTATATCCAGCATTATATAGTGTGCCCTAGATAATGGAACGGATACAATATCCACAGGCCACTATATCTACCGTATTTATTTCTCTCTGCATGTGGCTAATATATAACATAGCCGTCACCATTGCCCCAAATTTAGGCTACTACCTTGGTCTAGCTGTAGGAAATGTCCCAGGGCTAGCTCTAATCATCCTTTTGATATCCCATACCCATGATCATTTTTATATCAGGATATAATTCCCATTATGTAGTTTAGATGTCTTAACTTACATGAAACTAAACCAATTGTGTTCGCAATAGCTTTACGTTTTTAGTAGGAAGTTTTATTCAATGTCATGAAACATTTTAAGTCAGTAATTAATGAGATTACACAAAATTAAGCTAATAAACAATGGTTATCATACTGCTGAAAAAAGAATAGACCCACTAGTGATGCGGTATGTTAAACCAGCTAAAATTGCCAAAAGGTCAAAGTATGTATCTTTAGGCATTTATCAAACTCTGCTACTATTACCGTTGTTACAAGGTGAATAGACTTTCTATTTGTATAGTTTTTCTATACCAATTCTAAAATACACGGTCTACATCTCTAGTAGGTTCTTCAATTTGCGTCTTCTCTCTCAAATGACCTTGTAATGTCATGAGCTACCATGCGTAAAATAAAAATGTAGGTCATGTCTCCTATAAACTGATAAACATGAACACATGCAGTGACTTATCAATAAACCCCTATTTAAGTGAACAATATATAAATGGTTACTTAATTACTTTTTACATTGCTACTAGTGGATGTAGTTTATAACACCTGTTATATGGATGACAAAGGATATGACTGACACAACTGTGCCATACTGAGCTCCAGCCTATATATACTGGTGTTCAATACATCACTTGCCCTATACCACCTCCCCATACAACTGTGCCGTACTATATAACGACATGCGAATATAACATAAACCCCTTTATGCTTTATGTGTATTTGCTCATACAACTCACCTAGGGACAGCATGATGCATGGATGTCAGATGCAGCACTGGCAAGCTACTCACCAGCGCTGCATTCATGCATCATGTCCAAAAAAAGGTCGTTGATGGCCCATTAAAGCAAAATGTCACAGTACAAATAGCCGACAACATTTCTGGTTCTGACCCTATTTTTCTCCTTCAGATGGGCAAAAGGTTGGGTTCTTTTGAGTGTGCAGTAATGAATGACCCCTTCAATTAAAGTTTAACACATATCTGATTTTTTTATTTGCATCCCGCATAAAAAGTGTGTTCCGATTTTGCGCTAGTTGCCATGGAAACTGACTTACCCAAACTGGAGAAATTTTACAGGTGCCCAGCGACCTTTGACCTTGACCTTTGACACCTCCAAATACCACCCAGGGTTACCATGGCAACAACCAATTTTTTAATTTATACTAAGGCCTCTGGCAACAATTTGGGCCGCAGATTATGATTCTGTGACCAATTTGAGGCCACCTACCACTGATTATATGCACAGTAGTACCGTTTTTCATTGGCATTATTACTGTGACACCTTAAAGGGTTAATGTCACCCCCTGCAGCTGGGACCAGGGACCCTCCCCCCCCCCCCCCCCCACAGGCTCCCCCTGTGCCCTGACCTTATCAGTAATGCCATCCTGTGTGTGTGTGTGTGTGCATTAGCTGATGTCTACACAGTCTGGTAACGATGTACAATATGGTGTATGCAGCTGATATCATCTGCACCTAGGGAGTGGCCATTTGTTAGCAACGGGGGGGGGGTGTAAGAGACACTGTCGACCCATCGGGGTGGGGGGCAAACAATATGGAACCCATTTGGGGGAGGAGTTAATAAAATATCACTAATATCACGATTTTTTCCCCGGTGCATTCTCGTAATTTCCTTCACTCCCCTCGTCAGAAAATGACCACTCCTTTATTTCAATAACGTTTAGTTCCTTGTTTGTTTAGGCATTTTGTAGCACAGCATGCACCATGTCAATACTGCTGGTGGAGCAGGATGAAGAGGTACAGCGGAGATCTATGCATGCTGTTTAGATGACTATGGTTTAGTCCGGTTTACCAATGGTATAAGGGAATGTTCATTACTTAACAATGAGTGGCTTTCATCTAGGTGCGTGAAAAGAACACTCAAGAGGGGATACATTTTTTGCCCCCCCCCCCTCGACCAACCTTTGACTCATAGGGATACAGGCCGTTTTACTGAAAAGTGTTCAAGGTTCTCCCCTACCCCAAGCCAAGGAGGTCCCACTTTTACATCTTCCCATGTTAAAAAATGACAATCTCCTATTATAATACAATAATTATTAAGTAGCAGAAAGACTTTTTGTATAGACAATTATTTATTGATATCTTTGAGGAGAAGGTCCACCATTGCTTCCTAGTATGTGTACCCACAATAGCAAATTGGGACATGTAATGTTTTCCATTCCTTAGGTATTTAAATCACCTATAATTATGTAGGAGTGATAAGTAGATAGTGGTAGTGATTAGACTTCATTAGCCAATGACAAAATTAGGCACAACTTGGAAAAGCACACAAAATAAATATCAACACAATATATGTAGCAGCACTTTAACCAATGCTACAAACATCCCTGTTCTCGGTCAAATGTGATGATACTCACCCTAGAGGCCTATTTAAGGCAAGAGTATCGGTCCCCACTCAGACCCTACTGTATGGCCCTAGACCCTTAAATTCGACATGGCGACCTGGACCATTTTGGGGCTTAGTGACATGGGCCAGGAGGAAAACTTAGATAGTGACATCATGGGACATTGGCTATTTCTTAAAATCGATATGGCGACATGAGCATTTCTTAAAATCAATATGGCGACATGGCCATTTCTTAAAATCGACATGTGACATGGGTACCCCCCTATCAAGGGCCCCTACTGTTGCTGGACGAGTAGCAAGAGTTCCACACCTACTCTTTGAAAGTTCTATGTGAACAAGCATGGAATGTGGGATATGACAGAGGATGTCATGAGCTTTAATATGATACCAAACATGTGGTGCTTGGACTAGAATTTGTAAGAAAATATCTTCATCAATTTTAAGTAAATCTTTTTTATTTGTCTCAGTGGATTTGATGCTCTGGTCACTTTAGCGGCCTGCTGGCGGTGGAAGGGCTAATTAATTAAAGACATATATGTATTACCATGAACTAATGTCTATTGTTCAAAAGTAGGTTGACATTTTTGGCACAAACATATCCTCCACATGAGTGAGTTTCTATAAGATATTCAGTGTCAGGCCTCCTACATCTTTTATGTCACAGTACCCAAGACATTATTAATGCATTGTCATTACCTATACTGTAAACGTAGATATTTTCGTGTGTATGAATTTTCGTGGAATTGCTAAAAGTTTTAATTTCACATGTATTCAAATTCGTGAAGTTTGCACACTGGATAAATATTCACGCTGTACTTATTTTCGCGGATTTTAAAAACAGCGAAATCCGCAAAAATATGTACAGCGTGAAATAAAATATGTTTAGAGTACATAAAGGTATTTGCACCAGCGACAATCGTCAATTATGAAGTGCAGTACCTATTTAGTGTTTCAGCTCATACTGATTTTGCTATAACGCAAATGTATCAGGAATAGAAACGTGTAACAATTTTATTTCCATTATTAAATACAAATCTATTCTACAAAACTATGCACCATATCCGCCAATTAACCCATATGTACCTGTTAAAAAGGGCCTTATATCAACTATTAGAGCAGTAAGATAAAACTCCGCTGTCCAGATATGTACTTCTATGAGATTATACATCCATTATATTATAAACCAGTAAAACTGACTCACTGTTGCCAAAACGATACTCCAAAGTATTCGTCAAAAAGGTTTTGCATTTAGACCTTTGTCACGTGGGGCCGTATAGGCACATGGCACGAGATTTCAAATCCTGTTTGGACTTAGAGCTCCACAATCACCACTAATTCTTCACCACATAGAAGACTGGAACAGCACTAGACATGTGACTGCCAGTTACTTGGTGACAATGCCGCTTTAAATCGTGATACAGTAAACCCTCACTACCTCGAACATGCACTACTTCGGTTCCTCACATAATTTGCTTCCTCAGACATTTTCCAATACATTTTCCACTATAGTATCTCTGCCGGAAATGGAAATTGATTCTGACAGTGACTTTTGGGTACCTATACCCAGCCCCATGAGTGAACATCCAAAGGTGGACTTTAGGTTTTTCCAACACCCATTTTTTCATAGAAATTTGGGAAGACAACCGACAAACTCCAGAGAAGACAGAAGTCACCTAGTGAAAAAACTCAATTTTGATTGATTAATTATAAAAGTTATCTAGGGATCGCTATCTGTGTTCACCACCTCTAGTTGAAGAGGTGGCAACCCTCCCAAAGGTTTTTTTTAAATCTCTAATCATAAAGTACCAAAAAATCTGTGATATTTCTATGTTCACCGGTATAGGCCTATAATTCGTCCTAATGACTTAAATATGCATTAGGGAGTGGTAATTTTTTAACAACAGGGGGTGGTTGGTGAATTTGGGGGGGGACCAAAAAAATTTGGACCCCTTCTGAGGGGGGGACCAAAAAAATTACACCCCTTTTTAGCGGAAAAGCCCGCGCCTTACTATAGCTCAAAGAGGTCGACCGCGCTCAATTTCAACCTGCCTGGAGGGGGAGACTGAAAAAATGTTGACCCCTCTAGCGGGGGGGACCAAAAAAATTCTGACCCACTCGCGCGAAAATCCACCGACCCCCCCCCATGTTGTTAAAAAATGACCACTCCCTTAGCATGAACCTATGAATGACTCCATGGAAAGCCTCCACATGATAAGACTCCAAGTTCATAATATAATTATAGGCTTCTACTTTGAAAATAAAGTTCACACCCTGATGAAGATCTGAACAAGATCGAAACGTTGGTCAATTTTGAACTGAAACTCCATGTGTCTCTTGTAACTTAAAGTAACCTACACCTGAATGCCTGAATAAGGTTTTAGGAATATTTCACAACTCTTCAAAATTTTCCAAATTCGAGTAGGTGAGGGTCAACTGTATATATATATATATACGTGGTAACCCAGTAAACAAAAAACGTTATACAACATTCTATAACGTTATATAGTGTTATATAACGTTTCTCTAAGGATCCTTAACATGCCATAATGTTATATAAAGTTTTAAAACGTTATTCTGACGTAAAATAACGTTTTTTTGTTAGCTGTGAATTCATTTTGGAAGTATCTGAGGCCAATATCTTCACAATCAGTACATCTGGTGATAATGGTGATAACCCTTACACACTTCATGTAAACACTGTTTAGCAGTTCAGAAACAAATGTTTAAGTTACCATGGCAACAACCACGAACCATTGCACGTTACTATGGCAAATAAATGATAATACACAACATTATGGCAAGCTGTACCCATTACAATACAATACTTTATATCCTGCCAGATAGGCCTGTCATTATAGTAGATGGGAACTAGATGTAATATATATGCTACAGTATACAGTGTAATATTGCATCAATAGCATTCAATATGCAACACGAATTATTGTGTTATTTCCCTGAATATCCCAAGACATGAATAATCTATGCTGAAACTTGCCACATTAGAAATACCATTCCCCGTATATTTAGATATTATGTAAGCCACTCCGCACAAAAAAAACACACTAGTACCACCCATGGCGGTTGATTTATCATATCATTACCCAATATATCATGGATGTTCTACTGAAGGTCATGTGAGATGTACACTCCCTCTGTAGCTTGCTAGCTTGCCATACTCAGTTTGTGAAGTATATAATAACAGCAATCATGTATAGGCTGAGGTGTGGCCTACTGTTGATCTGGTTTATTTTATAAATGCATGTGAGATATATCTATACATAAAAAAGATGTTCATTCAGGGCTGTATTATTTATACACCTCATGTAAGTAGGTATAATGTATGAAAATTACATTACAGGAAAAAAATGTGTTAATTGATTTAAAAAAAGATATATTCAGCACCAATCGAAACCGGCAAAGGCAATTATACCTCAAAATGGCACAGAGGCCCGTACGTTTCAAAACTGTAAAGGCCACTATGCTTCAAAACAGTAGAAGCAACAACGCTTCAAAACAATAAGACTCCGCTATGCTTCAAAGTGGTATACGTAGATACCGCTACGATTTAGAACGGCAGGATGCTGTTTCTCCACAAATACAGAGCTCCATATATATTTGGGGACCTCCGCAAATTTATGGAAGCAAATTTACGGACCTCCGCAAATTTGTGGAGAAACAGGACCCAGAGGCCGCTATGCTACAAAACTGTTTTGAATCATATTCACCTCCACATTTTGAAGTGTAGCGACTGCTATACTTTTAAAATGGTAGAAGCCGCTACACTTCAGAATGGTAGAAGCCGCTACACTTCAGAATGGTAGAGACATACAATCATATCCAAAATTCAAGGATAATTATTTCATTAAGCAGTCTGACCAAGATATGTTTTAGCATATGAGATTATATACTCACTTTAGGTAATTAAGTAAATAAGTCCTAACAATTGCAACGCATGACCCTTCTGAAAGATGAGATTCAGTCTCAAAGCTCATCGCCTATACCTGGAAGTGGAGCCTGAAACTTGTGATGCAGCTTGAGTATTACAGTCAGCATGGTGAGATTCTTTAACATGACTGAAAGCAACCTACTCACAGTCCCTGCACTCTGTATGGTGTAAAGTCCATATACCTATATTTAGATTATATATTTAGGATAAGGGGTCGTTTTCTTCACTTAACTCTGTGGAGTATGAAAGAAAAAAAAAGTAATTTTCCTGGTTCTGTCAATAAAAAAGTTATCTCAGATTCTGGGGGAGAAGTGACTGTAGATATGGCGTGGGAAGGCAACCACAGGGGCCATCCAGAAAGTAGGACTGTTTGAAGGTCTGCAATCCTAGACATCAAATACATGTTATCTTCTTGGTCACGACTATAGCAAGCTGGCTTATATTATCTGATATAAACCTGCACACATATATTTATATCTATACCATTCTTTCTTCTGGGTCCTTTGAGTTGAGTGACTGGCAGTCAGGTGAGAGCTGTGTTTTGATGTTGAGGGTACTGGAGGAGGAGGTGGAGGTGCATCTTGAACACAGCGGGATCAGGTAAAAGACGCATCCCGCAATGACGAACATAGACCCCGCAAAGTAGAAGACGGGGGCATATGAACTGTTTCTGTCTAGCATTGCGCCTGCACGAAAATGAAAACCATGTTAATTAGTTGAGTAGAACAAGTAGCACATCAGCATACTGATGCATTTGTAAACAAATGTGTAGGAGCTGCATACAGACTTTAAAATACATAGGATAAATCAATTTTATTTCATTTTTTTGTGAAACTTTATAAAGAACTGCTGAGCTGCTGATATTCCCAATGTTTTTGTATGTATATGGAGCTATACGGATACATATGTAATGGGAAGAAAATAATATAATCTATAAGGTTATCATTGGCCAATTAGACTACTAGTAGGTCCTATAGCACATACTAATAGGTGAGACTAACCTGCTATAGGTGGTCCTGCCATGGAGGACAGTCCCTTCACCATGGAGAGGAGACCCAAGGCATTGTTCAGTCTGTGTAAACCAAGGTACTTAACCAGGAAGACGGTAGTTAGCGGTACAAACGTCCCTAAAGTGGTAAAGAAAAGAGCTGATCATTGTGTATACCAAGCCTATTACATGTTATGTGGTTACCATCGCTTGGCTCCATTCTTACAAAATAGTCATCATGAAATTTCATTCAGCTTCAATGTTTTACTTTAGAAGTTAGATTATTTGTTATCCACTTAGCACAAAGAATCAATTGCAAATGTATCAAATGTATCATTTAATATGTATCTAAAGAAATACTCATAAATTTGGTAAATCAATTAATAAATGTAAACAGTAATGAAATATATAATCTTACCCATCAGTAGTCCAAAGATCGCTGCATAGATGACAAGGAGTGGGAAGGTGGTGCACACTAGGCAGGCCAGGAAGGTGGCTACCCCACTTAGGATGAGGCATATGTTGTTAAGGTGTAGAGGGTTCACCCAGGGGAGGTTGGCTAGCGCCCCACCGCCAGCCCGGCCAACAGTATTCGCCAACCCTGTTCAGAAAGAGCATATTCAAATTGTCTAAAGGTCATGTAAAGTCATATAACAAATCCCATTCTTAGCCATATCTCCTGAATTTTCCTGACCCACTTCTAGATTTCTTGACTACAATAGTCATTTCCCCTGACATTTCCTCACCTGTGGGAAACCTGCGAAGACTACGGTAACGTTTCAAATTCACAACTGTCATCTATGCAATAAAATCAACAAAGAGCCTAAAAGCCAAGAACATGATCTCTTTCTATGTACTTATCATAGACTAGCCAATGCCAATAAAGTTATGGACACCTGCATGAAAGTTTTAAAATAAAATCATATCAATTCATTTCAAGGGGAAAACTAAATTATCCAAATGACTACAGATGCTCAACAGCTTCTGCAAGGAAGCTCATACTTATAACTTAGAGCTCAATGATAAGATGTACCCAAGGATCAATTCAATCTATACTAGTCTGCAGGTGTTGATATCTCTATTGGCTGCTTTCACCTAATAGTTAGTACATGGAATGGGAATAACGTACAGGGATTAAGCGCATGTTTGATTTAAATGTGTGGTAACCTATGACCGAGATGAGTAGTGCTGCGCTTTGCTCCGGCATGCCCAGGCTGAGTGCGTAGGTGGGGATGAAGACGATGGGGATGAAGTAGCCCAACTGGATGAAGACACTGGCAAGGGTGATGATGAGGAAGTGTGGATGGAAGAGTAGGTTGAGATGCATCATCTCTGTGAGGGTGGTCAAGGAGCTTTTGGAGATACAGGGACATCCGGGGGAGGCAGATTTGTTCATGTCCTCCCGCGGGATCATAGTGACTGAGGCTATGTAGGAGCGTCGATCTGGCTGCTCTCGGTATTCCGCCAAGTCACAGATACTGCCAGGGTAGAAGATATCACGCCTTGCTAGCGGCTTTGAGATCTCATTCCTCAGTTTGTGCATGTCCATCTGCTGTAGAAAGTCATCGGGTAACTGTGAGAGCTGCTGACATGAGATGAATGTTGATTCAGTTGGTTGGGCATGTGTGCGGTTCCTGTTCTGAACCGCATATGAGATCAGGCTCTTCCTCCTAGAGTCTGGCTCAGAGGGTAAGTCCATGCAGGATTGGGTTACCATTGAACTATTTTTGGGGGAGAGGTTTTCCAGCTGATCTTTTTCATGATGTTGCAATGGCGGTTCTAAGGTGTGCATGGAATGTGCTTTTGCATTCTGAGATGTTCCTAGAAGAAGATTATGGCCGATGAGTCTGTTTGATAATTTGTACTTATCGGCCGAAATAACCATTGAATCGCTTTTAGTGGATAATAGCTTGCTACCACTGACTAATGCCTTTTCATCATTATCAGAGTCCAATGTAGTTTCAGAAGGGTCCTCTACACTGGGGCTAGGCACTGACAAAGGCCTCATAAGGGCACCTAAAACGATGCCCTGGAGGGGGAATGCAGCTAGAAGGATCAGAGCATTGCGCCAGTCAAAAACAGATACAAGTCCGGCGCAGACAGGGGCCATTACCACCATACCGATCCCTGCTCCGGAGTAGGCAATGCCAGTCGCAAGTGCTCTACGCCGCTCAAAATAAAAGCCAACCATCACCATGGCTGGCAGGTAGATCATGGCAAGCCCAAAACCTGGAAAACAAATACAATATTAACTAAATGAACCTATAGATGATTATAGAATATGCAATCATGAAGTTTACCATGAAGTTTACCTAATTACCATAATGACTGTACCAACTTGGCAAGAAAATGGACTGTCCTATTTTGGGAATTAACTTTTTCTTGTAAATGAAAATCCTCATGTGAGGCACAATAACCAATTACAAGTGTGGATGTATACATATTATTGGTGATAAGTGATTGTTTATAATAATGATACATTTGTCTATTTAAAGGGATGTTCTGTGTGATTTGAAGAGATCAAGTCAAGGGAATGGCATGGACTAGACTCAAAACATTACCTGATGAAGGTTAGAAATAATCAAAACTCATATAAATTTTATAATTTACACCATGTCTTTTAAACTGACTTACCACCAATAAAGCCGTAGATGGTAATGAAGACATCAATGTTTGGGGCCAGTGTAGATAAGGTGAATGCTAGAACCGTTAGAAGGGAGCCCACCATGGTGACTATTCGACACCCGAAGCAGTTAATCAGTCCGCTTACTACCACTCCTGTTAATGAAAGGTACAGAATTCATCTATAAGAAAGGGTTACTATTTACCCTAGATTACTCTGGATGTTGTGACCTTTTGTGACCTTTTGTCAAAACCATACCTACATGTATCTAAATTCTATCAGAAAGAAACACACTAGAACAAATTGCAACAGGGATCTTTATGCCTGTTCAATATTAAACACATCTACTCTACATATCTGCTGAGTCAGGCTCTTAAAACTATAGTACTTCAATATATCATTATATATAGCCACATACCTGATATCAAGAAGCCACCAATCAGCAAGGAACCAGCGATGGTCGTTTTAGTACGGCTGGTACCAAAGGCATCGGTGAAGTGGGGCAGGAATATCCCAAATGACCCCACAGTACCCTCCACAATACCATTACAAATGAAGCAGGCGACGACAATCACCCACCCATATCCGCCATCAGGTGGCAGTGGTAGCAGACTCTGGGCTCTAACACCAGGGGGCGTGGGCGGTGTTTCGTCTACGTCCTCGGCAGCCATCTTGGAATCAGTATCGTTATCGTCTACTTTCTGTGACATATTGTTTGGTATATCCATACTTCTGTCAATGAATAAAAGTCTCTTTGTAGATCTTCAATACAGCTTTAGTGGAAACCCTTTAAAGGCCAACAGCCACCATACTGCACCTGTAACACAGAGAAGGTTAATTTGTATTAGGTCTAAACTATAAGGCCTAAAAAGGCACATTACTCATTAGGCCTAAAATGTATCCAAGTATAAGGCCTACCCTAGTCTTGACCCTAATTTTCTTCTTTCTTTCTATCCTTTTGTTCTTTTTTGGGATTGGGGTGAAAATGGTAAATCATGCATAAATCTACTAAATTTACAAAATCTATCAACATATTTTTCTTGTCTTTTATCCATTGTTAGGGAGTGGTCATTATATAATGGGTTCTCACCATGCAAGGCATGATATTGATAATGCATGCAGCATCAGTGTTGCCAAAATGACATCGACACATCGGCTTTTGCCGATGTAGAATCGTAATGGCCGATGTGAGGCCATTAGACATCGGCCACAATGGCCGGCCATCATCATAGCTTTCCAGCAGTGAAAGATTTTTTTCAGATAGACCTAGTAGAAGCAAAGTTATGGTCATGTAACCATTATTCAATGGATTTACACATTTCTCAATACATTTTGACAGTTCTTATTAAAAAATCACCTGTATTTATCAATATAAATTAGTATAAAATCCCCTATACCGTATTCGACGTAATAAGCGCCCTGGGCGCTTACAAAATTATTTTGTATGACGTTTTAGTACTTAAGAGTTTAATTGTCTCAAAATTCGTGAAATGTGAGCCTCTGTACTAGTCTAAAAATGCCCCAAAAGGGGGGGGGCGCTTATTAGGGGGAGGGCGCTTATTACGCCGAATACGGTATATGACATCAATGTATACACACTAGTTTCATATGGCCTGTGTAGAAGACCGATGGCCTGTGTAAGACCTCGCTACACAGGCCACATTGGCCTGTGTGCAAAAAAAGTTTTCGGCCACACTGATGCATATAGGAGTATCCATGTGCCTAACACCAGAACATATAAGGCTACATATATAACAAATCGATGCTGCCCCTATGGATTGTACCTAAATCAGAAAGTAGGCTAGCTAACTCCCCCTCTAAGTTATAGTCCACCTAACACATCACAGTAACCAGGTCAACTGTATCTTCTCCCTTGTAATAAATATTTTGCACAACGTAAATCATAGAGGTTTCATATATGCCATATTCGACGTAATAAGCGCACATTGTTCTTTTTTTAAACTAAAAAAAGAAGCAGAATATGATTTCATTAAGCGCACAACCCCCACACCCATCTTCCCCGATTCATTTCCAGTCCTATATTCGACATCACAAGCACAGAATGTATTTAGGCTAAAAATTTGAATAATTTGGGGTTTTACAGTCTAAAATCGCCCAAAAAGGGCGGTGTGCACTTATTAGGGGATGAGTCCTATTTGTATGTAGGTGCAAAAACCTGCCTGTTTTATAGTCCATATTAGAATTGATTCTATTGAACTGCCTTGGTTCCTTCCCTTAGTTCATATTGGAGCGAAGCCAGTAGCACAAGAGGCACGCCTATATTCAAATACATATTATATAATGTATATACATATAAATATAAATATACATTATACATATATATATATACATATATATACATATTTATATATATATATATATATATATATATATATATATATATATATATATATATATATATATATATATATATATAGGGCCTATATATATATGGAAGATATAATACTTGTATTATGACGGTATATATATTGGAGTCTATTTGTATTCACTGGTTGCTGGTTATACTAAACTAACATAAACACGCCTATATAAACATTTAGGTCGACTCAACGGTTGTGACCCCAAGGGAACTAGTCATTTTATGCTAGATAACTTTGACTCATCCTCCAGTGATAAGCTAAACTAAACTCCTTTGTCACCACTTTAGGGAAGACGATGTCCAAGTCATGTTTCGCCATGAAACCCAAAGACCCCATCCCCAACCCCTATCCAGTGACATCATGTACGTGAACTTTATCCACCAACGTTAGCTTGAGTTCACCAGCTGATCCGAACAATTTGAAGGACTATACTGTACACAATGTAACTTGGCCAGACCTTAGGGGAGCAACGCCTCCTAAAGTATTATTTATACACATGATGTCTACAGGTACCCCAGTGTGCAGTTTACATGGGGACTTCTATACCCTACAAGTTTACGTATACTTTTATCGCTGCATAACATTTTGATAGTAGCCATCTTATTGCCCCCCCCCCCCCCCCCACACACACACACACTTAACATGGGGTAGATCAGCGCACATAGGCCTACCCTTTAATATAACACACAACTCCCATTTGGGGCCGATTTTAGACTATAACCCCCCCCCCAAAAAAAAGAAAAAAAATAGAGTCAGATTTTGAGCTAAATTAAAGTTTTGATTACTATAAACGTGTTCAGAATACTTTCTTAATGCCAAGGAACGTGTATACCAAGGATACATTTAAAGACGTTTAAAAAACAAGATTTAGGCAGTAGCTAAACTCACATAGGTCTACACCATGTTAATTAATACCACCGGGACAAGCTGCCTTCCCAGAGCAGAACCATGATCACACGAGATTACCTGTGCCAGCGAGGTACATTTTATGTACTACAACCCCGTTTTCTTCGCTATAATCCTCGTGGGACGCTGTAGTATCAGGGGCGGATTCAAGGGGGGGGGGGGGGGCGAACCCAGCGTGCGCCCCCTATTTTTCTGCATATTTTAATGTAAACGTTTCCAATACCCCCAGTACATTGCCTATATCACGCCCCCCCCCCCCCCCCTTTTTCAAAAATCCTGGACCCGCCCCTGAACTGTATCAGGTGTATGCGCCGCTGAGTTGCCAATGTAGACCAGTACCGTAGCCTACGTAGGCTACTCCTCAATCCTACCTTAGACGTCGCAGATCTACCTGATCATCCATCTTGTAATATGCTATTCACAAGGGGCCTTGAGGCGATGGTGGGCCTATCCCTTGTATATACTATATAGCCTAGGCCTACCTGCTGCTCACACTGCTTCGCCTGTAGCCTGTAGGCCTACTCGCTAAATAGTCACAAGCATGGAATTTAATACCGTCATTGTCGAACAGGCTATTGAATTTGAACCTACCATTATGTACTCCTAGGCTATCTCCTAGTCCTAGTAGATTTATATGTATCAACAGCAGCTGAGCAAGGATCCGTGTCTCTACTGCTGTGTAAATTCATGTACTGGTACGTCCTATACAGGCCTAGGCCCAATACACAGCTGCTCTGTGTGCTCTAGATCTGGACCACACTGCCTATAATATTTCACAGCCCCGCCCACCCACCAGCACCCACGTGGTCTTGTTGTCATTTAGCAAGCCACGCCCCCTACAAGAGTGAGTGACAGCTCATGGCCTGATGGCGATGCTCAGCATCCCTGCTGCTTCAACCCATCTGTACCTGAATTGTAAATGATCGAGTGTTTTCTAAACACACCGGTGCAACCTACCTCTACTACTGGTCAGCTTCTGAATCAGAGCATCTTGAGGATCGTCTGTGAAGGTGGAAAAGATGACCTGCAACCTAGAGCGTTGCCGGTAGCCACAACCGTGATGCTGTGATTCCTTCCATTCTCACTGCTCGGAGACAAGTGTCATGCGGCTCTTTTTTTTCACGGGGAGAGCCGCAGGAGCTGCTGGTGCGGGTGGACTGACTTTAGAATGAATATGCTTACCTAAGAAATGACCGTTCAACCGCGATATGTGATAGAGAGGATTTCTAGGAGTTGATTATGGACACTAATTGAAATGTATATGTTGCACATTATGTAAATACTAATGTATTATGATATTAGGGTGAACAGCCCGCCTGATGGACACATAGAGGCCGCCCCCCCTAAATAAAGACCAGTTTCGTTACAGCACAAAGAGCAGTGCTCACCGCGCTCACCAGCTGAAACTACAGCTGATGCTATGGGGTCGGGTAGCTTCGGGTATGGGGTGCCCACTGCATGAAAGGCCTACTCATTATTCATGGTAATGGAGGAAGTAGCATTTCCCCAGGAGGCATTGCAGGCAAGGAGATGAGTACATTGAGCTTTTAAGAAAAGCAACAGGCATTGCATGGAGGATGGCATTGTATGCATAGACCTACAGGGAGGGATTGCATGGGAACAGACACCATAATACTGGCATTGTGGGGAGAATCATTCTGTGGAGGGAGTCATTGGTTGCATGGGGATATGCCTATAGGCATTGTATAGGAGAGGAATTGCATGGGGAGAGACATTGCATGGATGGGGGCATTGCATGAAAGCATTGCATGCACGGAGAACTATTATGATTAATTGATTGAAATTCTTTACTGAAAACCTATACGCAAAGCTGTGCCTGTAGGCTAGTTATTGGATTTCGAGTTGAACGTTTATAGATTTCACTTTTACATGAGTAGCTGTTAGTTTTTACGAGAAAAACCTTGTTTTGTTGCAAAAGTGGTCATTGCCTGGGTACATGAACAGATGATAGCCGGGCATTTGGTTTGTGTATCCACACAATAAAATTCATGTCCTTAGTACATCTTATCAAGCTTGCAATATTATATAAATAGAATAGATTGTGAGTCTTGTACACAAAATACGTCATGGATATTTCCCCAAATCAACAGGCATTGCATTGCATATCCGATGGGTGAACTACATGTGTAGCCTAGAGCTTGAACCTTGGTGCAGTATTGATTTCTTGGTACCCCATAGTGCACACCCATGCCAGACTGAACCGGATTCATCCAGCTGTCCACCTGATCTATTGTGGCTAGGGAAAACCCTTCCACATCAATGAGGGCGTAAAGATGAGGTGAGACGTCAGTTTCAATACTTGGTATCTTTTATTAATAATAATATTAATATCAGAGTACCAGTCACTAGGGCTCAGTATATAAGTTACTGATGGTTGCAAGATGATAAGTGATTTCCTCCTCCATCTGACCGGGGTATAAGTACAGGTGCCCGGCAGGTGGAGGGGGTGCCCATGTGACCGGAAGTAGATGTAACAGTGGTTTTCATTGGATAATATACATTTGACATTTGATTGGATAATTATATATTCATGGCTTTAACATGTGGTGTGCGCTGGACCGCGGGTGGGGAGCCTGGGTCCAGTGCATTATGGGTAATGGATTACATAATAAGTAGCATGCACACGTGGGGGCTTTGTCGCCTGCCTTCCAGGTGGCCTCCAGCCGGCTCAAGTGGCTTTGGCGGTGCCACACTGATTAAGGGTGTCCAGCTTTATAGCATTGTTTTATGTGTTGACAGTTAATCCTTGAGGTCAACATATTGTGTATAGGTGACCGGTCAGTGCCTTGTCGTCTGGAGGGGCTGACCATTACCTATTGTCCCTGGGATAAGGGTCTGCTTGTGATCTATGGATTAGTTATGCATGGGGGTTAGTTTGGCTTGGCTTAGTGAGAAATAGGTATGTCTGACGTCTAGGTGTACTTTGATGGACATATGGATTGAAAATATGTATAAAGTATTGTGCGTATTACAAATAATAATAAATATGAATATTAATAATCATAAATCATAATTATGACGTAATATGACGTAATATGGCGTAATACAATTGATGAAGGTATAATAAGGGGTTTTGTGGCGTGACACTATGCATAGGCCAGCAGTATAGGCTAGTGTACAGTTGCAATTGTTACCCTATCTGTAGGCCTACCTATATAGGAGTAGATAAATCAAAGAGAGCAATAGACCTAACCTACAAATGTCTACTAAAACACCAGTCAACTGATGTTATTATTGACTACTTCACTTATATATATATATTCTTCTTCATTTTAAGAAGGCCTACATTAGTGATTCAATTTGAGACCTAGACCTTCCACTAAATTCAGGTTAAAAACACCACTCTATGTTTTATTCTGAGCATTGTTCATATGAGCATTATAGTTCTGGATAATAGTTCACCATGAACAGGTGGATTTCCATACAAAATTGCTATACATAAATTAGTCTCAAACTATGTTATGTAGGTAGTATAATATTTATTAAATCGATGTATTACAAAAGCATTCTCAAGATAATGTTGCTTATTGCAGCCACATATGTACCTGTATAATTAGTTTTAGTATGGTAAATTTATACATTTAACAAAGTTGTATATGACCAGGCAGTTTTGAATATTTATGCACATCTACACATCTCAGCAATTAAGAAAAATAATTCTTTATTGCCATGGTCTACGGTGGATATGTGAATATTGAAAGTATGTAGAAAACATCTTTATCTTCATGTAAAATGCCATTATGTTAAATGCACCATTGAGATAAAGAAGAGGGACATCATATCACAGAAATATTTCACCATCATAAGGTATAGTTTCCCTCCAGCATAACAACATAATTCTGTAGATAGCTGCTAATAAACCCACTACCAAGTTGGAATACCAGAGTGTCTCAAGTCCAGCTTCATCATCATATCTCTGTCATAGATCATTCCACATGGAGTATAATTTCTCACTGTTAATACCACAATGAACAGCAAGGTCAGAAAAAGGAGGAAGAACAGTACAACATCCTGGAGGACATCTTTTGCCTTTCTGAGTGTACTCAGCTTGGGCAAAGCTATTTGCAGAACCCCAGACTTGCAAGTGACACACAGATCTGGCTGACACTGAAACTCTGACTCTTCAATTGCTGATGAACTAACAACCTCAGATAGCTCTGCTAGTTTCTTGTTCACAAGACTGGCAATGGATGATGTGGTTTGTATTGCCATATTCGAAAGTGTTAGTGCAATATTAAGCTCTGGGGCAGTGTCTTGAGGGGCAGGAGCTGTCTGGGTTGCCTTGCAGACATTATCCTTTGCTCCTTCAATGTGTGACTCATCCTCAAAATCATTTTCATCAGTTTCTCTACCCTCAGTAATCAGCACACCAGGCATATACCAAGCAGGGTATGACAGATTTGGCTCTGGGGTCTTCTCAAAGTGAGAAAAAAACTTTGGAGTGTCTTTAATTACATCAGCATCAGTGACTGTTGGGGCAATGACTATTGGGAGAGGTTCAGCAGCACTTTCAGAAGGTTCTTGATCTTTGTTGGCGGCAGCATGATGGCCAAAAACTCCTAATAGCCCACGCTTGGAGAGTTCAGCATCAGTCATGTTTTCCGTGATCATGACACGTCTCAGGCCTTTGAGGAAATCTTCTGTGGTTTCACCATCCAGTGACTCTGCAGGGGCAAACCTGTTGACAATGAAAAGTGTGTCCTTCATAAATGTACAATTTGAGATTTTTTAAAATTTGTTATTCACATTCATCAACTTGTAAGGGAGATGTTCTTCGAAAAAATTGTTTCAAAGAACTGTAAAACATGAACATATTGGTGCCAGTAGAATATGCAAATATGGTAGTCAATGACTGTACTGAATATAGTTAATAAATGTAACAAATTGTAAAAGACAAACTACCTGAATTGGGTTTCATCTTTGGCCATGTCTCTCAGAAAACAGCAGATGTATTCCAGTACAAGGCATGAGCTCTCAGAGGCACCATACTTCTGTGCTAGTTTTGTCATCTCGTCCACCATTCCTTGCAATATCAGCATTTCCCGATTAACACATTCTCTGCAATGTGCCTCCTCTGATCCACCTAGGGGTGCCTTGTTTCTCTAGAATAACAGCAATTTATCATAATAATTCATGTGCTATTCATTCAAGACCATTTGCATACACTCTTATACATACAATTTTACTTGTATTTATAGATGTCATATTGAAACAGTAGGCCTATTGTAGTTTGTTCAGTTGGCACAATGGAAAAAACAAGCAGGTTTATCTAACAGCCTGATATATATGCATGTAACGCTTTTGTCAGATTTTCATAAGAGATACCTACCTGGTGAATCATACTGAGAACACGTTCAACTTGTTCATCTACAATTTTCTTCCCAAGCTTGAGTTTGTGTGTATATTTACCAAGCTTACGCCTCATATGCTGTGCAAGATTTTTTTCCTCTGTTCTGCATGTGTCATCCAGCGATACCAATTTGGTTCTGTTATTTGGACCTATATTGAGAGCAATTTTATTTTTTTCAATCCTTACATTCATTCTCCACATACTTCTCATTCGATTTGTGTAATTGATTTATACTTTAGAATTAGCAGGCTATAATTTGTCAATAATAGGGGCATTGCTAATAGTTACTACAAATACTTGCATGGAGAAATGACACATATATAGTCTCCTTTTATAGATACATGTACCAGTATATCAAAGAAGGTTTCAGCTCAAATTGTTGTTTTGTAAAATGCAATCCTATGCAGCACCTACCTTGCTGGATAACTTTTATGAATCTGTCTAAGGCATGACGGATGCTTTCACCCAATGTGCTTCCTTCGAGAAGAAATTGTGATGAACTGCTGCAGACCACATGATTTTCTTTCTCGCATATGCTGCATTTTGGTGTCGACTTTTCCTCTTTGATCTCTGGTTTTATAACTATTTGCTCTTTAGGAGCAGAGGCAAAGCATACAGGCGGCTTCTGGCACTGTCCTATGGTGTCAGATGTTACTCGCGATTTGATGTTATTTTGTTCCTGATTATGCCTTTCCTGCTTTATTTGGGGTTCAATTACTACTTCTCCATACTCACTAGAAATACATCCTGGGCAATCATATCGTTCATTGGGAATTTCCTTGTTAGGAATAGGCAAATGAAGATGACAGTTATCCTCTTTAATTTTTGCCTCCTTGATACCTGCTTCGATGAATACTTGCTCTTCCTTATTATAGGCCATGGGATTGTACTGCTTTGGGGATAGCTCTAAATTGAGCTGGAGTTGGAATATTTTTATTTCTTGACCATTTTCAACTGCAGAGACATCTTTTCTTTCAGAGACAGCACTGCAGCAGGGCTGGTGGTGTTTTTGCATCTGCATTTCTGGTTTAGCCACCACTTCTTGGTTCTGTTGGGAGGTAACTTGCGGTGACCGGTACCCAGTAGACTCTTCATCAGCAAAAGATCTTGAGTTGATCTGCAGATGATTTTGTTTTACCTCTTGGGGAGAGGGAAGGCATTTTACTGGCTGTATATCTAGCTGGGGTTGGTGATTGTGGAGCTGTTTTATTTCTTTTCTAGTGACTTCTTCCTCTTGGCCATGAGAAAAAGATTCCTGAGGCTGAAGTGGAAATCTCTCCCTTTCATAACCATTTCCCTCTCCAGAAAGAACACCCCTTTGGGTGACTCTATAGTGGGATTGTTTTTGCTTCTGCATTTGAGGTTGAACAGTGACTTCTTGAATGGCCTCATCGGAGGACATGTACATGTTGGAAGCTTTCTTCTCACACATAGGCTTTTCTCCATACAGCTGTTTCCTATCTCTTTCATTATACTCAACAGCATTTTGCTTATTGTGAGGAGAGACGGAAGCCTGGGTCTGGAGTGGGAATGTTGTTTTTTCCTGATGATTTTTCTCAAAAGAGAAATCATTCCTCTGGTTGAATATGGTGTGGGTTTGTTTTTTCTTCTTCATTTCAGGTGCAAGAACAACTTCTGGCATGTCCTCATCTGAAAACATTTCTAAGGACTTGTACCTGTTCATAGAAGCTTCCTTTTCATACTTAGGCTTGCCTTCACCAGTCACAGATCTCAGAGTATGTCGCAGAGATGTTTCTTTTATACCTTGGGGCGAGGGAAGGTGTTCCACTGGCTGTATGTGTTGAGGCTTTTGGTTATGGTGGAGCTCTTTTCTATTTCTTTCATGGACTTCATAGGATGCTTGCTCTTGAGGCTTGATTGGAAAGCTCTCCTTTCCATCAAGATTTTCCTCTGCATAGACATCTTGGCTTTGGTTGAATCTATGGTGGGTTTGTTTTTGCTTCTGGATTTCAGGTTCCATAATGACTTCTTGCATGTCCTCATCTGAAAACAATTCTGAGGCATCGTACCTGTTCATGGAAGCCTCCTTCTCATACGTGGGATTTATTTCATTGACATGATGTCTTACCCGGGATTCATATTTCCCTTGGGGAGAAGACTCAGGCATACTCTCAACAAAAGGTTTTCTCCTGGAAGGAGGGCGATGAATATTCTGGGGTTGTGAGACTGGTTTAGGTGAAGCTGGTTTTTGATAGCAGTTACCTTCCTTTTCCCTGGGGTGCCGAAGATGCTTATCAAAATGCTGGTTCCTATGTTCTATGCCATTTTTCTTTGGATCAGATTTGAAACTGCTTTGAACAGCCACTTGCTCTTCTTCAGAGGAGCCATTTTCCGCTCTCTGGTCATGAGAAATATCAAAACCCCAATCGTTGGAATACTTCTGGGTTTGAGATGTCATCATTGTATTTTGAGGAGAAGCACTTGAATGGTAGTTATTGGGCTTGTTAGGCCTACCTTGCATTCTCATTTGTTGAGAAACATCTTTGTTTTGAGCAGCTTGGTTGGCCTCCTTCTGGGTTTGAAATGTCATTTTTGTATTTTGAGGAGAAGCACTTGAATGGTAGTTATTGGTCTTATTAGGCCTACCTTGCATTCTCATTTGTTGTGGAACATCTTTGTTTTGAACAGCTTGGTTGTCCTCCTTGAACATTGTCATTGTCTTTGTCCTTGTTTTGCCACCAACCCTTGCAGGAGGACTGTCCTCATCTTGGTATATACTGTGTGCATCTTGTATGAAATGCCCACCAACATTGTTGTTGTTCATGCCTGTATCTGTACCATATTCTTGGTGACCCTGTGCATTTTTGTAGTGAGGGTTACTGTGGTCCTTATCTGCGAATGTTGTTATCTGCTTTGAACCATGATCACTGTGAATGTTGGAAATAGCCTCGTCATACGATGGAATCTTGCAGACAACATCTCTAATGCTACTTTTGGCTAGGTTCAGATTACTTTCATAGATCTTGTAAGCATCATGTGTGTCAAAGTCATCTTTGGAATACTTGGGACCCACATCCACAGGGGCATTGAAGGGAGAATCTATCATTTCGATAGGCCGGCTTTGTTCTTGCAAGACATGAGCAATATCTTGTCTTTCTCCGTTCTGATCATGACGGTAACTTACCATCTCATCGGAATCATAATCATGTTGTCCATTTTCCATGACGTCCATTTTCGATGACATCTCCCACCAGTCAGCTCCTCTCATTCTTCGGATTTGCTCACTTATAAATTCGCAAATTCGCCTACCATGACGCCTCGAGATGTCAGGAAAGGATGGTGTATCCATATCCACGCTTCTTCAGAGGTGACACAGACATATTCAACTATTTATGATGAGAAAGACGGAGGTCCGGACAGGACATACACTGCGCTGTCTGTCTGGGTTTCAGTGTTGATTGACAACTACCATAGCAACTGGTTACCAGGATACCGGTGGTAGTGGTAACGACCTGCTCTTTCCGTGGCAACCATTTCTAAAACATCATAATTTTTTACATTTCTTTAGTGAACTATCGAGTTAAGACAGTGAGAAACCAGGAACATTTTGATAATTGTAAATAAGAGTCGTCTGCTTTGCAGAATACCGTCAAAACGCCATCTCGCGTAAATGTCCGATCGTGCTGCCACCTTGTGTCAAACTCCGACGGCGGAAGTTCATTATTTGTCAGTGCGCATGTGTGAAATATTTCCAACAAAATAGACTTGTGATTATGGCTCTGTCATGACAGGTATTTATTCATCGTAATTGTGAAGTATGGCAGTGTACAGGCAATTAAGGACATAACCAGTAAGTAGACAATCTCCCCTTCCATTCACCTTGTTTGTTACTTTCTTGATTTGAGATGCAAAGAACGTAGAGTGCTCGCAGCAACCCGATGACATTTGAGTTTCCGTGTCTGACAAGTCAACTTTTCTGTGTTTATCAACAACAGTCAACCCCGAATGAAATCCAAAATGCTGAGATTATTTGAATTCCCATCAAATATCTATCGGCGTTTTAGAACAGTTGCATATCATATGGTCCACTGTGTATATCTGGAATATGCACTCGTAGTGCGACTACGTCTGTTGCAAACATGTTTGTGACTGTTTGTATACTGACACTCACTGACTGTGATTCACACTCGCAGACAGACTGTCACTCACTGACTCACTCAGTCTCAGTGTGTACTGTAGCCCAGTGACAGTGTAGTAGGTACTTAGTAGTGTGGATTGTACTGTAAGTTGTAACAGTGCAGTGTAGACTGTAGCGTGTAGGGCGAGTCTAGTCTCAGTGACAGAGTGTCACAGATATTGAGATTGTGAAGGTGTCGACATTCTGTCACTATCATGTAGAACTGATAGTATGATAGTGTTGCCGAAATGACATCGGCACATCGGCTTTAGTTTTGCCGATGTAGAATGGTAAGGGCCGATGTGAGGCCATCAGAGTCTCAGACATCAGCCACAATGGCTGGCCATGAACTCAGCTTTCCGACAGTGAAAGAATTTTTCAAATATTCCTAGTATAGTATTAGCAGCTGAGTTAGGTCAATCCAAATTGCAAGCATTATTTCAGTGAATTTAAACATTTTCAAAGGGATTTTGTGAGCTGTTATTTAAAGAAGTATTACAATCTGTATTCATTTATATGGAATGAGGGCCGATGTGGCCTTTGTAGAAGTAGATTAACGTTCATCTCTCACGGTCGGCCGTTCGGAGATAGTATTCGGAGAGGACCGGACGAATACGCTGAGCTGCTTATAGAGGCTAGTGTAGAAGGCAAATGGCCTGTGTAAGGGAGTGCTCATTTTTTAACAACAGGGGGGGGGGGTGGTGAGATTTCGCGCAGAGCGCGCGAAATTTGTTCACCCCCCTCCCTAGAGGGGTCGAAATTTTTTACCCCCCCCCCCCCGGCAGGCCGAAAATCGCGCGCGTTCGCGCCCCTTTGTAGCATAGTAACGCGCGGGCTTTTTCCCTCAAAACAGGTTGAATTTTTTTGACCCCCCCCCAAGAGGGGTCTAAATTTTTTACCCCCCCCCCGGTCAAGGGGTCCAAATTTTTTACCCCCCCCCCCCCCAAATCCACCACCCCCCCCCCCCTGTTGTTAAAAAATGAGCACTCCCTAAGGCCCGTGAGGCATGAACTGGAGTCTTGAAGAAGACTATTATGGAAGAGTTAGTCCTACTTATATTAGGCCTAAAAAAAAAGAAGTTGTGTTCCGGTATCCCGACCGACCCTACGTATTAGGGGTCGACCCTAATTTTTTAAAGACATTTTTTTAATTTTTGAGGAAATTTATGACATTTTTGGCTATTTTACTACCAAAATCAGATATTTGGACCAAAAAAAATGGCTAAAAAAAAAAGAATCGACCTACCGACCCTATTTATTTTTGGCTATGTTACCGGAACACAACAATTTTTTTTAGGCCTTATATTGCCAGCCTAAACATAAATTAAAGTCCTTATCATAACTTAATCTATTGATATGATATTGACTGCCCATGTTTAAATTTCCATCCAACATACTTCTTTTCTACCTTTTCAGATAGATTCTGTGTTACGATTTGACACACAAGTAGACTGCATTTTACAAATACAACTATTTCAAGATGGTGAGTACCGTATGTAAAACAAAAAGAGTACAACTAAAATGTGTCACTGATGTTTTTCGTTGTACATGTACATGATTTGATAAGACAATGTGTGACGTGTACCGGTAGTCCTAGCCACATAAGCATAGATTTACTTTCTGTAAAACTATTACCCTGGCAGCATGGAAGTGATATCGTAATATCTGAGTTTTATTTGTACTCACTTAGGTAAAGTTTCCCAACGCAAAGTGTTATACAGTTATGGTCCTAGATCTCTTGGAACAGAGATATGCGAGTCAGATCTTGACTTAATGTTAAACCTGTCTATACTTATCAGTTCCGTAGTTTTAAAACTCTTACCAGAGTTGCATGAATATCAAATAAACCTCTTAATTGTTGTATGTTCTTGTCATTAAGCCACCCAAGCCTTCATCCAAGGCGGAGTGCGTCAAGGTGGTCGTACGATGTCGGCCGCTGAACAGCAAAGAAAAGTCAGATGGCATGACAAAGTGAGTCAATTTGAAATATTTCTCACAGAAGTGAAATTGTAGTATCGGTAATGCAATACACGTTTTGTTTGATAATCCTTCGATAAAAAATAAAAATAATCGATATTTGTATCGGGATAATGCTATCGACAGGTAATCCGTTACTAATGTCATCATATGTCATCATATGTTAAATACAATGTAATGATGTATCTTTCTTCTTTTAAATGTCAATCAGAATTGTCAAGATGCACACGGACAGGGGTCGGATCGAAGTGACAAACCCAAAAGCCCCACATGGCGAACCGCCAAAATCCTTCACCTTTGACTCAGTGTATGATGATGAGTAAGTAGAAATAGATAATTGCTTCTACTAATCCGGCTTTAAGGGAGTGTTCAATTATTAATTACAGGGGGGGGGGTGGTTAGATTTCGCGCGGAGGGGCAAAATTTTGTTTACGCCCCCCCCCCCCCTCGAGAGCGCATTGAACGTTTCGTGCCCCCCCTCGCCAAAGGCGCCGAAAAATGTTCACCCCCCTTTGAACTATAGTAACGCGCCAGCTTTTTTGCTAAAAAGGGGCTCAAATTTTTACGCCCCACCCCCTCAAGAGGGGTCAGAATTTTTTACGCCCCCCCCCCCCTCAGGAGGGGTCGGAAATTTTTACGCCCCACCACCCCCCCTGTAATTGATAAATGAACACTCCCTAAGGACGGCATGACGATAAAGATGACATTTTTGCTCATGATGCACCAATGCAGCCCCGGGGAGTACCGTATTAGACGTAATTAACGCCCTTTTTTAATACTTTTTCATCGCATTTTAAGTACTTAAGAGTTTAATCATCTTCAAAATCTGGAAAATTGAGCCTTTGTTCTCCTCTAATTGATATTGCCCCTACTTACTGGTATTTACTACAGGTGTCTGCTGCCAGGTTTTTTTTCAGAAATAAATTTCCAAAAAGTTACCGGTACTCGTTAACCATGAATGTAGCTTTAGCGCGGGGAAAAAAAACTGAAGGAGTAGTGGTAGGGAACTCATTTCCTCGTCAGATCCAATTCTAGCCTTTGTTCTCCTCTAAATATTCCCCAAACAAGGGAGGGAGCGCTTATTAGGGGGAGGGCGCTTATTACGTCGAATACGGTAACTCGCTGATGTTGCATTGGTGCATCATCCTATATCATCTGGAGTCTCAACCCTTTTGGGTCGGCATGATGCTTGAATGTAGCTCTGGCGTGTTGCTGGCTAGAGCTGCAGTCATGCATCACGCCGAGCAAGGGCATGATGCGTTAAGATATTATGCCGTCCCTAATTATGACATGCATAGAGAGTGAAGTATGGCATCCATCATATCGACAAGTATTTCTATCTTCCATGTTGTTTAGAGTGCACAGCCATTGATATCGGCATAAGATAGGCACTGATAAGAGTTATCACGATGGGTACTGTTGCACCCTAAGAATTACAGGGTGTTATCTGATCTGTCTAGATCCCATCCCGGGAAGAAGTAGGGACAATTTTTTTAAGCTTTCAGGTCAAATGTTATCAATTACTTAGCTAGTAAAGCCTGTTTTACAGTCTTGTCTAATCTAGGTTATTACATTTTGAGTATCTCATTTGTCATTTCAGCTCCAAACAGAAGGACCTTTATGATGAAACGTTCCGCGACCTGGTTCAGTCGGTGCTCGACGGTTTCAATGGAACCATCTTTGCGTATGGACAGACAGGGACAGGAAAGACCTTCACAATGCAGGGTAAGTTCTTACACCTGTCCAATATAATTATGCCATGTCTAATCCTAAAAGTAGAATATAAATTACATACTTAAGTAAACTGAAACATTTGCTCTTTGAGGCCTGCATACTAGTAGCGTTTTAATGCACCATACCCTGTCGTCGTAATGATGCCTGAATGGAACCCTCACGAGTTACGGTGAGTAACTCGCCAGCGCTGCATGAATGCATCATGCCGATCCTATTGGAATGATACACTCCTGAAAGGCCAACATGGTGCATGGATGCAACCCTGGCACTCAGAGCCACCAGGGCTACTTTATGCCTCATGAAAAGGGCATTACAGCGTACATAATTATTACTTGTCAGTTCTAAAATTTGATATTCTATTCTACAGGTTTGAAAAACGATCCTGAACTGAAGGGAGTTATCCCCAATTCCTTCGAGCACATATTTTCTCACATAGCCCGGACAGAGAACCAACAATATCTCGTCAGAGCTTCTTACTTGGAAATTTACATGGTGAGTCAAAATGACCTATTTAAAACTGAAACCAGTTTTCTTCTCTTCCAAAATGTCATGTTTCTTCTGATATTTACATGTTTACAACACAAGGCTATGTATAAAGATAGGGAATGCATTTCCTGCGTCAGTGCTCCCCTCCGCACATAGAACCAATCCAGTAACGTGAGGCACTGTTTCTTGATGGGGCAGGGAATGTAGCTCAGCAGCATGCAAGAGACCCGGGTTCGAGTCCCGGCGTTTCCAAAAACGTCTTTTCAGGCAATCGTGACTTTTACACTAATATCGGATCGTTTTTATTTTTGCAGGAGGAGATCAGGGATCTGCTCTCTAAGGATCAAACAAGGCGACTTGAACTGAAGGAGAGGCCAGACACTGGCATATACGTTAAGGTAAGGTACACGTAAAGGGTTAATCCGTGAAGGATATAATGGTGCGTTAATGTAATATGCCCGTTATCGTCATGATGCATAAATGCAGCTCCATCGAGCCGCATCGTACTGTGAACGTACTTATAATCAAGGGTGTAAATTTTCGCTGAGGTGGCAAAAAAGACTAATTCGCGGGTATTTATTCCATACTGTAGCATATAAGAATTTCGCGGATTTTTCATTTCCGTGAATATTGCGAAAATATATACCCAGCGAAATAAAGTACGACCACAGTATGTCTTGCCGACCCTACCTGGTTCATACACTCCTGAAGGGTTGGGCACAATGCATTAATGCAGCACTGGCGAGTTACTCACCAGTGGTGCATTCATGCATCATGACGACAAAGAACATAGTACATGTATATTATCTAAGCACTATGCGGCCCTTAAAGGGTTAATGCTAGTTTACTATGATTTGTATCATAAATACCTATGTCGGTTTAGGAATTTCTATTTCTGTTTCATGGTTGGTCACTTTCATCTATGGATTAGGAATCTATGTCTTGATTAGTTGTTTTAATACCATGATATAAAAACGTTTTATTTTGCAGGATCTGTCGTCATTTGTTACAAAAAGCATCAAAGAAATTGAACATGTGATGAACGTAGGGAATTCAAATAGATCTGTCGGGTAAGTAAAGTTTGCACTTAACACATTTCTTTAATGAAATGTAACAACACAGAAGCATTGTTGACTCAGGGTTTAATTAACCCTGAGTAATATACACCTACCAATTTTGCATTTTAAGACTATTTTGTTACATAGGAGAATTGTTATATTTCGGTTATCATTCGACATAGAGACATGTGGAAAAACCCATGACATAGGCAAGATCGGGGGACAGCATTTTCCTCAAAAAAATTTCTATAAAACTCAATTTTTCTTCAAAATATTGAACTGCGATCTTCACGAATTTATTTCTCTCTTTTGCTATTATGGAAATGTACTAAACCAAATCTATCACCCGCTTCGGACACCCATAGACTTCAAGGCTTAAGCGTTTTCAACAGAAGATAGAAATGACTTTTTCAGCAATTTGCCCGTATTTCTCTCTTTCTACCCCCAAACTGGGCAAAAACTGGGCACATTCTACCACCAGTCTAAAACACACAACAGAAAAAGTGGGACATGTAAACTGTCAGATGCAGCGAATGAATTTAGGTATGATAGCACAAACAAGGGGATCACAGATCACTTCCAAATTTTACAATAACACAGTCCAAACACAGAATACGGGAAAATATCAACCCCCCACACCCCCCCCTCCCCCCTCCCCCTATTTTCTCCCCACCTCCTCCCCACCTACCCTTAACTATATTTTAAATGAACCAGAAGAGGTGGAAGTGAGGCTAGCACATGCCACACGTCGAAGAGTGGCGCCACTGGTACTTCTTGTACTGCGCGAGATGTCAACGTGTGCAGACGAAATTGTACCACCCATATCTCTGCCGTTTATCGTCCGATCGACTCGCTTTTTGATAGGGACAAAAGGCGGTACATGCCCGCAGCCTGCAACTGTCGCTCACACCCACCTGCACACCCACACCCACCTGCTCTCCCACACCCACCTGCTCACCCACACCCACCTGCTGGCCTGAAATGGAATAACATACATGTATGACACATGACTTGAGGGTGCTTTTTAACCAGGAATTCATTTCTGGTGCCAGAATTGACCAATGAATGATGATAAGGGAGTACTATATCTAAGTACATGATAAGCTCCAGCTCCAGCTCCAGCTTACCCTGAGTCATCTGTGAGGCCACTCACACGCTCAATCTTTATACACATATGTGTTATCTCATATCAAAATACAGCTACCATAAGGAGATCATGACGACCATGGAAATAGCAAATTAATGTACCGTGTGGACCTTATCGAGTTAATACTTGAAAAATGTCATATTCAGGGCTGAAAGTCTTTCAAGTTGTTTTCATGTCGCGAAGACCTGGTTCAGGTGCCTCAATTGAAACATTTCAAGTTTTTTTCTTTAGATTGGTCACTTTTGTCCCTGCATATTACAATGATACATAGCTTTAATTTACTGGTGCCAAAAAGTATCCGTGAGATTTACAAGGATGTTGTGTTTGTATTTGCAGCTCCACAGACATGAACGAACACAGCTCCAGATCGCACGCTATTTTCATCATCACAATTGAATGCAGCCAGGTATGTCCCTAAGTGTTCTCTTATTGGTTAAGCAAATACATGTATAACTTATTTCAGATGTACATAATATGCAAAACTTAACGCTAAATGGGGGAAAAAAACATGCACATAACAATAAAGCTAATGTGGTGACTTTATTTGTCATAGATGGAAGTTGTACAGCTATATGAACATTAAGATTGGTGATTATGCTCATTAAGACGTGTTTTTTAAAAGAATTTGAACATAGAGCTTTGATTTAGGAATATAAAGTGAGAAGGATATATGACCGACATTTACATATAATAGAAAAATTCACTTACATGCAGTTACCAAAATGAACACAAAAAGAAGAAATTCAACAAAAATGTAAATAATGAAGAATAGTTTTGCACTTCTATACACTGAGCAGTATTTTTTTTTAAAGCCAAGAAGTTCAACAAAATGTAAAAAATAATGAATAAGAGTTTTGCACTTTTATAAACTGCAGCATATCAAACCGGAATCATTAGCTGTGTCATGCTGTGTTTAGTATATGTCGCATAGTTACACCTGAGCTCTCTTGACCCTTCATCAACAGATGATATAACTCGGTCAATGTGATATACTTCGGTTTTCATTAACACACAACAACAATAACAACAACAACAACAACAACAGCAACAACAAAAACAACACTTATAATTACGAAACTGCTAACACTTCTCATAATACTAGGCAAGGATATTGCTACTACAACAGTCGTATTACATTGCAAAGCCATAGAAGCGTTCTCCTCTCCAACTTTATAGTCTTCTTTGTGGGGGTTGCGGTGGGTGGGGGGATGCGGTTGGGGGAGGGGGGGGGGTAATACATGTAGCTACAAGCCACACTTTGGGGTGAGGTAGGGAATGGTAATTTGATAAAACACTGTCTCATGTAACAAAGAGATGATTTGATAAAACACTGTCTCATTTAAGAAATAGGTGATTTGATAACTCTCAGTAGCATCTAACAACGAGCTATTGGGATACTTAGAAACAATGGAGCGGAGCAAATTAAGGTGGAAAAAAATTAGTTTCCATGACCATAGCCTCTGGTCCTTTGACAAGATTGAGAGTATTTCAGATGTCACCAAAATTCATAGCAATATTATTAGTCTACGCCAGCACTGTGTAATCATGCAAAGTGGAATATAGACCATTTTTCTTTAGTACTCATTTTACTGCAAATAATGCCCATGTATATTTGTGCGCTTTCAGGATTTGAGTAAGGCAAGAATCAAAAATGACACTCTAAGTGCGTTTCTCTATTCCATATCTATTGCAAGGTGATGGAACTTGTGCACACCAGACGTGTTTTTTTATCCCTCTCAAATACATTTTTATAACCCTTTAAGGACCGAACGATTTGTCTTCATGGTTCGCCAACACAACACCAGCGAGTAACTCGCTGGCACGGCTTGGTGCATTATGGGAATGTATCAATCGCGTAGAGTCGGCATGATGCATGGATGCAGCACTGGTGAACCAGGGTTGCATTCATGCATAATAACGACGAAATGGCATAGCACACTATGCTACCCTTAAAGGGTTAAATCCCCTTGAGCCTTCACAATCTCCAGCACACACCAATTTCTCCCCTGGGGTTTGTTTTATTTGCAATATCTTCCCCCACGAAATGCAATATTTCACTGGTGTGTTCATATTCATACATTGTATAGTTCAAACCCTATTTTGGAGCAATTTGCATATTAATTTGGAGCTATTTATCAGAATATACACTTTTCGTATATATAAAAATGAGCCATTGCTTTGCTTTTCCCTATCTTGTCTTTTTTCCTGGGAAGATGGTAAGTCTCTGCACCCACGCCCATCACACCTTTGTCACTAACATCCTCTCAACAAGCTATCATACATATTCAAATAACTCTGCCTTGTATCACCCCCTGATGTAAATATGTGTCTATCAATAAGTATGTACAGAGATGTGTCTATACAATTCCTATTTTCAGATGAATCACGATATTAAAATGAGTTGCCATGAAACTAACACTGTTTCCAGAATTAAACCTAAAGGGTTGCATAGTGTTTTAATGCATTGGGCCCTTCTCGTCATGATGCATGAATGTAGCCCTGGTGGGTAACTTGTCACGGCTGCATTTAAGTATCATGCCAGCTCAATGGTGTGATACACTCCCCGATGGTCGGCCTGATACTTGAATGCATTTATGCCCCAGGATGATGAAGGGGACATTGCATTAAAGCACTATGCGACCCTTAAAGGATTAAGCGACTGATAATGATTTCCTTACCATATATAAAGAAAATTGACATTATAGCCTGGCTTGATATATACGAATGTCTCTATCACTTGCTGTGTCAAAATTATTGTTTGGATTGCATTACATATAACTTTTATCTTCCTGGTTTGTATAGCAATTTATCTATTTGGTACCTTTTGCAAAAAGAAATCGACAATTGAAGCTCGCCAAAGCCATATATTAAAATATCTTAATAATAATTTGCCAGCTGAACTGTTTTCTCGTATTCTAATCACTATTATCTAAAAGTAGAAATCTCACGTTAAATTTTATCAACACTAAAAGTTTTTGAAATGTAGACTATAGTCACCTTGAAAAAAATTGTCCTTATTTCAGTGTGCCACGATATTTAACTTTAAGGCAAACCTCTTCCATCTGCTCTTTTCATTGTAAAATTAGAATAAGGACCTGTTTTATTGGCTTTGGGACCTTGTCCCCAAAGCCATTTACTCCACTGACCAGAGTGTCTGTTTTCTGACAAGAAAAGACTAGCATAGGCCCCCTTGTTCATTGTTAGATATAGCCCTAGCTGGCCCTTGATCCTTGCCTAGGACTGGTATCCCCATGTGTCCGTGTAGGTGTGTGCAAGACTAATTTATCCTAGATCTTGTTTTCAGTTACTGCATGTAGAACCAATGTACCTTGTGGTAAGGCCTAGACATCTTGTGAACAGCCATATTTTGAGTTCTCTAATGTTGCTGTCAATGGCAAGGATAGGTACCAGCCTAATAACTATTGACTCCTATGTCAAGCCAAGCTGTCAATGTCAATGCCAATTCCCATACTATGCACATGAAGGACCTATACTAGAAGTTGAGTGGTCCAGGGTGGCTCTTGAAATCACTCAAGCCCGCCCAAAGACAAACTGTGAAGTCCAACATAATTACCCCTCCCCCACCCCACACACACACATGCACCAACCCTGATATAATATTTTACAGCCTTTAAAGGAAGGCCATCACACATCCTCCTTGTGCCCTCCCCCTCCTCCCTGTGCCTCCTCCTCCTCCCTGTGCCCTCTCCTCCTCCTCCTCCTGCCTCTGCCCTCTCCTCCTCCTGCCTCTGCCCTCTCCTCCTCCTCCTGCTGCTCCTCCTCCTCCTCCTCCCTCCTTTATCTGCCCTCTCCTCCTCCCTCTGCCCTCTCCTCCTCCCTCTGCCCTCTCCTCCTTCCTCTGCCCCTCCTACTACCCCATCTTTCCCCTCCTCCCAACTCTACCCCATTTTCCTCCTTCCTCTGCCCCCTCCTCCTCCCTCTGCCCTCTCCTCCTCCCTCTGCCCCTCCTACTACCCCATTTTTCCCCTCCTCCCCCCCTCTACCCCATTTTCCTCCTTCTTGTTACATTCTCCTCCCTCTGCCCTCCCTCTGCCTTCCCTCCTCCCTCTGCCCCCTCCTCCTCCCTCTGGCTGCCAAGATGGCTGCCGAAAACTCAATATTGTCTGATTTCCTTGTGTGATACATGAAGAATAGGGCCTTCTCAGATGTAGAATCCATTTTCTGGCTCAGATTTTCAATCCAGGAAATATCCAAGATGGCTGCCAAGATGGCCACCAAAAACCAAGATTGTCTGATTTCCTTGTGTGATACAAGGATAATAGGGTTTTCTGGGGTGTAGAATCCATTTTCAGGCTCATAATTTTAATACGGGAAATTTCCAAGATGGCTGCAAAGATGGCCACCAAAAACTCAAGATTGTCTGATTTCCTTGTGTGATACATGGATATTAGGGTTTTCTGGGATGTAGAATCCATTTTCAGGCTCAGATTTTCAATCCGGGAAATTTCCAAGATGGCTGCCAAGATGGCCACCAAAAACTCAAGATTGTCTGATTTCCTTGTATGACACATGTATAAAAGGGTTTTCTGGGGTGTAGAATCCATATGTAGGCTCCAATTTTTGATCTAGGTAATTTTCAAGATGGCTGCCAAGATGGTATTTGCATAGGCATCAATGGAGTGCATCGCCACCAATGGAATTGCATTGGTACCTATTTGATTCAATTGGTACATATTGGATTCTATTGTTATACCAGCTGCAGTAAAACCAACAAAAATCAAAAAGATTTAGCTAAGTGCATGTCGTTAACTGACCATGCAGTGTTGCTGCAAACCATCAAATATGAATTGCATAAGAACCCCAGAAGCATCAAAAATTATAAATCTATGCCCCCTCGTTTTCTCACCTGGAGTTCATAACAATCCTATAAAACCCAAAGCCACTACGGCTTTGCCGTAAAATCCTTGAATTTGTCCCCTTGTATTAACTTTATAATAATTATATATACACCGCACCTCTATAGAAATACATTTTAATACGATACTGTTACACCTTAGTTCTACCACAGTTTCAATGGAACTTCGCGCCTGATGATATGTCTATACATGTATATTCAACACCGCATCATGTTTTTTACATGTAAAACTTTTTAATCTCACAGAAGAAGAGCTGTCTCAAGAGATCTAACCATCATATCACCCACAAGAGAAGTATATATCATTGATTAAACTGTTTTGTAACCAAATTCTTTGGTTTTTCAGATGGGTGCAGATGAAGAAAATCATATCCGTGTCGGCAAACTGAACCTTGTCGATCTTGCTGGTAGCGAACGGCAGGCGAAAACTGGAGCAACGGTAAGCGGCAGATTGACAACAAATTCGCCTAATATATTCTTTAAATACGCCTATACAGAATATATACTAGAACAAAGAGCACTGTAGATTTAGATGTAATGAAATACAGCAGTTTAGAGATTTTGAAATTATGTTCATTTTTCATCTTCATGAAGACCATGGAAACCAGCATTTTTCTCTATGTGTCGGTAGGGTTACAGGGTGATACATACTCTTATCTGATAGCCATGGGATTCCCCTTTCATTTGATACCATGTTATGCCTGTTTTGTTGGGAGTGCTACGAATTTCAAATCCAGAGTTGTGGGACCCCAGTCTAAATAAAATAAAAAAGAGATGTATGTAATAGTATACAAAGCCCGTTTATGTATGGATCATGTGTTTTCAGGGTGACCGACTCAAGGAAGCTACAAAGATTAACCTGTCTCTGTCGGCCCTGGGTAATGTGATTTCTGCTCTGGTGGACGGAAAGAGCGCCCACATCCCCTACCGTGACGCCAAGTTGACACGTCTCCTACAAGGTTGGTATCCTTCTCAACAAAACTCTTTGTCTTGATTCTTTGTAACGCCCTTTGTCATCGGGAATGCAGCGAGTTACCCGCCAGGGAGCATTCATGCGATAAAGGGCACCACACTTTAAATAAAAGCACTGGATGACGCTTAAAGTTAAATGTTAAACCCTTCTCTACGTGGCCTATGCAACTGTATGGCTATTAGCAAAGCACAGATATTTTCCCCCAAATAAACTACATAAGACTATGAATACAGATATGCCACGGAAAAAGACACTTTTTGACCTGACCTCTACGTGTTAAAAATGACTCAAATTCTATCATCCACAGACTCGCTCGGAGGAAATGCTAAGACTGTGATGGTGGCAAATATTGGACCGGCGACATGGAACTTTGATGAAACGATCACAACATTACGGTACGCAAACTATATCATTTTAGCATCTCTCACATAGTGGCCCTCTGTATTAATATCTCACATGACCTTAGACAGACTACCTAGATTTGGTGATTTCTGAATAAAAAAAACAAATTATTTATGTTTGACAGAGCTTAGAACAATCTCTCCTGTCGGTTGAAACCTCAAAAATAAAATATTTGACTGATAAAGTGGCGCTGGAATAAAAGAAAAATCAAACCAAGTTAGAAACAAAAAAAAAGTAATAAATCTATTAAAATACACAATAATCTTTTATTGGAATATAGGTATGCTAACCGGGCAAAGAACATTAAGAACAAGCCTAAGATCAATGAGGATCCCAAGGACGCACTACTCCGCGAGTTCCAGGAGGAAATCATGAAACTGAAGAATGCCCTGGACAAAAAAGGCGGTCCACGAGAACTCAAGGACAAAAACAAAAAAAAGAAGGGTCGCGGAAAGCGCAGAAATGCAGATGGTAAGTCAGCTGTGGAATCTAATCAAATCATGGTAGCAACTTTGAATGGTGTTAATGATTCACGTAAAGGCTTCATCAAATATCAAATTATATATTTTTTAATCCCTCATCCCATTACAGCATGAGCTGCCTAACCTTTTTTTTTTTTTACCTCACCGGTATAAAAGTACAACATGTAGCTTAGTTTAATTATAAAATGTATTTACAGGTTCTAGAAAATAATAATCGTAAAAGTCGGCATTAATTTAATACTATTTCATGGTACATGTAGTTGAAACTGGGATATGCAGACCTCCAGAAAGAAACTGATTGGGGAAAAGTTAAAGAAAAATATTAAAAAAAAATTCTAATAAGAAAGGATAAAGCCCTTGTGTATTGTCATGACAGGTGAGATGGTGGATGGCTCGGGAGACGAGTCGGATGACGACGGTGGGGCAGACGAGATGACGGAGGAAGACTACAGACAACAGGAACGGGATAAACTAGAAAAAGAAAAGATGTCTATTATGAATGACTCCTCCCTTATCAAAGAGGTAAAGTTTCTTTTATTAACTGTGAACATCTTGATAAACACAGAAAATGCTAGATATGCGGTACATATTATAATTTGGGGTGTGTTTATGTAATGATCACCCCATTACATCTTGTACCTTTAAGATAAATATCACTATTAAAGTGTATTTAGTTTAAATATGCGCATCCTGTCCTTTGAACGTATTTCAACTGTACCTGACTGTTCTATATTTATTCTGTAGGAAAAGGATAAGTTGATACACGAAGTGGAAGCCAACGAGAGGAAATTGGCTGAGGAAACAAAAGCCAAAGAGGCCTTAACAGCAAAGATCAAGGTAAAAAGATAGAAATGCTTTTATTTTTTTATCGGAGTACTCGATTCCTTATGGTCTAATGAATAGTCTTTCTTTTGTAATGCCCTTCATTTTGAATACTGTCTGTGACGTATTAATCAGCCTCCCTCTACTAAGCGCCTCCCTTTTGGGGCCCTTCTTGGACTATATTTTCAATTTTTGAGACAATTAAACTTTTGTCTATTCCCCAGGCTATGGAGAGTAAACTCTTGAGTGGAGGCAAGAATATCATTGACAGGACGAATGAACAACACCAAGCCTTGGAACAGAAGAGGAGAGAAATTGCAGACAAAAAGGTAAGTTGACATCTGTTTGAAAATTGTTCGCACATGATTTCACTACGCTCCAGTTAAGAAATAGAATTTATTTTGGTCGATGGCTTTTAGTCATGGAAAAGTGAAGTGAGTGACAATTTTCAAAAGTTCTCATTGAACCCATGATAAAAAAAAACACATTAAAGTGGTTGATCTGTGGGAATCAAGAAAAAATAGGAATTTAAAAAAAGTCTTAAATTTTTGAGAAAAAAACAGGAGGTGAGCGAAAATCAATTTATTTTTTGATTTTTTTTTCAAAAAACAAATTGATTTTCATCTCCGAAAATTAAGTGAGCGCAATCCACTGACAGACATTTTTTTGGGGCCTGGCCTAATACGTCTATAATAATTCGTCCCACAGCGCCAGGAGCGAGACCTGCAGCAGAAGTTGGAGGAGCGGGAGGAGACGGCCATCAACCTGCAGGACACGTACACCTCCCTGCAGCAGGAGGTGGAGATTAAGACCAAGAAGCTCAAGAAGCTGTTTGCCAAGCTGCAGTCCACCAAGCAGGAGATCCAGGACCTGCAGGAGGAACACGTGCGGGAGCGGCAGGAGCTGGAGCAGACCCAGAACGAGCTCACACGCGAGCTCAAGCTCAAGTGAGTTCTTCTTATTTATTTATTGACTCAGGGTTACCACCCTGAGTCTTATGCGACGACTTGGGAGGAGCATTTCAAGATAGTCAGTCACTCAACTTTAGAGTGAATTTTACTTAGGAAATATTCATCCTATAAACATGTTGACAAATGGTATTAAATAATCGGACACTCCCCTACATGATGCAACAAGGAATATTTCAAATATCCTATTCTAACCCCTCCAAATTTCCAATTTAAAAAGAGGCACAAAAATTCAGGGAATTCTGATTCCAAAAGATTAAACTCTTAAGTACTAAACTGGATATTTGTCTACATTACAGTCCACACAATTCCAGTGCAAAGTCAATGAGAACTATCTTGTATTACTAGGTGAGACGCTTTTTGTAAGACCTTTTTAGTGTATTCCTCTTGGACTATCTTGAATTATCTTGCATTACATTAATATGTGGACAGGTATCACAGCCGGGGTGCAGCAGCCTTTGTGTGTTGGACGTAGACGTAAGAGGACAAAAGACATAGATAGCCAAGATCGGAGGACATAAAAATTTGAATTTGGGCTCAAGTACCCCCCCAAAAAAAAGTCAGTGTTCAAATCTTTTCTGAGTATACCCTTTTTTTGCACGACTTGCCTCACTCAGTGTGACTTTCTTAGGGCACCTGCGTCATGCGACCTATAGGTTGTGTGGTGCAGGTAGTTGTCAGTTCCTGATATGCTATACTTGTGACGCACAATTTGGGTATGCTATCCGAAACGGTGCAGCCAGGATATTATATAGGGAGCCAGTCAGGAATCCTGGAGAGAACCTGGTATGGTGACCAATGGATGATACGGATAGTGGACTAGGGTAAACCAAAGGTGCTGAATCCATTTCTGTTATGTGTAGAATGATATCTAGGTCGGAACAAGGTCAAATCAAGGTCAAAGGTCACATCTTTAAGGATTCTATTGATACAAGAGTTCACCCTTTCTCTTTCTTACGATGATAAATGATCCATTTCCCTTCACACCTCTCCCTGACCCTGAGTCATCTGTGAGTTCACTCACACGCTCAATCTTTTATATTTTCTGCTATTCAAAGAAACAATACATCACATTTCTTGGGGGGGATGAATCATGGTCTTTTTTTTTGCTTGAGGCAAAACATTTAGGGTATCTTGGCATGCAAATGTTAGAATAATTATATTCAAAGGTAGGATTGGTGGGTTACTCACTGGCACTCGATTGGTGCATCATGACACCAAATTAACATGGGCCAGGTTAGCCTGGTGTAATTGCCCGTTGAAACACACCTGCAATTTCTAGTACCTACAACCCCCTGCGCTTATTTGAGGTCATTTACAGAGATTTTTAGGCTAATTTTTTTGTACCCCTGCACTAAAGCTAGACCTGTGGATATTTGATACCCTTGCTCTTAAACAGGCAATTATGTTATATGTGTATGATTATGTGTGAATATTTTAGCTTGTTACCTAATTGCTTCCCTTAACTTCACTTTCAGGATGTTGATCATCGAAAACTTTATTCCCCCTGAGGATAAGAACAAAATCATGAACCGTGCACAATATGACGAGGATGAGGACACATGGAAACTCACAGCTCTCACCAAACAAGGGTAAGTCCTTTAACGTGTCGAAAACTAGCAGTAAATATATATCCGTCCGCCTGGGAAAATGTCATTAAATAAATAAATTAGTCAATTCTCTCACCGCCAGCAGCCTGCTAACACTGCCAAAGCATCTAACCTACTGAGCTAAATAAAAAAAATATTGGATGAAAATATTTTCTTAAAGGTCCTATTCAAAGCATCCCATGTTTGGTATCATAATGATTCCCATGACATCCTCTGTCACATTCCATTTGTTGAAGGAGTAGCCACGGCACCAGCTCATTTAAATTTTTAATATTTATAATTTTTCAAATTTTTGGCAAACATTTAGAGAAATCTGGCGGACCAAACCCCTAGACTGGGTTCAGGTTATACTGATCTGGGTTAGGCATGGGAATTTACAACAATTTACCGTAGTGTTCATTAAATGTCTCATCACCCCTTAAAATATTTTATTTTCACTACGGTAGTTCTTTATGCACATTCTGATGTAGATAATTTCTTGTCTTATAGGACTCAGACGATGGCCAAGCGGCCTATTTCTGCCGTGGGTAACCGACGACCGGTGTCAGAGTATGCCAAGATGGCAGCAGCCATGGGTGGTAACCCCAGATATAAGGTACCGTGTCATTCATTCAAGCTGGTGACTTGAAGTCGCCCACATATGGCAACTAAACAGTGCTAAAGGGAATATGTATCAATTTCCTTATGTCTAATGTGCATTAGATGATATATGAAATGAACTGCCCGAAAGAAAAAGTATAATATAAATTTATTTGAAACATTGCATCTTTGTGAAGAAAAAATGAACCTTGCAAAAAAAATGCACTTTTCAAATTTGTCCTACTTCAATGTCTAGTTTTATGTGTCACCTCCAATTTTCACACTTTACATTTAAAACTCGTGAGAAAAAGCCCAAAAAAGAATTTGCAGAGGAAAGTGACAATCTATAGTAATTAATGAGACTAACAATACATGGCCTGTTTGTTGCTGCAGGGTGAGAACATTCTGCAGGTGGAGTTGGATATGCCCAACAGGACGACTCGTGACTACGAGGGTCCGACAGTGGCACCACGCGTGCAGGCCGCGCTCGATGCCGCTCTACAGGACGAGGAAGATATTGATGTAGATGGCAGGTCAGTAATGTGTGCCACTATAGGAGGTGCCACTGTGAGAGGTGCCACCCTAGGATGTGCCACCCTAGGATATGCCACCCTAGGATGTGCCACCCTAGGATGTGCCACCCTAGGATGTGCCACCCTAGGATGTGCCACCCTAGGATGTGCCACCCTAGGATGATCATTTATAGGCCAAAAACTGTGGTGAAATTTAAATTCATGATCTTGTCAAATTTTGTCTTGCTTTCTCAATGCTCAAATAGTGTACTATCATTAATTTCTGTTTCAGTCCTGCTGTATTTAGTAATAAACCACGGACCAAGGTCAAGAAGAAGGAAAAGCCGACCGGGTAAGTGTCCAGACTTTATTTTCCATCTAGTTTGAGTATGTATAAATATAGTTAAACTAGAAGCAAAAATAATAAATACATATCTCATTCATAGATAAGGATTGAAAAAAGATAATATCGATTTCCTGCTATGAGTTCAAACTTGTTTTTGAAAACGTTTTAGAAAAACACTTGCAACACTAAAAATAAATCAGTTGAGTGATAGATTACATTATCAATCCTTTGATGCAGCCGTCCGAAAACAGCAAAGAAGAGCACAGTGGATAGTGCGAACCACTTTCCAACTTCCCGAGGCCTCGTTCCAAAGAACTGATCCGGATGTTCGCCCGAGGCCACTTGTCGTCAGCTAATCTCGAACAGGAATATCTGGTCACGTCATCCGGTGAGTTCCACGCCAGGATGTGTCATAGCGCCCGAGTCATCCGGTGTTGACGGTCAGAGATCGTTCGTCTGAACCCGCGTGCAGCGTTGTACCACCTGATCAATGACACATTTTCTGCTGTCAATGTTTGGTTTGATGATACTCTATTCGGCACCAAATGTAAGCAACTCATGCTTATGTTGCAACTACAAACTTTGACGAATGGCTAAGACTCACTTTGCCATCGGGTGTCGCTTCAGCGCTGAATTGGATATCAATGCATTGTAAAGTTATTCGAATTATTTCTAATATATATGTTGGCTACAGCTGCGCGAACAGGCGTCGCCGGAAGCAGTGTAAGATAATGATATTGTAAGGCAGAGTTAGTAGCATTGTAGTGAAAATAATATTATAAATATATGTATATTCAATGAGTTTGATAATTAGGGAGTGTTCATTTTTTAACAACAGGGGGGGGGTGGTGAGTTTTCGTTTTGACACGGAAGTTATTTTGCGCCCCCCCCTCGGGAAGGGCCAAGTTAAAATCCGCCCCCCCCTTGGGAGGAGCTGAGTTATTTTGCGCCCCCCCCTTTCAATTTTTCTGCATCAATTTGCGTTGCATCGCTGTGTCGCATCAGTGCTACCTAGAAATGAGTCTATACTTGATATATAGGCTATATGCCTTATTTACAATGCCTATCCTTATATTGCTTCATGGAATGTACCATAAAACCCCTCCTTTAAGACAGACTTATTTTAGGGTATATTTTTCTAGGAGGTCGTCTTAAAGGTGGGGTTTTCTTATATAGGTTTAAAGAGAAAAACTTTTACAGTTTCTTCTCATACAAGGGGGTCGTCTTAAAGGTGGGCTAGTCTTAAGGAAGGGGTTTTATGGTAAATGTACTCCTAGAAATGGCCATTAAATATTCAAATTGTAAGTTTTGATCTATGGGTTCATTAAATTTAAGCGTGAATATTAGGGACACAATATCTACCCAGCTCCCAGGAAATCACAACCATACTCAAAGTGCAGTGCTTTAGAAGGGGGTCAGAGCGGCATATCCGTCTCCTAACTGGAACATTTGAGAATCTAGAAGTCAAGTGGTGTTTTCATGTGCACTTTGAAAGCTTAAAAGGAGGGTTGGTGGAATCCTGAATGGATTGTACACCCACAAGTTGACAATTTTGAATAACCTTTATGTTACTCAATACAATCTATTACTGTCCAGTATCATGTTCCATAAATGTCAACATTACGGCTCAATCATTCCTTGTAGGTATCGCTCTCAAGGTCAAGTTAAAAATGAATAGCCTTGATCCAAGCCGGTGGACTGGTCAACCAACAGTGCAGTCTAGTCCTAGTTTGAAACAAACAGTTGGTAACAGCCTATCTTTTCGACTAGGTTGTTTTATTGCAATTGTAGGAGCCGGATTCCCCGTACCCTGGTGGAGAGCCCGAAGGGGTGAAACACCTAGGTAATCCTCCCCCTCTGTACCATACCGATCCAGTAACTTGAGACACGGTCTATCTGACAAGGGTCCCGGTGTCTCCGAAAACATCATTTTTGGACAAACCGTGTCCCTCACACCGGCGGAGACATCGAGCGCGCTCGCTGAAAATGTTAGGAAGTCGGCAGGAAGCATTCTAACTTGCTAGGGATCGGTGACCTTGGAAACAGGGTCAGCCCGAGATGGTCCCAGGAATGGGACCTTAACTGCACTAGGAGTCCTGGTACGGGTAGTTGGTTACGCAGTAAGAGACTTGGTTCCAACAATGATTGGCTTAATCGGTATGGTGTGGAAAGCTTCCATTGCTGGGAAGTCAAGATATCTCAACAACTGCTTGATAAAGCCCCATTGGGACTTCGGTCTCCAGTGGGTGAGAATGCCTGGTGCTAGGTGCCCCTATACTCCGGGGACTGGGACTCTCTGTACCTGCTTGATAAAGCCCCTTCTCGGAGCCCAGGGTTGGTAACCCCCTGGGGAAAATCCGGATTTAGAGGACGTGATGGAAGCTGGTGGGGGCAGTGTAGGGCCGGATTCCCCGTACCCTGGTGGAGAGCCCGAAGGGGTAAAACACCTGGGTAATCCTCCCCCTCTGTACCATACCGATCCAGTAACGTGAGACACGGCCTATCTGATAGGGCAAGGGGATGTAGCTCAGTGGTAGAGCAGTTGCTTGGCAAGCGGAAGGCCCCGGGTTCGAGCCCCGGTGTCTCCGAAAGTCCATTTTTCGGAGAAACCGTGTCCCTCACACAATGATATAGCTGCAGATAAAATCTGCCAGAAAAGAAAGGTGTAAAAATATGAACAGTTGGTAGCTGTTTGGGTGCAACTGCATAGATTCATGTACTGAACCACAGGAGTGTGATGCAAACCACACTAGCATTTCATCCAACATTTAATAGTCCTACAACTGATTCCCTTTTTTACACTGAATAATCCGTTTGGTTTTAGTTGGAATTATTACAAACCTTTTTCAATATTTGATAAGCAAATTGTTACTCTACCTGCCAATCAAAGGGTGCATTGATAAAACAATTTTGTTGATGCAATAATGGGAATTTTGGGGATGACGAACCATGTCAGTTTTTGGTTCAAACTCCACAAACATTTATTTTGCAGTCTGGTCTGCTCTGTTATACCAGCAATAACAATCAACAGGTAGACTGGCCTATTGAAAACACACATCTTACGGGCAAATGTGGGCCTACAGTGAACACCGGACATGCAAACTCAGAAGAGAAAAAAATCAGAGCTCAGGATATTTGTGGGGAATACCACCGCAAGAAAATGTGAAAACCTAAGACTAGCAATGCTGCATTCTGATGCATTTTGGCATACAATATATTAAGGCTCAATTCAGAATTATTTTTGATTGGGGCTAGAAACTTGTTTCTTTTTTAGGAAAGGTTTTAGGAAAATTGGAAATCTAGACTTGAAATTGTGCATTCTGCTGCATTTTGGCCAAAAATATATTACGGCTCGGATCTGCATCATTCAGCCTCTATATGATTGGGGCCTTATCTTTTTTGAGGAAAGGTTTTGGGAAGATTTGACAATCTAGACCTCAAATGGTGCATTCTGTTTCCTTTTGGCCAACTATATTATGAGGACTGTTTTTAGTGGGACATTTTTAGGAACATTTGAAAATCTAGACCTGAAATGGTGCATTCTGGTGCATTTTGGATAGAATTGTATCAAAGCTAAGATCTGTACTAGCCAGCCGCTATAATTGGGGATGGAACTTTGCTTTTTGGACGGAAAGGTCTTAGAAAATTTTAAATTCTTGACTTCAAATGGTGCAACCTGATGCTTTTTGGCACATCTGACATGTCTACCCCCCATCTTAAACCATCACTGAAATAGTTATGTGTTCATTTGCCAATCACATGTCACAGCAGTACTACGGGGGTTTGGGGGTATGCCCCCCCCCCCCGCCCAAGAAAATTTTGAAAATCAAGAAGGCAAATAGTGAAATTTGATGTATTTTGATCTTCTTGTCTGCCACATAAAGGTAAACAGAGTTCTCATTGGACGAATCACAAAAATGACCAATTTGGAAAAAATTAATCCGAGAAATCTGAGGAGTTTGCCTGCCTGGCACATACTGCCCCCTCCCCCCTATGAAAGTTGTAAAAAATCACATAGTAAAATTGTGAGATTTAACGGCTGCGACACAAAATGTTGCAAGAAAATTTTATGATTTTGGAGGTAATTTGCTGCATTTTGAGGCATTTCTACAGAAAAAGTGAAGAGTTAAAGTATTCAGCGTCATGTCGCGACAAATCGCGCCCCCTCCAAAGGTGTTGAGTTATTTTACGCCCCCCCCTCAACAGGGTCAAGTTATTTTACGCCCCCCCCTCGGAAGGGGTCAAGTTATTTTACGCCCCCCCCCTAAACTCACCACCCCCCCCCTGTTGTTAAAAAATGAACACTCCCTTAGACTCTTTATCAAGTCACCATGGCCTACTTGCTCTCCTTGTACAACACAGAACTTTTTAAGTTTAACTTGCCTGGTATGTCTATCTAGTCTTATGATGAAAAATTTACATAAAATATGAAAAGGACCAACCAAAGATTGATATATAGAATGGACTAAGCTTGTATTTATAGCAGAACTGGAAATGGTATCTCCAGTTGTCAGTTGTAACAAATATGCCATAGCACAATATCCTTCTAATGTCCCATTCTCTATTCATCATAGATATATAATTTATACATCTGTCATACTATCAGCTTAGTTGTTTGGCACCATTGGATAACATCCTGAGGATAAATTAGACGTTAGACATATTCAAAAGCTTCTGTAATGCAAATGTTCTTTTGAAAGACATTCCAGTGAACGCAGGCTGAAATTGCTGCAAACAAAATTTCATACCCATATGTCCTCTAGACGCGCATTTGCAACTAGTGAGTGCCATTTCCCTGTCCTATCTTGCGGAGCGGTATCCAAAATCCTGTACTTGTATACTAAGTATACACAATACGCTTGGTCAGAGTTTCAGACTACATTATCATGTCTAGTCGGTCAGTGCTTCACCATTGAAATATATAACAGGTGGTATTTTTCTATTCAGCCTTATCGCACCTTATACATCTTGGACTGAAAGGAAACCCCAAAATAGACATAATATGTATCTTGTATACCCCCAGGGTACTAACTTAAATTATGTATACACATTAAGCTTTTGCTTTGTGTTTTGTACATTGTCATAAGCATAATTTGAATAATAATAGGTTCCATATGTTTCTATTACTAAGAGCCAGCCATTAATTCAAACTTATATTTACTATCTACCAGGAAAAAAACTAATTGAAACCTATCTAGTCTTAGAGCCTTAGTGTTACAATGTAGCCCCGAAAAGGCCTGCCTTCTTAGGAATGATTATCACCTATGTTAACTTACAACGAAAGGGCTACCAACATTTTAGAGAGTTGTACTGTACGTATATATGTTACCTGTACATTAATCCCAATGGACTGGAGTTCTTATATGTACGTGTTTCTAAGGAGTGAAGGCTTTATATTTGAATGCACTTTAACTCGATAAGAGGAGAGCCTCTTCGCACCGTCAATGTATATCTCCAGGCATAAAACGGAGGTGACAGTTATGCAGTGTATTTAAATGTACTGTCAGTATTTATATATGTGTACATGTCCGTTGTCAGTCAAATCCACACATTGTCAGTCGTTAAATCAGCAAAGGCCATGTACATAGTGCACTACATTTGTCGGTTATTCTGTGCGCCCTCCCCTTCCCCCCGCCCATTTAATGTTGTCTCGTGAAAGCGAGCTTCACACTTTACCGGTCGCCATTAATATGAGGTACTGCAAGCCATACACATTTCTACATTTGTTTTCTATACCAAGAACATGTTTTGTGCCATTGTATGATTAACAAAAACAACACAAAATTAGACCAGATATCCTGTATCATAGGAGAAAGGGAAATTCAATCAAAAATTCAAAAAAACTATTTGAATGATGGAGAAAATGTGTACAGATCTTACAGTATCTCAGGACAGTAGACCCCCTGGCTAGTAAGCTCCCCATATTTGCCATACTGTTGCAACTGTATATATACACATATATAATGTACTTAAAATACTGTCTCATTGTAGCATTGTTTACAAGGACTCCAGCTCAAGCCTCATTGGTGTCATGTGCATATATGTATCCATGCTTCTACTGGCTGACATAACATACAAGTTCTATTAAAGAAGTCCTCCTAAAATGAATGTTTAAACAAGGCTGACCACTTAATAACAACATACACATATATAGCCATTTCTCTTGGTATTAAGCTGTAGGTTTATTGCAGTAATCATGTAGGATATTTATTTGTACTTTTTTTGTGTTGCCTTAGTCCAGTTTAAAATAACTGCTGTGATAAACTTTTAATTTGTTTTATTTTCCCCATGTATCCTTGTTTATCCTCACCGAGATTTGCCAAACTTATCAGTGTCACAAAGTCCCACTATAATATCCATGATAATGCATGTGAGTTTTCATTTTTATACATCTGCATTTTTTCTGCCTTATTTTGCCACTGTATTATTTAGCCATTCATTGATGTAGTTGTACAAAGTGTCTAAGTCTATATAGTATTGACAGTGTGAGTGTATTGGCCACCCAAGCTTGTTAGTGTGGCGTTTACAGCCACTCTCCCGCACCGCCTCAACTTCATACATATAAGAACCATATGCTGAACAACGTTTGTGTGAGAATCTCAATGTTTTTCTTGGGTGTGGCTTAAGACCAAGGAGTTGGTCATAGCAGAGATGGGAATTCTCAGTCCAAACAGGAGGTTTCAGACAAAGGGACATCTAAGTTCAAGCCAAATAAAGTTGCTACTATTTTCTATTTCTATTAACAAGTCATGAACACATTAAACTTAAATCAAGACAGATATTGTATGGTAATCTTTGTTTCAATTATAATATTTATCTCTTAATTAAGAGTTTCCAATTGAAGAGTCCATTCCCATGTCTGTTATAACCAATGGCTACATGCTAAATGTGATTTACAAGTTATGTGGCTGTTATACATATTAATGGACCTTATATTTAAGGTCACTTGTTCGTATGCAACACCCTTTGTCTCAGGCTCAGCCCAGTCACTTCAGAACATAAAAATTATAACACAATGGTGGGGGGTGTGCCACAAAAGTGTTCTTCAAGAAGTGTTGACCAAAATGAAGGAGTGATGGTTTGACAGTGGTACCCCTACACTTTCCTAAAATAGTAATAATAATATATACAAAGGAAACTACCCACACAATTTGATCCTATATATTTCCAATATACATGTGTGTTATTGTACATATATACCTGCCTGAAGTGTGACTGGCACTCAACACATATTCAACCCAATGGACTGGAGACTGTAAATTATACAATGACTTTAATGTCAGCCAACTGTTGTTTAAGATAGACGATGGAAAGGAAAGAGGCCACTGTGTCTTTAAGACAATTCCTTTCTTTGTGTAAGACTAAGTCAAAATAAACACATCAAATGCTTATTTGTCTTCCATGGTTTGAATTTTTTGAAGTGGCATAGTCCGATGATTAGGGCTCAAAAATAAATTTTGCTAAAAATGAACCAGAATGCTCCATATGGTCATACTTCATGTCCTACCTACTTTATTGACTCAGGGTTCATACCCTGAGGCATATACGACGCCTGGCTTTTCCTTTAAGACGTTTTTTAGCCATTTTAAAATGCATATTACTCAGTTTCTATTTTAGTTAGAAAAAAAACAATGTTAAAATAAAGGACAAGATCGGGGGACAAATATTTCCTTCAAAAAGCAAATCAATATCTCTTTTCTTCTATTCGCAAATCAACTGCGATCTTTGCGTATTTTTTCTCTCTTTTTGTTAAACTCTTAAGTACTGTTAAATGACTACCCTCTAAATGAACTCTCCATAGGCTGCAAGGTTAAAAAAAAACTGGAGCTGATAGAAGTGGTCTTCTCAGCAAAGATCTAGCACATTTCTATCTTTCAGGCATAAATGTACCATCTAACATATGAAAATGCCATCCAACTAAGCTAAAATGCCCTCTACATTATTTAAATTACTTAAATGAACTTCATATAATACCTTGTACATACCAAACACAAGGATCACTTTTAGTTCCTGTACCACCCGTCTTCTACATGGTGGCGCCATAGTCGTTTCTCGCGTACCTCTAGAACTCAGCAAGACAACACAAGAGTTGCCAGTGACAACGTCAGGATAAAAGGAGTGCAGAGCGAAATTGTACCACCCGTATCTCCGCCGTTTATCCGATCGACTCGCTTTTTGATAGGGACAAAAAGCCTGCAAATATCGCCCACACCCACCTGCACACCCACACCCACCTGCTCTCCCACACCCACCTGCTGGCCTAAATTGGAATAACATACATGTATGACACATGACTTGAGGGTACTTTTTAACAAGGAATTCATTTCTGATGCCAGACTTGACCAATGAATGATGATAAGGGAGTACTATATCTAAGTACATGATAAGCTCCAGCTCTAGTTTACCCTGAGTCATCTGTGAGGCCACTCACACGCTCAATCTTTAGAGAACCGTACCCCTCACTGCCGGATTTAATTGACCCTTTAATTTACTCTACTACTTCCACGACACCGGGGGGGGGGGGGGTGAAAGCATTCTAGCTGTTAGGTGGAGTTAAAATTGCCATATGGCTAAACTGAAAATCCATAGATTGAAAGGGTTAGTCAGTACAGACTATCCTAGGTTCGTCATATGTGTGTTGGTCATAATGGCAAGGTTATATTCAAAAATGACTGAGGGGTCAGTCAGTAGTGGCTAACCTAGGTTCATCATTGGTGTGTTGTATTTGTATACCACTAGTTGGGGCCACCTGTAAGACCATATGATCACCACTCCGTGGCTCCCCCTGGAAATTAAAAGACTGAGGTGGGTTGGTCAGTACTGACCAACCTGCTATTAATAACTTACCTAGGTTAGTCGTATAGGGAGCCAAAAAATGACTAAATAAGTTAGGCACTAGTGACTGAGATATTGGTCGTATAGGGAGCCTAGGAATATCAGTGTATTTCAATGCCTCTTTGACCATGAAATTCCCAAATGCAGGCTCTGGTGGCATAACTAGGACATGGAGTTCCTTGATGCCAGGGATAAAATAGATGGTTTTCCCTGGATGCTGACCAAATCATTGTAACAGTTCGGTAAAAAACAGGGAGTAAAATCTAATTTAGAATCACGTCTTGTCCGGATCCTGACCAAGATAGTTAGGTACGTTATTGTTATTAGAAACCATTATATCGGTTACTCTACCCATGCAGAGTTGTCTCAGTATGAAGTGCAATCTCGGCATGTAATTGTGTTCTCCTCTCCTAGGATTGAATGATATGTTGTAGTCTCATCGGAAATATACATTTATTTTATAGGGAATACATGGCTTTTTCATGCATGGTGTACCAAACTGGTCATAGACCCAATTTACACATTATGTATACTCGACACAAGGCGTAGGAGGACAATTGAGCCGACTTACACAGAGAATCATCATAAAGCATAGTAATAAATAAGAGAAAGACATGAAAATAAACCCTCTTTCGCAAGCTGCTGTATTTATTTATGAAATCTCTCGATCATTGGGACTTTTTGACATCGTGATCTGTTAGCTAGAAGCTAGTGGTAGTGACTCTAGACTTGGTGACACCTTTATGCAAGTCATCTAAATACTGAGCAGTGTACTCATAAGCCATGGTTCTGCTTTATCGTTGAAAGCAATGTGTTACTATTTCCTTGGTATCTAGTTCTACATGTATTAGTGTCCATGGCACGTTTCGTACTAAAAGTGTATACTATTGAGATGCAATCCCTTCTCTTCTCTTAAGCCAGTTTAATATGTAGGGTAGCTTAAACCAGTCAACCACATACCTTAAGATGTCCAACTGAATTTTGTAATCATCCATGCATGCTAAGGCCAAAAAAAGGTGTGTTTCAGGCAACATGGTCAGAATGTCTAGGGTAGGTAGGTCGGATTTTTAATTTTTTAATTTTTATTTATTTTTTACATAGAGAGAGTACTAGGAATGAGTTGCGAATCAACAAATCAATGCTCGACTCTCCAGAATGACTCCACAATTCCTCCATTGACTAGGAATATCAAGAAGTTGTTGGATATACCTCTTTGAAAGCCATTTCCTGATGTTAATCAGTTATTCAGGCCTTTGAGGTTACTGGGAGCTTGTTATTCTTGAACGAATTGAGAAAAAATGAGGAAAAAAGTAACAAAAATTAAAAAAAAAAAATCTCCAAAATTGGGAAAAAATGCTAGGGTCGGCCCGTTTTTGAATCTAGGGTCGGGTTGCCGGAAACACACCTTTTATTTTTTTTTGGCCTAAGCACTCATTTTATGTATCACAGTACAGCAAAGGGCAAAAAGCGACAATACCATACAAAGATAACTACATAATTAAGGTTGACATCTCAAGGTACGTGGTTAACTTTTATTCAAAATACCCTGAACCCATTTCTATGGATGATTTAATATGAAAATCCCTCTGATTCATGGTTCATCGTTATTTCAATGGTTAAATGCAAAGGCGTAGTGTTCATTTCTTTTATTAATTCAATATAGTATTTCCAAATTCCATTCATATAGACTGCCTGCCTATGTTATGTATAATATAATGCTTGTGGTAGGCAAATCTGATAAGAGGGATTGTCAAATTAATTGGAGATGGGACAACACGCATAGTCAGGGGATGACTAGAAAAGTGTATACATGAGATCAAACATATAACAAGTATCGACAGCATTAGGACTATAATATTGTAAAGTGTCATAGCTTAATCTGCTTTATCATAAGGGTAGTAACATTCATAGAATATCTTATTATCTCAACCTGTTACTTTTGATCAGAATTACATTTCTTTCTCAGTCCATGTAGGAAATAAACAACATTGCATGCTTGAGAAAGAATGAAGATAATGCTGTTGTCCAAGTGCGATGGCAATACATTGCACAAGTCAGAAAATCTCTTAGACAAATCAATGTTTTGAATATCTGATAAAGTATTCTCAAAAGTATTACTAATTTTAGCGCCAGGTATCTCTCTAAAGTCGCTTATATGGCATTACTATCAATAGCTGTGGAACCGGCTGTGACAGCACTATGATGTGATACTACTCAGAGATGATTTTAAAGGACAGATACAATTATGATCAACTACAGGATTGGAGTTTATTAAAAAATCTAAATATATTTCATAAACCCGCTGCCACTAGCTGTCCATCGGGGGAGGGTGGGCAAAGGATAGAGCTAATCTTGTCATCAACAACTGCTACAACATCCAAAATAGTATTTCCACTGCCAAAGTTAATAATATATACTTGAAAATTGAAGATGGTGGGGGAGGGGGTCTGTATAAGGTGGGCCCCGGAGAATAAACCAACTTTCAAGTAGTTTGTAATGGTCCCAGTTTGCAATACCTCGTCGAATAAACCAATGCTATGTCTTCGTCTGATTTCTTCTATAGAAAGAGCCTTAGAGATAGTCCATGTCTCCTTCCATCTGATCAGTGTAGGGAGGGTTTCCTTTGACATCACCAACATCATGTATTCATATCCACTGCTGCCATCTCCTCTATCATTCAGGAACTGTTTCAAGAATCACAGATTAATCTAGATCATATTGAAATAACCATAACACAAGGTGGAAAACTATGTTGATATCCCACATATAAAGGATATCAGTTGGTCATACTGCATCGTTGAATAAGGTCAGTGATGAAACCCCCTTATGTGCTAAATTCCTCTTAAGCATGCCCTAAATCTAGCTCTTCTATAGGCCTCAATACTAGCAGTGATCAAGCCTTGGGCATCAGTCCTTCTGAAAGTCCTTAAATCATCCATATCTAAAAGTCCTCTAGTTTCAATATTGAGCACTAGCAATGGAGTTGAATACAAGTTGCCGGTTGTTATCATGGTGACCCTATCCTCCTCAATACTTATTAAAGTAGTAGGGGTAGCGTCTCATCTTGTCCCCGTTGAAGGCGTCATAGCAGCTCCCACAGCACCCCTCCTGGAAAGACTTCTCCCAGGGTAATTTGCAGCGCGCGTAGCCGAAGTGCGCAGTGTAGGCTGCGCAGTTGTACTTCCGGCGTGAGCGGGTGATGAGCTTCACGTGGTCCCCGTATTCACAGTCTGGGAGGTGAAAGGGGTATATGGTATCATATTCATTATAATCAATTATGTAGAACAACGATAGTACATGTATACTCCATCTCTTTGTGTGGATGTATTTAAATCTATATTATAATTCATACTGTAAATTTAGGGAGTGTTCATTTTTTAACAACAGGGGGGGGGTGGTGAGTTTTCGTTTTGACACGGAAGTTATTTTGCGCCCCCCCCTCGGGAAGGGCCAAGTTAAAATCCGCCCCCCCCTTGGGAGGAGCTGAGTTATTTTGCGCCCCCCCCTTTCAATTTTTCTGCATCAATTTGCGTTGCATCGCTGTGTCGCATCAGTGCTACCTAGAAATGAGTCTATACTTGATATATAGGCTATATGCCTTATTTACAATGCCTATCCTTATATTGCTTCATGGAATGTACCATAAAACCCCTCCTTTAAGACAGACTTATTTTAGGGTATATTTTTCTAGGAGGTCGTCTTAAAGGTGGGGTTTTCTTATATAGGTTTAAAGAGAAAAACTTTTACAGTTTCTTCTCATACAAGGGGGTCGTCTTAAAGGTGGGCTAGTCTTAAGGAAGGGGTTTTATGGTAAATGTACTCCTAGAAATGGCCATTAAATATTCAAATTGTAAGTTTTGATCTATGGGTTCATTAAATTTAAGCGTGAATATTAGGGACACAATATCTACCCAGCTCCCAGGAAATCACAACCATACTCAAAGTGCAGTGCTTTAGAAGGGGGTCAGAGCGGCATATCCGTCTCCTAACTGGAACATTTGAGAATCTAGAAGTCAAGTGGTGTTTTCATGTGCACTTTGAAAGCTTAAAAGGAGGGTTGGTGGAATCCTGAATGGATTGTACACCCACAAGTTGACAATTTTGAATAACCTTTATGTTACTCAATACAATCTATTACTGTCCAGTATCATGTTCCATAAATGTCAACATTACGGCTCAATCATTCCTTGTAGGTATCGCTCTCAAGGTCAAGTTAAAAATGAATAGCCTTGATCCAAGCCGGTGGACTGGTCAACCAACAGTGCAGTCTAGTCCTAGTTTGAAACAAACAGTTGGTAACAGCCTATCTTTTCGACTAGGTTGTTTTATTGCAATTGTAGGAGCCGGATTCCCCGTACCCTGGTGGAGAGCCCGAAGGGGTGAAACACCTAGGTAATCCTCCCCCTCTGTACCATACCGATCCAGTAACTTGAGACACGGTCTATCTGACAAGGGTCCCGGTGTCTCCGAAAACATCATTTTTGGACAAACCGTGTCCCTCACACCGGCGGAGACATCGAGCGCGCTCGCTGAAAATGTTAGGAAGTCGGCAGGAAGCATTCTAACTTGCTAGGGATCGGTGACCTTGGAAACAGGGTCAGCCCGAGATGGTCCCAGGAATGGGACCTTAACTGCACTAGGAGTCCTGGTACGGGTAGTTGGTTACGCAGTAAGAGACTTGGTTCCAACAATGATTGGCTTAATCGGTATGGTGTGGAAAGCTTCCATTGCTGGGAAGTCAAGATATCTCAACAACTGCTTGATAAAGCCCCATTGGGACTTCGGTCTCCAGTGGGTGAGAATGCCTGGTGCTAGGTGCCCCTATACTCCGGGGACTGGGACTCTCTGTACCTGCTTGATAAAGCCCCTTCTCGGAGCCCAGGGTTGGTAACCCCCTGGGGAAAATCCGGATTTAGAGGACGTGATGGAAGCTGGTGGGGGCAGTGTAGGGCCGGATTCCCCGTACCCTGGTGGAGAGCCCGAAGGGGTAAAACACCTGGGTAATCCTCCCCCTCTGTACCATACCGATCCAGTAACGTGAGACACGGCCTATCTGATAGGGCAAGGGGATGTAGCTCAGTGGTAGAGCAGTTGCTTGGCAAGCGGAAGGCCCCGGGTTCGAGCCCCGGTGTCTCCGAAAGTCCATTTTTCGGAGAAACCGTGTCCCTCACACAATGATATAGCTGCAGATAAAATCTGCCAGAAAAGAAAGGTGTAAAAATATGAACAGTTGGTAGCTGTTTGGGTGCAACTGCATAGATTCATGTACTGAACCACAGGAGTGTGATGCAAACCACACTAGCATTTCATCCAACATTTAATAGTCCTACAACTGATTCCCTTTTTTACACTGAATAATCCGTTTGGTTTTAGTTGGAATTATTACAAACCTTTTTCAATATTTGATAAGCAAATTGTTACTCTACCTGCCAATCAAAGGGTGCATTGATAAAACAATTTTGTTGATGCAATAATGGGAATTTTGGGGATGACGAACCATGTCAGTTTTTGGTTCAAACTCCACAAACATTTATTTTGCAGTCTGGTCTGCTCTGTTATACCAGCAATAACAATCAACAGGTAGACTGGCCTATTGAAAACACACATCTTACGGGCAAATGTGGGCCTACAGTGAACACCGGACATGCAAACTCAGAAGAGAAAAAAATCAGAGCTCAGGATATTTGTGGGGAATACCACCGCAAGAAAATGTGAAAACCTAAGACTAGCAATGCTGCATTCTGATGCATTTTGGCATACAATATATTAAGGCTCAATTCAGAATTATTTTTGATTGGGGCTAGAAACTTGTTTCTTTTTTAGGAAAGGTTTTAGGAAAATTGGAAATCTAGACTTGAAATTGTGCATTCTGCTGCATTTTGGCCAAAAATATATTACGGCTCGGATCTGCATCATTCAGCCTCTATATGATTGGGGCCTTATCTTTTTTGAGGAAAGGTTTTGGGAAGATTTGACAATCTAGACCTCAAATGGTGCATTCTGTTTCCTTTTGGCCAACTATATTATGAGGACTGTTTTTAGTGGGACATTTTTAGGAACATTTGAAAATCTAGACCTGAAATGGTGCATTCTGGTGCATTTTGGATAGAATTGTATCAAAGCTAAGATCTGTACTAGCCAGCCGCTATAATTGGGGATGGAACTTTGCTTTTTGGACGGAAAGGTCTTAGAAAATTTTAAATTCTTGACTTCAAATGGTGCAACCTGATGCTTTTTGGCACATCTGACATGTCTACCCCCCATCTTAAACCATCACTGAAATAGTTATGTGTTCATTTGCCAATCACATGTCACAGCAGTACTACGGGGGTTTGGGGGTATGCCCCCCCCCCCCGCCCAAGAAAATTTTGAAAATCAAGAAGGCAAATAGTGAAATTTGATGTATTTTGATCTTCTTGTCTGCCACATAAAGGTAAACAGAGTTCTCATTGGACGAATCACAAAAATGACCAATTTGGAAAAAATTAATCCGAGAAATCTGAGGAGTTTGCCTGCCTGGCACATACTGCCCCCTCCCCCCTATGAAAGTTGTAAAAAATCACATAGTAAAATTGTGAGATTTAACGGCTGCGACACAAAATGTTGCAAGAAAATTTTATGATTTTGGAGGTAATTTGCTGCATTTTGAGGCATTTCTACAGAAAAAGTGAAGAGTTAAAGTATTCAGCGTCATGTCGCGACAAATCGCGCCCCCTCCAAAGGTGTTGAGTTATTTTACGCCCCCCCCTCAACAGGGTCAAGTTATTTTACGCCCCCCCCTCGGAAGGGGTCAAGTTATTTTACGCCCCCCCCCTAAACTCACCACCCCCCCCCTGTTGTTAAAAAATGAACACTCCCTTAGAAAAAAAATGAGATAGAATTAACAATAGGGAGTTAGGTAAGGGGTCTTGCAGGTGATCATTACATTTTAACATATATATATATGTGTGTATCAACCCCATAGGGCATGATGCATGAATGCAACCCTGGCGAGCCACTCGCCAGGGCTGAATTCAATGCACTATGACCATACTGGTCATAAAGCATTAGAGAACTAGGTATGTTGCCCTTAAAGGGTTAACATCCAAAATAAGTGTGCGCGGACAAACGTCCTGAGCATACTACTAATAATCTTAGCATAATTTTGATATATAATGTTAAACTTGGGGTTAGGGTAAGGGCTAGGGTTAGGCATAGTGATAGGGTGTTTTAAGATTATGATTTTGTTTGTTTTTTAAAAAGATTATGGTTAGAACGTTTGCCCGCGCTCCCACGAGAGCTAGACCCAACGAGCGGTTAACCTGTTGCCCACCTGCTCGTGCGGTGTAGTGTTTGGCACAGGTGCCGCAGCACACCTGTCGTACTTCCTCCTTGTAGCAGTGGTACGGCTTGATCTTAGAGCACGTGTGCACGTCCTTGTCTCCATAGCGACAATCTGAGGGAGGACAAGAATAGGACATGGTCAAGGTACAAGTAATGACTAGAATAGGACATGGTCAGGGTACAAGTAATGACTAGAATAGGACATGGTCAGGGTACAAGTAATGACTAGAATAGGACATGGTCAGGGTACAAGTAATGACTAGAATAGGACATGGTCAGGGTACAAGTAATGACAAGAATAGGACATGGTCAGGGTACAGGTAATGACTAGAATAGGACATGGTCAGGGTACAAGTAATGACTAGAATAGGACATGGTCAGGGTACAAGTAATGACTAGAATAGGACATGGTCAGGGTACAGGTAATGACTAGAATAGGACATGGTCAGCGTACAAGTAATGACTAGAATAGGACATGGTCAAGGTACAAGTAATGACTAGAATAGGACATGGTCAGGATAAAAGTAATGACTAGAATATGACATGGTCAGGGTACAGGTAATGACTAGAATAGGACATGGTCAGGATAAAAGTAATGACTAGAATATGACATGGTCAGGGTACAAGTAATGACAAGAATAGGACATGGTCAGGATACAAGTAATGAAGATACATGCCTTCATGCTGTCTGTACGGAGGACAAATGAGCTGAGGAATTTGAATGATTTTAGATTTACAAATGTAACGTGTTTATCTTCATACTTGTAATTTTTTGCCTATTAAAGGTGGGTCGGTCACGTGTAGATCGATAATTATATTCTGTCAAATATGTCATGTCATTGACCTTAATATATAATAAAAAGCATTGATTATACACGTTTTTATGTGTATAGTGTAAGGCCTGACTGAAGAAAACGTTTTCTCTAGACAGAGGGTACTAAAGTATGTCCTGATGCGCTACACAAACAAGCCCCTCCTCCAGGGTTGGTGTAACAAGACAATGGCCGTATACCTCTAAATCCGATACGGCGACATGGGCCTTTTTGAGGCTTAGTGACATGGGACATGATGAATGAATAGATGGTGACATGAGACATGGGACATTTCTTTAAATCGACATGGCGATATGAGCATTTCTTAAGATCGACATGGTGACATGGCCATTTCCTAAGATCGACATGAGACATGGGGACCCCCTATCAAGGGCTCCAAGACCATGAGGGGTGGGGAGACAATGTCAACATGCCTCTGCTGTTGTTTGCCACTAACAACCTGCAGGTGGCGGCACCAGCCCTGTGTGAGCAGGTGAGCAGCTCCAACAGTGTTAACCCTTTAAGGGCCGCATCGTGCCTTTAATACTGTGCTATGTCCCTTGTCGTCATGATGCATGAATGCAGCCTTGGCGAGTAACTTGCCAGTGCTGCATTCAAGCATCATGCAGTCATGGTGAGTAAACGACAAGGGGCATAGCAAATTAAGTTAAACAGTTCCTTAGCTGCGACTTCTTTGAAACTATTCCGTCGGGCTTCCTCTTTTTGATTAAAATCGTGTTCATGTTGGTTATAATGGGTACCTGGCTGATTAACACGTTTGCATACTAAATATACCCAACTTTGATCGATTGCAAAATGTTTCTAAGCGAGAAACAAAGTGTGTTTCAGTGGCCGTGTGTTAAGATTGATTACCCGGAACTAAAATGCTTATTTTTGGCAGGGTGGGTACCGTAATGATATGCATTCTTTGTTCATTGTCCATTACAAACATGTTATATGCATTTTCAATAGGGCGCGAATCCGATTATGGAAGTGTAACTACCTGTTGAGAGGAGCACAAAACTGTGATGTCTGTTATTCAAAAATGGTGCCATTGATAAATGAAACAGCATTATGCAAGATGTGTGTATGCTAAATATTACGTTTAGACTACAATAGGTTGCATTGATTTATGGACGCAAATACTATAAATATTGAATTTTAATGCCATGATAACACATGGTATTTCATCCCACAGGTTTCACACAGAGGAGAAAAAGAAAGTCGTTCAATATTTATCAAAATCGATTCTAGAATGCAATTATTATATTGCAAGTTATAGCAGCAATAGTTGGTATGTCCAGACGGGAATGTTTTCCATACACTATACATATAACATTGTAATATGCACATGTAGGTATAGAGTTAAGGGCATGGGTGATGATCCCATATAGATAACCAATTCACTACCCATAGAGGCTGAAAAGGGATCCATGTCACCCTAAATTATGACCACACCTCCCGGTAAGTCAAAGTCACCCCCTGGGATTCAATCATGGGGTTATTACATTGCCTTCTTATTTCAGTAATTGGTTTGTATATGTAGTATATATACAGGCTTTTATTTTGTTCTCCAAACCAACTGTGGTACAAATCATGCATCATCCGCTTTATCACGATAAAACATGAACGACACCCTGATGAGTAACTCACACTCAAAACGCAGGCATGTGTGAGTAGATTCACCACGGCTGCATTCATGCATCGTAACCAGCAAGGGCATAGCACATTTAAGGTGGCCAGACCCTATTGAAGACATGTCAACTGCGCAGGTCATTGCGGATATGCACATGCAGTTGTCCCAGAACACACCAGGGGGTGCCTTTGGTCATATTTTTGTATATCAGATACATATTTTCATGTGTCATCAAAATTACTGTGCAAGACCTGGCTGGGGCTTGAACCCAGGGGCTCCTACATGTGAGTCTAAAGCTTTACCCCTACTCTACTGGGGCTCTGGTAGTAGGCCTGCTGATTTTTTATTTTAAACACCAAAAACCTTTAGAATATGCAGGGGACCATGTGTTCAAAATATTGTTTCTGGGTGTAAAAGATTATAGACTATATCCTGGGAGAACTATAGGGAAAGTTAATTACTTTAAGATGCTATTTCATGCAAATGTATTATCACCATATGATCCTATTACAGATCACTCCAAACTCATAGCCAGATATCTCAGAAACTAGCTCGGGACCCCCTATTTTCTTTACACCACTTATAATATGGGCCTCATGGCGAAAATCCTGACGAAATCTAAACACTTCTAGACTACGGGGTCTAACCACCTTCAAGTCAACACTGCATGAACCGCCTGATTTAAGTTACTTTATGCACAGATTAAAAGTGACCTTCTTTCAGCAGACTTTTAGCGACTTTATGCAACTTTGATGTTTCTTAGGCTAATAAAGTTGCTGCAAACTGCTTAAATAAGGCCATCAATCAGATCAATTTTTTTGCTTAAGTTGCTTAAATTGTATAGTTCATGCAGTACAATTCGCAATGTATGGGTCACCCCTTACCTGGCATGTCTGTATAGACGGCGGCACGCTTTAATGTCTCATAGGCTAAAGTTGCTGCAAACTGCTTAAATAATACCATTAATCAGCTCTAATTTTTGCTTAAAGTTGCTTAAATTGTATAGTTCATGCAGTACAAGTGTCAGTGTTTGATCACTTACCTGGCATGTCCGTATAGACGGTGGCACACTTTGATGTTTTTAAGGCTAATACAGTTGATGCAAACTGCTTAAAGAATGCCATTAATAAGCTCTAATTTCTGCTTAAAGTTGCTTAAATTGCATAGTGCATGCAGTACATGTCTCACTGTTTGATCACTTACCTGGCATGTCAGTATAGACGGCGGCACACTTTAATGTCTCATAGGCTAAAGTTGCTGCAAACTGCTTAAATAATACCATTAATCAGCTCCAACTTTTGCTTAAAGTTGCTTAAATTGTATAGTTCATGCAGTACAAGTGTCAGTGTTTGATCACTTACCTGGCATGTCCGTATAGACGGTGGCACACTTTAATGTTTCTTGGGCTAATACAGTTGCTGCAAACTGCTTAAATAATACCATTAATCAGCTCCAACTTTTGCTTAAAGTTGCTTAAAATGCATAGTTCATGCAGTACAAGTGTCAGTGTTTGATCACTTACCTGGCATGTCAGTATAGACGGCGGCACACTTTAATGTTTCTTGGGCTAATACAGTTGCTGCAAACTGCTTAAAGAAGACCATTAATCAGCTCCAACTTTTGCTTAAAGTTGCTTAAAATGCATAGTTCATGCAGTACACGGCTCAGTGTTTGATCACTTACCTGGCATGTCAGTATAGACGGCGGCACACTTTAATGTTTCTTGGGCTAATACAGTTGCTGCAAACTGCTTAAAGAAGACCATTAATCAGCTCCAACTTTTGCTTAAAGTTGCTTAAAATGCATAGTTCATGCAGTACAAGTGTCAGTGTTTGATCACTTACCTGGCATGTCCGTATAGACGGTGGCACACTTTAATGTTTCTTGGGCTAATACAGTTGCTGCAAACTGCTTAAAGAAGAACATTAATCGCTCCAACTTTTGCTTAAAGTTGCTTAAATTGCATAGTTCATGCAGTACAAGTGTCAGTGTTTGATCACTCACCTGGCATGTCAGTATAGACGGCGGCACACTTTAAACCCGCAGATCTTACTGCACATCCAGTAACAGTCATATAGGGGCGCTGGGCCTTTAATGTTTCTTAGGCTAAAGTTGCTGCAAACTGCTTAAATAAGACCATTAATCAGCTCTAATTTTTGCTTAAAGTGGCCTACATTATATAGTTCATGTCCTTACCTGGCATGTCAGTATAGACGGCGGCACACTTGCCGCAGCAGGCGTGACGGTAGGAGGCCGAGTAGCACTTGTTGGTCTCCATCCTGTCACAGCTCCGCTCCCGGTTACCGTAGGCACACGTGTCTTCTGTACAGCAGGAAAATGGGGTGGTTAATTGATTAAAAACATTCCCCACATTGAAAATTGCATTCATGGGATTTATTTTAAAATACCTCAATCTTTCTAAAATTCCAATCAAAATTACATTCATTCAAAAGGTAAAAGAGACCCTGCGGACTTTACCAACAGTCAGGGTGAAGATCAATGAAAGTGGAACACAATAAACTAACCGCTTGTTATTTCAATCGAAACCATTATATAGACAGCTATGTTACTTTTCATAGAAGAGGGAGGTTCATCAGAGTAATTCAAAACTGATTCATTTCTGTGATTGGCATCAGACCGTACTTAACGAGGTAGATCCCAATGAAACACGGTTCGATGGCCATGCAACCAGTGAAATAACCCTCAGTTTTACATTTCTTCGTATTACATGGATATCCCTTTGATTTAAGCAGATTTCTACAGGGGTAGACACTAACTTTCTCAGTGATGGGCCACCCGGGCCCATAGCTTTAGAAATATATGGGCCCGCACCTAAAACTGCGGGTCCGCAACAATTATTTCACGTTTCCTAAAGAGAAAATCAGAAGTATCTCTTGTTAACTTATATCAAAACCTAACTATAATGGCTGATTTCGCAGTGCTTTTTCTCTTTTGAACGACATATAACATGACTACCGGTATGTAGACATAGACATATTTTTCTAAAATGTCCCTATCCATTCCTGAGGGCCACTCGGGCCCATAGGGAGGTAATTCCTCAGAAAACTATCGGCCCACACCCAAAACTACGAGCAATTGGCTCCCGGGAGAGCGTTAGTGTCTAGTCCTGTTTTTATTCAAGTTTCCAAATATATATATTTTTAAAGTCACGAAAGAAAAAGACGCCATACCTTCTGTGTTGGCCGCATGTAGGGAGCTGAAGGTCGTACAGGTGGCGCAACATAACTTTCTGTTGTAACTGAGGTAGCATTTGTCGGGTGTCAGCACACTGCAGTAACGGTCGTACAGATCCTCGCACGCTGCAATTACAAAATAACATTGTCTTGTTAATATTTCATCTTTGTGCCCGGCTAATGGCGCTGGGAGAGGGCAGGATTGATGCACAAAAAGCCACAGAGCATTGCCATAATGACCCACAGCACAGGCCCTTAACCCTGTAACGTCAGCATGATGCTTTAATACACTATACACCCCTTTGTCAGCATGATGCATTCATGCAGCCCTGGCGAGTTATTCACCAGGGCTGCATTCATGCATCATGCCGACCCTACGAGGTGTATACATGCACTCCCAAAGAGTCCACATGATGCACCAATACAGTGTAGGCTGCATTGGTGCATGATGACAGCAAATGCACCATAAGGCTGATATCATGCTGTCCTTAAAGGGTTAGTGCATTAAGAGGCTGACCGGGTGAGCAGCTCCAGGCTACAGCAGTGAGCAGCTCATAGGGTGCTGCCTCCTGGTGACCGTGCTAATGAGGCCGGCCGGCTGATGGCAAAGGGCTTTATGTGAAATGGTGGTATGGAGGTCTACTAATGGTGTTGGGCAAATTATACCCAATGAGATATGCATGTTAATAGCCATGATGAATGCCTGTTTGTGGGGTATAGTATGGGTGAGATACCAGTTCACAGGTTGTTAGCCCTTTAAGGGCCGCATAGCGCATAGTAGATGTTTTTTTTTTGTTTAAACAAATTTATTCATTCTCATGATATTTGATAAATTTGTATCTTGTCATAGTACAGGTTTTCTCCTTGGCATGTCCATAATTACAATATAAATATAATTATATAAATATATGAGATTTACAAAAATTGTGGTTATTCGGATCTTGATCCTTTTTTGAATAGGTTGCGCGAAAAACAGTTCGTTTATAGAGTTTGCTTATGGTACGTATGAGACTCTTGCCTGAGTCATGTACGTGCTGATGAAGTCACATTAATGAATTGTCATGTTGAGTGATGTGTGATGTGTGATTTGTGATGTGGTACTACCGTGCGAGTGTGAAACAGACTAAGTGAGCTCTGACAGGACCTATGCTGCCATAGTACACGTGTCATTACAAGCTGGCCCCAACTCGTCTTCGGACACGTCCGAGCGACATCGCTGGTATCTGAGGGGCCATGACTGCGTCACTTCCCCCATGTATTGGGGGGGGGGGGGGATTCCTATGCGGTACCCATCTGCACCTTTAATACCACAGCGCCAAGCACACAGGAACTATTTTAACCAGCAACCTTTGGTGCCAGCGATGACGCTTGGGAACAGAGGTCGAGGTGGGGCCAGCTTGGCCCCACCTCGACCTCTACGGGGTTGATACAATCCCAATGGCTCGGCATAATGCATAAATGCAGCCCTCGCAACTAGTCTTAGCAGGGCTGCATTCATACATCATGATATCAAATAGTCCCACATTGCATCAAACCCCTATGTGGCCCTTAAAGGGTTAAATGGCATAGCTTAAATGTACCATTATGAAGGTCTGTCCTGAGTTTGAGTTTCAACGAGCTTTCATTTGCAAGTAGAATGGACAATTAAAAGCACGCTGAGCACAAAAAGCAAGACATAAAGATACAGTGTGTAGCTTGGTACAGGCAAAGATCACACTCATGGTTCGAAGGATACATTGGCGTCACACCTAATAAGCCAGAGTAATGTATCCCAACACATGCGTAGTGTAGATCACTAGTATCATAGGGCATTCATACCAAGTCGATAAGGGAAATGACAGTTCCACTCCATCATTCGAAGTAACCTGCATGTCTACCGTATCTTGTATTATAGACAACCACCCGGAAATGAAAGGGAAACTATTCATCTATACGCACGTCAAAATGATAATCACAAAACACTAGAATGTGCAGTAATGATATACTCAGCAGATATATGCAGTTAACCTATCAAAGTGTTTGGTTTCAACCAGATAAAAACAACGTTGTCAGCAATAACTTGAAACTCTGGACTATAAAACGCCTAGGATTAGGTATGGCATTGTATGTGAATATAGGTACATTTATAATAAAAAAAGTAATATTATCCTCCTTGATACAATGATTATATGATTTGAATGTTTAATGTTGGCCACCTCACTCTATGCATTTGACTGCCACATTGGCAACTGCATGCATTCCTAAATATACTATAGAGAGAACAACCTCATATGCGTAGAAACATGAATCAGAAATATGAGTTGATGTCACCACAAAACGCTAAAGTGATCATAGCCTCCGCCCATAACGTTCCACCCTCTAATCAAAAACGCAGCCAGGCATTATGATACTTTAATCGCATGCAAACATCCCTTAATTTGATCCACCCGTCCCTGCAAACAATCCCAGAAGCATTGCACGGCGGGTGTTCATCATCAAACGGCAGCATATCAATGTATTAAGCAGATCCATGTTATTTTCACTTTCATTTATTACCCCCCCCCCTCCTACCCGCTCCTAATTCCCATCTGAAGGCAATTTTCCAGGAACTTATCTAAAGGCCATATCACATGATTCAGACCCTGGGGGTAGGGGAAAAGATAAGCGGCAATGGCTTTAGGTTGTGGTCAGCGGCAGGCAGTAGATCTATGCACTGAGTATTATTGGGTAGATTTACCATGAGTCGGACACATATCCTGCACCGTAAATCGTGAAACCCAAAAATAGGTCCTTTTACACTGTAAGCCAACAGTACTCGTAGATTCTACTGCCCATGCAAACTAATGCCGTAGCATATAATATTAGCTACAGTGTTTTGTGTTGTATGATAAGACTTCTAGTGTTTTCTTTTGGAAAAAAAACTTAACTTCACTATCATTCACAAATTAATACCTTAGAACGCTTGATTAAACATAAATTCAAGTGTCCGTCTCAAGGTATATGTCGGACTCAAGGTGAATCTACCCTAAGCGCGACCAGCTATTTCCCCCTCTTCCAGCTAAGGTCCATCCATCCAATATTGACGCTTAATTACATGATTGCGGACGTGGTAGCAGTTTAAAGCATATCCAGTGACATCACCACTCAGGGGAAGCAGGGGGGTTTCATCCTTGGCGCCTGCCTCCACCCATAGCCTCCCCACCACAGTTTCATTCAAATACCATAATGATATTTACAACAGGGTGGCCGAGGCTGATCTAGCTTCCTCTCATTTCTGATCCAATATTATCCTGCTTCCCCGATTAGTATCCGCCCACGCACTTGCTGCTAAGGGTGGTGGGTGGTGAGAAGGATGGGGGGTGGGGGGTGGGCTTAGGGTGGGTGGATGGGGTGGGACGAGGGTCGGCAAGAGGGTTATTCAGTGTAAGGTGGAGGAGGAGGAGAGGGAAGGGGAGAGGGGATGATCCATTGAAACGTGACTTCTCCCCCAAGTATGATCCGTCTAGAGGGTACTTGGTGGAAGTGCTTTCACAAAACTCACAAACAATGGAGCCCTGAGCACCGAACTGACCGCCGCAACAACCCTTTAACAACAGTATAGTGATTTAATGCACCGTCTCATATTGTTTTCGTAGTGTATGGATATAGGACCGGTGAGTAACTCGCCAATGCTGCAGTCGTGCACGATTGCAACTAACTCCTTGGGTCCATATACTCCTATAGAGGGTCGGCATAATAATGACCAGTAAGATACTCGCCGGGCTGCGTCGGGGCATCATTATCACCAATGAAAATGAATTCATGAACCATCATGTCGTCCTTTAATGTATTATTAGTAAACCAATCTGTAAGGGGCATAACCCATTAGCCGATTTGGATGCATTTTATCGGCCAATACCACTCAACAAACGAGCCAAATGTACAAAATGTAGTGCAGTATCATTTTGTGGATGTATCAGCCGATAATGCGTCCAAATAGGCTAATGAGTTATGGCCCTAAGGGCCATAACCCACTACCCGATTTGGAGGCATTATCGGCCGATACATTGACAAAATTATACTACAAAGTACTGCATTGGGTATGTTTGTTGAGGGTGAATCGGCCGATAATGCCTCCAAATCGGGTAATGGGTTATGGCCCTAAGGGAACATAATCCAACACAACTGGAAGCTTATCAACCCAAGAAGTTACTGCACTTATAGGTAGCCATTCTTAGGGAACAATGCAAGAAGTACCTCATCTATCTTCCTATTCAAGATAGATGACTTGGAACATTTATATCAGGAACTCACGATGGCATACACAGCTAATAACATGACCTTACACAAGTCTCATCCCCTATGCATCCTGGCAATTTGTTAAGATAACACCTTCCATTCAGGTAAGTATTGGCTAGAATCAGCGCATAACCACTACTTTTGTTCCTAGAAGTGTTATGTAATATGGCTGATGCTCGATGTCTGCTAGTTTGGTACCAACGTTATATAGTGTCCCTCTACTATATATCAGCACAATTATTATGTCCACCACGCACCAGATGATTGCACAAGTGGACAGACTCACCCGGGAGCGTCAACAAAATAATCTGTCCAGTCTTAAACCTTCTTCGACTGTCCAATCTTAAAAACGTTATTTAAGATAATAACATATTGATTTAAGAATGTACTGTTTTGTATTGCCACCTAGTGTCACATACCCACACTATGCTGGCTGGGGTCTGCCTTTATAGTATACACCCTGCACCCAGATGAGACAACATAAACATCTAAAAGGGGAAAAAAAAGAAAAAAGAAAACGGGGTTGGGGGGGGGGGCAGAGCCCCCCATTACATACTAGTTGACTAGCCTATCCTACAATGGTTCATCACTGGCGCCAGCTAGGGAAGAGAGGGTTAGAACCGGTTATCTTAAATAAATGTTTTGTTTAAGATAGTCCATTGACTTTAAGATAGTAACGTTTTAAGATTGGCCTTGAAGTATTGAAGTATTGAAAATTTTATTGATCACATCTCCTCAGTGAGGAGTTTTTCAATGAACAATTATGAGACGATACAGAGACGATACCTTTTAAGATTGGACAGATAATTTTGTTCACGCTCCAGTGTGAGTCTGTCCCGTCGAGCCAGATGATTGACCCATCCATTGCCTCCATGCATTTGGACCAATGGACGGGTGCATTACTACACTGCATTCCATTATTTCGGTTCCACATTGGGACCATAGCATCGCATTTAAAATACCATGCAATGCGTCTTTTAAGACAAAATGGTATTATTTGATAGAAAGGAATGCTATTTCTTTCTCTTACAACTTACACTCTGCATTCATGAATCATGACGACAAAGGTCGTCAAAGCACTATACGGACCTAAAAGTGCTATACGAGCAATTGCGTGAATGCAATTTTAACCTATTACTTCTGCCATATTTCACTAGGGGGGGGGTGGTTAATCTGGAAAATTGGAGTTAACATTGTAATGCCATCTTGGATTTTTCTCAACATTCAAAATAGCTCAATTTAGTGTACTATACATTTATATTGCATCTCAAAGTAGTTTTATACATGTTTCAAGCCAGGAAAGTCATAAATAGGAGCGTTAATGGCTCATGGCGGCCATCTTGGATTTTTCGGGAACTTCAAAATAGCTCAGTTTAGTCTACCATATTTTTATATTGCATTCTGAAGGGCTTTCATGCATGTTTCAAGTGAGTAAAAGCCTCAGAGAATGAAAACAATAATTAAAATTGAATTAATTTAATATTTTCCGACTTTTTATCTTCGGAGGGGGTGACGAAGGGGGTTACACTCCTCAAACTCAAAAACGAAGGTGATATTCTTGTTCGCGATAATGAGTACCATATTTTAGGATGGCCCCCCCCCTCAAATTTTTTTGTGTTAACCACCCCCCCCCTAATTTCACTATACCATGATATTAGGACGTTGTCAGAAAGGACACATGCAGGTAGGAAAATCCGAGGTAATTTGTATCTGAACTTAATTACTTATTTATTTGTTTTCTCCCAACCCATTGTCATTAGGAACGGGTTAGGAACGTGTCATTAATGGAGCTAGGAGCTATAAAACGTATAGTCATTATCATCTTTCAAACCACAATAGTAAATTACCTTGCACTTAAACATCGTATTTAAACAGGGAAAAAACCCTAGCACTCATCAAATTGGTACTGGGGATAATTAATCGATCAATGACTCCCCGTTAATGATTATGTTTATATACTCGTAGGGATACAACCTTAGCGATCACTTTGTAGGTGCGCTACCATGAATTGATTATGATTGTATATGTGAGGTGGTTCAGGTATCAACATATATATTATCTTAAATAATAGGCAAAGTCCATATCAATATCTCTCATTAATTAATACAATTGTAATTGATTTAAGCATTTAAGGACCGCATAGAGAGTTGGTACAATTATCCCTTTTCACAGTATTATCCCTGAGTGAATGCAGCCATGGTGAGTAAATCACCAGGCCTTCATTCTTGCATCATGCCAAGCCTACAGGGTTGATACACTCCAGGCGGATTGGAATGATGTATGGATAGAGCGATGGGTGAACACAAAGGGCAGAGCCCACTAGAACACTGTTGTCCCACACTGTTCAGCACCTAAGGGAGTGTTCATTTATTAATCAGAGGGGCGGTGGTGAGATTATGCACGGAGGGGCGAAATATTTTTATGCCCACCCCTTGAGAGCGTGTAGAACGTTTCACAGCTCCCCTCGCCGAAGGCACCGAAAATTGTTCGCCCCCCCTTTGAACTATAGTAATGCGCTGGCTTTTTTGCTTAAAAGGGGCTGAATTTTTTACGCCCCCCCTCAAGCGGGGTCAGAATTCTATACGCCCCCCATCGGGAGGGGTCGGAAATTGTTACGACCCCCAAACCCACCACCCCCCCTGTAACTAATAACTGAACACTCCCTAAAGCGATAATCAATGATTGCAACTGATTTAAAAGTAAAATCTCATAACCCATATAAAACGATGCAGATGTCTGATCGGTTCCTAATCTCCACACCATTTGCAATTGATTTAATTAGCTTCAGATAATAAATCACTGAGGGTTCTGATTGCGATAACATCACCTCTATCCACATTTTCCATATAGCACTGATCAAAATGACGCCAGAGTATGATAGATATGCCACATGTTATCTAAATGGGGTCAATTTCCTATTGGGAGATTAAACATTGAACCATGTATTGGGGAGAAATAGAATGGTTTCCTATCTAGGTTGGTGACGGTGGGATATTCCTGACGTGGATATGAAACCATGGTGAACGCACCCAATGGACGTATTGGTGATCATGATGCATATAATCTGTATATAGATTACCCAATATATCTCCTGCAATGCCCAGCAGTATTGTGTATGGTAAATCGTCCAGATAACAAAGTTGCTAAGCTATAGAGCCATTTTGGAACTGCATGACCATCAATACCCAGAACACGTGTTTCATAGGACACAGATAACTATAATATTATGTCAATTGCATTTGAAAGTTAGCCAGTGAACCTGTAGGGCATGTGCCATCTACTAATAATATAGGGATTGCGGAGAGGTGGTAGAATGACATAGGGTGTGTGACAGCATGCCATCAATTGAGTTGTTTCAAGCCTGATTAATATCTCGACCCACATTGTATTGCCTTCTTATTTCTCGTCGGAGATGCTCTTGGCATATCAACAGTGATTAATGCTTATGTAACAAGTGAACATGAACAATACAAGGTACCCATGGTAGCGCCCAGTCCTCAATAGCAGATCTCTGCTATCTCTATGTGAGATTGAGCAGGTGGGGTATTGCTCACTTCTGCTCAGTGTGAGTATCCCTCTGCTCTTGCCATCTGAGGTTGAGCAGGTGGGGTATTGCTCACTTCTGCTCAATCTGAGACCCAGAGTCTCTTTCTGCTCTCGCCATTTGAGGCTGAGCGGGTGGGGTCAGCAGTACTGAGCGTGAGTCACTCCCTCAAGACCCAAGCCTGAGGGACCCCGTTATGGACAGGCTGAATCACACCCTTAAAGAGTCATGTGTTATTTCTTTGATTTCACACGTTCTTAATGCATCAACATTACTCTGTGTGTTTTCGTATTTAAGTCAGTGCTCAATGAGAAGATCCACTATTCATTCAAAGTCAAAGTCTGAAATCAGTGTATGTAACGATATGATGTAAAGTTATATGACTATTAATTTAAATTGAATAATCATTTGTGAATGACATTATGGCAAATGACTTTGATAATTTCCCTTCCACTAATACGAGGAAGTACATTTGATAGTTCTGTTTTGCAGCTGTCTGACTGATCTGTGTTAAACATATGTCGTCACGCACATATTCAGACTTTACTTGTAATGTCTAATTGAAGGAAGCAGGCAAAGTGGTCATACTGTCATTTAACCATTTAAAGGCCACAAAGTGCTTACATGTGTCTGATACGTCCTTTGTTTTCTTGCAGCTCTGACAAATCTACTTGCCAGGGCTGTGTTTATGCATCCACCTCGTAGGGTCGGAATGATGCAGCCCCGGCGAGTTACTCACCAGAGCTGCATCCATGCATCATGGTGACAAAGGACAGGGTACATTAAATTAATATGCCGCCAGTAAAGGGTTAGATAAAATCAGGGTGTGGTTGTTATTATGAACTATAGTGAACGTCCGTCTCAAAATAATCTCAACTAACCCATATATAGACATCCATATGGCACCCTCACATGTTATTCCAATCATGTTGACAATCACGACCAGCGAGATTAGCTCCTGGACAAGGGTTTCTGTTGTCATCCACCAGAAATAACTCTGCACGTATCCCTTGTCTATTTTTGTTTTACACACCTAGAATATCACCGATAAAAGACTGCCATTTGAGCGGGCTTGAACTTTATTTCTGTGACATGCTTTTGCGTAATCCTTTAATCAAAGCGTGTTGCCATAATGTAAGATTTGAAGGGGTGATGCACTAAAGCATTGCCAGCGAGAAAATAGTCAGAACTGCATTGATGCATCATGCGACATGTCGGGTCTGATGCATGACTACAGTGGTGGCGAGTTGCTCTGCAGGGGTGTATGCACGCATCAAGGAAATATCACCTTAAAGGACTGTGCGGCCCTTAAATGGTTAACCCAAAGGGGGGCATCCAGTTGGCCTTTTGTCCTAATTTAAATACATTCAACCCAAGTAGTGTTTGGCAATTCACATGCATCGCAAAAGAAATAAACACAATTATTTTACATGTAAATGTTCACTTCTATGAACAAACCTCACTTCTCTTCGTCTTTACGAGATTAATGCTCTGCTAGGCAGATATGTGAGTAATGGAGTGAGGAGATGAATCCCATCCCAAAAGGCAAGGCAACTGCCTTTGATTTGATTTGTGAATCAAGCTGAACCCTCTAATAAATAATAATAAGATATAATATATTATGTACATGAATATGGATATGGATATATGTATACACTAGCTTATATGCATTGTGCAGTTCATATCAAAACAAAACGCCCTGTGTAGTCTATACCTTATAGCAATGTCTGTATTTCTCATGGCAAATATATTCTGCATGATGCTCACAGTTTGAAATGCCATCAGTGTAATTGTCTAGGAGCAATGAGTATAGGAGCCTCCAGGGTTAAGGAAGTTTGAAAAGAAGAAGCACACATTAGTAGGGATGAGATGCCACCCCTGTGGGAGGGCGTATTAACTTTAACTCGGGGCACTGCCTCTCCTAGGTATCACATGTGGGGCAGGTTGCCTCTGGTGTGTTGCCACGTGATTAACTCGTCTATATCTGAACCACATTAGGGAGTGATCATTTTTTAACAACAGGGGGGGTGGGGGGGGAAAGGAAATTTGGACCTCTTGACCGGGGGGGGGGCAAAATTATTTGGACCCCTCGTAGGAGGGAGGTAAAACAAATTTAACTTGTTTTGAGCCAAAAAAGGCTGTGCGTTATAATGCTTCAAGGGGCCCACTTGGGAGCCGATTTTCGACCTTAAGGGGGGGGGGGTAAAATATTTTGACCCCTAGACCGGAGGGGTGTCAAAAATTTTGCACGCTCTGCGCGGAAACCCACCTCCCCCCTCCCGTTAAAAAATGATCACTCCCTTAAATCTGAGCTGGGTCCCACTTTTAATTTTCCCTCCATAGGGAAATATGAAGAAAGCTGTTTGCACCCACCTCCTCAATGTTTAAGAAAAAGCGTGCTTCTCCTTACAGTAACTTATATGTGTATAAGTACACAGAGACGAGGGTAAGAGGCAAACTGACTCTCCCAATAGGAACAATACACATCAAATGGACAGCTCCATAGACTCCCTATGAACCATAATCATGATGTCATTGTTTATAAACAGGATGCATTATCTATAGTGCATAAGTATATCTTTTTTTTAATATGTTGTTTTTGAAACTCATTTACTAAAATAAATACACGTCTACAATTAAAAAAATGTAAGAAAAAAGACCCACTCATTTTCGTTGGTCAGGCAATGCTAGAATTGCCTGACTTTTATTAAAATGCTTAACCCTCAGAAGTGAGTGGTCAGGTTGACTCTCAACCTTTTCTCTGCGTAGTTTGGCACGGTTCATAATAACATGAATACTATGGTGATACTTATTATGAAAAAGTAATATAGTCATGTCCAATTAATTAGACCATGTTTCTACATGTAATTAGCCCAGTCTATGTTGTCAGTATTGTCGAAAGATGTCGGTTAAATTATACTTGTTCATCAATTTTTATGAGGTGTGAAAACAACGTGGGCATGAGATAGGTCAGACCGGAAATTGATAGAGCATATTGTCTCAATTCCGACACTACAATAGGAAATCCCACACGACTGACCACTGAGGCTGTGGGTGGTGGTACCCTATTGGATTTTTGCGTGGGATTCTACTGAGAAAATTAGTTTGATACTGTTTGATGAGGCTTGGAACTTTTCCTATAGTACTTTTGACTATAGAACTCTGTGTGATGCTGTGTGATATTTCAAGAGTATCTCTCTGTACATATATAAATGAATAAATAAATAAATAAATGAATATGTGCAACTACTTTTTTGAAGCAACATCATGATTTCCGTCTTTATGGTGACCATGGCAACTAACAAAAGTGCGAGGGTAAGAACAAATAGAGTACATTTAATTAGGAATGTATGAAGTAATACGATATTATTTCTAGGTCAAAAGGTTATTTTAAAATGCCATGAGCAACTGAATCCGTTCACAAAAAAAAGCTACCTCACCAATACAACACATAAAAATACCCTGCTTACCGGATATAAGGTCTTATTACAAATAAATGAGGGCTTTATTATTAAACTTAAAGCACAATGAAAGCTATGGTGGAAACATGCTCGACTTAATAGATGGAAGAATATTGGCAATCTTCCTCTCTATTTATAATGGCTAGAAGAATCATAAAATGCCAACTGAGCGACACATTTATGTGCATGGTGTAACTATAATATCACTGAGCTCTGTGTCTTTTAGGCCTATAGTAATAGTTCTACTCTATGCTATAAACCAGGAAGCGTTGACAAGAGGCCTGGGAGCACATGCAGGTCGCGTGGAATTCGCATTCTGATTGGCCACTCACTTTGTGCTTGAGAGAGTTTCATAGTCCATTAGAAGGGCACACAGTGGGTGAAGGCTGGGTGTAGACACACTGTGGCTGCACAGCATCATATAACTTTAATTAACAGTTTTTACTGTTGTTAAACTTTGTAATTGTATCCCTAAGAGGGACAGGCACTAATATCAGTTCTCCGTTTTTTCCCTGTGTGTTTCGTTTTTCTCCTCTATCCAACCCACTAAGGCTTATTGACGGTGTGGGCGTTAGTACGTAATGTGAATCTTTCCTGAGTCATTTTTGTTTTGTGTTTTCGTGGAACACACCCCGTATTGGTTCCAACTGACAGCTTAATTAAATATGCTAATGCTGTCCAAGTCAGCTGCCCATAGTGACTGAATTGTATTACTTTTTCCAAGTCACTATTAAAAGTCTAGCTAACAGAAATATGTTATTTTACGTTAGGGAAACACGTTTTGCCATAATAAGGAACCATATAGAAACGTTCTAAAACGTTGTATAACGTTCGTTTTTACTGGGATACACCCATGTGACTTCTCTGGCTGTCATTTTTGACTATTTCATCATGCTCTATACCCGTGTGACATCTTTGATTATCCCCTTCGACTGCTATTTACTTTCTTTGACAATTACCTTTGACTACCGCCCCCATTAAACACTTTCGATTAAAAAGGTTGACTCTCAACATTAGAGAACTCCTTAGTTTTAAAAAAGTGTAAATTATTTGTGAACTGGTATTTTCAAATTCGCTTCTAAACATTATTTGAAACCTAGCCAAACTCAGGTTTTAAATTTTCAACAGCCCTGCTTTTGTTTACAGACTTTGTCTATTCATAGAAACATGGTCTATTCCAAGATACTCAAATCAAACGATGTGTAATTTCAGCTAAAAGGAAACAGAGAGTACAGAAAAACTATTTGGCATTCTTTATTGTTGGCAACACCGATTGAACAACCCATTGCCCAATGCGCCAAGCTACCTGTTTCTAGAACCTAATTGGGACCCTGAACAGTGAAACCTGACATGAACACAATTGCTTAAATATGCTGTATTCACTTGTAATGCCAGACTATTGACGTGAAATATCATGTAAAACATACTATAAACACGGTATTTCCTACTGAGCCGTTTTGATGAGATGGTTCATAGACCTACCTTATGTCCACTGAGAGAAACTTTCTTTTCATCACAAAGCGTTCTGGTTATTCTTACCAATTGCAATTGGACTTCTCAGCGAAATTCACAGCTTTATAAATAGATGTGTATATAACCAGAACTGTGCATAGAAAGAATGGAGCTCTATGCGCAGACCTAACATACACTTATCATGATTGATATAATGTACATGTGGGGTTGTTCTTTTAAATAGACTGCATAATGTTTAATACATTATGCCCTTTGTCCAACATTATATCTTATCGCCCTGATGCATGGAAGGGGAGTAACTCGCCAGTGCTGCATTAAAGCATCATGATGCACGAGGACATGATGCACTAAACACCAAAATATCAATTTTTTTCGCACTGACAGTCATGGCGGATCAAAATATCATTAGAAGAATCTAAATGCCAACAAATGGCATTGAAGCACTAGGCGGCCCACAAGGATTTAACTCCAAATATAAATGATCATCTCCTGTTAACTTGCACAGAAGGCCCAAAAAAACAGTTCACTAAAGCAAAGCACTGCTTCTGAAGCTCCACACCACCCTCTGCAAAGTTTAGCAATTCACTGAGAAGTCCAATTGCAATTGATAAGAATAACCTGAATGGTCTATGATGAAGAGATGACACCCTTTTCGTCATGATGCACAAGAGCAGCCCTGGCTATACACATCCTGCACTAAAGTTTTAAAAGTCACTGAAAACTCCAATTGTAGAATACAAAGCAGCAGCAACAGGTCTCTGACCTCCCAAAGTCATGATGATTATTAAAAAGCTTCAGAAGCACGTACCCTTCTCCGGTTTCCACCTGCTGGGAGGTTTGACGACTGTTTTATCCTGAGAGTTGAGTTTGTTCTCCAGCTGACTGCTGCCGCACACAAGACACAGGGGTACGAGCCAGGTGACCATGGTGAGGAGGTACACGCTGAGGGGAGGCAGCGGCAGCAGTAGCCCTTGGTAGTCCCAGCCGAGCCCTTGGTGCATAGAGAGAGTGAGGGGAGAGGTGCTCTAGTTGTGCTGTCTGTGCCTCACTAGGTGTGTGTGAGTAGGCCCGCCGCCATGCACCAGCTTGTTGTAGTAGCTACTGGAGGAGGTGGTTGGTGGCTGCTGGGGGGGTGGGGGTGGGGGGGGGGGATGCCTGCCAGACTGGCCACACGCCGCTAGTGCGCCATCCAACCCGCCGCCCACCCACATTGTGGCGTACGCCCGCCACAATGCTGTTTCATGAAAGCCATGCTGCGCCGGCGTACGCCACCTGCTTTCCGGCGTACGCCGACCCTGCTTCCGGCGTACGCCGGAATAGGGTTCGGCGTGCGCCACTGCTATTGTGGCGCACGCCACGTCCCGCTCCCGCACTGCTTCCATCACCCGCCGCTAGACGCCGCGAGCTACATCCGGGGCGGCCGCGCGCGCAACCGGAAGTATCGGTTGGAACAATTAGAGCAATTGGTTCGATCCCATCACTCTCCACACTCCCTCCTCTCCCCCTCCCCTCCCTCCCCCGCAACCCTCGATGTGCCCCTTTGTAGACCCGCACCCTACGGCTTGGAGGTGGGTAGATGGGGGTGGGGGAGGGGTGGATCCGCCCCCGCAGCCCGGCGGCCACGACGTTTGTGGGTGTGGTGGGTACTGGTATGTGACACTGGTGGAGTGGTGGGGATGGACGAGCCTACACTACAGCTGGACCTCTAAGGGAGTACTAACGGGAGTAATTTAACAAAGGGAGGGGGGGGGGGGTGTCAGCCCAGGAGGGTTCAATATGTGTACATTGTTAAGGATGAATTTCAGTAAAAAAAGAAAAAGCAGCAGCGTAAATTCGATTAAACATCGCTTGAAGCCACTTAAATGCCGTTATGACCATTCTAGTACATTTACATGGCATAAGTGAACTTGATGCTGCTTAGAGTGCTCCTTTAAGGCATCTTAAACATTGCTTAAATTCAAACATTCATGCCGTACCCTGTCCTCATGTTAGGGATATCGTGCACTGATATTTGGGTATACTCCTTGGCCCTTCCTGGCCATTTGGAGAGTTTACACCAGTCTGAGTATTTCTTTTAGCAATCAGCATACTACAGATATTGAGGCCCATGACCACACATCACAGCAAAAGAAAAAATGCAAGTTACACCCCCTCCCCTCCTATGGGGAAGGGAGGGGTCGGGAATGATCGCGAAGGGGTCGGGGGATTTTAGGCGTGTCTGCCCGAATTTCCAGCACACTCCCATGTTGTTATAAATGTGCACTCCCCAAGGCTGGGGTGGGGTGGAGGTGCAGAGGTCATCAGCCACACGAAGGCCCCTGCCCCCTGCCCCCTGCCCTCTGCCCTCTGCGGTCACCCTACGTGACTGTGCTCGTGGCCTGACTAGGCGACCCTCGCGACCCTTTGGGCTCACACTTGGCTGTCCTCAGGCCCACAACGTCCTGTTTGGTACTAATCTACACTGAAAGTCCATAGATTGAAAGGGTTAGTCAGTACAGACTATCCTAGGTTCGTCATATGTGTGTTAGTCATAATGGCAAGGTTATATTTAAAAATGACCAAGGGGTTAGTCAGTAGTGGCTAACCTAGGTTCATCATTGGTGCGTTGTATTTGTATACCACTAGTTGGGGCCACCTGTAAGACCCTATGATCGCCACTCCGTGGCTCCCCCTGGAAATTAAAAGACTTAGGTGGGTTGGTCAGTACTGACCAACCTGACATTAAGGTTAGTCGTATAGGGAGCCAAAAAATGACTAACCAAATTAGGCACTAGTGACTGAGAGATTGGTCGTATAGGGAGCCTAGGAATATCAGTGTACTAACCTATGGATCTAGTGTCAGCAACGAACATCACCAACCTCTCGGTGTAATGGTACTCCTACTTGGCATTGAAGTGCATGCATCATATGATCATATGGTGACTGTGAGCAAATCATTCTGTTTCATCGGGCCGATTCATCAGCTAGTGATTCATTCATACCCAAGGCAATATAAAAACCCAGGGAACACACAAAAATAAACTACACCAAAATATCGCCAGGTCAAGTTCCGCCCGTTCATTGAGTGTGAACAACGCTAGAGGTGGAAGGAAAGTAGAAATTAGAATTCAAGAGGAGCTTTCCAATTTAAGGACAATAGACTCGCCAAGGAGCAACTGTTGTAGTTGACTCTGAGGGTTTTATTTCACTAATGTTAGTAGGTTCTATTAAAAGAGGAGGCACATATTGGCAGATTATTAGACAACAATTAACTATAAAAATTGAAAAACACTGACGAAGAATGTTTAGAGAGTTCATTATTACTGTATGGCAAAACAAAAAAGCCATTACGCATTATGGCAACCCCCTTGATCTACTGTAGGTGTACAGTTTATTGTAGGTAAACAGTAGCAACTACTGTAAATCTACAGTAGATTCAACTGTAAATCCATTCTACAGTAGATTCTACTATGTACCTACACTTTCTATTTACAATGTAAATGACATGCATATTTTAGCTTTTTAACTCAATAGATTACATTTGCTTGCCACCTTTCACGCACTATGATATCGTTACAATATGTGAAATACATTTATGCAGAATCTAACACGTAAACAGATGGGACATGCCAGCTTAAATGTCAATAAAACAAAATCGGATAATTTCAAATTTAGATATATAAACCAGATAACCAAATTTAAAGGGATCCCTTCATCCACTGAAAGGGCTGCCAGGGTTTCAGTGGAGGAGGGAAGCTGGAGATGCAATGTTACGTAATACCACATGCCTATCACCCCTCCTGGTGTGAGGGCCTGGAGGGCTGCCCCCAACATAGACAAGAGTCTTCAAACACCATCACACTGTATTCTACACTGTTAGGAGTAAGTGCTGTAGCTGCACAATATAAAAGGAGGTACTTTTGGTTTCCAGTAGTTTATACTGTACAGCTACACTACAGTAGGTACTGTATCCCCAACAGTACCCATACTGTTCCTGTTTAAGGTATTATATACTGTAGGTGTCTACAGTAGTTTATGCCATTATTTTAGACTAGCTATCAGACAAAAGAAGTTAGCACCTACGGGAATCGAACTACCTACCTTCCGATCCAAGGTCCATTGCTCTACTAACTGAGCTAGCGGGGCTGGCTGTATATTCTCACGGTCAGAATAAGCTTTTCTATTCACATGACACCAGGGAGTTGGAGAATGGGAAAGAGAGCTAGGGAGAGGCATGAGGAGAAGGGGAGAGAGAGAGCTTGTATGTGTATAAGCTATATAAATAGATAGATAGAGACAGAGAAGGGGGAACCCAGTAGCATGAACATAATTACTTTATTAGAGCCACATGGATTTTGATAATCATAAAATAAGACCATAGATCTATCTCAAACAATCTCAAAACTAGGGACCTTTAGAAACGATGACATAGTTCATTATACACAGATGTAGTCTATGCTTCTAGCATTGCTAAAGTCTACGTTTAATGAGCTAAGTCAGGTTTGCTAAAGGTCCCTAGCATCTCTTTCTTACCTGCTCCCTCATTCATGAGAATCAGGTAGGCTTTTCATCATAGGACCATACAACTGTCCAGCTAGCTCAGATAGCAGAGCATTGGACTGTGGGTCTGAAGGTTCATGGTTCTAATCCCAGTGAAGTTTCTCAAATGTAATGCACTATGTCAAAGGGTGTTGAAACATATTCAGGCTTTTTTTATACCTGGTTCATATCAATGCCCTGTTTTACCACAGCGATTCGGTAACAGTAGATTATATTGTGGACTGCAACAGTACTGACTACTGTAGTAAGCCTATGTGTGTTTTCAGTAGGTGAGTCTGTTCAGGAACAGTCTGTGATACTGGAAACCAAAAACACCTCCTTTTATACTGTAAATCTACAGTGGATTTAGCTGCGCAGCTACACTAACTTCTGACAGTGTATATCAGATCTATTTGTTTTAGAATCAAAGTATGTGATGCCAACAAATCTGATATAGAACACAGTGTGATGGTGATTGGAGATTCTTATCTAGTTTTGTGGGTAGCCCTCCAGACCCTCACACCAGGAAGGGTGATAGACATGTGGTATTATGTAACGTTGCATCTCCAGCTTCCTTGCTCCTCTGAAAGTCCCTAGACCTTGGCATCCCATTCTGTGGATGAAGGTATCCCTTTAATTTCAACTTTAAAAAATCGGATGGACCACATTTTATTTCAATATCAGATTAAAAAAAAGAAGAATGCACCCACTTTAAGTTCCTGTATCTATTATATGAGAACCAAGTCAGTAACCTTATACAGTTAAGGCTGCCTTAATTACCTGCTATAGCATGCAGCTTCATGCCACACCTGGGTCCTCCAGGTGGCGCCACACAGTATTATCAGCTGACCTCTGATTGCAGCAGGACCTCTGCACCCTCCACACCACTGATAACCCTTTATGGACGGCATGATGCCTTTAAGCAACCTTTGTCAACACAGTGCTAGCGAGAACTTCCCAGGCACTGCATTACAGCATCATACCCGCCCCATGGTGCCTGATCCAAGAATACAGCCGTGGCGAGTTACTCACCACGGCGGCAATGATGTATAAAGCCAACAAAAGGCATAGTATTATGATACATCATACTATAAAAGCGCTTTGCCGTCCTAACTGGGTTAATATGTCATCTGAATACCCACCGCCCACACCTTGAGCCCTGCCCCCTCCTGACCCCTTTTGTGTGGGCTCCCTTCCTGTCGGGCGGTGGTCAGTGCCTCCAGCACGTCCGGTACTGGACACTTAATGACACCAGCTGAGGCCCGAGGACGCTGGAGGACGCTGGAGGCCTCCAGACACGACATCATCGGGGTTCCCACTGCCTCCTCCATACCCTTACACTGCATGCACATGTATGCGAGCAGGAGGGGGAGGGTGCTGGAGGTTGGTTGATGGGGTTAGTTGTATATTTACAGGGCGGATCCAGGACTTTGAAAAAACAACTTGGGAAAGAAAATTTTCTAAAAGAAATTATAATTATTTGTACACCCGTGCCTTCTGATTTCCAGTATGGTAAACTGCCCACATAACAATAGTAACAGTGTATGATTGTTTGCTGCTTTTAACCCTTTAAGGGCCGTATAGGTCTTTAATATGCTATGTCATTTGTCGCCTTGATGCAGCCTTAATAGACGACGGTAAAGAGCTTTAACTTAAGGGAGTGGTCATTTTTTGATAATGGGGGGGGGGGGGGGGGAGGAAATTTTTGCGTGAGCGGGTCGAAAATCTTTTGGTCCCCCCTTGGAGGGGTCAACATTTTTTTGGTGAGGCAAGTTGAAATTGAGCTTGGCCGACCCCTTTGAGCTATAGTAACGTGCGGGCCTTTTCACTAAAAAGGGGTGCAATTATTTTGGTTCCCCCCTCAAGAGGGGTCCAAATATTTTTGGTCCCCCCCTTCAAGGGGTCCAAATTTGTTTGACCCCCCTGTTATTAAAAAATGACCATTCCCTAATTGCAAGCACAGCATTTATGCATTGTGACACCTTTCGGGCGTTTATCAACTCTGCAGGATCGGTGTGATGCCCTAACGAGTAACTCACCAGATCTGCATGCAAGCATCTTGACAACACTTAATGGGCATACTCCATTTTGGTTCCCAGGGCACTCTGGCAAGGTTTGTTGTTCCTAAACTTGTGTTAAAGGTATACACCAGGGTCTACGCATATGGCACCTGGTGGCAAAACATGAAACTACCCAAAACTATGTTAAAAGCATATCTCCCTTGTGCATATCACCTAACTCACCTTTACTGACCCTTAAAGTGCCTCACTATCACATTCTACACATCGTGTCACTGTTTTTCCCTGCTTCAAAAAGCTGTGCCCTAAGCTATTATAGGTGTTTAGGCTAACTAGAAAATATTTGACTAAATCCCAAAACTGTTTTTAGTTATCAATGAATCACTTGTTTTTTTGTTGTAAAATGTATCTTTAGATCCTATGTACAGATGGCTATGGTTTTAATCATGAAATGTTGGCCAATTTTTTGTCTATGTTGCAAAATGTAGAGAAAATAGAAATATTTTAATTTTGTGTTTTTTCCCTATATCAGTCATGGCTCTTTGGTTTCACCTATGACTACCAATTTTCATGGGTTGATTGGGTTGCATATAATCTCCTCTAAAGATCTGAGAGGTTTGGTTGAGATACTATGGGTCAATCTTTCAAAAAATTGAAAAACATTGAAAAAAATAGGGTTTACCCAGACGCAGTCATAGTTAAGGGTGTCATATCTTTGAATGTCTATATATCAAAATCTAGCATTTTGAGGTATTGATATCTTTGCTTCTATTACATCACCATATATCAAACTAATATAATCCCAAGTGATTAAGAGATGTTATGGGTAGATCAGAATTGACCGAACCTTGATGTATACCTTTAATCACACACAACATTGAATATGTGGAAAAGTTAATTTATCTAGGGGTATCACTTGATTGTCAGCTTAAAATGACATTAGATATTATGAAACTTAAAGGTTAAGTTGCCTTCAAAATATCCTCGTTTGCTTATATATACAAAAATGTATGTCAAGACGTCAAGCAATTAAGGGTTACAAGACCAAATTATTGCCACATCTGGAATACGGAGGTATACTAATTCATGATACTAATCAGACCCAACCAACAAAACTGCAACGACTCCAAAATCGGGGACTCCATATAGCCTTACATATTGCCCGAAGGGCTAATGTTAATGCCATGCACAAAGAGGCTAATTTAAATGATCTGGATACTAGAAGGAAGGGCCAGCTTTTGACCTATGCCTTAAGAAAAGTGTGTTGTACAGGACCACATCCATATGGAACGCCTTAAAAAAAGTAGAACATGGGTTGCCTCAGCTCAGCTGTTTCCACTGAAGACTTGGTGCTGACACTACTGCAGGTCATCAATGATATTGTAATAGACACGACTTCGTTCTCTTAATATTGGTGATAAGTTATTAAGGAGAGAACAAGGTCGACACAGTTCGGATCACGTGTACAGGTCGCAAAGAAGGTTAAGTTTATTTACAGAACCTCAACAGGCAAAGCTAACCAAGTGAACAAAAACCGTTTTTTAACGTTCTGAAACGTTTCAATGTGTAACGTTTTTAACGTTTTTTTATATAACGTTTTTTTTAAACGTTATAATATGGTTCACCTAAAATCGTTTGTATTCACAACGTTATCTAACGTTATTTAACGTTTAATATGGCTATGGTTTATAACCCTAATATTGGGAACCAAGAGGGGCAGATCCAGGAACTTGGGAAGGGGGTGATTTTGGTAATGTAGGCCCTATACTGGGCATATGACCAAATTTAACATTAAAGGGGTCATGAATTAGCAACCATAGCTTTACTATAAAACGGATGGAGTGGTCTAGCTTTGTCTCTATTTCTAAGACAAAGGGTACAGTTGGAGTCTTATTGTGTAGCAGGGTGTGGGTAGATTTATGTTGAATTTGTTTTTTTTACAAAAGTAAAGCGGGAAAAGGCTTAGTGTTCAACTATTAGTATGACTGGGGATCGAGCCTGGTACCTTTGGGGCCACAGTCTTACGTGTTGCCAACTAAGCCACCAAGGAAGGTATGGTATGTCATCTGTAAAACGTAACATAGAAGGATGAGAGAGAAATAAAGAGAGATTGCTATAAGAAGGGAGAGATATGACAAGAAGGACCTTTAGCAGCCACGTAAAAGCTCATTAAACGCAGATGTGGTATAGCATTGCTGAGCGTAGGAAATGTCTGAGTTAAATGAGCTGCATCGGTTATAGCTCTATGGTTATAGGGACCTTTAGCAAAGCTGATGTAGCCAATTAAATGTAGACCTCCCCTATTCCTATACTACTGGCTCAGTCTCATGAGTTTGTAACAGTTCAAACGTCTTTGACCGGTGGCGTCTTTGACCGGTGGCGTCTTTGACCGGTGGCGTCTTTGACCAGGTATGTGATTAAAATGAAGAAAAAAATAGTGTATAGTAAAGAAATGGGTAAATGTATTGTATGATATGTTATAACACATCATTTCGAGGCATTATTTAAAATTGATATATTTCATATATTTATGTTACTGGCTCAGTCTCATGAGTTTGTAACAGTTGAAACGTCTTTGACCGGCGTCATCTTTGACCGGTGACGTCTTTGACCGGCTGAAGAAAAAAAGCCCAAAAGGAACCCTTAATATGTGCATTAAAATTTTTTTTTTAATTGGGTAAAACAACCATAGACTGTTTATTACATGAAGAAGTTGACGCTTAAATTTCTTTACTATATACTACTTTTTTCTTCATTTTAATCACATACCCGGTCAAAGACGCCACCGGTCAAAGACGCCACCGGTCAAAGACGCCACCGGTCAGAGACGCCACCGGTCAAAGACGTTTGAACTGTTACAAACTCATGAGACTGACCCTACTACATTTGTGTTTAATGAGCTACACGGGGTTTGCTGAAGGTCCCTTCCTAGTGGACAAAAAATCCAGTTCAATGCTGAATCAACATTGAATCAACATTGAATCAACATTGAATTAACAGTGACAACCATTAGTCAATGGTGATTCAATATGCTGTGACCTCTGGGTTATATATGATGTCATTGTGCAGACCTTGGGGCAAAAGAGATGAGTTTTCACATTAGGTCGCTACTGGTTTTCCCATAACATCATGCATACTGTATGCCATGGGGACATCAATATCACCCATATAATATTATTCAAAATGTTTTTAAAATACTGCCCTAAACAACACTTTAGTATAGAGATTTGGCAGTAACAAATTACCCTAGTCCTCAAACGTAGTTGTGAGCAACATAGTTGGGGTTCGAACACCCTACCTTCCTGTCTTGAGTTCAGTGCTCCCATACCTGAGCTAGAATAATGTTATGGGAAAACCAGTAGCGACCTAATGTGAAAATTCATCATCGTAACTGCAATCATTTATGCCTTTCTGAATACTTAGAACAAAAAATGAACATAATGCTTACAGTCGACCTTGATGCTCACCTTTCCGCTATCGGTTTCTGAAAGTGCCATCTTCTGTATTGTTATGATATAGGCAATTAAAATAGGGTGGCTGCTTTTTAGTAGCATCGTTAACCCATTTCCATATCTACATGCTGACTATGCAATAATCAAAACTAGTTTTAAATGCATATCTGACCGCGAAATGTCAATTCTAATACACTCCTTCCAGACACAGCTTGCTCCCAAAGATTCCATACACTCAAAAAGTCAACTTGTCTCCAGACTCTTCCAAGTGACGGTCATGAAATAAACGAGCCAAAGGTGACAAGGAAGCGGGTCTTCTAGCTGGAGATAAAAGACCCACTTGGCATGTGCCAGCCCAAAATCCAACATTTGCCAGCTGCAGATTCTATTTGTGGGATGGTAACCTGATAGGTTAGACAACTTTTGACTCGTTTATTTTATGATAGCCACTTTGACGAGTCTGGAGACAAGTTTACTTTTTCAGGGTAGAAGCCCTCTAAGAAGGTGCACGCGTTCACCTGGGACAATCTAAGTCGGTGTATAATCTAACTACTACTCATGAGTCTTGTACAGTTGTGGTTACTTGGTAACAGGAATAAATGTATACTCAGTATTGATCATGGCCAAAACAATGTAGTGTATTTCAGTAACATTTTCCGAAAACTAGCGTAGGTTGGTTGGATTTCTGGTCAGAAAACTTGCTTAACCCCCTAAGGGCGGCATACTAAATTAAAGAATCATGCCCTTGGTCGTCATGGTGCATGAATGCAGAAATGGCGTTAACTCAGCCGTGCTGCATTCAAGCATCATGCCGACCTTGAGGGATAAATATGCCCCCAAAGGGTCGGCATGATGCACCAATGCACCACCGGCAAGTAATTTTCTGAAAATAAAATGTTGGCAGAATGTACCTGTAACTTTCGGCTACTCCATCCCTACTGAAGAAAATTATAAAGAATATGTGCCTTACAGGGATAATATGAATGCTCCAGGAGGAGCCCAGTAGCCAACTTTTGACAGCATATTTGTGCAGCAAGTTAAAAGTACATTGATAACAAACCTGTATTCTACCTAGTGGTGGGGTATTTAGGGTTTTTAGGGGGTGCTTGACTATATAGATTGCCTGCAAAAGTGTTATAGCTCAATCACGGATGGTTTTATTAATCGTCGTGACAGAAAGTAAAATGAAATACCTACAAAATCTGCTCTGTCAGGAGCATACATGTAAAATATCCCACATACACAGATAAAAATCTGAAATGGCTTGGTATAGGTGGTTAACTTGCAGGAATCCTTTATTAGCCTTACCAGGAAGCAATGGTGATTTTACACCAGGCAATATATAGAGGTACGAGGAACTCCTATTAAATTAGCATCCTTATCGAGTCCAGGTACCAAATAGGTGATGCGTAGAAGTCTATTGTAGCACATGTATACAAAAACAGCATTAAGGGACAGTGCATCAAAACACTATGATTATGTGGTAACTATATAAAAAAGGTTATTCGGTTAGTCAGAGTAATGCCTTATTTTCTAAATACAACACTGTAAAAGTATTTGGAACAAATTGAGAGCTTTAGAAATATACATGTAATCTTCGCATTTTCGCCTGTCACTCATATTATTTGATTGATTAAAATCATACCTTAAGAGTTTGGTGGAGGAAGCCGAATTTGGACAAGGAGACCCTACAGTATCATACTACACTGAAAAAGTAAACTTGTCTCCAGACTCGTCAAAGTGACTATCATAAAATAAATGAGTCAAAACCTATCAGCTTACCATCCCACAAATAGAATCTGAAGCTGGCAAATGTCGGGTTTTGGGCTGGAACATGCCAAGTGGGTCTTTTACCTCCAGCTTGAAGACCCGCTTCCTTGTCACTTTAATAGACGAGTTTTTGACTCGTTTATTTTATGACCTTCACTTGGAAGAGTCTGGGGACAACTTTACTTTTTGAGTGTACTATTGTTTGCAGATTTCTAAATATAAAATCTCCCCCTCCTACTCTACACCATAACTGCATGACGTCATTCATAAACGTTCTTGAAGTGGAGTGGAGAATAGATGAATTATCTGTCATTTGGTGCACCTGGAATGGCCCTACTCTCAGAAGAATTTTATCAAACAGCCTTATCATAACTTATTACTGGATCCCACTAAGGTTTTGATAGATCATGACAATAGTCTGGAGGGATTATTATAGCTGATTAAAGATATAAATTGTTCTGTTGTTATTTCCCCTCTCAGAAAACATCTCCTTAATCTAGATTTAGAAAGGTAAATATACACATAGGAACAGGGAAGGTAGGGGGATTGCCAGTATAGAATGTAAATTGGGTGAAATGTATTTAAAATACCCACAACTCCAGGAAGAAAGCACACAGAGAAGTAAAGGTAAACAGTAAACAGTTGACCCTGCACATATAGTCAATAGCGTTTTTATTCTCTATTTTACCAGAGCCACGTTGGAGACACAGTTGACACTTTTACTTTTCTGTGTGCCTTGGAAAGCCTGAACCAACAACCATCGCATTTACGAGTTAAAATAATAGGAGTAATATCAATGAGGTAGCAATTACAGTTCTTCTCCTAGCCTAGCCACAATAGTGTAGGGCTATGAAAATAGGATACTGTTGGGCCAAGTGCAGGTCCATGATTGATGACGATGGTAATACACTTTATATGCCACTCACCACAGATGAACAAATTTGCTATACTATTTCTGTAACCGATTCAATATCCCATTAGATGACCCCTTATAATGTGATAGAACGGCTTGATAATTAACATAGCCATGAACGAGGTAAGTTGACTATCAGCATTATCTTGGCAGTGTAATTATTGCATACCAATTATATCTATGGTTTAATGATGCCACCTAAGCAACCACCTTGCCTATATCATCATAATAGACAGCATACACACCCTCAGAAAAGTGAGAGTCATTGTCGCTTAAACTACCCTCACCTGAGGGTCAGGCACTGCTTGAACCGATAGCGATTCCTGGTCCAAACTCAACCGCAACTGCATTAACAATTAATATTCACTATCCTCCACTGGATGCAGATGGCCGTACCCTTACAGAGAGGCAATTGACCTGGATGGATGACGCCCCCCTCTTGGCACAGAACGGTGCATCACCTGAGCGCTTCCGCTGATGGTATTCTTTGCCGAACACAAGTAGGCACATCACATCCGCTTTGGTCTTCACATCTATGGCCCAGCTTCCAATAATGATAACTAGCATATTGCTTTGCAATGATCCTGCGCAAACTAGCTTTATTATAAGTATGTGAAGAGGTCCTTTGATTGGACAACTAGCCTATATATTGCACCGGCATTTAGCTGGGGTTCTCCAGGGTCAAAGTTCCATCAAAGTTCTATCAACTACCGCCTTATAAAATACTAGTGTAGACTGATATTCTAAATGCTCCAGGGCCTTATAGTCTGTAGTAGCTATCTCATGTTAGTCATAGGGATATTGGTCAGAATATTTGTCAGGTTGGTCAGTACTGACCAACCCACGTTAGTCTTTAATTTCCAGGGGGAGCCACTGAGTGGTGATCATGGTATCTTACAGGTGGCCCCCCAACTAGTGGCATACAAATACAACACACCAATAATGAACCTATGTTAGTCACTACTGACTGACTCCTCAGTCATTTTCTGAATATAACTTTGCCATTATGACTAACACACATATGACGAACCTAGGATAGTCTGTACTGACTAACCCTTTCAATCTATGGATTTTCAGTGTGGACTATATGCGGAGGGGCACGTTTTCTCATACATATCACCCAGTTATTTAATGGGCATTTACTTCCTCAAGTAGATCTATGCCATTGAATTGACCGGGTTAAAAATAATAAAAACCTATGGCATGTGTTATGTATAATGCCCAGCATTCCATATGTCTGACCATATTTCAGTTGATTGACAAAGCTGGTTATAGCTGTATCACCCAAGATATCCCCTTGATTAAAAAAACAGTTTAAAGGCCCAGGGCTACATAGAAAGACGCGGGATGGGTCTGACAACGGTGGGTTGTCTCTTAATAACTCAGGTGTGTCTTTCACAGTATAAGGTCAGTGTTACTTGTTAGCCTTGTTAGCTAAGGCCACACCAAAAATTAGTTCGTCAATCGATTTGACTTTCCGAAAAGGGTTTGAGCATGCGACTTAAAAAAACACTCTTTAGAAATACATCTGGTTGTATGGAGGAACCAGCCACAATTTCCTTTTAATAGCAGCCTCTGACAAACGTGATCCCCTGGCATGAAACATTTTGGCTGATCTGCGTGATGGAGAAAATAATGAAGAAGAAAATAAGGTGTGCAAAATTCTCTGACCAACTGTTTCTTAATCTGGAATATCATAGTATATTTTCGCTTATCAGAATGGATATTACCACCATTTGCCTATTCGTACAACTTGCGCAGATACCATCCTCTCATAAAACTATTTATTCTCAGATGTAGTTATTCTTGGAGCGTACACATGTGGTTATATGGTGACTTCTCGGTGGCATATTACTACTAGAGGAGCCAATTACATGACAAAGTGTACTTATGGTCTGACAGAGTCGATGCTTTTGGCAGGGAGACTAAATCAGTTCAGAGAAAAGGGAGGGATATAAAGCAAGGGAGAGGGAGACAGAGAAAGAGAGACAGAGACGGAGAGAGATATGCAGTATCAAGCAAGTCACCGACATGTAGGGGTGAATCCAGGGGCTGGGGGGATGGGGGCTCCTCCCATATGGGAATTGAAGAAATAAATTATAATGATATTGCGACCGACCAAGGTGAGACGCAACGCTTTTTTGGTACTTTTGTGTTTCGTGGACCCCACTCCTTTTTTCAAATTCTTGGGTCCCCCACTTGGCGATGCTTATATAGTTCCCTTTACAAATAGTAGTCAGGCTAGGCTGGACTCTCTATACCTCTCGAAAAGGGAGTCATCTTAGCGACGTGCCTGACTGTAGAGGGGGCAGCTGGTTGTAGTACAAACGGCTTAAGATGGCGGGGGTCCTCAATGTTATGATTTATTGAGTTTATCCTTACCTTGATCCCATTTTCCCCAGAGAGTCAAAGGGCAATATTTGTTGAATACAGTTATGTCTATAAAACTAAGTCATTGATCATCCATTTACGACCTCACACTTCTAAAACAGCGCCATAAATCATGCTTAAGTAATATTTGGTGAAAATATACTATCGTCAAGGTATTATCGTGTTTCACAGCTGAGATCACAGTGGCTGCATGTAGTAAACTACCTACTAGAGGGCGTTCACCCCAGAGCATGCTTGATATGCGCACTTATCGATAATAGTACCAATTCTGAAAAATGATATGGGAAAATGACAATGGCAATTACGAAATCCACAGTACGTCAGCAAAAAGCATCTAACTGGGCACTTCACAATATATAAATTGAGTCCATTCATGTGGCATGTACTGGGAAAAGAAGCCTTAGTGCACCCTGCACTGTGGGTCTTTTTCACAGATCGTGTCACATATTATATAGGTTCAAGAAATAACAACATGTATTCAAGAATCAGGCTGAAAATGACGTGTTTCAGGTTAACTAGCGTAGAAACCAATCCTCGAAAGTAGCATTACACGTAGAGTCAAAGCCAGGGTCGGGTTCAATTGACAAGGCAAATCGATTCCTAAACACTACCCTTCAAGACTCGCTAGGGCTGCATTCATGCATCATGGTGACAAAGGGGCATAGCACATCAAAGCAATATGCGGCCCTTAAAGGATTGAGCCAAAATCTCCCACGAAGCGGTTATGGATGAGAAATTGTGACATGCAGGGAAGCAGGACATGTGGGGGAGGGGGTGGGGGAGGGTACCCCCAGAGACAGAGAGCCTGTTCTCAGATAAGGGTGGATAAGGGCTCACCGATAGTGAACAGGTCCGCGCTCCCGGAACAAGCGGTGGGCATGCGCGCTGGAATAATCCACTTGGAAGATTCAGAATGAAAATCTAGTTTTCCCCAGAAGTATCAACATTTCTATTACATCATTTTCTCTGGGAAGTTCAACTATAGTATCCTGTTGCGGAAGTTATGATGTAAGGGCCACATCTTGCAGCCTTTAACCCTTAAGACCAGATAATGCCTCAAGGCTTAATTCATGTTTAAATTGTATGTCGTGCTGATGGACCAACGCAACAATGACGAGTATTTCGCCATCATTGGATTGCATTGCTGCATCATGTCGACCATTTGGGAGTTTATCAGCTCCAGTAGCAACGGGACCGAGAACATTAAGGTGGTGGTAACTCTTGCTACTCCCACAGCTTGAGGCAAACTTTCCCAAGGGGCAGAGTAGAGTAATGTAGGGTAGGCCAGGGCAGAACTAGTCAGGGCAGTATAAAGTAGAGTGGGGCAGGGCAGAACTATAGTCAGGGCAGTATAAAGTAGAGTGGGGCAGGGCAGAACTATAGTCAGGGCAGTATAAAGTAGAGTGGGGCAGGGCAGAACTAGTCAGGGCAGTATAAAGTAGAGTGGGGCAGGGCAGAACTAGTCAGGGCAGTATAAAGTAGAGTGGGGCAGGGCAGAACTAGTCAGGGCAGTATAAAGTAGAGTGGGGCAGGGCAGAACTAGTCAGGGCAGTATAAAGTAGAGTGGGGCAGGGCAGAACTAGTCAGGGCAGTATACTGTAGAGTGGGGCAGGGCAGAACTAGTCAGGGCAGTATAATGTAGAGCAGAACAAGAGCTGCTGTACTCTGCCCTGCTCTACATGACACTGTCCTACATTACCCTGCCTTGTTCTGCCCTGCTCTAACCTACATAACACTGCTCTGCCTTACTCTGCATTGATCTACTTTGTCCTTCTTTACTCTACACACTCAGAAAAGTCAGCGTCATTGTCGCTAAAACCACTCTCATCTGAAAGTCAGGCAGTGCTTGACTTTCAGGTGAGAGTGGTTTCAGCGACAATGACGCTGACTTTTCTGAGTGTGTACATTGCTCTGCCCTGGCCTAGTCTGCCCGACTCTACTTAACATTACTCTGCTCTCACTTGCTCTGCCCTGTCACTACTGACTATAGTATAGGTCTTATTATGAGTGTAGAAGTATATAATTGCTGTATCATTAAAATCATCAAATGTTGCGACTAAGGGCCAATGAACCAATCAAACGCAAACTATATCTATCGTCTCCTAATTAATAAGTATGAATGCATTATAAATATACATGCATTACCATGTGGTTACTTCTATTGTATACACGAATTATCAAAATGGAGATGTAACGATATGGATGCAGCATTAGCGAGTTACTCGGCAAGCATAGTGAATTATGCTGCCTTTGAAGGGTTAACTATCTTTAATCCACGCTCTGGTCGAGTTGACAGCCCACACATGGCCCATATAAGAATACAGATGGAGCCTTTAGCGCCTACTTTGGGGTGTTAACTGTAGAGAAATGAGAGTATGTATCACAAGCCCTTGAAAACTTACTCTCGTTCCCAAATCTTTCCGAAGGAAGGCTCTGGTAACAACCAAATGACATTGACCTAAGTGGACAGGAACATGAAATGGAACCAGAAAGTCTGATAATATTTTATACACAACGGGTCAACTGCTAATTCCGTGAAAGGAAAACAGGATCAAGAGACATTTGAGGTATTAAACAATGGATCCATAGCATAAGGGGTACACCTTTTCACTCAGGGTTACTCGTTGTAAAATACAGTAAAACTACCATAATACATGTTCACTGGTTCCAGGCTACCAGCAGGGGTTGCCCAGACCCAGCAAAATCCCAAGTTCAAGGTCATTTTGCTGTTACCAGAGCCTTCTTTCGGAAGGATTTGGGAACGACAGTATTGAAAACTGCTCAATTTGAGCAGGTGAAACATAATTTGGCCTTGTGGTGAGGCTGGTTGGGGTGGGGCTCCAAACCATGGGCTCATGCATGTTCATGTATACAGCTTCAAAAGGCCTCAATTTGCATGGTACACTTACTTTAGATAGAGTGCTATACTTTGCATAGAATTGAATGTTCAAGGTTGTTATTAAAGATACAATATAGATAAAACGCCCCAAAATTAAGTTATAAAATAATATTGTGATTGCTTTACTTAACCATTTTCCTTGTGTTTGACATTCCTGATAGTATCAACGTTCTGGTTATTGTGATTTGCAGGTAGGAATATACTGAATGTGTTGGTTGTACACAGATTGTTCTGTTGTGATTGCAAGCTAAATCCAATGGTGTCATGATGCACAGGTCTTGATTTCTGTGAGCCAACGGTTAATCATTTGTGACAATACATTGCAGTTTTATTATGCTAAATGGTGAATAAGAGGCTTCCGACTTTCCATACCTGCATGCAATTATGAGAATCATGTAATCAACCTAAAATTGGAAAATCACCTAAAATCAGCTGACAAAGTAGCGAAAATACCTTTATGGAGTATTATGACAGTTCTGCGATTATACACAAAACGAGTGTTTCCTAAATGTGGTCAGTATGTATATTTAATGAACACTTGGCCCACCATACACACACACCCCATTCAGTCTGCAGAACCTACACTGAAAGGGTAAACTTGTCTCCAGACTTGTCAAAGTGACTATCATAAAATAAATGAGTCAAAAGTCGTCTAACCTATCAGGTTACCATCCCACAGATAGAATCAGGAGCTGGCAAATGTCGGGTTTTGGGCTGGCACATGCCAAGTGGGTCTTCTATCTCCATCTAGAAGACCCGCTTCCTTGTCACCAGTTTTGACTCGTTTATTTTATGACCGTCACTTGGAAGAGTCTGGAGACAAGTTTTTGAGTGTGTGAATCCGCCTATGAATTGAACGATTCTCCTCCAGTGACCCTCCTCCTACCTGCCCGACCCACACAAAACCTACCTCCCCCTGCCCTTCCGCTCCACCTCTCCAAGTGTAAAGATAACCAGAGCACCATGCCTAGTAGCGGCTCCACCAACTCAGCATCTAGTTATGGCGCTACAATGGGTCCCAGTGTGCATGGGGACTGAATGCAGAGCCTGCCCCCTTCTCCTGTTGCTGGGTATCTTTGTGCTGGTATTGTTTTTACTGCAGCAGGAGGTGGACAATACCAGCAGGATTTGTCCATTAGGATTACTGTGGCTTATGGTACCTTGGGTGTAGCTCTATATGAGAAAACAGACACTGTGGTTGCTGCTGTCCTGTCGCCCCTCTATGTATCTGTCTCTGTCTGTCTATCTCTATCTCTTTCTCTTTCCCTGTGTCTCTCCCCGTCTGTCTGTCTGTCGGTCTGTCTGTCTCTGCACGCACGGACATCATTTCCTATTCACATTGTCATTCTCAAATTGGCTAAGTCCCAGAGTCAATAGGGAAAGGCACAGCTGACTAAAGGTAATTGGGTCACACTCTTTAATTGGTACCCAATGAGCAGGCACAATTGCTGTTTTATATACTCAAGAAGAGAAGTACACACCTACGAGATTGACCGCCATGAAATCTCATAACACAAGATAGGACAAGATAATCCTACCCGAATAGCAGAGTAGTATGATGTCGGCCGACGATGTTCTCATTTAAAGTGGCATTCTCGCCGAGCGTATCCCACTCACAATTCTAGTACTGTTCTAGTCTAGTATGTGGTTAAGTGCGAGTGGTGAGAATGCCCCTTTAATGTACATTGACTGCTAATCCGTAACATCAGTTGCCTTTATTCCGGGGGGGGGGGGGGTACTTGAATTTTTTCTGATATGAACCTTACCCTTGCTTTGTGTCCAAAATAGGCCCTTCAAAACAGGACCCTTGCTAGGGAGATTTGCTGAAAAAGTACCCTTGCCAGCCGCACACATGTGTATACAAAATATACCAAGTGCCCCCCTCCCCCGGGCGTTTATCGCATCATGATTGGTTTAAGGAGCGTCTTTGATTATCTAAAACCATTGAAGATAAAATAAAACCCGACGCCACCCCACGCCTCAATCACATGTCTCTTAAAGAGCCCTTCATAATTTTTTGCTTATAAGAAAACTATCATGCTATTTTGGGAAAATAATCTTGTAGTAAAGACTAGAGTTCACCAACAAGTCCAATCTATTTCGAGTAAAGGCTTCGCTGGTACCCACTGTCACATTGCATGACAATGGCCGGCCGCGGTGACCAGCGAATCGATGGTCGCGCGCAGCCGACATTTGTCGGGTTTTGGCGCCAAGGGATATTGACTGATCACGGCGGTGGTGTCCTCGCCGTGATAATCTTGGAGATTCGGACAGATTTATTCTTTAATCACGCCGATATGAAGACGACGGATGGGGACTAAAGGCCGAGGGCCCCGCCCACGCACACATCGACTTCCGGCGGGCCAGGTCACGTGAAAACGGCACGAGAGAACGCGAGAGCAGGACGTTGTGTTTGCTTTGACAGCTCTTAAAGGCTGTGTTCTTTCTCCTTTTTTCAATCTTTGTTTTCTCTTTTTTTTCTTTCATCGTGGGGTGGAAAGACCTGTTTTCTTCGTGTTGCCGATAAGAATCTTTGTCATTTGGAAACAGGGTTGTCATCCTTGTAGGTCTATAGATCTACACATCATTTATCCCAATAGACCGGCTAGTTTTTCTCGGTGTATACATCATACTCAGAGGTAAATCACTTGATGCTTTGGATCGCTCCTCCCTCATCCTATAGTGTTTATGATTCCTTTATACACAACGGATCAACTCCTAATTCCATGGAAGGAAAACAAGATCAAGAGACATTTGAGGCAGGGGTAGACACTAACATTTTAGACCATGGGCCACCCGGGCCCGTAGCCTCAGAAAGTTGTTGGCCCGGAGGTTAAACTGTGGGCCCGGGAATTTTGGTATCAAAAGTTGAACATTTTCCAATGAAAGGGGATGTTTGTGAGTGACAAAGCTCACTTTCTATCTGTTACATCCGCTCTTATTTTGATGTTTACTAGATATTTAGAGGGATGCGCCCCCTCCCCGTTTCTGGGGAAAATTTAAGTTTTTAGATGTAAAATGAATGTGAATTTCTATTTTCGTTTTTTAGAAAAGGTCTTTATGAGATCTAGTATGCAGACCTACATAGACCATTATAAATAGATATTTATAACTATTCATAACTGCCAGTCAGAATTCCTAAGTATATGTTTGCTGCTCTCTGAGGAATTAATCAAAGAGACTAATAATTGCTCTACCAGCATAATGGTTGCCGGAAGGTAATTCATGACATGGGGTCACATAGCCCGGGAGTGACAGTGCATGAACATAGCAGAAATTACCATAATCATGGACTCCTAATTGGAACAGCTACCCCTGGGTTAGGCTATTTCAGAAAACTTGCCTAACGGTAACAGTGTAGAGCAGTATCGTTTCACAGCTAGGCAACTAATGCAACAGAAATCTTTTCTTGTGTGATAAATTGATAACTGCTATTTTGTATGGCCTCTCAAGCTTGATCTAACATCAACACCCCCCCCCCCCCCCCCCCACACACACACAGTGGATATATATTCAACCATAGAGCACCAGCATGACGTTACTCTACAAACAGTACGTCATGCTGCGTCATGAGTACGCAGGTCCAAGGTCATGTACAAAGCTGACCAAAACCCGGATGTAAAAAACGTCATGGCGACGTGACGTCATGACGACGTGACGTCATGTCAGCCCAGACGGTGGGCTGGGAAGCCCCCTAGGGGTGCCTGGGGTATGAGTAAAGGCTGGGGGCAGATGGGAACAGTTCTGATTATACCTTTAACCCTTTAATCACGGAATAGTACTTTAATGTAATCCGACCGTTATCCCATTTTTGCAGCTCTGATCATAGACTCGCCCGGGCTGTATTCATTCATCATGCCGATACTTCCAAGATGTATACGCCTATAGCGTCGGCATCTAGGCATGATGCATGCATGCTGTATGCATGCATCAGGACCAAAATGACATGACATTTAAGCACCATGCGGTCCTTAACGGGTTAGGAGTTATCACCATTAGGTGGGCAGTAAATCACCATAGTCTACCAAGTGAGGCGTCATGCACGTCTAACTCCAGGTGCAGAGATAACGATAGGGGTGTTATACAGGGAAGTAGAAACACCAGGTATAAAGCCAAAATACGGTACAGCAGTTATCCTTTTTGGTAGACCCTGATTAACGTCACTGTTTAAACAAATCGAAATACATTGTAATAGAGATATTGGTGAATAGAAATCTGAAGAGCTAACCTAGATACACCTATTATATATGTATGCCTGACACATGTTGCAGAGGTTGCATTTTTTATAAAGCTTATATCGAAGGAGATAAATGGTTGAATAAGTAAATGCAATTTGTCAGGATGTTACAGAAAGCGCCTTTTTGGCATCAAGAGGATGTTATTAGGTCCATCCTGACTTGTAAGATCAGACTAATAGTGCATAATTGGCACCTGGTTACCATTATGGCACCTCTGGAGGTGAGAGTGCATGGCAAGGCCAAATAAAAAAAGGTGTTTCAGGTTACTCAACCCTACCTAGCAAAACAGGGCAGACCGTAGAAATTTTTATGCAATATTGAAAAAACATTACATTTTAGGTCATTTTGGGGCTATTTAAGGGTCAATCTGATAGTTCACGAGTCGAGGCGGTCGTCAGCGAGACGACATTGAAGTGCGAGGGTCGATTCTGGGTACTTTTCAGGCCAAAGTTAAAGAAAAAAAACCCAAAAAAAACACCAAAAACCGACCTACCTACCCTATATTTTCAGACCATGTAACCTGATACACACCTTTTCTTTTTGGCCCTGCAATGATAATGTGCACAACCCTATTTTCATTGCCATTGAAGATCTAACAGAATCTCAGAATGCATATAAGCGGAATTGTCTCTAAGTCATGTAACAATATTATACTTGTCAGTCGTCAGAAGTGTTTGCATTGGAAGTTTTGAATCCTTCTTAGATGATTGAAATTTAAAAAAAACTAGCAAACTTCTAACCCTTTAAGGGTCACATTTTCTTTTAATGTGTATATGATATCCTTAGGACTGCCAGTACTTTCTGGAGGCGCACTGCCATAGCGTCTTGTTCCCAATGCAAACGCAAAATTTTGGCTTTCAGGGAGCCCTTTTAACTATACGTATTGACCCGCTATGGCAGTGCTAATTTTGTCACGATGCATGAATGTAGCCCTCTGAGTAATCCCTCCTTCCTGGGGTTCATCAAGCCCATAGTATAGGATTGGTCTGATGTATGCTCGCATCTCCAAATGGCAAGATAATAACACACTATGCTGCCCTTAAAGGGCTTGGGGGGGGGGGGGGGAGAACCTCCCCATCGCATCACACGGGAATACCTGTGAGTAATGCCGCCCGGGGATGTGTACCTGGTGAACCGACCAGGTAGGTGTGGGCAGAAAGAGTACCCTATGATCCACACTGAAAAAGTAAACTTGTCTCCAGACTCGTCAAAGTGACTATCATAAAATAAAAAAGTTGTCTAACCTATCAGGTTACCATCCCACAAATAGAATCTGGAGCTGGCAAATGTCGGGTTTTGGGTTGGCACATGCCAAGTGGGTCTTCTATCTCCAGCTAGAAGACCCGCTTCTTTGTCACTTAGACCAGTTTTTGACTCGTTTATTTTATGAACGTCACTTGGAAGAGTCTGGAGACAAGTTTACTTTTTGAGTGCAGCCTCCACGGCCTAGCTCCTACCGCAGAACCATCATGTCAGACAAATCATGGAAGTGCTAGAGCTTTTTTTTTGGTTTATTCTATCATGCCTACCGTACTTACCAACAAGGAGAGCATAATGGCGAGATTCTTATACACTAAAATTATTGTATGGTGATGAATGCTATAAGTCTGGTAGTATTACTGTGATTAAGCGCACAGGTCTGTGAGTTCACGAGGAGGTTGCTTCCCTATATGGACCATGGACCTATGTGATTAAGCGCACACTTTATGAATTGATTTATTATTGAAGATACACCTATAACATATCTTTAGTCTTTTCAGAGTCTGCCAGATGGCCATGAACAGAATTGTAACATCGTAATACTCATAGAAGAGCTGATCATGCATTTTCTGTTATAGGAATTTCATTAGGTCATCAACGAGGACGTGATGGTACTATATGCATTCTGAATGCTAATGTATAGACTCAGTTATCATAGGAATGTGGATGATGCTTAGCTGAGAAGGCATGTTACTCAATCATTATTGATTATAATGAGATTGATGCCATTCCATTGGCGATAGAGTATCATTACAGAGACTACTAAAACTTTTAACGTCCACATGCTGATCTAATGTACTGTTATATAGTTATCGTTCTGTTGTTATGATGCATGAATACAGCACTGGTGAAGAACGAGGTTGATGCACTCCTTGAGGGCCTGCATGGTCCAGCAATGCATTATATGGACCACTCTCTCTACACTGAAAAACCATAAATTGAAAGGGTTAGTCAGTACAGACTATCCTAGGTTCATCATATGTGTGTTACTAGTAGTCATAATGGCAAAGTTATATTCAAAAATGACTGAGGAGTCAGTCAGTAGTGGCTAACCTAGGTTCATCATTGGTGTGTTGTATTTGTATACCACTAGTTGGGGCCACCTGTAAGATACCATGATCACCACTCAGTGGCTCCCCCTGGAAATTAAAAGACCAAGGTAGGTTGGTCAGTACTGACCAACCTGACAATAATAATTTACCTAGGTTAGTCGTATAGGGAGCCAAAAAATGACTAACTAAGTTAGTCACTAGTGGCTGAGAGATTGGTCGTATAGGGAGCCTAGGAATATCAGGGCATATCCGTCGATTAGCCCTTGGACATTAGGCGGCCCTTAAAGGGTTAATACCATGAGAGGAGGCTGTGGTGATGAGTAGGGTTCCATGTACTTGGCGAGTCTGATGTACCTAGAATGTACTAAGACAGCCTGGAGGTCTCACAGGAGGAGGGGGGGGGGATAACCCTGGAGGAACGCAGACAGTGGTTAGAGCTCACATGGTCTACACCCACTGACCCCAGAAAGGCTCCTAGGGCCAACAAATTAAGAGTTGTGTTTCAGGTTATATTGTCTTTTAAGGTCTATCGGTATCCATGGTAGGTAGGTTGGATTTTTCTTTGTTCATTGCTTTAATCTTTTCTTTTCCTTAGCCCTCAAAAGTACTTGTGACCTGTGACATCAACTCCCGGATCATGATGTCGGCCCATGAGCCATTGGATCGACCCTGAAAAAGCCCTACAATGGCCCTAAATAATAGTGATGCTTTTTCAAAATTGGATAGAAATTTCCGAGGTCAGCCCTGTTTAGTTATGTAAGGTCGAGTCAACTAAAAGTGAAACACACCCTCCTTTGGCCTAGAGGTAGGGCAGGGTGCTGGAGTGCATATAGCCATGGAAGGGTGCAATGTAAATCATGGAGCCCCAAGGAAACAGCTGAGACTAATATGAATATATAATCATTGAGAAAGATTCATTTAGGAAATAGCAAGGACCCTTATATCGCTAGATACTACATGTGTGGGATCAGATCTATAATGTTTAGATATCTCAGAGCAGCATAGAAGCAATTATATGGCTATATGGCTAGGGTCATAAAGTATAATGACGTTCAGAAAATAAATAGTATCATCTCCTCAATACACACCAAGAAGGAATAGATTAAAAAAGATATAAGATATGTAGTCAAACCCGAAAGAGACAAAGTCTAAGGCAAAAGTATCACAGCCTTCACCTAGTTCTGCCACATCCAATTTAGATAAGGAATACACTCCTTCTGTAGGAGTATGTTGGCTATGATTAACTGATTAACGCTTCATCAGAGATCTAAGATGGAAAGGAACTGATAGGAGAAGTAGGGGAATGACCTAATATATGTTACTTCAAATAAGGCAAACCTTGTGCAATTCGTATAGATAGGATTGATGGCTTTCTCAGTGATAATCAGACCTTCAAAAAGGGCTGGCTAAATTAGTTTTGGAAGAAAATTGAAATAATTTCAGAAATAACAGTAGAAGCAAAGTTCTGTGGGATAGATCAGCATTTCCCTAATACTTTCAATGCATAGTCTTCTTCACATTTTAATAATTAAGGGACGACGGATCTGCAAAGGTTATGAAAATGCATGTTTCCCCTAGCCCATTGTACCTGTGGCACTGTCGGCTTCAATTTGATATCAAATAGTGCCATATTTGTCCATTTTTACTATGACTTATTTTTTCCCATTAAGATTTGCAAAAAAAGAGAGAAAGATTTCTCCAAAACAAGTGTGAAACAAGTTTTTTTTGAGTGACCTAAACATGCAAAAAGATAGAGCACCTGATTGCTGAAAGGTAGGGACGGGGGGCTAGTATTGACGTACTTGTGTCCTTTTTTTTTATCCTCATAGGGAAATGTGTAATATTCGAGATAATGTGATGCAATATTTCCACGAACATAACCTATATATGACGCCATTCTAAACTTTCAAAGCAACTAATCGAAAAAAACCCAGATAATTCAGAGGAAAAAAACGGCGCTCCTATAAAGAAAGCCAATACAAATATGGTACATGAGTAAAGAGATTGGGAACACGAACCAAATTCAAAAGCCACACAGAAGGAATACTCGGTGCATGAGTGCATATGGCATAGTCTCTTTGTGGACGCTCATATGTATGTATTATAGTCCAAATAATGACAAGACACAATGACATAATTCTAACCATGAAAGGAGCAGCTCAGGTGAGTCAGTGAGCTACTCATGAATAGCTCACGATTAACCAGCAAAGTCAGCGCCATAGCAAAACCATACATTTGTACCAGCCACCCTATCCTGCAGCCATCTGGTGGTGGTGGGGGGGGGGGCTTTATCATAGCCAGGGGCCGCCAACCCGGAACTGCGCCCAGGATTATGGGATGTGGACATTACGGCGTTCCCTGTCAGCAGCCATTTGGCGAATCCTTAACAGCACGTCGGAATTCACCGGAAGTGGCCGAGCCATAAGCCCCCATACCCAGCAGTGCTCCCTCCCACCCACCATGAGCTAATAGAATAGTGTCAGACATAAAGGGGTATTTGCAGTGATTGCTTTAGCCCAGAGCTGCCATTTATCAGGCGTGGAATACCTCTGGTGCTGCCATTGAGTGGTATTATATGGGGCTTGTGAGGTAGCCGACCTTTCTATCTGCAGTAGTAAGCTATACGGTGAGCAGGTGGGGGAGGGGTATAGGAGAGGCTCTTCACCTTTATCAGCTTATTGAGTGCATCCTGCTCTAGATACTAGTACCAGTCCTGGTAGCATGTGTTCAGGATTTATGCCTTCCTTATACACTGAAAAAGTAAACTTGTCTCCAGACTCTTCGAAGTGACGGTCATAAAATAAACGAGCCAAAAGTGACAAGGAAGCGGGTCTTCTAGCTGGAGATAAAAGACTCACTTGGCATGTGCCAGCACAAAATCCAACATTTGCCAGCTGCAGATTCTATTTGTGGGATGGTAACCTAAAAGGTTAGACAAATTTTGACTCGTTTATGAGACAAGTTTACCTTTTCAGTGTACATGTGGTAATAATTGGTATCTTTGTGGTCATTATGGGGTGTATGAATGAACATACAGCATTATAGCGCTGTGAATTATATATGATGAAGATACATTTCACACATTACCGTACAACCGCTAGTCCTTTTTGTCCAATCTTAAATGCTGATAACCTTTAGTCCAATCTTAAATGCCAATAAGCTCTATTTTACTTTGTTTTAGAGATATTCTAATTAGCTTGATTATGCTAATTACCAAATATCCAAACTTTTTCAAACATTTGGTCACAGCTTTTGATCTAAAAATGGTATTTGCATTCTGTTTTCAGCATAGAAATCGTTGTGGGGCCTTCTATCAATCAATTGTTTTGATTTTCCTATTTAGAATGAAAATCATGTTTCCACGGCAACCTACAAGTGCAAAAACACCAACTTAGGTCCAAAAACATTCTTTTCCATTCCAAATAGGGAATGTTTTCACCAAAGATGGAAAAGTAGTATAAATAAGGTTTTGCTATATTTTGGTCCTTTTTGCCTATATGAACCCTACAGGTTTTAACAAGCCTAAACATTCGCCAAGCTGAAGTCTTGTTAAAACCTGTGATGGAGCCCCCTCGTGACCAAAATTGGTACTAAAATCCCGCACAGAGGGCCCTTTCCCTTGTTGATCCATATATATTTATATGTAGAGGTTGCGGAAAACGTAGTCATTGGATCAGCCGGGAATCGAACCACAGACCTCTTGCACCGGTGACAAGAATGCTAACTGTTACACTACCAACCGATGTCCCAGCTTCCTACGTTACTGGATTGCAAGTCCCTTGGACATATAGGGCACGATGCACAATGACTTCCGGTTATGGCACCCCCTGCGGGGAGACACACCAGGAGATCGTACTCCTACATAGTAGAGTACCTCCTCCCCCAGGGCTTTAGTCACACCTATGTGAAGAAGGTGTTTGCTAATACTAATAGCATTGACTCCAGTTCACTTATATACCTTCACACCTATGGCTATATACACTGGTATAGTAATCAGCACTTACCCATCTCTACACTAGTAATACCAACCCACGCTAATGTCAATAGATAGCCAACATGTGTTGTATTAAACTAGGAAACGCCTGCTCTATCTATACACCTAAAGATAAAAGAGAAGTTCAAATATACATCCCTATGAAGCCGTTTGTACCCCCTGTATCAATTAGAAAATGACTGAAAATAATTATTGCCATATATATATGTATATATATATATACATATATATATATATATATATATATATATATATATATATATATAGTATTTTGACAGCGCTTAATTATAAATACCATTAGTACGTTTGATATGGAGAGTTTGAATACCATTTTCCAAGGTGAATACATGGAAACCTCATTGGCGTTGGCTCCCTACTCTAATGAAAAGGGGATTAAAACTTATTCCCTGAGACACAACTTCCCAGCATACACGATTCAATGTCTCTCACGTAAAGCCATGAAACAGGATTACATATAGAAAACCTTATGTAAACTCTTTCAATGTTCATGTTTCACTCAGGAGATGGCGCTGAGGCTTCTCTATCAGAAAACCAGTGGCCTGATATGTCAGACACTAATGGGAGAAAGTGCATGGAAGAAGAGGAAGTACTCATAGTTTGTGTCTAACACTTTAATGGCTGGTCATTTAAAGATATACACTAGGGTCTACGTATACGGCACCTGGTGGCAAAACATGAAACTACCCAAAAACTATGCTAAAAGCATATCTCCCTTGTGCATATCACCTAACTCACCTTTACTGACCCTTTAAGTGCCTCACTATCACATTCTACACATCGTGTCACTGTTTTTCTCTGCTTCAAAAAGCTGTGCCCTAAGCTAATATAGGTGTTTAGGCTAACTAGAAAATATTTGACTGAATCCCAAAACTGTTTTCAGTTATCAATGAATCACTTGTTTTGTTGTTGTAAAATGTATCTTTTGATCCTATGTACAGATGGCTAAGGTTTTAATCATGAAATGTTGGCCAATTTTTTGTCTATGTAACAAATTGTAGAGAAAATAGACATATTTTAATTTTGTGTTTTTCCCTATATCAGTCATGGCTCTTTGGTTTCACCTATGACTACCCATTTTCATGGATTGATTGTGTTGCTTATAATCTCCTCTAAAGATATGAGAGGTTTCGTTGAGAAACTATGGGTCAATCTTTCAAAAAATTGATAAACATTGAAAAATATATGGGTTTACCCATACGTTGTCATAGTTAAGGGTGTCCTATCTTTGAATGTCTATATATCAAAATCTAGCACTTAGAGGTATTGATTTCTTTGCTTCTATTACATCACCATATATCAAACTAATATAATCCCAAGTGATTAAGAGATATTATGGGTAGATCAGAATTGACCGAACCCTGGTTTATACCTTTAATGTGCTTAACCCTTTGTTATCATGAGGCATGACTGTCTACTCGCCAGGGCTGCATTCAAACTTCATGCCGAGTATTCATGGGGTTGATGCATTCTCAAGGTAGCCTCACCACTTTTTGCATTTATGCACCATGATTTAACTTAAGCTCTGCGCTGTGCAGTGTGTACTTATACGGATCTAGTATTACACTATCCATTAGAGCCACTGAAGTGCATTGGGCTTTCTGGGTGATTTCAGAGGTGAATATAGATACTAAATTGTATGTGTTTATCAATTTTGTTACTGGTGTATGAAACTCGCATATTACGTTATGTAATACAGCTGCCTTTAGAGTGTGTTCCAAATTGCATTATATATATCTTTGGTTAATACAGCAAAAAATGCTGAACATGATAATCTACAACTTGATACTATTTCTGATCCACTGCATCATACAAATATCATCATGGTTTACAGTTATCTGATCCCCTATACTTATCATTTGTTATTCACTAATATAAAGGAGACACAGCTAACAACTCACTAAAATACAAGTACATTCCAGGAACTGGTGATTAACCAGTGTGTCAATGCGAAATGGTGTTCTGCGGTGGAACTCAATATAAAGGACCGAACTGAGATAGGGCCCCAGGCGGGTAAATTCAACATGGCGACAAGCCCCTGTTTTAAGCATTATGGACAATGGCATGCTTGGGGTTGGCAACAAGGGACAAACCTGCCTCTTTAAACTGACAAGGGACAAGACCCATTTCTTAGAATCGACAAGGGACATTGGCGTTTCTTAGGATCGACAAGTGACACAGCTACCCCCCGTCTGGGCCCTTGAGATTGAACTGGGCTCCCATAGTACCAGCCATTAGAGCTGCTCACACACTCTGAGCTGCTCGTGTGGGCATTCAGCACTGGGTGAGCAGCTCCAGTATGTTACCCCAGGGGGCAGCACTGTGCCTGGCGTCGAGGAGGGGAACCTCCATTCTGTAGAGAAAGATGGCGCCACTAGTCGAGCTCAATTCCCTCTCTGTATGGATATGGCCATCTTTATCTATTGATGGATAATGGCTGTAGGGGGATGCTCATTTATGCAGTTGGGCTTGAGTCTGGACCCAGTATCTTCATGTTGAGTGACGCCTCTGCTAAAGATTTAAACTGCAGAGAGGTCTTCTGATCTCTTGAATACCCTGGGATCTGACACAGCGTTTCGGACAAGAAGTATGTATAGTTAATGTAGTGAATTTCGCTATATGAATTATTATCTTTTATAGTGAATTATACTTCATTTTATATGCTATTCTTGCCCTTTTATCACTCCATCTGCTCCGGCATGGGGAGCATTTAGGCTATGTATCCTTGTATCAGCAGCGCTCGTTCAGCTCAGGGATACCAACTTAAAACCTGGGGGCACCCTTTATCCTTTCTATCGTAACTTTCTATCGCAACCTTGTGTGAATTTCAGAACACCACATCACTTTTAGACCCATTTTCACAGTGTCATGGTGAGCACAAAATTGATTCACTCTAATCCTCAGAAATATTGAAAAGATGGACTTTTATCACAAGGACTACACAACTAGAGCTCAAGGAGCACTTTTGTCCATTTCCAATTTTAGACCCCAGCGCCCCTATATATAGGGCTGCGTACCTGTCCCGACTGCACTCTGGCTGTTACTGGAGGGGCAGCAAGCGTTTCGCCTTTAAGAAAGGTCTATCTAGTCACAGAGGATTAGAAAGGTACCTCATTTTACCCCCAAAAGATGAGCCCAGATCCACCCCTAGGGATAAATGATTCTTTCACTTAGAATCGTTTTCACACATTACATATAGCCGCCAAAAACTCGGGGAGTGACCCTTCTTCATACTTAGGCCAAAAAAGGGTTTGTTTCAGGTAACAATGTAGGGTCGGTAGGTCGGATTTTAATTAAAAAGAAATTAATTTGTTTAACATGAACGTACAAGCCAACTTTTTTGAATACCCTAAAACTGACCAAAAAATGGTAAAAATATGAAAATCTCTTCGAAATTGCTTAAAAAAACGTAGGGTCGGCCCTGTTTTGATCAGGTGACCTGAACAAACCCGACCGACCCTGAACAAACCTTTTTTTTTTGGCCTTACTCTACAGAGTCAGGGAACACCATAAAGCACCCATATTTATTATAACAGCTTGAATAGCTAGACATAATGGATGGGAATTTAAGTCAGGATTCCGTTGTCTAATTTGGGGGCTTTACCATGATACACGGGACATGCCTATTGTTTTATCTGCAGGCCATATCTCGTGTTATCTGTCACATTGTACCACCATAACTCAGTAGATGGCGCCAGATAGCACCACAACATCACTTTTAGGGATGCGAGAAACTGATGTGTTCTACAGACGTTGCTTGCCTTTGGAAGACATTCATTCTACCTAGATAGCTCAGGGCATAGCTAAGCACGTTGAGCTTAAAAAACGATTGTATGTAGTAACATATTACTGATATGACTATTACAGAATTCAATTACAAGTTAATTGGGGCTAATTCCTACTCTAAGCCTTCTTCCCCTCTGCCAGAATTCAAAGTCACATCTATCTGCGATCAAATGAACTTCGACATCCTTTTCCACAGACTTAAAAACTTCCAAATGGTCTAAGCAAAGAATATTACTTGCATTTATGCTTTCCTACACGCTAAAATAATGGCCGTATATATTTGTTGGATTAAATTAATTTTACAAAATATTTGAGCAACCCTGATAACTTCTAGGTCAGTCCAGTACTTCTCCTCTGCTGACTGGCCAGGATATTATTGATATCCGAAGGAGCTCAGCATACTTCACTCAGCTACATGTTTATACAACAACCTTCAGCTAAAGATACGCTGTCCTAATTTTAGTTACAACAAGGATACAGTAGATTGGTTAGGCCAAAAAAAAGGTTTGTTTCAGCTCACCCGACCGACCCTATCTAAACAGGGCCGACCCTACGTTTTTGTATGCAATTTTGAAATTTTGTTTACATTTCATACTTTTTTGGGGTCAATTTTAGGTTTACAAAATTTTGGAAAATAATCTCCCCATTTTTACACTTTTTTGGGCCAATTTTAGAGGGGAAGTAAAAAAAAAGTTTAAAAAAAAGGAATCCGACCTATCGACCCTAGAGTTTCTTCCCATGTTACCTGAAACAAAACTTTTTTTTATTTGGCATTAGGCGTGGGAATGTAAAGGCTATTTCAGAGGCCCCCTGAAGCAGAGGCTAAGACCCTGGGAATCGATACTGGCACTAGGAAGGTGTGGAGGTTTCTTGGAATTGCCCTAAGGTACAGTACCCTCAGGCCTAAGCTCTTTCATTGGGTGAAGACGCCAGGAAGGTGGGGCATTGGGGGACCTAGCCCTGCAGTAAAAAGTGTTAACTGCCACCAACAGGACATGAGAGACTGTGGAGGGATTCCACGGGATATACCCAGCTAATAAGGGCTCTGTCGGTTACAATTTTGTTTCGAAGAGTTGGGTGGAGTAGCCTTTGTTACATTTATAAAGGGACAATGATTGCGTGTTAAAGTTGGGTTAGGACCTATTTTGGGGACGATTTGTTATAGTTCAGTTACACTACATATTTGTGTGTATAATGTATGTATAAGAATGTGTGTAGCTTTTTAAATCATTCTGATAAATACAATTGCATTAAATATAAAGAAAACCAGGTCAGGGGACCCCTCTCTGTAACAGTGACGGGACCCCTGACCTATTCTGAATTGGTTTTCTCTATATTTAATGCATTTATAAGCATTGGAATGATTTTATAAGCTACAGACATATTTGTATGGGCATTATGAACACTAATGCATACTTTAAATGAAAAATAAAAATCGACCCCAAATTAGCTCCTAACCCATCTTTAAATGTACTTTGAGGACCTAGGTGCATGGTGATCTCTTCCAATTAAACAAAAATTGCATAAAAATGAATTCTTCTACTGGCAGTTATATCATTCTTTGTATTAAGAAATGATAAAACACCATGTGTGTTTTATGCTTTGATGACGTACTCATTCACTTTATGCTTATAGATAAGACCGTACAGAGTACCTCCTTCCCCAGGGCTTTAGTCACACCTGTGTGAAGAAGGTGTTTGCTAATAGCTTTGACTCCAGTTCACTTATATACTGCCCACGGATCCTTCCACCTGTGGCTATATACACTGGTAGGCCTATAGTAGTCAGCACTTACCCACCTCTATACTATTAACACCAACCCACGCTAATGTCTATAGATAGCCAACACGTGTTGTATTAAACTAGAAAGCACCTGCTCTATCTATACACCTAAAGATGAAAGAGAAGCTTAAAATACATTCCTAAGAAGCCGGAGGATGCCTTAAGAAAATACAACATTATTACCATCTATAATTATATAACCTAGAACTGATTATACCATAACTTTTATCCGAAATCTGAGGGCAATGTTCCTATAAAATTATTCAAAAATAGTGAGTGACCAGTCACTGCAGTTTCGGCTGGCTAGCCAAAATTCGTCTTTCACTTGGTGCTTACACGTGTGTTTTGTGCCTAGACATCAAGTACATATAGACAATTTAATATAAAACTACCACATTAAATGATAATGTTTAATCATAAACCTCACTTGGTATATCAATAGCTGCTTCAGTATAGTTGATTGACCATTTTGGAACGGTTTGTTGCTAGTGGAAAAGGAATTATCCTGAGCCACTTATGGGCAAAATCTTACATTAAACAACGTAGATTTCCTCGTCTAAATCCACTACTGAGATCACTGATGACAGATTGGTGGGCTGACGATCATAAACCTCAGCAGTCCTGCACAACAGACTTGTGTATATCGTGCCTATATTTTAATTCAATTATTTCTTACACAATACAATGTTGTCCAATCCAATGATCAGTGTGACACAACAGGGGCAAATGTACCATTATGGGGATTTAGTGTAAAAAACAGCCACTCCTGGCCACCAGTGCAGCAACGTACCGTTATCCTAGTGACTTATCATGGAACTTATGGATTCTTTCCCTTGCCCGATTTTAACAATCATAATCTCAAAATGATCATTATGACCTTCTCTTTCCAACAAATATTAACATGTATTTGTGTGATCATCTAATTTTGACAAGACAATAACTTTCATAAAGAATAAGATAGTGTTATGGAGAATATTCTGAGTTCCCACTCATTGGCACTAGCACTGACAGAGCTTAACACACAGACAGGTTCATATTTGTTGCTAAGAAATGCTCTTGATGATTTTTTAGAGTAGGATTGTCAGAATTGGGACAGGAGAAGTGGCCAAAAGTTTAATAATTATAGCCATAATAATTCAGTAGGGTAATGCCATATTGTTACATGGGTGGTGCCACCTAGCGTCTGTTTATGACACAAAATCCTCGTAGTGGTACGTTTGCCCCTGTTTCTTTCATTAGATTCTAATGGAATAGTAAACTTGTTCATAAACTAGTTCATATACATGTGCTAATTATAATGTGCCCACTTTGACATTATATAAAAGCCTTGAAATGGGTCTAGGAAAATAATGTCAAATTCATTTTGACTGACGCTAGTCTAATAATTAATTGCTGATACACTTGTGCTGTTTTGATGAGTCATATTTCAGTATACTCACCATGGCCCCAACTTACAAAGAAAAAACGTTATTTAACGGCAAAATAACGTTTTAAAACGTTATTTATACCACAGCGGGCACGGAGAACAAAGCATTTCACACCTCTTATATACCGCATACAGCTAGTGGTATAAAGTAGTTATAGGTCTTGTACCAATCTGTAGGGGTATTCAGTGAAGGGAGCATTTAAGAGGCTTCTTCACTGTATTTCAACATACAGATTGGTACATGTCCTATAACTACTACATAACGTTATGCCATAGTAAGGAGCCTTAAAACAACGTTATATAACATTTTATAATGTTGTATAAGGTTTTATGTTTCTGGAGCATCTACTATCTTGTAAACCTCTCATTTTGAGATAGTTTAGAAATGAATGTGAGTGACTTACTTTTGCCCAGGACGCCCACCAGGAGGCAGATGGCGATGAGCAGCTTGACTAGTCCTGGTCCCACGGCAGGATACATGGTCACCGGGGGGGGGGGGCAAACCTGCAGGAGGAACAGGGGTATAGTGTTAGTTAGCTGGTTAGGCATATATTTGTTTATTACATGGTGAATACGGAACGACAAGGTTAAAGCAATGGGAGGGCTGTTCCAGAGGGGAGCGTGAAATTACCATGGCCCGTATTGCATGTTGTGGCCGTATTGTATGCCCTGAGGGTCCCGTGACCCATGGACAGGTTTAATTTCATGTTTTTTTCATGTAATTATAGGTATAATTTGCCTATCCTTCATTGATAAACCCTGAAATAAACACAGAGCATCACTTAAAAGTGACCTCGTCAGTGGCTATTGCACTCGTGGTGCTTGGCCCTTGTGTACTAGGCCTTTGGCGATACGGGCCAAGCACCCCTCGTGAAATAATCACTGACTCGGTCACTTTAGTGTGCAGCTCTGTCTATGTATCATACTGGGTTTTTACTGGTAGAAGATATAGGTGACATACTGTAGGCATCATTTATTTTGTAGGCAGAACACATATTTTAGAGTGCTGAATAAAGGGGTTAAAGGCGCAGACTAACAAACTTATGAATGGACTGATGGAAAGATAAGGATTGCATATAACCTCACAGCAACTGATTTCAGCCTTTAGTGCGTGTGTTGAGGAATAAAAGTACTTTGAAACAGTGACTGGAACATGTATTGTGCGTAGTTCCACAATACAGATAGACTATTCCCGCTAACTCTGAGTTATAAAATTAATTTACCACTGCTTATTAGTACCAACGGGCGACAAGAAGAGAAGATGTGATCGCATAATCTACAGAATAACCTGTTCATTTCCACCAGACGTTACCAATATTGATTCAAGAAACAAGTACAGGGCGAGAACTAGGACCCTGAATGAAGTCATCAGGAATGTAATAACCATATTTAGAAAAATGAACTGCCCACCATTTCCAGTCTGTTTCAACATTTAGTTCAATATTTAGTTCAATATCTCTCTAATATTCAAAATGTGCTATATAATTAATATGTATGGTATAATTGGAAAGAGTATAACATACGGGCCAATTAAAGAACTTAAGTTATTCATAGATGCAGAGAGATCCTTAATTGACAATGTTAAATTCATAAAAGTCTCTGAAAAACATCCATTTCAGATTTTCCAATTTAATTGCTTGGTACATTTGGTAATTGGTCTGCAGGTGAGACAATTCTTTCTTTATTCAAACACAATTGTAACTCTATGAGGGGGGTAATTTGTCGCTGCATCTGTAATCCTAAGCTCCCTCGTGAAGCTGAGGTGACGGTATCAGATTCTGCCTGGCACGCGAGCCGAATAACCTCCCCACTATTTAGGCTACTGCTCCTCCAGCATCTATGACGGCTCAGCACTGTAAGAATTGCCTAGTGCATTAAAGTTAGTATCCCAACTGTTGCGGTGACGAATTTCCATTTACAGCATGGGGATAAGCATAATGGTGTTGTAAGACATATGTGAAAGTAATAAAGCTCTATGGGAAATATTTCCATACAAAAATCCCCACACAACAGCAAAAAACTATTTCCACTGAGCAGTCTAAATTAAGCAATTAGCAAGCCTCTCTTCTAAACCACAAGGTGTCAGCTGTGTATAGTGTGTAAAAGATATTCCCATTGCAGACCAAGTAGTTCATTCCCATTCATGAACAGATCAGTGCATTGACATCTGCACATGTGGCAGCATAATGGTTTGACAATGTTGGAGATCTGGATGTTATTACACACTTATACACACTTAACATTAAAGCCTTAAGACTCTTGGTAACCAGAATTATGCACCCCATTCAGAAGAGAAATATATATATTCAGGACTCTCTGGTAATTATTGAGAGAGGTCAATTCTAGCCACCCCAGTTGGGATACCAACTTTAATGTGTTATATCATTAGTTGTGATGCATGAATGCAGCCCTGAATGAGTAACAGATAAGCATTCATGCATCATACTGACCTTAGCTAACTGATAGACCCACAAAGATAAGGCATGCTACACTGAATCATTGCCAGTGAGCCACTCCTTCATAGGGGCGCCATGTTGTCCTTAAAGATTGTGTGTCAGCTAAATGTTTGCTGATTTATTAATCTTATCATATTCCTATTGTATATCCTATCCCATACATCTTCCCTAACTTTTTAAATTATTGGCATTGTCTCTGTCTATAAAATGAGCACAGGCAGTGCAATATCTTTTACTGTAGGTCGACACTAAAACATTCTATGTTGTGGTACTGCATGGCTCAGTGCTTTCTCTACCAGGCTAGTTTCCCCTGTACTCACCTGGGGGAGTGACAGAGTCAGTGAGGTGAATATGCCTTATTGTTAACTATCTCAAATCATATGTTTATAAACAAATATCATGCAAATATCGGGTAATATGTATCAGCTAAAATTATATTAGAACCCAAGGCGTTCCTTTTGAAAAAAAGGTTTGGGAAGTGTACTAGTTGACATGCCATCTTTAAAGGGTTATCAGGAGCAGCTCAGGCCTCCTGAGTAAGTAAGTAGTTAGTGTTGAGCCGTGGGTGTGAGCAGTCTGCTGCATGAGGTGCTGCCTAACCATCTAAGGACGGCATAGTGCTTTAAATCAGTATTCACATTGTAGTATTGATGCATTCATGCTGTCCTTGCAAGTCTACTTTCCGAGGGCTGTATCCACTGCTATGGGACTGGAATGATACATGAACGCAGGGCTGGCAAGCTACTCGCCAGGGTTGCATTCATGCATCATGAAGATAAATGACATATTCCATTAAAGCACACTGTGCTCCTTAAAGGGTGAGAATGTGGACCTGATCCAGCATCTGCTTAGTAAAGACTCAACGTCTAGAATATGAGCAGCTCACCCCTGTGAACTGCAGTTACATGCATATGAGGCGTCAGTCCGGTGGTCTATCTATCAATTCTCGGCTAAAAAGTGCTGTTAGGCCCAAAAAGAAAAGGTGTGTTTCAGGCAACCCGACCCTAGATTCAAAAAAGGGCCGACCCTAGCATTTTTTACCCAATTTTGGAGATTTTTTTTTTTTGATTTTTATCGTTTATTTTTCTCAATTTTTACAAATTCTTTCAAGAAAAACAAGCTCCCAGAGACCTCAGAGGCCTGAATGATTGATCAACTTCAGAAAATGTATTTTTAAGAGGAATATGCAGTAACTTCTTGATATTCCTAGTCAATAGAGGAACTATTGAATCATTCTGGTGAGTCACGAGTCGATTTCTCCATTCGCGACTCATTCCTGGTTCTCTCTATGTAAAAAAAAAAAAAAAAAAAAAAAAAAAAAATCCGACCTACCTACCCTAGAAATTCTGGCCATGTTGCCTGAAACACACCTTTATTTTTTTTGGCCTTATTACCAATAACATGGCTGATATCTATCCTCCTAATACTGTAATTCATAACACACAACACATCGTTGAGTATATTATTTATACGATAAGTTATATAAGAAAAAGACAATATGATACACAGAAATGCAGGAAGATTTGTAACATATAGTGTTAAAATATCCATTAACATTTTCCCGGCATTTCTGTGTACTAAGCCCCTATTTCAGCTGTTTTGAAGCTTGCTGGTCAAAGACTACACCCGTTCAAAGACTACACCCGGTCAAAGACTACACCGTGCCAAAAACAATTTTGCCAGAACAGCACCTCACACCATTGGTGGGAAGGGGCAGGGTCATGGGGCAAGGGGCAGGTGCTGAACTGGCAGGTGCCGACGTTTAAGGTTAATGGAGCCTTAGGCACCACAGCTCGTGCCAACTACACATAGAGCAGCTCTTTGGTATATTTAAGCTCAGAGAGGGAAGGCCGGAGCTGCTCTTATCCAGGAGGACATGGGGAAGAAATTCCCACTACATCAGCTTTACTTTGAGCAATGGACTAACCCTATTCCGCACTAGCAGGTTGTTTTGGTTCTGCATTGTGAGACCTATAGCTGAAGCTAGTTCCTGGCCTGTCCAAAATCGGGGGTTTTAGGGGTCATAACATTTTGATTAAGTGGTACATGTACATAGTTGAATACTCCTTATGTCAGCTGTCCAGATTGGGGGACTGGTTAGCACCATGGGCCATCAATGCTGAGGTACTGGTTTCAAATCCATGCCAAAGCTTCATGGTTACTTTTCTATAAAGCTATAAACAGAGATAAGAAGAATTATAAATATAATAAATTTATGGTTTCACATATGGCTTGGAAGGGATTAGAACTAGTGTACCTTGTATCACGAATCCAATGCTCTAACCACTACCCTATGCTGAACAGATGTCATAAGGAATGACCAGGTACAACCCACTCACAATAATTACACCCTGTTTGTACCCTAGTCTCGTCCACGAGATTTCCTTGAGCTGGTTGCTGTAGGGTAGAGGCATCACACTGGTACCAATCAACATGGTGCTGTCCACTGGACATCCTGCTAGAGCGGAATAAGGACAGCCCAGTGATTTAATGTGTTATGTACTTTGTCATAATGATACTGAATGCCACAGCTGCAGTCAAGCATCATATTGAACCTGCGGGTTGATATACTCTCAAAGGGTCAATATAATGCATAAATGCAGTCCCGGTGAGATACTCTTAAGGGCTGTATTCATGAATCATGACGAAAAGTTGGCAAGTGTTTTAGCTTAGTGCCTAGCTTGCGGTCCTTTAAGGATCAATGTCTTTAAGAGGAGCTTCTGTGAGTTCCCGCATATCAATGGTACAGTGTTTTTTGTGAACTAGCCAGATGGGTTTATGTCTATGGCATTTTATTTATGTCGCACTGCCAAGCCCAACATTGTAGGTAATACCGATTTATTGACGATTTGCTCTTAGTAACAGAATCAAGATCAACAGCAGTACACTACTACTTTAGCATGTGTAAAAACGTGTGTGTAAGATGTCGTGTTGCACGTGTTCTTTTGTGAAATTCGAAGAGGCACGTTGCAATTACAAGCCAGACCAACACCTAAAGAAATAATTGGCATTGATGTGAAAACCTAATTCAGTTATTAACCGCAAACTGACCTCCTCTTAACACTCTTTACGCTGACACTTAAACTGAGAGATTCTATACATAACCTTAAGTGTCCTAATGACCGCATATTAACTTTGGTAGATTAACGTTAATGATCATCATTGTCAAAAAGGAGCAATTAGTTATGCTGTTTTGGAGCTCTAATGGAGGTAGTTAGTGTCACTTCTGATTATCAAAATTATCAGTATCATATTGTTAACAATTATCCATAATTCTCGTTAGTTGATAGGATATAAGATCCAATTATAAAAATTGAAAATGATATCCTAACTCAGCTAATAATCTTTTAGCAGTGCTAATTTTTTGGGAAGATATTATCACAACCCATTCCATTAGGTAACTCTAACCGAGCAGCTGTGAGCGCTTCATGAGCACCTCACTTAAATGACTCGTAAGTATTGCAGCTGGCTTTAAGGGTTACATTCAGGAGCCCCTACACTGACAATCCATAGATTGAAAGGGTTAGTCAGTACAGACTATCCTAGGTTCGTCATATGTGTGTTAGTCATAATGGCAAAGTTATATTCAAAAATGACTGAGGGGTCAGTCAGTAATGGCTAACCTAGGTTCATCATTGGTGTGTTGTATTTGTATACCACTAGTTGGGGCCACCTGTAAGACCCTATGATCACCACTCCCTAGGTTAATCGTATAGGGAGCCAAAAAATGACTAACTAAGTTAGGCACTAGTGACTGTGAGATTGGTCGTATAGGGAGCCTAGGAATATCAGTACTTCTATGCATCATCTAACCAGTGTTAATCAGCCCTGGGTAGTCGGACCCTACCAATAAAACATAAATACCCTGATTACTCTGCATGTTGCAACGCAATGCTGTCTATTTAGAGATACGTATTAAGTTACATTCCAAGTAGTTATTTCTGGCAATCAATAATAAGGGCCGGGATAGTGCAGTATGGTATGAAATTACATTTTCACATTCTTAAACTATTAATTTGAGGACAAAATCATTTTATAGAGCAATTAATTATTTTACACAGTACCTTCCATCAGTACCATATAACAATAATATTTTTCTTGAATGCAATTTAGAATAGCAAGTACATGTAATATATCAGATAGGCGTGTTATACTACAACACATTATCATTATAGTTTGATATTGCTGGCTATACTTGGGTGCTAGGCTGATCATCTAGGGGCATTTGTTCTAATGTAAAGGGCCTTGTTATATTCCCCTCATCATAGTACAGTGAGTGGGTGAGTTTTAAGAATCCTCACAGAGGCTCAAAGTATTACTAAGAGATAACAGTCCTATTCTCCTGTTATATGGGTACTTTGACATTTACTCTGTGGGCGTTACTATCAGCAGCTGTGAAGTTTAGTCTCTATTGGGTCCTAATAAGACTCAGTGCTTTACAACATGTCTCCTTTCTGCTTGAGAGGAATATTATTGATTCTCATTGTTTACACTGTGAGCCCTCAATTGAGGCAGCCGTGAATATCAATTTATCGGGTTAGAGATACCGTAACAGCCATCTTTATTTCTATATTACATTTTTTCCCCACAATTTTTCTTTTTCATTTACCCTGCCCCTTTGCCTTGAGGTGTTTTTCCCCTTTCGTTTTGTATTTTGGGGCTTATTGCATTTTGGGACCAAATTCTTCATTTGAACAATATGCTGAAGGTCGTGGTATCGAAAGCTATTTTCTCGATGAGATCTCATGGAGCATGTAGCATGTAGAGCCTACGTCAAAAGCTAGTGTGTGGACAAAGCCTCTAATATGAATATCAGAGTACTGAATACCCTTCCAAATTGCACCTTTTAACCATGGTAATTCAATTAATTGAGTTACTCTAGCAGCACCTACTTTTCTACTGTCCTCTTCATTCATACATGACTGGAATGATACTGAAATCATCCTAAATAGGGCTCATTTGGCAAACAAGCTTAGCTGGTAAAGAATTACCAATGGGTTGAAGTAAATGGAGGTGCAAATTCTGCAGCTTCTTTCAAATGAGCAGTCAATATTAGAGGTCATATCCCTGGATGGAAACTAGACAAATAAGGCCTGCTAAAACTGAAATAGCGATGAACATCTAATTAAAGTCATATTATCTACAGAAGTGGGTAATCTGTTATAAACTAATAAATTAACATTGGAATGGGAAGTTGACATAACCTATATTCAGAAATATAGATCATGCCTTATGCCAAATGTCAGTAACCATGTCTGAAACATATGAAATCTCACAATAACATGGACAATGTGAACGTCAGAATAATACGTATTTAGCCAAAATCATTCAGATGCAAGTACCATGTATATGTAAACTGCAAGTGCAATACAATAGCCAGGCCAATTCATATTATGATGGAATGGTGGCTATGACTCATGTTTCATGTTTCATCGGAAATTTGGCTATAATCCATCCAGGTTCATACAGCTGTTATAGGCCTACATGACATAAAGGACAGCAACTTAATATGCTTGGCAATCATCGGAAGTCACTTTCTGGTTCGCTCCTGTATGGTCTGGGTCAACATTGCTGCCATCTATCCGCCGTCAAAGCAATCAGAGCGGAAGTCATCACTGGTTTTATCCCCATGTAGGGAGTCTACAATATATGGCCTCCAGGGAGAATGAAGGGAAGTGGCATAGAGCTTTAGCATAGTGGTGGGCGTGGAGGGAGGAAGAACTTTCAAGGTGGCTGGGGTTCCTAATGGAGTGGAGGTATATAGCTATAACAGTAAGATAGAGAGAGAGATAGAGAGAGACCGAGACAGGGGTTTACATCAGAAGAAACAGAACCTGGTCTGGAATCTATTTGATGGGACGAGGTTGGTTCTCATGAATAATTATGATGGAGGAAGACAGCTATATGAGTTCAGGAGAAATATAGGGCAGTGAATGTATTGGAGTACCGTAAATTCCCGCGTACTACCGCGGGTTGTACGTGAACCAAACTCAGCTTTCTTTTGATATCAAACATGCCTTTATAGGGTGCGGGTTATACGAGGGTTTTTATCATTATAGAACAGTACTAAAATATAATTTTTCAGATCCCAAAACGGGTTATAGGATTCTCCTGAGTTGGGGGTGCGGGTTATACGCGAGATGCGGGTAGTACGCGGGAATTTACGGTAGTTGGCCTTGAGTCGGTCTTTCCTGCACCTCCATTTATCAATGTCTGAACAGCATTCCCCATTCCCCTTCATCACAATAAGTGTCTATAAAAAACAATGCGATGACACTGAGTACAGTGTCATGGCATCATGACACTGTACTCGACGTTGTTCTCCTGATACCATGGGGCAAAAAGGGTCCATAGCGGCACTCAGTGGTTAGAAAGTGGTTAGAAAGAATACACCATCTGACACATGCCTTGGCCCTTAATTTAAAAAACCACTGAAATGTCCCATTGCGTGACCAGGTTGACATGGTTTGCCATTCATGGTCCCACTTAGCCTATTGGCAGCTTCTCTATAAACTATACTCACACTCCTCCTGGCATCCAAAGCCACGGCCACCTACCTCTTCAACACACCTATATATTGACCAAATACACCACTCCATACTTATTAGTCTAAAAAGGTCTGGTTTTCACACCCACTGACACCTCATCAATAAACATTAAAACATCCCCTTTATTGGTGCTTATTTTATTTAGATGTTGTTATTTCTAATTCTTATAAACTTACAAACCTTAAAGTAACCTAATAGCTGTATTACTCACATCGATCCACGTCATCTGTAAGTATCATGTATTGTCATGTATGATTTATAATTAATGTTCTCATGCATTGTTTGAATGCAAGTCATGTCCATGGATATGGTGTGAAAGTGAATACCTGAATACTTCGTGTACTGTTGTACAGCAGCTGCCCACATGTTTATGTAACCAATGTAATTCCTTCTCACACCCACATGGGAGAAAGGGGTGTATTTGCCTTTTGTTTGGAAAGCCAGTAATTGGAAATTATGGGATCTTGGTGTCAACCATTTCCCTCAGTGTCCTATTTAAATGATGTGACACATAATCATGGCTTTTAATACTTTTAGAAACAAGCTCCATACAAATACTAGTGATTAATCAATTTCTTGTTGATGTACACGGAATAGAGAAGACACAATAATTTTGAAATTATGCTGTCTCCTATGTAAAAGAATGTTTATACATTTTAGGTAGCCTACGACTTAAACGTGGCTTCTATGTGAGTCTATGTGAATAGGGATTTTTTGGCACCAAGTCTGACTTAAAGCCCCATAACCCATGTTTCTATTCTTATATGACATAAAACAGGAATTAGAAATAGAAATTAAAGGATGCAATAAGTACTAGACCAGGTAGGTGGTGCTAGACACCCATACCTACTAATATCAGATTTAAATGAAAATTGTGTATGTATTATGTATGTAAAATGGGCAAAAAAATATCATAGCTGTAGGGGATGATAATTATGTTAGGAGTAGTAGAAATGACTACACCCTCTCTCACCTAAATACACGCAGTCTTAGATCAAAAATTGAGACTCTACGTATTCATATGAGAGATTGTGGTGATGCTGTAATGGGTATTTCTGAGAGTTGGATGGAAGAAATCGTTCCTAGTCATAAGGTAGATATTAGGGGGTATCAATTTGAACGGCTGGATAGGGCCTGGGGGGAGGGGGAGGTTAAGGGTGGTGGAGGAGTGGGTATCTATATTCGAAATGATGTTTTGTACTCAAACAGTAGTTATGCTCACTTGAATTCTAGTACAAATGATATTGAAATCATGTGGACGGAGTTAATTAGGAATGGTAAGAAAAATATTGTAGTTGCAAATGTTTATAGACCCCCTGATGGAGATAAGGCGAAATTTATTGAGACTTTTAACAACAAAATTGAATTGGCTAATTTGAGACGTAAAGATCTAATTATAATGGGAGATTTTAATTTTGACTTTTTGGACCCTATCAAAGTTTCTACAAAATTAATGAAAATTTGTATCAATCTTTTAGGCCTGAAACAATTAATTGACATTCCAACAAGGAGCAATGAAAATACTGCAACATGTCTAGATTGGGTGATCACAAATACGACAAAGCTATATAAAAGTTTTACCAGGGCGTGGAATATCAGTGACCATGTGGTTGTTGGAATCACCCTTGTTGACCACTATGAAACATCCACAAAGGTTAAATTCTCTGGAAGAACTTATAGGAAATATAACACAGATCTGTTTAAAGCTTGTATTAGGGGTGCAGACTGGGGACCGTATGATGATTGCGAAAATGTAAACCAGAGATGGGAGTTTATACTTAATATACTAACAAAGCAACTCGATATCATGTGCCCGGTAAAGGTATTTAAGGTATCACAGGACAGGTCTCCCTGGATAACAGACCATATACTGGAACTAATACACGATAAAGATTGTGCTCTGAAAAAGGCTATCAGAACTAAGTCTCAAGACGATTGGGAAATAGCCAAGCGCCTGCGGAACAACACTGTCAAGTTTATACGTAAAGCAAAAGCCAAATATGTGAAAGACGCATTGGAGGAGAACAGGGATGATAGTAAAACATTCTGGAAAATAATTAATAAATTGGTAAAGGGTGAAAAAAAATCTTCAAATTTTCAATTAATTAACAAAATTGATGATATAGCGGTTGAGCATGAGAATACCCCTGACTTCATAAATGAGTATTTCCTAAATATAGGGCCAAATCTGGCTAGAAATTATGTTGAACCCTGGTCTTTTGATGGGGAAACAAAAGCCCCAACGCTACTATCTTTTGAAACAAATCTGGATGAGGTTGTAAATATTATCAAAGATATTGATATAGCCAAGGCTTCCAGTATTGACGGAGTCTCCTCCAGGGCGCTTAAGGACTGTCTGTTAGCCATTCCAGAAAAAGTTGTTGATTTGTTTAATTTGTCTTTATCTCAGGGCATGGTACCTGATAGCTGGAAAGTTGGTACGGTAATACCTCTTCAAAAAGATGGGGACAAATCTGACGTTGCAAATTTACGACCAGTAACCCTATTACCGGTAATAGGTAAACTGCTTGAAAAAGTTGTAAATAGACAGTTGATGAATTATTTTGAGTCGAATGATTTATTGGACAAAAACCAAGGCGGTTTTAGAAAGGGTCATTCAACAATTGACACCATAGCTCACTTCACCGACAGTATATATAGAGGGTTAAATAACAGACAATATACAATAGCAACACTAATCGATCTAAAGAAAGCTTTTGATACCGTAAATCACTTAATTTTAATACAAAAATTGGAAAAAATGGGAATTTCGGGTTCAAGTCTAAATTGGCTAAAAAATTATTTAGAAAATAGAAAACAAAAAACTTTTGCAAATGGGATTGTTTCAAATGAAGGTGAGGTGAGCTGCGATGTACCCCAGGGGTCGATATTAGGCCCTACCCTCTTTTTGGCCTATATAAATGACCTCAAAAATGTGTTAAAATATTGTACGTCTTTCTTGTACGCAGACGATACCGTACTGTCTCTAACGGGTGGAAATTTACAAGGTTTAACAACAAATATGCAGGAGGATTTAAAGCTACTAAGTAAATGGTTCTATAAGAATAAGCTCACTTTAAATGCAAAAAAAACAAATTATATAATATTTGGCCTTAGGTCTAAGCTGAAGGAAATTGTGAACCACTCTTTAATGCTAGATGGTAAGAAATTAGAGCGATGTATATCTGTGAAATATTTGGGGGTCACGATAGACCAAGTATTAAATTTTTATATGCAAGCGGAGTTAGCCTGTAAAAAAATGATTTTGAAATCATATTTACTGGCAAATTTGAATGCACTTTTGGACACAAAAACCCTTTTGGATATTTATAAGACCATGGTATTGCCTCATGCTGACTACGGTGACATATTTTATGATATTGCAAATAAAAATGTACTAGATAGACTACAAATTATTGAAAACAAAGCGCTCAGGAAATGTTTAAAGGTCAATCATATGTACCCCACCGTGGCGACACACCAGGAGGCTAAGATATCTAAGCTTAAGCCTAGAAGGATTATGCACTTATATAATTTTATGTACAAACAGCAGAAGAACACAGAAATGTTAAATGATAGGCAAATATTTACGAGAGCGCATGATGCTAGCCTGTTCAAAGTATACCTGCCCAAAAATGAAACTGGGAGAAAAAATGTATTGTACAGAGGAGCCATGTTATGGAATAGTCTTGATGTAAATATTAGAAATTTAGATTCATATGAAGATTTCAATCTAAATAGAAAAAAATGGCTCGGTAGCACAAACTACAACTTTATGTATTTTTGAACTAAACTGTGATAAAATTTTCGGTGACATAGGCCCACCCCACCCCTTTCTCTTTCCCCCCCCCCCCTACAAAGGGTCCCACTAGTCGAATATTTTTATATGTATTTATGGATACAAAATATGATCTCAGTTGTAAATATTTCTCGGCCAGGTACATACTACTCATTAAAATTGTAAAATCATGTACATTGAAAATATACCGGTATACAGCGTTGAAAACACATGATTACTATTGTACAGGGAGCCCATCCCTTATTGTCATACATACATGCAACATTACTCAGGTGGATATTATCGAGGAATAGAATGTAGGTTACAATACGGTCCTTTATATATATATACATATACTTTATTTGTTTGAAATGTTAGATCCAACCCAAGTTCACCATGATAGTCAAAATCTATATTTTTCATGATAGGAAATGATGTAGTCGCGATGTGATATTTGGATGTGTCTAATGTAATAACAATTATGTATACGCATTAGTATTATTATTGATGATATTATTTATTATACGAGGTAAAAAACATATACATGACACTGGATAAGGATGTAAACCGAGCTGAAAAAGCTCTTTCTTTATTCAGTATAAATAAACGAGGATGTGTTATGCACATCTCTCAAATCAAAAAAAAAAAAAAAAAAATCCAGACAGGGCTGTCAGATTGGATGGTATTTTATCTCAAACATTTTTCTCCATTGTTTCCCGCATCTACACACCTCAACACACATCCACTTCCAGTCAGGCTCAATGAATATTCACAGACAAATACCCCAGGCTTTGCTCAGTGAGGGAATGCATCAGGGTGGCTGTGCCTGGACTATGAATTGAACAGACAATGAGGGGTGCCAACACAAGGCAGAGAGTGTCACCTGCCTGTCCCTTTGGTGCACATTAGCAATGTACTGTTTGTCAGTGTCTCATTTGCTCATTGGAAGGTAGATACCAAGATGATACTAAAACTCTTGACTGACACCTTTTGTATTAAATTAGAATAGTATGTGCACACACAAATAGGATAGTCTTAATTCAGGGTCTAAAGTTATCCCTAAATATGGGAAAGTGTAAACTCTTTCTAATATAACTCCATTCTGTCCGTTTAGTCCCAGGATCAATATGACCAATGAAAAAGTATTAATTTTGTCTTATTCGCATCATCAACCTAAATACACCATTGAGAATTACATAGTACCGTATTCGACGTAATAAGCGCCCTGGGCACTTAAAATATTATTTTGAGTGGAAAAATCTGCCTCAAATATTCATTTTAATAAGCGCCCCCTTTGGTTGTTTAATGCAGACTACTGGCTCACCTCAGTGGCTTATAATCACCCCTGTGCCTTCACACTTGGCTTGGCTTAACACCTGCACAGGTGTGAAGTGCTCCATGACACACAAGGATGTGAAAACAGGAACAAAATCGGAGGTACACATGAAAAAAATCTGGAGAAAAATCTGAAAAAGGGGGGGGGGGGCGCTTATTAGGGGGAGGGCGCTTATTACGTCGAATACGGTAATTGTTTTATTATTCGATTCCTCATCTTTGGTAAAACCAGTCAATATACTACACAACAAAAGTAGCTCAATGGGAACATTTCAGAATGGGTGATGTATTGCTCATCTGTTTACAGGAAACTGTGCTGATTCCATTAATGACATCATCAAGCAAACACGGATTTGGAGTGCCAATAATGAGGACCCCCAAGGGATCTTTTCAACTAGAAAATGGCTGACAGTGCATCCTCATCATGCACCTGGTGCGCAATGAAGCCTGACACCAGCAAGCATCATGTTAAGTCAACGAGTCTCTCTTTCATTGGGAAAAGTAGGAAGTTTAACTAACAGAAAGCTGGCAGGTTTCTAGATTAGATTATGTCTGGGCGCCTAGATATCTTTCTTACTGGCTCAATGCACCAAGTTTCAGAAAATTGCATGCTTGTATTGGCTCTGTTGCTTGAGAGGATAAGACATTTTTTGAGGGATCCTGTTCAGGACTGTTTGAAATAGGACTTCTGTGATCCAGCCTGCTACTTTTTTCTCCATGTTCAGCTGGTAGATGATGTAGTTTGTTATGGGTGATTTAGTGAAGGGAATCCTGATTAATGATGTCATTAAGATTCACGGCTTACTTCTCTTGCAGGATACCAGCAAAATTAAAGAAAATAACTGGGCTAAACAGATAATACTTTCAAGGGTGCAATCGTTTCAAGGAGTTGAAGACAAGGTTTTCTTTTGCACTGAATGAGATGATGTTATGCTAATTAGGCAATCTGATTAAAGGCTTCCACTATTATATCAAATTGTTGTTGAATGAATAAGCCAACCAAACTCTTCATTATCGAGAATGAAACAGCCCATGTCTCATGCAGAGAAACAGATACAGAAAATCTTTAAATGCACCAAAGGTACTAGTCGATACAACTGTCTTTTCATGTTAGAGAAATACTGATACTCCCTCCCAGCCATGAGGTAAAATATATGGAAGTGTTGATATCTGAATGTGAAAAATACATACTATATTGGTATCTTTACCACGTTGTGTAAGTTCAATCCATAAACTGACAATCTCCCTTACTGGTTAGCTAATTTTTTTCCCAGAACAAATTCTCTTCTCTCTTTATTCATCTCGCTACTGATATATCCTGACGATTTACCATAGCATAGTATGAAATTCATACTAATGATGTCAATTGGCAGGCAGCCAGGGTGTCAGCAGTTTTTGAAATATGTAGTGTCACCTGTTTCATGGAAAATTAATCCCAGTTGCAAAAATACATTGGTAAGCACAATCTTCAACCTGAGCATTGGTCAATTTACAAACTTAGTTCATTTCATGAATAGAGGCTGATGTTGAGAATTCCTTAATTGAAAATGGTGCTTTCATGAAAGTCTCTGAAAGACAGTCATACAACATTTATTTTTCAGTTTAATTACTGGGTCCATCTGGTAATTGGTGTGCAGGTGAGAATTCATTTACAGGTGCAACATATTTTCTCACCTCACCTGTATTTTTAAGCTGCTTCCAGCAACGGGGAGCTACTACTATAACCAATTCTGTCTGGCAGACAAGCCGAAAAACCTCCACACTATTTAGATGACTGTTCTTCCAACATATATGACAGCTAATCCTCTAATGGTTGCCTACTGATTTGATGTGCTATGCACTTGATGGTTGTAATGTGAGTTATTCAGATTTCTTGCAGACTTTCTTTGAGCAGCAAGTTAACATACACAACATTTTCAAAACTAGACTAAGTGATAGAGTACTTGCCATGTCAAAATCTGTGTGTAAGATGTTGTGTTGGACGTTCTGTGTGCAATGCTAAGAGGATGAGTTAATTCAGTTATCAACCATAAAGTAACTTCCCCTAAAACCTTTTATGAATACTTGAAACTAAATACTTCTTTACATAACCTAATAGCTTCCTTATGGCAGTGTTTGAACTTGATAGAGTAAAGATAACAGCCATTATTGTTAAAAAGTGTTAATTGGTTATGCATAGCTGTTTACTGTTTAGGAGCTCTAATGGAGATAATGAGTGCCAGCACTCACTGTCACAAGTATTAACAATGGTGCATAAGTCCTATCCAGATTATAGGAAGAAATCAAGGTAACACAAATTAAAAATGATATCCCAACTCAAATCAACTAATTGCTCTTTGGCAGCTCTGAATTCCTGAAACCCATTAGTGTCTGAAAACAACACATTTCATCAGGTAACTATGCATAGGTAACTCTAGAATGCCTCATGAGCAGTGTACCTCAAGCTAGGGTTAAAGCCCCAGTATCCTGGTGTTTGGACATGCTCGAATAACACTAGAGGGCATTGCTGTGACACCCTTGTGCCCCTCCCTCTTTGCCTACCTCCAATACTATGTACCTTATAAGGGAATATGGATTGTCCATTCAAACCTCCACGATGTAATAGGCCCTTCTACAGCTGACCCTTCCAATAACCATGCATGGGCACCGGCCTGGTAGCAGGGCCTGGTAGTAACAGCTTTCTCTGAGTGAGGGGCAGGGGTGTGGGGCGGAGGAGGGGTGTTTGCAGTGGGCATGAGGGTGTTGAAGGGGGGGGGGGGTCGCATGAGTCCTTGTTGTGTCCCCCCCCCCACACACACACACTCCCCGACCCAGAGAAAGCTGTTACTGCCTAGTTTTACGTTAGTGCTGGCAGGATGCACAGGCTTAAACTGAGTAACATGCCTATGCTTGGCGTAGAAGACTGTATAAAAGACAAGGTATGACACAGCTATACACTCATCATCTTCATACCCTAGATGCCCCTACTGTATCATGTATTTGGACATAGAGGTAGCACCATCCAGTTAGTAATATACAAACTGATTAGTCCACCATCATCTTAATACTTCAGGTGGAGCCACATGTCTATTGCTCAATACACGTACATGGTACAGTAGGGCCATCTACGGTATAAAGGTGATGGGCTTCTAGCAGTGTCATACCTTGTGGTATATACAGTCATCTACTCCCAGTATAGCCAGGCTGTTCAGTTTAATCCTGTAGCAGGGTGGGTGCTAGGGCCGGGGGTAGGGCATTCTCCTGTGCAGCGGGTAATCACAACAAACCCTCAAAGGTATTTAGGGAGTGCCTCCCCAAAGGTGTGCAGGCCTACAGTGTCCATACTACAGACCTACAATGAGGCTACATAACTTGAACTGTAGTGACATGTAGGCAGGTCTTACAATGCAAATTAGCAAGCTATAGGAGCAAAAAGGTGTGGCTAAATGCGAGGATACTGAGGCTTTAACTATTGCAGCTGCCTTTGGGGATTATATTCAGTAACCCCGCCTATACTGTGCATCATCTGACCGCTGCTTATCAGCCTTGGGTAGTCATACCCTATGAATAAGACTTAAGAACCCTTATCACTCTGCATGTCTATATAAACATGTGCATCAAGTTACATTCTAAGTAGCCATTTCTGGCAGTCACTAATAGGGGCTGGGATGGTGCAGTGTGGTATGAAATTACATTTCATGTAATAAAACTATTAATTTGAGAATAAAATGATTTTGTTATGTCATCAATCCTGTTCTACAGTATTTTCCATTAGTATAACATAACAATAATATCATTTCAGAAAAGCAAGGAATATGTAACAGATACTAAAGTGTTACAAATAGCTATCATACACCATATTAGTACCAATGGCTGATAAGATGTGACAGTCTAGGGACATTTGTTTTACAGTAAAGGACCCTTTGTATTTCCATAATCAGTGATTGGGTGAGTTGTAGGAATCCCCACAGAGTGCTAAGAATTCTGATAAGAGATAAGAGTACTTTTCTCCTGCTATGTCAGTACTTTGGCATTTACTCCGTGGGTGTTACTATCAGCAGCCTTAAGGTTAAGTCTCTATTGTGTCTGTATAAAGCCTGGTCTTTTACAACATGTATCCTTTCTGCTTGCTAGTGAATATTATTGATTCCCATCGTTGAAAATGTGAGGCCTCTATTGAAGGCCTTCATGCGCATAAAATCATCCGGTTAGAACTACAAAGCTGGAAGTGTGGAATCAAGGATATGTCAATAAATAGCTATGATAGTGGCCTGTATAGTGCCGAAGTGGCCCGGTGCTTATTAATTTCGAGGAGTCTTGAAACTCGGCCCTTTAACAAGACCATTGTTTCCACTGTGCACCTTCTAGGCAAACACAATCTTTCTTTATTGAAGTTGATAAGCACCCACCGATCGATCCATATTTGTCTGATGGTTACACATCAACATATCAATGGTGAATCATGATCCACATATCAAAGTTGATTCAATCTTGAAAAACAATGAGGCAACATTCAATCAACTTTATTATAATTGGTTTTGACATCACCCTCAGATTGACTTTCTATTAAGTAAAAATCATGAACACTCTTTGGTTCCATTGAAAAGAGGATTACTCTGTGTGATAATACCACACCCATAGTTGAAACACAACAGAGCATATGCAGGCACCATAGGAGCTACTTCAAAAGTCTGTGGTCGTAGCTTGAAATCAGAAGAGCAGATTACTGAAGGCTCTCCCTAATTGCAGTTTTTAACTGTGGTAATTCAATTAGGTGAGTTACTCTAGGAGATCCTCTTCAGTTGTCTTCATTCAGGCTCTGCCACATGACTGGAATGATAATGAAATCATCCCGAATAGGGCTCATTTGGAAAGGGAGCTTAGTTGGGAAAGACATTACAATGGCTTACGGTAAATGGAAATTCTGGGACTCCTGCATCACGTGTGTCCGTATTGAAAGCCTGATAGATGAAAACTAGACTAATAGAGTCAATTAGAATAAATACATAAAAGGATAGTTAACTGAAGCCAAATGATATTCAGAAATAGGTTATCCCTTATAACGCATGTCAGTTATCATGGCTGAAACAAGAAATCCCACAATGACATGGACATTATTAATATCAGGATAACTGAAGGGACCCCCACCCTTCAGTTTAAAAGAGCTGCTAAAGACCTGCATGACATAAGGGACAGCAACATAATATGCTCAGCAATCATCCGAAGTCACTTTCTGGTTCCCTCCTGTATGGTCTGGGTCAACACTGCTGCCATCAATCGCCCGTCAAGGCAATCAGAGCGGAAGTCATCACTGGTTTTATCCCCATGTAGAGGGTATACAAAATATGACTCCAGGGAGAATAAAGGGAAGTGAGATAGAGCATTAGCATATTGGTGGGCGTAGAGGGAGGAAGGACTTTCAAGGTGTCTCGGATCCTTAATGCAGTTGAGATAGAGAGAGGGAGAGAGACATAGATAGGGCCAAATTAAAAAAGGTGTGTTTCAGGTTACTGGACCCTACCTAGCAAAACAGGGCTGACCCTAGAAATCGTTATCCAATTTAAAAAAAACATTTATATTTAAAGCCAGTGAGTTAATTCTAAAGTTTGCAAGTCAATTTTTGGGTACTTTTCAGGCCAGATTAAAAGAAAAATTTAAAAAAAAGAATCTGACCTACCCTGCCTAGATTTTCAGACCACTTAACCTAAAACACACCGAGAGAGAGGGCTTTAAATGAGAAGAGAAGCTGGTCTAGAATCTATTTGATGGGGTGAGGTAGGCTGCGATCCCTAATGGAGTAGAATATGGGAGCCACCAATAGACAAAGCATCGGGTGCTTCTTGGTGCCATCCAATTCCCTCGGTGTTCTGTTTAAATGATGTGACACTCAATTATCGCTTTCAATGCGTTTAGAAACCAGGCCCATATAAAAAATAGTAATCATTCCATTTGGTCCCCGATGTAAACAAAGATTCAAAGGAATTGGATAGGACATCACAATTGCAATAATTGCAAACTTATGGTGTCTCCTGTATTAAAGCATGTCTATTTGTGTCTGGCAGTCATTTCTTTAAAATTCCCACTATATGCAGTCTATGTCAAGTGAGGATTATTTCTGAATGGTAAGGAAATTTTAGATCTAGGTCTAACTTGAAGTAGGTATCTCTCTTTATATGACATAACATAGGAATTGAGTGGGCCATACGCTTGTGGAATACACAAAAAGGATGCAAACAAATACTAGAACATGAAAAAACAAAGATAGGACTTTCAGAGCAGATGGTATTTTATCTCAAAACTCTTTCCATCAGTCTGTCCCCCATCTACACATGCACCTCAAAACACATCCACTTTCAATCAGGCTCCATAAATATTCTTGGACAAATACCGCTGGCTTTGCTCAGTAAGGGAGCACATCAGAGTGGATGTGCCTGGACTATAAACTGGGACATACACTAAGGGCAGCCAACTCAAAGTGAGAGAGAGAGAGAGAGAGAGAGAGAGAGTAAGAGAGAGAGAGAGAGAGAGAGAGAGAGAGAGAGAGAGAGAGAGAGAGAGAGAGAGAGAGAGGGGGAGAGCGAGAGTATGTGTGTCACCACCTGCCTGTCCTTTAGGGACCAAGATACCAAGATAACATAAAGGCTCCCAACTGACACCTTTTGTATCAAATTAGAAAAGTATGTGAGCAAATGAATATGATAGTGGATACCATGGTCATTAGCAATGCACCATTTGGAATGTACTACTTGGAAGTGGAAGACTGACACCTTTTGTATTAAAGGTATACACCAGGGTCTACGCATACGGCACCTGGCAGCAAAACATGAAACTCCCCAAAACTATGCTAGAGGCATATCTACCTTGTGCATATCACCTAACTCACCTTTACTGACCCTTTAAGTGCCTCACTATCACATTCTACACATCGTGTCACTGTTTTTCTCTGCTTCAAAAAGCTGTGCCCTAAGCTATTATAGGTGTTTAGGCTAACTAGAAAATATTTGACTGAATCCCAAAACTGTTTTTTGTTATTAATGAATCACTTGTTTTTGTTGTTGTAAAATGTATCTTTTGATCCTATGTACAGATGCCTAGGTTTTAATCATGAAATGTTGGCCAATTTTTTGTCTATGTTGCAAAATGTAGAGAAAATAGATATATTTTAATTTTGTGTTTATTCCCTATATCAGTCATGGCTCTTTGGTTTCACCTATGACTACCCATTCTCATGGATTGATTGTGTTGCTTATAATCTCCTCTAAAGATCTGAGAGGTTTGGTTGAGATACTATTGGTCAATCTTTCAAAAAATTGAAAAACATTCAAAAAAATGGGGGTTTACCCATACGCGGTCATAGTTAAGGTTGTCCTATCTTTAAAAGTCTATATATCAAAGTCAAGCACTTTGAGGTATTGATTTCTTTGCTTCTATTACATCACCATATATCAAACTAATATAATCCCAAGTGATTAAGAGATATTATGGGTAGATCAGAATTGACCGAACCCTGCTGCATACCTTTAAACAAAACTATTAAATCAGATATATCAATATCATTACCCACCCATTGAAGACTTCATTTTGGGAATCATGCACACATGAGAATCATACACACAAAGTCAATGTCATTAAAACTATTTTTATATAAAAGCAGTATCGGGGATAATGACCTTTTCTCTGTGTACAACATTTTGCTATGGACCAATAAAAGTTTGGATTCTTAGACATTATTTAATACTCCAAAAATCTGAGTACAAGAATAATCTTACTGATTTTACATTAATCTCTAAACCACATACCTCATCTAGACTATGACTGTTAACTAGGCCTGAACTGCAGTTGGGGGTATGGACTGCAATTGGAGGATGACATTTGCCTGCAGATTCCCACTCTACCTTCCAGACTTTGTATAACAACTGGCAGCCGCTTGATTAATCTACATTCCCCTTGCTCCCTCACCTTCGCTCTCTCACCTCTAGTTATCAATCACCTCCAGTATTTTAAACTATAAGGCTCCTTCACTGTATTTAGCGTACAGTTTAGTACACGTCCTATAACTACTACTACTCACACTCCTCCTGGTATCCAAAGCCACATCCACCTACCTCTTCAACACACCTATATATTCACCCAAATCCACCACTCCATACTTATTAGTCTAACCCATGGCATAGGTCTTGTTTCACACCCATTGACACCTTATCAATCAAGATAAAACATCCCCATTATTGGTGCTTATTTTATTTAGATGTTGATTTGATTTGATTTGAATTTCTTTTATTTATCCTGGCAGGAATGTATGGCCTGGTAGACCGTTTTCAACAAACACCAGCAATTGTTCCGATGAGCGGAGGTAATAAAGGCAATTAAGCCTTTTGAAAATTAGATATAAAATAGTAGGAGGAGTTGTTATTTCTAATTCTTATAAACTTACAAACCATAAAGTAGCCTAATACTGAGTAATAGCTGTAATACTTGCATCGATCCACGTCATCTGTAAATATCATGTTCTGTCATGTATGATTTATAATTTTAAATGTTCTCATGCATTGTTTTCACACCCACTGACACCTGATCAATAAACATTAGAACATCCCAATTATTGATGCTTATTTTATTTAGATGTTGTTATTTCTAATTCTTATAAACTTACAAACCTTAAAGTAACCTAATACTGAGTAATATGCCACCATCCTATCAAAATCAATTTATAATTTCAAATGTTCTCATGTTTGAATGCAAGTCATCTCCATGGATATGGTGTGAAAGTAAATACCTGCATACTTCATGTACTGTTGTACATCAGCTTCCCACATGTTTTTATAACCAATGTAATTTCTTCTTACATCCACATGGGAGAAAGGGGTGTATTTGCGTTTTGTTTGAAAAGCCAGTAATTGGAAATTATGGGAGCCACAAACAGACAATGCAATGGGATCTTGGTGTCAACCATTTCCCTCCATGTCCCATTTAAATGATGTGATACATAATCATGGATTTTAATACTGTTAGAAACAAGCTCCATACTAAAAATAGTGATTAATCAATTTATATTTGATGTAAATTAATGTGTATGCGGAATGGAGAAGACACAATAATTTTGAAATTATGCTGTCTCCTATTTAAAAGAATGTTTATACATTTTAGGTAGGCTACGACTTAAATGTTGCTTCTATGTGAGTCTATGTCAAGTAGGGATATTTTGACACCAAGTCTGACTTAAATCCCCATAACCCATGTTTCTATCCTTATATGACAAAAATTGGAATTAGAAATAGAAATTAAAAGATGCAATAACTACTAGACCAGAAATCCAGACAGGACTGCAATGGGATCTTGGTGTCAACCATTTCCCTCCATGTCCCATTTAAATGATGTGACACATAATCATGACTTTTAATACTTTTAGAAACAAGCTCCATACAAATACTAGTGATTAATCAATTTCTTTTTGATATAAATTAATGTGTACACAGAATGGAGAAGACACAATAATTTTGAAATTATGCTGTCTCCTATGTCAAAGAATATTTATACATTTTAAGTAGCCTACGACTTAAATGCTGCTTCTATGTGAGTCTATGTGAATAGGGATTTTTTGGCACCAAGTCTGACTTAAAGCCCCATAACCCATGTTTCTATTCTTATATGACATAAAACAGGAATTAGAAATAGAAATTAAAGGATGCAATAAGTACTAGACCAGAAATCCAGACAGGGCTGTCAGATTGGATGGTATTTTATCTCAAACATTTTTCTCCATTGTTTCCCGCATCTACACACCTCAACACACATCCACTTCCAGTCAGGCTCAATAAATATTCACAGACAAATACCCCAGGCTTTGCTCAGTGAGGGAGTGCATCAGGGTGGCTGTGCCTGGACTCTGAATTGAACAGACAATGAGGGGTGCCAACACAAGGCAGAGAGTGTCACCTGCCTTTTGCGTTGGTGGACATTAGCAATGTACTGTTTGGCAGTGTCTCATTTGCTCAGTGGAAGGTAGATACAAAGATGATACTAAAACTCTTGACTGACACCTTTTGTATTAAATTAGAATAGTATGTGCACACACAAATAGGATAGTGGAAACAGTCTGAATTCAGGGTCTAAAGATGTCCCTAAATATGGGAAAGTGTAAACTCTTTCTAATATAACTCCATTTTGTCTGTTTAGTCCCAGGATCAATATAACCAATTAAAAAGTATTCATTTTGTCTTATTCGCATCAAAAACCTAAATACACCATTGATCACTTGATTATTGATTATCTTATCATTCGATTCCTAATCTTTGGTAAAACCAATATACTACACAACAAAAGTAGCTCAATGGGAACATTTTAGAATGGGTGATGTATTGCTCATCTGTTTACAGGAAACTGCTGATTCCATTAATGACATCATCAAGCAAACACTGATTTGGAGTGCCAATAATGAGGACCCCCAAGGGATCTTTTCAAATAGAAAATGGCTGACAGTGCATCCTCATAATGCACCTGGTGCGCAATGAAGCCTGACACCAGCAAGCATCATGTTAAGTCAACGAGTCCCTCTTTCATTGGGAAAAGTAGATAGTTAAACTAACAGAAAGCTGGCAGGTTTCTAGATCAGATTATGTCTGGGCGCCTAGACATCTTTCTTACTGGCTCAATGCACCAAGTTTCCGAGACATGCATGCTTGTATTGGCTCTGTTGCTTGAGAGGATAAGACATTTATTGAAGGATCCTGTTCAGGACTGTTTGAAATTGGACTTCTGTGATCCAGCCTGCTTCTTTTTTCTCCAAGTTCAGCGGGTGGATGATGTAGTTTGTTATGGGTGATTTAGTGAAGGGAATCCTGATTAATGATGTCATTAAGATTCACGGCTTACTTCTCTTTCAGGATACCAGCAAAATTAAAGAAAATAAGTGGGCTAAACAGATAACACTTTCAAAGGTGCAATATTTGCAAGGAGTTGAAGACAAGGTTTTCTTTTGCACTGAATTAGATGATATTATGGTAATTAGGCAATCTGATTAAAGGCTTCCACTATTATATCAAATTGTTGTTGAATGAATAAGCCAACCAAACTCTTCATTATCAAGAATGAAACAGCCCATGTCTCATGCAGAGAAACACATACAGAAAGTATTTAAATGCACCAAAGATACCAGTCGATACAACTGTCTTTTCATGTTAGAGAAATACTGATACTCCCTCCCAGCCATGAGGGAAGATATATGGAATTGTGGATATCTGAATGTGAAAAAAACATACTATTTTGGTATCTTTACCACATTGTGTAAGTTCAATCCATAGACTGGAAATCTCCCTTACTGGTTAGCTAGTTTAAGAACAATTTTTCACGGAACACATTCTCTTCTCTCTTTATTCATCTTGTCACTGATATATCCCGACGATTTACCATAGCATAATATGAAATTCATACTAATGATGTCAAATGTCAGGCAGCCAGGGTGTCAGCAGTTTTTGAAATATGTAGTGTCACCTGTTTCATGGAAAATTAATCCCAGTTGCAAAAATACATTGGCAAGCACAATCTTCAACCTGAGCATTGGTCAATTTACAACCTTAGTTCATTTCATGAATAGAGGCTGATGTTGAGAATTCCTTAATTAAAAATGGTGCTTTCATGAAAGTCTCTGAAGGACAGTCATACAACATTTATTTTTCAGTTTAATTACTGGGTGCATCTTGTAATTGGTGTGCAGGTAATACAATAGTTACTCCCTTTCTAAATTCATTCACAGGTACAACACATTTTCCCACCTCACCTGTAACTTTAAGCTGCTTCCAGCAACGGGGGGCTACTACTATAACAAATTCTGTCTGGCAGACAAGCCGAAAAACCTCCACACTATTTAGATGACTGCTCCTCCAGCATATATGACAGCTTAATGCTCTAATGATTGCCTACTGCTTTGATGTGCTATGCACTTGATGGTTGTAATGCATGCAACCTGGCAAAGTAACCTAACAATCTATGCAGTGCATTAAAGCACTATGCAGCCCTTATTTTCAAAGTAAAAATGGTGTAGTGGTAATTCCGTAGGGAAACACTTCTTTGTAAACTTGTCAAATGGTTTTCCATGTATGGGACTTTATTTGCAGATTGCTGCCAGGCTCGGTAAGTATTGTACTGTGAGTGATGCAGATTTGTTGCAGACTTTCTTTGAGCAGCAACACATCTTCAAAACTAGACTGATAGAGCACTTGCCATGTCAAAGTCTGTGTGTAAGATGTTGTGTGCAATGCTAAGAGGACGAGTTAATTTAGTTATCAACCATAAAGTAACTTACCCTCAAACCTTTTACGAATACTTGAAACTAAATGCTTATTTACATCACCTGATAGCCACCTTATGGTAGTGTATGAACTTGATAGAGTAAAGATAACAGCCATGATCGTTAAAAAGTGTTAATTGGTTATGCATAGCTTTTTTCTGTTTAGGAGCTCTAATGGAGATAATGAACTCACTGTCACAAGTATTAACAATGGTGCATAAGTCCTATCCAGATTATGGGAAGAAATCAAGGTTATACAAATTTAAATTGCTCTTTGGCAGCTCTAAATTCCTGAAACCCATTAGTGTCTGAAAACAACACATCTTCCAAGTCAAATAAAGCCTCACAAACTCTCAAGACATTGTAGAATAAGAATGGATGAGAGAGACTGAATGCAATTATCATAAAGTGTATTGATATTTGCATAATTGTGTTGAATAAAACAGAAAAACAGCAATGGCTCATGAGCAGTGTACCTCAAGCTACACTGTAAGAAATTACTGTATTTTAACAGCACAATGTGCTGTACATTTACAGCACTATTTGCTGTAGTTGGTGCTGCAGCACTATTTGCTGTATACTTACAGCATTATGTACTGTAAATTGGGTCTCTAGCAATATTGCTGTATATTTACAGTACATTAGATTTCTGCCGCTAGGTACCCAGCAAAACGAGGTGATAGCTGGTGATGCTAGGGCACCCCTGGGTCAGAGCAGTTTGGGTCATAACGCACTGGGTCAGTGTGGGTCACCCCCTGTCAGCTCTGACCCAGTCTGACCCAAAATGACCCATCTAACAATAGCGGTCATGACGCATTGTGTCCTAGTGGGTCACCCACTGCCAGTTTTGACCCAGCATGTCACATTCTAACCCATATCAAAAAAGGGGTTCTGGCACACTGGTTATGTTTGGGTCACCCCCTGTCATCAATTTTAAATAACATGTACTATTGGAAGGTATCTGAACACATCCTTTCCAACCATTGGTATCACTTCATATGCTCTTACTTAATATGCAAACTAGACTAAAAGGGTATATTATTATTAATGGTTATTTCAACGATTTTATCGGAAATATCAGTTACAAAGCATTTAAAAAAGGAACCATTTTCTGATGAAACAGTGGGCTACTGTTGAGTGGTTGGTTAGTCGAAAACACATTTTTAATCATTGACATATTGTTTAAAGCTACCTATACACCTAGTCTGTACAGTAAAGCTTAACCCCTACACTACAGCCTCCCCCCACCCCCCCCCCCCCCCACCCTTCCTGGGTGGCGTCACTAATTCAAATTTCGCGCCATTTCTGTCCTACCCTTTGTCTTAGGCGTGGGTAGCAAAACTAGGTCATTCTACCCAAGGAGCGCACATAGTACAGATCCCAGAGGTCGGGGAGGTGACTGAGGGGCTGGTGGACGATTCTACAACGGGAGGAAGAGGCCCAGAGGTCCGGGATGTGACTGAGGGGCTGGTGGACGATTCTACAACGGGAGGAAGACACCCAGAGGCCGGGGAGGTGACTGAGGGGCTGGTGGATGATTCTACAATGGGAGGAAGACACCCAGAGGCCGGAGAGGTGACTGAGGGGCTGGTGGACGATTCTACAACGGGAGGAAGACACCCAGAGGCCGGGGAGGTGACTGAGGGGCTGGTGGACGATTCTACAACGGGAGGAAGACACCCAGAGGCCGGGGAGGTGACTGAGGGGCTGGTGGACGATTCTACACCGGGAGGAAGACACCCAGAGGCCGGGGAGAAGACTGAGGGGGTGGTGGACGATTCTACAACGGGAGGAGGACGACCAGAGGCCGGGGAGGTGACTGAGGGGGTGGTGGGTGATGCTACAACGGGAGGAGGACGACCAGAGGCCGTGGAGAAGACTCAGGGGGTGGTGGGTGATGCTACAACGGAAGGAGGACGACCAGAGGCCGGGGAGAAGACTCAGGGGGTGGTGGGTGATGCTACAACGGGAGGAGGACGACCAGAGGCCGTGGAGAAGACTGAGGGGGTGGTGGACGATTCTACAACTGGAAGAGGACGACCAGAGGCCGGGAAGGTGACTGAGGGTGTGGTGGGTGATGCTACAACGGGAGGAGGACGACCAGAGGCCGGGGAGGTGACTGAGGGTGTGGTGGGTGATGCTACAACGGAAGGAGGACGACCAGAGGCTGGGGAGAAGACTCAGAGGGTGGTGGGTGATGCTACAACGGAAGGAGGACGACCAGAGGCCGGGGAGAAGACTCAGGGGGTGGTGGGTGATGCTACAACGGAAGGAGGACGACCAGAGGCCGGGGAGAAGACTTTTCGTATAATTTAACGGTTGGGGGAATTGATGAATGTGAATTTATGTTCAATAAAATACAACTAGCCCTTCAATATCCTCCTCCCCTCCACTAGCTGCTCCCAGGGTGTGTCATGAGGTAGATCTAGGGTGGGTCAACCCTAGTCAGGCTGCGTCATGACTCTGTGCGTCAGCCCTGGTCAGGTTGGGTCATGACTTTGTGCGTCAGCCCTGGTCAGGCTGAGTCATGACTGCACATGACCCATTCTTAATTCAACTAGCACACTGTGTCAGGGGATGTCCAAGCATGACCCAAGATCACCACAATTTGCTGGGTAGCAGCCACGGGCCACCACTGAGCTAAACCTCTGGGTGGAGGTCAGGTGTTTCTGTTTACAGAAACAGGGTAGTCAACTCCAAGTTCCCCCTCTGCTTTGAGCATCACATTCTGGTGAAAATGCATAAATTTGGATGCATTAAAAGGCCATAATCTCATGGATTTGCATAACAAATAATATTACTGGGATGCAGAACACACAATTTTGCATTAAACTGGAGATATGCACACATTTAGCAAAGTCCCCCCTCTGCTTTGTGTCAACATTGCTGCGGTCCGTAAAGCATATGGCCTGCATACCTACAACACTGTGGGGAGCAAGGAAACTACAGGGGTGTATGCACAAGAGGCACAGGTATTCAGTGTATAGTGACCACAGTAGCTTACCCTGTTCCAATGAATTGGAACACTTGATCTCCCCCTGATGTTTAGACCACTGCTTATATTCAGTGGTCGCCCATGGTAGCAGCAGTATACTATTTTTGTAGTAATTATTCCACCCAACCCTCTCCCAAGTCAAATAAAGCCTCACAAACTCTCAAGACATTGTAGAATAAGAATGGATGAGAGAGAGACTGAATGCAATTATCATAAAGTGTATTGATATTTGCATAATTGTGTTGAATAAAACAGAAAAACAGCAAAAGTATAGAATAGATACCACATTGGTGGGAAAAGTTAAATGCTAAAGTGCCTGGTCTGGGAAAAGGCTGGTATCACATACAGTTCAGCTGTACTAAAGCAGGATTAAACCATTACATTGTGTAGTGTGTATCATCCTAGCTGAAATTGAACTAATATGCAGGAAAGTACTCTCCATGCATGCATATTAATTTATATGAATTGATGACAATAACAATATGAAACCTACAGTGGAAGTTGCTATAACTTTACAGCACCCAGTTGCTGTACATGTACAGCAAAATCTACTGGAACAAAAGTTGCCAGCAACCTTTGCTGTAGATGTACAGTAGAATTTGCTGTAAATTTACAGTAGAAGTTGCTGTAAATTTACAGCAAGTCAGTTGCTGTACACCTTCAGCAAAATCTACTGGAACAAAAGTTGCCAGCAACCTTTGCTGTAGGTGTACAGTACTTACTTTTTACAGTGTAGGGTTAAGTATTACAGCTGCCTTTTGGGATTACATTGAGGAGCCCCTCCTATTCTGTGCATCATCTGACCACTGCTTATAGCCTTGGGTAGTCAGACCCTATGAATAAGACCTAAGAACCCTGATCACTCTGCATGTCTATATAAAAATGTGTATTGAGTTACATTCTAAGTAGCCGTTTCTGGCAGTCACTAATAGGGGCTGGGATGGTGCAGCGTGGTATGAAATTACATTTCATCTAATAAAACTATTAATTTAAGAATAAAATGATTTTGTTATGTCATAAAGCCTGTTTCACAGTATGTTCCATTAGTATAACATAACAATAATATCATTTCAGAAAAGCGAGGAATATGTAACAGATACAGATACTAAAGTGTTACAAATAGTGGAACACATTATCATACACCATTTTAGTATCGATGGCTGATAATCTGACAGTCTAGAGACATCTGTTTTACAGTAAAGGACCTTTTTGTATTTCCATAATCAGTGAGCGGGTGAGTTGTAGGAATCCCCACAGAGTGCTAAGAATTCTGATAAGAGATAAGAGTACTATTCTCCTGCTATGTCAGTACTTTGGCATTTACTAGGTGGGTGTTACTATCAGCAGCCTTAAGGTTAAGTCTCTATTGTGTCTGTATAAAGCCCGGTCTTTTACAACATGCATCATCTCTGCTTGCTAGTGAATATTATTGATTCCTATCGTTGAAAATGTGAGGCCTCTATTGAAGGCCTTCATGTACATGAAATCATCCGGTCAGAACTACAAGGCTGGAAGTGTGGAATCAAGGATATGTCAATAAATAGCTACAATAGTAGCCTGTATAGTGCTTAAGTGGCCCGGTGCTTTAAAAATTTCGAGGAGTCTTGAAACCCGGCCCTCTAACAAGACTATAGTTTCCACCATGTACCTTCTAGGCAATCACAATCTTTCTTTATTGAAGTAGATAACCCAGGTAACAAAGAACGTTAATCTGACGTTGATCAACGTTATCTAAAGGTTAATCTGATAACGTTATGAGAAAAACGTTATATTAACGTTGGTTTAACATTTCCTTAATAACCCCAAATGGATGCTGTTAATTTGAGGTTGATTTAACGTGTATCAAATATTGTTTTTCTGCATTGCGTTAGATCAATGTTCACTGCTTAACCTCCTGGAAATAACGTTTTATCAACGTTTTTTCAACGTTTTTCTTGACACCATCTGTCACCATGTGCTACCTTTATTCCCTATTATCGTCCAGTGCACCATTTATATTTCACCTGTGTACTTGGACTCTGGACTAGTCTATATCATGAAATGTTGACACGTGGTGCTCTGACCCTTATATTTTATATATTTTATATGACCTAAATATATAGGCGTCTAAATTTCTGCTTAAATCTGTAGAGTATCATATCAGTGCTAATCCCCATAGACAGATTGCAACTGCTATAATTTCTCCAATTTATTCTAAATTTAGATTTTACTTAATTCATGATGTGCTGTCTTATACATCTTTTACTATTATTTCAATAAAAATGATTTAATTCTGGCCTAAACCATTACATTCAATTGATATCAATTTGTGTTGGAATCACGATACTAGCCATACCCATTCATGCAGACCCAACCATAAATAGCAAGGAACCTCTCAACAAAATCGTACTCATATTTGAACTTCATTACAAACATATTGTTTCCTAGAAAATATTTTTAAAATCCATAGTATAAACGATATCATCATGGTGTCATAACATGGCCAAATGTGGAAATAACATTAAAATAACGTTGATTTAACGTTATTTTAACGTCAGTTGTAGTTCCAGTCTACCTCACCAGGTGGGAGCTGAGTTGATGACGGGATACAGACCAGACCTTTCATAGTTATTCTTGTCTAAAAAAGCACAAATAATGTAAACTCATGTATCATATCGTCAATATTCATTGTTAGAATGTGTTTGGGCAAAAAGGTATAAAGTATTAGATATATTTATCGCTATTATTAAGTAAGATATGTTGGATACCTGTTTTGTGGAGTTAAGAAATATATATATCAGACAGATTGGTATCACCATTGTGTATCAATAGCCCTCTTTCGTTGTGCAGAAAATGAACTTGATGGCTGTAATAATGTACTACAGGTCTTGAAAGACTAACGTATCCAATACATGTACCCTGGTAGTCACTATGTGGACATAATCAAATTAATTATCCTTTTTTTCGTGGGTGGTAAAATGGTTGAAAAAACGTTGAAATAACCTCAAAAAAACATCAATATTTTATAGAAGCGTGGGTTTTATCTAGGTTATATGCATTCACGTTGTCTGCTTGACGTTTATTAACGTTTTCCCAACGTTGATTTAACGTTGAATAAACGTTGAATCAGCGTTTTATTAACGTTAAAAAAACGTTGGATTGAGTCCACGATTTTAACTGCAATCTAACGTTATTTCCTAACGTTAATCTAACCTATCATCAACGTTAGATTGACGTTAAACTAACGTTTTTTTGTTACCTGGGAAGCACCCACCGATCGATCCGAATTGGTCTGATGGTTACACATCAACATATCAATGGTGAATCATAATCCACATATCAAAGTTGATCCAATCTTGATAAACAATGAGGCAACATAAAATCAACTTTAAAGTTAGTATATCCTTTTGTGACCTATTAACAGCCATTGATGACATTTAATTAACCTCTATTCTCTAAATATTATACTTTTACAGTGTTTGGAATACATTCAAGTAAAATTTAATATAATTGGTTTTGACATCATCCTCAAATTGACTTTATATTAAGTAAAAATTATTGAAAAGAGGATTATTCTGTGTGATAATACCACACCCATAGTTGAAACACAACACAGCATATGCAGGCACCATAGGAGCTACTTCAAAAGTCTGTGGTCGTAGCTTCAAATCAGAAGAGCAGATTACTGAAGGCTCTCCCTAATTGCGGTTTTTAACTATGGTAATTCAATTAGGTGAGTTACTCTAGGAGCTCCTCCTTTTCTTCAGTTGTCCTCATTCAAGCTCTGCCACATGACTGGAATGATAATGAAATCATCCTGAATAGGGTTCATTTGGAAAGGGAGCTTAGTTGGGAAAGACATAACAATGGCTTACGGTAAATAGAAATTCTGCGACTCCTGCATCACATGTGTCCGTATTAGAAGCCTGATAGATAAAAACTAGACTAATAGAGTCAATTAGAATAAATACATGAATGGATAGTTAACTGAAGCCAAATGATATTCAGAAATAGGTTATCCCTTATATTGTATCAGTTATCATGGCTAAAATAAGAAATCCCACAATAACATGGACATTATTAATATCGGGATAGCTGAAGGCAGCCTCCCCCCAGTTTCAAACAGCTGTTAAAGGCCTACAAAACATAAGGGACAGCAACATTATATGCTCAGCAATCATCAGAATTCACTTTCTGGTTCCCTCCTGTATGGTCTGGGTCAATACTGCTGCCATCAATTACCCGTCAAAGCAATCAGAGCGGAAGTTATCACTGGTTTTATCCCCATGTAGAGAGTATACAATATATGACTCCTGGAGAATAAGGGAAGTGACATAGAGCATTAGCATATTGGTGGGTGTAGAGGGAGGAAGGACTTTCAAGTTGTCTAGGATCCCTGATGGAGTGGAGATAGAGAGAGGGAGAGAGGGAGAGAGGGAGAGAGGGAGAGAGGGAGAGAGACATAGATAGGGCCAAATTACAAAAGGTGTGTTTCAGGTTACCCGACCATACCTAGCAAAACAGGGCTGACCCTAGAAATCGTTATCCAATTAAAAAAAAACACTGTTAAATTTAAAGTTGGTGAGTTAACGCTAAAGTTTGTGAGTCAATTTTTGGGTACTTTTCAGGCCAGATTAAAAGAAAAATTTAAAAAAAAGAAGAATCTGACCTACCCTGCCTAGATTTTCAGACCATGTAACCTGAAACACACCCAGAGACAGGGCTTTAAATGTAAAGAGAAGCTGGTCTAGAATCTATTCGATGGGGCGAGGTAGGCTGCGATCCCTAATGGAGTAGATGTATTAAAATTTGGATAGTCAATCGTTTCATTGTAGCAAAATAATATATACAGAAGTGAGTAATCCCTTATAGCCTACAAGAAGTAAGTTCTCATTGAGGTCATAGAGGAATAGAGCTATTTGGGTATCGGGATAATGTAGGGTGATGAATGTATTGGGGTAGAGGGCCTTGAACCTAACCATTCTTGCACTTCTATTTGTCACTGTCTGCCCAACATTCTCCAATACCCTTCATCACAATGGATGTCTATCTGGGCATCATTGTACTATACACTGCATTGTCCTCCTAGCACCAGGGAGGCAAACCAGCTACACAAGGGAACACATGGGTTAAAAATAATCCAGCATCCTAACACCTGATCCAAACATGGTGCTTGTATACATAGCACAAAAATACCCACACCTTTTCACACATTATAAAGGCTACATCAGTATGTGTAAATATGCTTTTGTGTGCATACAATTATGGTTTGGGTCATCATGGTGGTCTTCTATTGCTGGGACTTCCCAATTTGTGGGAGTCCCTCATGATCATTGGTGATAGTTGTGGAGATGCCTTACAGTTACCCTCACTAACATGGGTGTAAAAAGGTGTTTTGCCTTCCCAGATGAGCTCCTTTATGCCTGATGCATCAAAGTAATACTTATTTGAGATATAGGTTGTGCCTGCATCATGGGACAGTATAGGTCACATTTGTCAGTGAACATCCCAAATTGCACGATGAAAATTCCCATATTAGATTTCCCACATGCTTCTGTAATCAATAAAACTATTTTATTCCCTGACCTCATGGCAGGAAGGGACATGTTTGCCTTCTCTTTGAAATTTCAGTTATTGGAAATTATTGGAGCCACCAATAGACAAAGCATTGGAATGGGTGCTTCTTGGTGCCACCCAATTCCCTTGTTGTTCTGTGACACACAATTATCACCTTTAATGCGTTTAGAAACCAGGCCCATATAAAAAATAGTAATCATTCCATTTGGTCCCCGATGTAAACAAACATTCAAAGGGATTGGATAGGACACCACAATTGCGATAATTGCAAAATTATGGTGTCTCCTGTATTAAAGCATGTCTATTTGTTTCTGGTAGTCATTTCTTTATTCTTCAAAATTCCCATGATATACAGTCTATGTCAAGTGAGGATTATTTCTGAACTGTAAGGAAATTTTGGATCTAGGTCTAACTTGAACTAGACCTCTCTTTATATGACATAACATAGGAATTGAGTGGGCCATACGCTTGTGGAATACACAAAAAGGATGCAAACAAATACTAGAACATGAAAAAACAAAGATAGGACTTTCAGATCAGATGGTATTTTATCTCAAACTCTTTCCAACAGTCTGTCCCCCATCTACACATGCACCTCAACACACATGTATGTGTGTCACCACCTGCCTGTCCCTTAGGGACCAAGATACCAAGACAACATTAAGGCTCCCAACTGACACCTTTTGTATCAAATTAGAATAGTATGTGAGCAAATGAATATGATATTGGATACCATGGTCATTTGCAATGTACTATTTGGAATTTACTAGACTGACACCTTTTGTATTAAAGGTATACACCAGGGTCTACACATACGGCACCTGGTGGCAAAACATGAAACTACCCAAAACTATGCTAAAAGCCCATCTCCCGTGTGCATTTCACTTAGCTCACCTTTACTGACCCTTTAAGTGCCTCACTATCACATTCTACACATCGTGTCACTGTTTTTCTCTGCTTCAAAAAGCTGTGCCCTAAGCTATCATAGGTGTTTAGGCTAATTAGAAAATATTTGACTGAATTCCAAAACTGTTTTTAGTTATCAATGAATCACTTGTTTTTTTGTTGTAAAATGTATCTTTTGATCCTATGTACAGATGGCTAAGGTTTTAATCATGAAATGTTGGCCATTTTTTTTGTCTATGTTGCAAAATGTAGAGAAAATAGAAATATTCTAATTTTGTGTTTTTTCCCTATATCAGTCGTGGCTCTTTGGTTTCACCTATGACTACCCATTTCCCTGGATTTATTGTGTTGCTTATAATCTCCTCTAAAGATCTGAGAGGTTTGGTTGAGATACTATGGGCTAATCTTTCAAAAAATTGAAAAACATTGAAAAGAATAGGAGTTTACCCATACATGGTCATAGTTAAGGGTGTCCTATCTTTGAATTGATTTCTTTGCTTCTATTACATCACTATATATCAAACTAATATAATCCCAAGTGATTAAGAGATATTATGGGTAGATCAGAATTGACCGAACCCTGCTGCATACCTTTAAACTAAACTATTAAATCAGATATATCAATATCATTACCCACCCATTGAATACTTCATTTTGGGAATCATGCACACATGAGAATCATACACACAGAGTCAATGTCGTTAAAACTATTTTTATATGAAAGCAGTATTGGGGACAATGACCTTTTCTCTGTGTACAACTTTTTACTATGGACCAATAAAAGTTTGGATTCTTAGACATTATTTAATACTCCAAAAATCTGAGTACAAGAATAATCTTACTGATTTTACATTAAACCCTAAACCACATACCTCATCTAGACTATGACTGTAAACTTGGCCTGGACTGCAGTTGGGAGTATGGACTGCAATTCGAGGATGACATTTGCCTGCAGATTCTCACTCTACCTTCCAGACTTTGTATAACAACTGGCAGCCGCTTGATTAATCTACATTCACCTTGCTCCCTCACCTTCGCTCTCTCACCTCTAGTTATCAATCACTTCCAGTATTTTACACTATAAGGCTCCTTCACTGTATTTCGCGTACAGTTTGGTACACGTCCTATAACTACTACTACTCACACTCCTCCTGGAATCCAAAGCCACAGCCACCTACCTCTTCCACACACCTATATATTCACCCAAATGCACCACTCCATACTTATTAGTCTAACCCCATGGCATAGGTCTAATTATCACACCCACTGACACCTTATCAATCAACATTAAAACATCCCCATTATTGGTGCTTATTTTATTTAGATGTTGTTATTTCTAATTATTATAAACTTACAAACCATAAAGTAACCTAATACTGTATTACTCACATCAATCCACTTCATCTGTTAGTATCATGTTCGTCATGTATGATCATGCCACCATCCTATCATAATCAATTTATAATTTCAAATTTTCTCATGTATTGTTTGAATGGATGTCCATGGATATGTTATGAATGTGAATACTTGAATACTTCATGTTCTGTTGTACATCAGCTGCCCACATGTTTATGTAACCAATGTAATTTCTTCTCACATCCACATGGGAGAAAGGGGTGTATTTGCCTTTTTCTTTGGAAAGCCAGTAATTGGAAAATTATGGGAGCCACAAACAGACAATGCAATGGGATCTTGGTGTCAACCATTTCCCTCAGTGTCCTATTTAAATGATGTGACACATAATCATGGCTTTTATTACTGTTAGAAACAAGCTCCATACTAAAAATAGTGATTAATCAATTTCTTTTTGATGTAGATTAATGTGTACATGGAATGGAGAAGACAAAATAATTTTGAAATTATGCTGTCTCCTATGTAAAAGAATGATTATACATTTTATTTAGCCTACGACCTAAACGTGGCTTCTATGTGAGTCTATGTGAAGTAGGGATTTTTTGGCACCAAGTCTGACTTAAAGCCCCACAATCCATGTTTCTATCCTTATATGACATACAAAAGGAATTAGGAATAGATATTAAAGGATGCAATAAGTACTAGTCCAGAAATCCAGGACTGTCAGATTGGATGGTATTTTATCTCAAACATTTTTCTCCATTGTTTCCCGCATCTACACACCTCAACACACATCCACTTCCAGTCAGGCTCAATAAATATTCACAGACAAATACCCAGGCTTTGCTCAGTGAGGGAGTGCATCAGGGTGGCTGTGCCTGGACTATGAATTGAACAGACAATGAGGGGTGCCAACACAAGGCAGAGAGTGTCACCTGCCTGTCCCTTTGGTGGACATTAGCAATGTACTGTTTGGCAGTGTGTCGTTTGCTCATTGGAAGGTAAATACCAAGATGATACTAAAAGTCTTGACTGATACCTTTTGTATTAAATAAGAATAGTATGTGCCCACACAAATAGGATAGTGGAAACAGTCTTAATTCAGGGTCTAAAGTTATCCCTAAATACGGGAAAGTGTAAACTCTTTCTAATTTAACTCCATTTTGTCTGTTTTTTCCCAGGATCAATATGACCAATTAAAAAGAATCCATTTTGTCTTATTCGCATCAACAACCTAAATACACTATTGATTATTGATTATTGATTATTTTATTATTCGTTCCCCCATCTTTGGTAAAACCAGTTAACATACTACACAACAAAAGTAGCTCAATGGGAACATTTCAGAATGGGTGATGTATTGCTCATCTGTTTACAGGAAACTGTGCTGATTCCATTAATGACATCATCAAGCAAGTTGATTTACAGTGCCAATAATGAAGACCCCAAAGGGATCTTTTCAACTAGAAAATGGCTGACAGTGCATCCTCATCATGCACCTGGTGTGCAATGAAGCCTGACACCAACAAGCATCACGTTAAGTCAACGAGTCCCTCTTTCATAGGGAAAAGTAGGAAGTTTAACTGACAGAAAGCTGGCAGGTTTCTAGATCAGATTATGTCTAGGCACCTAGACATCTTTCTTACTGGCTCAATGCACCAAGTTTCCGAAACATGCATGCTTGTATTGGCTCTGTTGCTTGAGAGGATAAGACAATTTTTGAGGGATCCTGTTCAGGACTGTTTGAAATAGGACTTCTGTGATCCAGCCTGTACTTTTTTCTCCACGTTCAGCCGGTGGATGATGTAGTTTGTTATGGGTGATTTAGTGAAGGGAATCCTGATTAACCCTTTAACCACTCAATGCAATTTTGTGCAATATATTGGCTTACCGCGTGGAAGGGGTTAATGATGTCATTAAGATTTACGGCTTACTTCTCTTTCAGGATACCAGCAAAATTAAAGAAAATAAGTGGACTAAACAGATAACACTTTCAATGGTGCAATATTTGCAAGGAGTTGAAGACAAGGTTTTCTTTTGCACTGAATTAGATGATATTATGGTAATTAGGCAATCTGATTAAAGGCTTCCACTATTATATCAAATTGTTGTTGAATGAATAAGCCAACCAAACTCTTCATCAAGAATGAAACAGCCCATGTCTCATGCAGAGAAACACATACAGAAAATCTTTAAATGCACCAAAGATACTAGTCGATACAACTGTCTTTTCATGAAATGAGAAATGCTGATACTCCCTCCCAGCCATGAGGTAAGATATATAGAAGTGTGGATATCTGAATGTGAGAAAAGATACTATTTTGGTATCTTTACCACGTTGTGTAAGTTCAATCCATAGACTGACAATCTCCCTTACTTGTTAGGTAGTTCAAGAATTTTTTTCCCAGAACAAATTCTCTTCTCTCTTTATTCATCTCGTTACTGATATATCCTGACGATTTACCATAGCATAGTATGAAATTCATACTAATGATGTCAAATGGCAGGCAGCCAGGGTGTCAGCAGTTTTTGAAATATGTATTGTCACCTGTTTCATGGAAAATTAATCCCTGTTGCAAAAATACATTGGTAAGCACATTCTTCAACCTGAGCATTGGTTAATTTACAAACTTAGTTCATTTCATGAATAGAGGCTGATGTTGAAAATTCCTTAATTGAAAATGGTGCTTTCATGAAAGTCTCTGAAAGACAGTCATACAACATTTATTTTTCAGTTTAATTACTGGGTCCATCTGGTAATTGGTGTGCAGGTGAGAATTCATTTACAGGTGCAACATATTTTCTCACCTCACCTGTATTTTTAAGCTGCTTCCAGCAACAGGGAGCTACTACCAAACCAAATTCTGTCTGGCAGACAAGCCGAAAAATCTCCACACTATTTAGATGACTGCTCTTCCAATATATATGACAGCTAATCGTCTAATGATAGCCTACTGATTTAATGTGCTATGCACTTGATAGTTGTAATGCAACCTAACCCATTTGTGTCTGAAAACAACACATTTCATCAGGTAACCATGCATAGCTAACTCTAGAGTGGCTCATGAGCAGTTTACCTCAAGCTAGGGTTAAGTATTACAGCTGCCTTTGGGAATTATATTCAGGAACCCCTCCTATACTGTGCATCATCTGACCACTGCGTATCAGTCTTGGGCAGTCATACCATATGAATGAGACTTAAGAACCCTTATCACTCTGCATGACTATATAAAAATGTGTATCAAGTTACATTCTAAGTAGCTATTTCTGGCAGTCACTAATAGGGGCTGGGATGGTGCAGCGTGGTGTGACATTACATTTCATGTAATAAAACTATTAATTTGAAAATAAAATGATTTTGTTTTGTCGTAAATCCTGTTTCACAGTATGTTCCATTAGTATAACATAACAATAATATCATTTCAGAAAAGCAAGGAATATGTAACAGATACTAATGTGTTACAAATAGTGCAACATATAATCATACACCATTTAAATATCGATGGCTGATAATCTGACAGTCTAGAGTCATCTGTTTTACAGTAAAGGACCCTTTCGTATTTCCATAATCAGTGATCAGGTGAGTCGTAGGAATCCCCACAGAGTGCAAAGAATTCTACTAAGAGATAAGAGTACTATTCTCCTGCTATGTCAGTACTTTGGCATTTACTAGGTGGGTGTTACTATCGGCAGCTTTAAGGTTGAGTCTCTACTGTGTCTGTATAAGGCTCAGTGCTTTACAACACGTATCCTTTCTGCTTACTAGTGAATATCATTGACTCCCGTCATTGAAAATGTGAGGCCTCTATTGAAGGCCCTCATGTACATAACATGATACGTTAGAACTACAAGTAGCATTACCACAGAGGAATTAGGAATATATTATATCATTATGATTTTTTTTGTGTATAGATGCCCCGTGCCATTAGGATAACAAAACTGTTTCTATTTTTTCTCTAGCTTGACTATAGTCAACAGAATGATAAATTAATAAATGGAAAAAGGAGGCTTCTATTGGAGAAATTTACCATAGATAAATCACTTTTACATGGACCCCCCTAAGTACACAATAGGTGTGACTGGGACTGAGCACCGCACAGCTTTCATGGCTTGTCCGCGGGGCTTGTGCCCCGGGCTTGTGCATGGGGGTGTGGGCAGTGGTACCCCTCCTCACGGCTACCCCCTCAGGTACACAAAAGGAAAAAAAATCTCCATACAGTATTGAAAACCTGCGGCTCTTAACAATAACTTAGGGTGACCATCTTTGTATCAATAGAAAGCCATTGTTCCCCTCTGTATGATGTGCTTTACAGAAAATGGGCGCGGGGTACATATTTTGAATAGTTCATGAAAATCCAAGAGTTTTTTTTTATCCTTTTAATATTTCTGGACTGCCTCATCCGATTTTAAAGTGAAATACACCAAACAATAGCTAAATATATCATCTAATGGGCTCTACTGGTTCTTATGGCTTAGTTATATCATGGCATACCCGTTTCCACATGAATAAAGAAGGAGATTCCTAGTCATGACTGAGAACGTGGCCCGTGCCTAGTAGTCACAACACTACATGCAGCCATCTAACAGATAAGAGCCGCCTATTTGTGACGCTACTACAAGGCTGGAAGCGCGGAATCAAGGATATAGCAGTACATGCATACATAGGCTACACATATCATAAGTTCTTTAAATCCAACTGTGCTGCACTAGTTTGATTAGGCTGTTGGGCATTATATTTCATGTCAATAAATAGCTACCATAGTGGCCTGTATAGTGCCTGAATGCCCCGGTGCTTACTAATTGAGAGGAGTCTTGAAACCCGGCCCTTTAAAGATGGTGTGTCATCTTAATGTTTGGAGATTTTTTTATCTTATCATATTCCTATTGTATATCCTATCCCATAGATCTTTCCTAACTTTTAAAATTAATGGCAGTGTCTTAGTCTATAAGATGTGCACATGCAGTGGAATTTGTTTTGCTGTAGGTCGACACTAAAACTCCCTATGTTTTGATATTGCATGGCTCAGTGCTTTCTCTATCAGGTTAGTTCCCCCTAGACTCACATGGGGGAGTGTCTCAGTCAGTGGAGTTAATATGCTACACTCTTATCTATCTCAAATGTCTGGCAGATACTGGGTAATATGTATCAGCTAAAATGATAATGCAACCTATGGCAATCCTTTTGAAAAAAAGGTTTGTGAAGTGTATTAGTTGCATCATTTCCACAGAGCACCTTCTAAGCAATCACAATCTTTCTTCATTGAAGTAGATAAGCACACACCGATCGATCCATATTGGTCTGATGGTTACACATCAACATATCAATAGTGGATCATGATCCACATAACAAAGTTGATTCAATCTTGATAAACAATGAGGCAACATTCAAGCAACTTTAATATAATTGGTTTTGACATCACCCTTAGATTGACTTTGTATTAAGTAAAAATCATGAATACTCATTGGTTCCATTGAAAAGAGGATTACTCCCACACCCACACAAGCGCAGCATATGCAGGCACCATAGGAGCTACTTCAAAAGTCTATGGTCGTAGCTTCAAATCAGAAGAGTAGATCACTGAAGGCTCTCCCTAATTGCGGTTTTTAACTATGGTAATTCAATTAGGTGAGTTACTCTAGGAGCTCCTCCTTTTCTTCAGTTGTCTTCATTCAAGCTCTGCCACATGACTGGAATGATAATGAAATCATCCTGAATAGGGTTCATTTGGAAAGGGAGCTTAGTTGGGAAAGACATAACAATGGCTTACGGTAAATAGAAATTCTGCGACTCTTGCATCATGTGTGTCCGTATTGAAAGCATGATAGATGGAAACTAGACTAATAGAGTCAATTAGAATAAATACATGAATGGATAGTTAACTGAAGCCAAATGATATTCAGAAATAGGTTATCCCTTATATTGTATCAGTTATCATGGCTAAAATAAGAAATCCCACAATAACATGGACATTATTAATATTGGGATAGCTGAAGGCAGCCTCCCCCCAGTTTCAAACAGCTGTTAAAGGCCTACAAAACATAAGGGACAGCAACATAATATGCTCAGCAATCATCAGAATTCACTTTCTGGTTCCCTCCTGTATTGTCTTGGTCAATACTGCTGCCATCAATCGCCCGTCAAAGCAATCAGAGCGGAAGTCATTACTGGTTTTATCCCCATGTAGGGAGTCTACAATATATGACTCCAGGAGAATAAAGGGAAGTGGCATAGAGCTTTAGCATAGTGGTGGGTGTAGAGGGAGGAAGGACTTTCAAGTTGTCTAGGATCCCATATGGAGTGGAGATAGAGAGAGGGAGAGAGGGAGAGAGGGAGAGAGGGAGAGAGACATAGATAGGGCCAAATTAAAAAAGGTGTGTTTCAGGTTACCCAACCGTACCTAGCAAAACAGGGCTGACCCTAGAAATCGTTATCCAATTTAAAAAGAAACCTGTTATATTTAAATTTGGTGAGTTAACGCTAAAGTTTGTGAGTCAATTTTTGAGTACTTTTCAGGCCAGATTAAAAGAAGAATTAAAAAAAAAAAAAGAATCTGACCTACCCTGCCTAGATCTTCAGACCATATACCCTGAAACACACCGAGAGACAGGGCTTTAAATCAGAAGAAAAGCTGGTCTAGAATCTATTTGATGGGGCGAGGTAGGCTGCGATCCCTAATGGAGTAGATGTATTCAAATTTGGATAGTCAATCGTTTCATTGTAGCAAAATCATATATACAGAAGTGAGTAATCCCTTATAGCCTACAAGAAGTAAGTTCTCATGGAGGTCATTGAGGAATAGATCTATTTGGGTGCAGGGAAAATGTAGGGTGATGAATGTATTGGGGTAGAGAGCCTTGAACCTAACCATTCTTGCACTTCCATTTGTCACTGTCTGCCCAATATTCTACAATGCCCTTCATCACAATGGATGTCTATCTGGGCATCATTGCACTATACACTGCATTGTCCTCCTAGCACCAGGGAGGCAAACCTGCTACACAAGGGAAGACAGGGGTTAAGAATAGTCCAGCATCCTAACACCTGATCCAAACATGGTGCTTGTATACATAGCACAAAAATACCCATGCCTTTTCATGCATTATAAAGGCTACATCAGTATGTGTAAATATGCTTTTGTGTGCATACAATTATGACTTGAATCAACATGGTGGTCTTCTATTCCTAGGACTCCCCAATTTGTGGCAGCCTCTCACGATCATTGGTGATAGTTGTGGAGATGCCTCAGTAACATGGGTGTGAAAAGGTGTTTTGCCTTCCCAGATGAGCTCCTTTATACCTGATGCATCAAGGTAATACTTATTGGAGATATAGGTTGTGCCTGCATCATGGGACAGTATAGGTCACATTTGCCAGTGAATTTCCCGAATCGCACAATGAAAACTCCCATAGTAGATTTCCCACATGCTTCTGTAATCAATAAAACTATTTTATTCCCTGACCTCATGGCAGGAAGGGACGTGTTTGCCTTCTCTTTGAAATTCCAGTTATTGGAAATTATGGGAGCCACCAGTAGACAAAGCATTTGGATGGGTGCTTCTTGGTGCCATCCAATTCCCTTGGTGTCCTGTTTAAATGATGTGACACAGAATTATCGCTTTTAATGCGTTTAGAAACCAGGCCCATATAAAAAATAGTAATCATTCCATTTGGTCCCCGATGTAAACAAACATTCAAAGGGATTAGATAGGACACCACAATTGCGATAATTGCAAAATTATGATGTCTCCCGTAACGTCAGCATGTCTATTTATGTCTGGCAGTCATTTCCCACTATATGCAGTCTATGTCAAGTGGGGATTTTTTCTGAACTGTAAGGAAATTTTAGATCTAGGTCTAACTTGAAGTAGACATCTCTCTTTATATGACATAACATAGGAATTGAGTGGGCCATATGCTTGTGGAATACACAAAAAGGATGCAAACAAATACTAGAACATGAAAAAACAAAGATAGGACTTTCAGAGCAGATGGTATTTTATCTCAAAACTCTTTCCATCAGTCTGTCCCCCATCTACACATGCACCTCAACACACATCCACTTTCAGTCAGGCTCAATAAATATTCTTGGACAAATACCGCTGGCTTTGCTCAGTAAGGGAGCACATCAGAGTGGATGTGCCTGGACTATAAACTGGGACATACACTAAGGGCAGTCAACACAAAGCAAGAGGGAGAGAGAGAGAGAGAGAGAGAGAGAGAGAGAGAGAGAGAGAGAGAGAGAGAGTGACAGAGAGAGAGAGAGAGAGAGAGAGAGAGAGAGAGAGAGAGAGAGAGAGAGAGAGAGAGAGAGTATGTGTGTCACCACCTGCCTGTCCTTTAGGAACCAAGATACCAAGATAACATTAAGGCTCCCAACTGACACCTTTTGTATCAAATTATGTGAGCAAAAGTATGTGAGCAAATGAATAAGATGGTGGATACCGTGGTCATTACCAATGTACTATTTCGACTGTACTACTTGGAAGTGGAAGACTGACACCTTTTTATTAAACAAAACTATTAAATCAGATATATCAATATCATTTCCCACCCATTGAAGACTTCATTTTGGGAATCATGCACACATCAGTATCCTGCACACAGAGTCAATGTCGCAAAACTATTTTTATATGAAAGCAGTATTGGGGACAATGCCTTTTCTCTGTGTACAACTTTTTACTTAGGACCAATAACAGTTTGGATTCTCAGACATTATCTAATACCCCAAAATATCAGAGTACAAGAATAATCTTACTGATTTTACATTAATCTCTAAACCACATACCTCATCTAGACTCTGACCATAAAACTAGGCCTGGACTGTAGTAGGGGGTATGGACTGCAATTGGAGGATGACATTGGCCAGATTCCCACTCTACTTCCCAGACTATGTATAACAACCGGCAGCCGCTTGATTAATTTACATTCCCCTTGCTCCCTCACCTTCACTCTCTAACCTCTAGTTATCAATCACCTCTGGACAGTATTCTAAACCTCCTCCCTTTTAATCTGATTCTGCCTGGTATTCCAACCTTATAATGTAACCTTCAGGTGCTCTGGCAAATATTTCAGTTAGTATTCAGTACATCCAATGTACATTATACTCAACCGCATGATCCACTAGATTTTGATAACTGGTATGTAGGGACAGCTTTTGGTAAAAGGGATCAGGTAATAGAAATCAGTTGACTTCATAATTGGTTCGTGCCCGGCCTAAATATCGGAAACACAATAGGCCTACTAACCATGTACATGTATAGCTTGTACATCAAAAGAGGCTTTTTCCTGATAGTATGATTATACCATCTACTGACTTGACCCCTACTTGCTACCCTCATACTACCACAGACCATCCCTTTATTCCATGTGGAGAAACAAAGTTATTATGCTTAAGTACTAGAACGGCCGTTCTCCACACCCCCGTGGGGAAACTGGTGCTCATTCTCCACAGCTCCATTCTCCTCGGTATAGTTGTGAAACCAATCTTTAAATGTCGTTTTAATATGGAATTGATAAACATTCACATGCAATAAACACTGAGATCCACTCAAATTCAGACAGATTATCATGGACCTCTGTCTATTTACCTGTGATGTCTGGTAGTTAAAGCCCACTACTTTCCTCCTGTCACCACACATCAGCCACTTACACTGGCCCACATTTCCCCACGGATTCATACCACATGCCTGGCCCTAATTGCACATTCATTACCGAAGAGGCAACGATAGTTTTTATCGCACTATGTTATGTATTTGTACAGCATACGGAGCAACACTGAGATAATTTGTAAACAAATAAACTCAAACGCGCTACAGTAAACATTAAAGCTGGAGGCCAAGCCATCTTGAGTAATAGGACAGCTATAATTATGTTCCTTAGTTGTTGCAAGAACCAAGAAACCACTTATTATACAATGGTCATTATCTTGCATGACTTGGAGGAGCTTCCCAGGTCCCACTTACACTATGATAAGACCAATAATTCTTTCTGGACACATTATAGCATGTGGACCAAATAGGGCAAGTTTTCTCACCTTTTTCCATCTATAAGGGCTTCGACCATCGTCCCCACCTTGTGTGGGTCTCTTGTTATTTGGTAGGACAAGGGATTTTCGGGAAATTGTTACATAGCATCAGACATCCTACAGTATGATAAGGGGATCAATTAGAACTCAGAACCTCAAACATTATGCACCTATCATGGATAGACTATTTTCTATGTTTTTCTGAATATAAAATGTAGGGAGAATGCATCGGCCCTTTCTACTACTCCACCTCTACTGCAGTACTGCTGCTCTGGCCACTGGAGTGTCTTTAGCTGGACCTATCATGCTGTGTGCTGTAGGGGTATTGCTCTCATTTAGAGGATATATCCTTGGTTAAGTAGCTGTTTTCAGAATACTTTTCTTTGAGACCTTTAGTACAGACACTCATGCCAACTACTACATGGATAGCATATTTCTTGTTGTAATTCCGATAAACATGGCCCTTACTGGCTTAATTGACACCTTTAGGAGAACCAAAGTGTAAGGAATACTAAGAAGGTCCACAGACCGATTTCCTGTCCCCGAAAGCCGATGGCGCTCCCTGGTGGATGAGTGTACAGCCCACATTGCCCACTCAATATCTATGTACTTAATCACAGATGAGATTACATTTCAGTTCCTGGAATTACTTTTTTCTACATGTTTTTCTGAATGCCGATATTAAGATTTGGAGAAAATCTAATCAGAAATAGTTGTTGCAAATGGTCATTACTTAACATGGTTTTAGGTGGGAACAGTGGACTGAGCACTACATCCACTAGGATACAACCAGATACAACCAGAAATCTGCAATAATCCCATGAAAAAATGTATTTTTTTCAAATATTTATCAAAAAAAGGTTTACAGAAGATGATGTAGCTGCCCTCTTAGCATTATTTTGGGGCATATTGAGGTATTCTGTTTGCTGAGGGACAATGCTAACCTGTGGAAAACCTCTTAGTATTCTTTGCTCTTTGGAGAACCACTTTAACCAATTTTGGCCAGCATATTTTTACACCAAATGAAAATAACAATACTCACAAACCTATATGCTATTTAGTGGTTGGGGTTTTGGGAGGTTTTAGGGGGTACCTGACCACATAAATTGCCTGCAAAAGTGATGTAACTTAACCAGGGATGGTTTTATATAAAATCTGCTTGGTCAGGAGAGTCCACCTGTATAAGGTCCCACAAACACAAATGAAAATGTTCATGATTGCAACGCTTTTCTGTGAAGGTAGCACAGTGCCTCCCCTTTAGAAACCATTTCAATCTACCTGTCTGCAATGGATGCAGTTGTATTTATTTTACCCATTTATGTCTCAGTACCCATTGTCCTGGCAGCTTCAGACGAGTAAGAAAAAGAGACAATCTTCCTCTCTCCTTTGATATGTCATTTGATATCATAAGATGTCTCGTTGCTGAGTAATGAATTATTTCATTTTCATACAGACCCGAGAATGGGTACCGTGATTGCTCTGCCTATTGTTATTTGTGTCCTGTCCTGTCATATGTTTTGTCCCTAGTTCTGTGTCCACTAAACCATTGTCCCGACCCTTCCAGGGAACAGAGCCTTCATTCACTAATATTACTTCCCATTAGGAGTGCTATATCGCCTTGTTTCTATTCAATCTGCAAAAAGAATTCAATATCTGATATCTGGGCTTTACTCCTTCCTCCTCTCCCTGAAACTGACATCCCTCCTTTCTTGCTGCTGGAAAATCCCTTGTAAGTTAATTCTCAGTTTCTCCTTGTTTTTTCTCAGTCTATAAATGGCACGGTGAGCCTGTCCCTGCACCAAAACTACTACTATAGCTACTACTACATGGATGCCAAGGTGCATTTGTTATGATTCTATTTGACGATGCAAACCATACACATAATGTACGGCTTATGACTACATAACACATGTATTAGGGGGTTCCAAACACTCAGCCGTGTGTGGCCCCGGCGCTACCACTAGCTACCACTGTGAGTGTAGGGCGGCTGTGGCACTCCCTCATGCACTACCATGTAAATGGCACCTATCAGTTAAAGTCAAATCCGGGAAAATCTAAGCATATCTCGTTAAATCGAAAGGCATGACCCTATTCCACACATACAGGGCAACATCCCAAGCCCACCCCTTTTTTTATATCTTGTTTGGTCCATAAATTATGATCGAAATAGAAATAAATGTTGATATGTAAACCATACAGAAAATGAAATGGAAAAGAGGGGCGTGGTCCCCTTTTAGTCTAGATATATGGGAATAGAATGAGCATACAAAACCTGACCTAATTATTACCATTTCTCCCGGATTTTAAGCCTAATAAAGCTTACAATAAAGTACTCAGTTCGCTAAAAAATAATATGCTAAGATATCTCCTCTGAAAGATATTGAATCATATTTCATAATGGCGAAAGTGTTAGGTATGTATCCCATATAGTTACCTATATATTTACACCTAAACATTGCGTATTTTCCCCCACCAGGCCCTCAGACTGCATGCAGGGTGGTTACTCAGTGTGCTACATGCTCCAGTACACACTCAGTACAGGTGCCATCGGCCTGGTCACCCCAGCAGGCAGCTGGTGGAGTAAAATTATAGGGAGTTTTCCATCTTCCAACGGCTCCCAAACACTAACTCCTATTTGTTTTATCATTCTGTCTTTTGCATTACATTAGTATAGGGCTTCTCTATCGATTCCACATTTTGAAATTTATATAAAGTATTTTTTTAATTATCAATGGAACCAGTATTGGTTTTCTGTCTGCACAAAATTTGGATTTGTGACATAGGCATTTATAACCTTTGTAGAGGAACCCCTGTAGGCCCAATCTCAATTGGTTGCTAGATTAATGGACACAACTTCACAAACAGTGCACCACACTGATATTCCTAGGCTCCCAATACGACCAATCTCTCAGTCACTAGTGCATAACCTAGTTAGTCATCTTTTGGCTCCTTATACGACCAACCTAGGTAAGTCATTATTGTCAGGTTAGTCAGTACTGACCAACCCACCTTAGTCTTTTAATTTCCAGGGGGAGCCACTGAGTGGTCATCACAGGTGGCCCCCAACTAGTGGTATACAAATACAACACACCAATGATGAACCTAGGTTAGCCACTACTGCCTGACCCCTCGGTCATTTTTGAATATAACTTTGCCATTTTGACAACACTCATATGACCAACCTAGGAAAGTATGTACTGACTAACCCTTTCAACCTATGGATTTTCAGTGCAATGCTGTATTTTATGTGTAAATTTCATAGTGTTTGCGCCAGGGCTCCTTGCCTTTTGGCCATTGCAATTGCCTGATGAAAATTCCCATGTGGCTTTACCACATGCTTCTGTTCCCAATGTAATTTCTTCTCACATCTCCATGGCAGGAAGGGGTGTATTTGCCTTCTTTCCAAAATTCCAGTAATTAGGGGAGCCACTGACAAACAAATAGTTGGGGCGGCTGGTTCTTGGTGCCATCCATTCCCTTGGTGTCCCATGTAAATGATGTGACATGCAATTATGGCTTTTAATGCTTTTAGAAACCTGTTCCACTAAAGAGAATGATAGTAATCAATCTATTTGGTTTTGATAAAGATAAATGTTCAATGGGATCGGAGAGGACACCATGCTTTTAGTGACTGTGAAATCATCTCCTGTGAAAGAGGATATCCATAGATTTAATGCAGTTTGCGGTTTAAACATTACTTTACATTCTCAAAACATATACATTCTACATTAAAGTGGGGTTTGCTTATCTTAAGGAAATTTGCTTGACTTAAGATCCCTTAAGCCTATGCAACAATCAACGATCTTTGTCTGACACAGAGTGGGCCATACATTTAGTTCTCAAATGTGATGCAGTGATAGTTGATACAAACAGGGTTTCCCCTAATGCTACCAATAATTGAGCAAGATGTTATAACAGAATATATTTACTATAAACCGACTAAAATCATAGCAATGCAGTTTGTATTATCATCTTATTCAAAATCTACTCTATGCTAGTTCCTTGATCCTATAATTCTTTTTTCTTGTTCATCATTGCATCCAAGGATAACTCATTCTAAAGCGTCTCATCATGAACAATTCTCATAGCATTATATAGTAGACCATCTGGAGAAGGGGGGGCAGCTCATGTGACCTTTTGGCACAAAAAGGTAAACGATGCAAACAAATACAAGAGCCAGAAATCCAGACAAGACTTCAGATCAGATGTTTTTTTAAATTTATATTTTTATCTCAAAAACCTTTTCCTCAATGTTGTCCCCCATCTACACATCTCAACACACATCCACTTCCAGTCAGGCTCAATAAATATTCACAGACAAATACCCCAGGCTTTGCTCAGTAAGGGAGCACATCAGAGTGGATGTGCCTGGACTATGAATTGGGATATACAATAAGGGCAGTCAACACAGACCAGAGAATGTTACCACCTGCCTATCCACGGTCCTTCCATGGTTATTAGTAATGTGGTCTAATATTATAAAGGGTGCAATCTGTCATTGCAAGGTATATACTAAATAGATAGTGCACTCTTATTGATTTAATTCAGTTAACTGCTCAAGTCTTATACATCTCAGCTGTGACCCTGATTGCCACATTTTGTATATAAACTATCCAAAAATGTTAGATATAGCATACATCGTCAATTATCACATTGGCATAAAAGGCATTCCACTATCATTGTAAACAGAATTATGTACCTCCCCTATTGAAGACTATGTATGTACGTTAGTAGAAGAAGAAAATCAGTGTTGGCAAAACCTTTCTCATCAGAGTCTGGTGCCTCACTTTCCTATGAGAGTAGTTTTGGCAAAACAGACTCTCACTTTTATTTTTGCTAAAGACCAATACAGGTCTGAGTTCTCCTTTTTTCCGTATAAGACTCAAGACTCAATATACGTAGCACAGGCATTGTAACATGTTATTCACTGCTTCAACTTTTTGTTACTTAATCAACACAGAAAATAGCAAGAATGGCTGATGTATCAAACATGTGTTGACCATAACTGGTGCTGATTCCAACAATATCAAGCAAACAGAAAGTGGGCTAGCTGCCAATAATGTAGACCCCCAAGGGACCACTTCAACTATAAAATGGCTGACAGAGCATCTCTCTAATGCACCTGGTGCACGCTGAAGCCTGACACGAGCAGGCACCATATTGCTACCTTGTCACTAGGTGTCCGTTTCATTGGGAAAAAGTTTCAGAAATGTGGAAGGTTTCCAGGAACCATTCTGTCTGGGAGCCTAAATATCTTCAACAGGCCAGCAAAGTGAAGGGAAATAAGTAGGTTACACAGAATACTTCAATGATTTACGAGGAGTGTTAAAGATGTTCTAGTCTGGATTAAAGAATATGAAGCTAATTAAGCATTCAAAGCTATAGCCACTTTTACATCTATAAACAACACAGATCAAACTACTGAAAAGCCAACCAAAGTCAAAAACAAGAACTAAAGGGGTCAAACAGCAAAAGGAATCCACTGCAAATGTCACTGACTCACTAAAGCTTCTCGCTTCCGTTTAGCAGGGCACTTTTGATGTCCTAAAGTCTGTTCTCTTTCACTTCACTCTCAGTTAAACCTCCTTTAAGGGCCGCTCACTGCTGGATTGCATGTCCTTGTATGGTTCATGGTGCATGAGGGTTGCATTGAAATATAATGCTAACCCTAGATGATTGATGCACTGCCGAAGGGTCAGCATAAAGCATGAATGCAACCCTAGTGCCTAGACTCGCCAGTTCTGCATGCATGTATCATGGCAACATTGAGTTAAATAGACCCACACATTCCCTTTCAGCACAGCCAGATGCTATAGATACAATATAAGGATTCCGTTCAACGCTCATTCATCATTTTGAACAATACCTATTGTCCCAGCCTCACCTCCACCCCTTCACCGCTAGTTTATTATTCACAAACATTCCCACTCCTTGCCATCCCATCCCATGCTGGGAATTAATAATTACCATACATACTATATATTTTGCAATGCGGACCCGATAGAGAAGACCTATACAAACCTAAGAAAAAAAGAAAACATTTTGATACATCTATAGGAGGAAATGCTTGTCAGTTGGGCCAGGCCCTGATAATCTACCCTTATAATGTGTTGTGTCTATATGGTTATAACCTAGTAGGATTCATAGGATCTTAGGGAGTGGTCATTTTTTAACAACAGGGGGGGGGGGGTTGGTGGATTTGCGGGGGACCAAAAAAATTGCACCCCTTTTTAGTGAAAAAGCCAGCGCGTTACTATAGCTCAAAGGGGTCAGCCGTACTCAATTTCAACTTGCCTGAGGGGGGGGGGCAAAAATAATTCGACCCCTCGGTGGGGGGACAAAATTCTTTTTGACTCGCTCACGCAAAAATCCACCGACCCCCCCCCCCTATGTTGTTAAAAATTGACCACTCCCTTATCAGCCTGTGTACAGGCCAGTGCGGACAGCTGTTTGAGTATAGCATTGGCAATATACCAAATCTAATCGCGATACCATGTAGAAACAGACAGTGGCATGACTAACAGTATTCACGATCCCCTCGCTCCCTCACCTCAGCATATCAATCACCTGCAGTCACCACAGGTACATACAACAACTCCCTTTTAATCTGGTTCTGCTCGGTAGTCCTAACCTTTAATCTACACCCCTGGTTCCCTCACATAATCATGTCTGCTTAGTATTCTGAATCCTGTCCGAGGAACACCATATGCACCTAATGTACATTATACAATTATACCCTTATACCCTAGCCTATATCATTTTTATTTTTTAGGGCTGTAATGCATACAAATATTTGTCCACTTGTCACATATTATACACATTAGCATGGATCATTGGTTCATGCCAATGCATATACATTCATCATTCATATAAAATGCCAGTAAAATGTCTACTACCACTGTGTCTATATATCCATATTGCCATCTAAAGCACTCAGTATACACCAACCACTTCACCACCTGCCATCACACCCCATGAGTCTAACTTGCACAGCATTCATGACCATTTTTGTAAGTCTTCTCAAATCAGTGGACCGCGAGCACACACCACTGAATCGTAGCCAGCCCCAAACTATTGGCCAATTGACTAGTCATAAACCATACATGAAGAGGGGAAAATAGATTTTAATAGCCATTTTTCACAATATCCCATGGAACCTGAACAAAGCACAGCAATTCTGGCATGGACATTTGACTGGGCGGCACAAAGCAGACAGTACCTATCTACTATTGTCCTATTACTGACAGTGAGTGGCCATGGAGCTTGACCACACTGAAAATCCATAGATTGAAAGGGTTAGTCAGTACACACTATCCTAGGTTCGTCATATGTGTGTTAGTCATAATGGCAAGGTTATGTTCAAAAATGACTGAGGGGTCAGTCAGTAGGGGAGAGAGGGGCACGTTGACCACCTGGGCACGTTGAACCACATGCTCTCTTTGCTATTCCTTTGGGAATTTTCCAGCAGTTTGCCTACCATATCACTCCCTTATATAGACAGTTCAGAGCAGCAATATCATATTTATTTTGGGTTGCTGAGGAGAAGCTCAGACAACATGAAAGATTTAAGCCATTGAAAGTAATAATCTGCAATTGTTAAACTTTTCTTCTTATGTTGTTACAAAACATTGCTGGCCTAAGATCTATATGGAGGTCAAAGTATATATCTGAATGCTTGCGTAGAACCTGGTTTTAATCCTGAAGGTGTTATGTAATTTGAATTAAATCAACCTTATCTATGATGGTCTGCATGGTCACAAAAATCACAAAAATTGGGGCACCTTGAACCATGCTCAAGTACCAAAATCTCTGTCTTGAAAGACTAGTTCCATTATTTACCACATATGTGCCTGTGCAATGCATAGAGGGACAAAGTATCACCACATTTCACCAGAGGGCAGACTTTTTAAGATCTCCTTGTCAGCTTGTAGGCAATAGATGAAATGATATTGTTCAGGTTAACCATGGGCTAACCCAACAAGAAGCCTATGGGTTGAACCACCCATAGTTCATTAGAATTAAGCCACACAGAAAGAAACACAATATTATACGCTTTGGTTATAAAAGTACGATAGAATACTTGTTTTGTTAGTTGTAATGATAAATTATTTCATAGCATATTCATAGTGTGTTAATTCTCAGATGTATCATTTTTAAGAAGCAAAACAGCCTGTTATATCATAAAAGAATATAATCAAAGATTTATACGGCATGTGCAAATAGCAGCAATCCTCTGAAGATGGTTTAAATTAGCCTAAGTCAAAATTTGTAAGGCACTAACCCAGTGACTCAACTAGAAGCTATAATTTTATGACTTGTATGCATTGAATATGTATTTTTCATATTCAATCCTATGCAAAAGTAACAATAGCCACCTTAACTTTCAATAATAAATCCATATTGCTGATTGTTTGAACCCTTCAAGATGAGTGGTTCAAGGTGCCTCAGTGGGTGGGTCAACCTGCCCAGGGCATGGGGCACATTGAACCACCCAAAGATTTTATTTTCAGAAAATCAAAAGAAATACAACAAATGACCATACTTGCTTTGCCATGGGTCGTCATATAGCGCAATGATATAAGGTAACTGCTAGGTACAAAATCAAAGCTCAGATGATCTTGATAAAGTCAGGAAAAAAATAAATGTGCATAAGTGGCTCAACGTGCCCCTCTCTCCCCTAGTGGCTAACCTAGGTTCATCATTGGTGTGTTGTATTTGTATACCACTAGCTGGGGCCACCTGTAAGACCCTATGATCACCACTCCGTGGCTCCCCCTGGAAATTAAAAGACTAAGGTGGGTTGGTCAGTACTGGCCAACCTGCCATTAATAACTTACCTAGGTTAGTCGTATAGGGAGCCAGAAAATGACTAAGTTAATCACTAGTGACTGAGAGATTGGTCGTATAGGGAGCCTAGGAATACCAGTGCACACCAGAATTTATGCAGCCGGAAATAACTTTCACATTTGTGTGATCATGGTACAGATAGATCTCACAAACTGAATGTATTTGCACTCTAGGGCATACAACTATAGACTGCTCCATCCATTTTTTATATTTCTTTTCATGATTGAACAAAATAAGAGAATTTTGGAAATGATAAATATGGAGTCTGATTATAATGACTATCACTTCCTGATTTAGCCTACATGTGTCAGTTGGTCCTTTCATGAGAGCTTGCATTCCCATAGCAGTCTACAATTGATGGGATTCCCTCATTGGTGATGATTGTGGAGACACCTAACAGCCACCTACTGCTATTGTACTTTAATCTGACGATAAGACCATGTATACATAATATAAGGCTGACTTGACTAAAAGTAGCCATCCATTGCTTTTCTGTTGCCTCTATGGTAGGACTTGTGACAAAGGCATTTGTGTCGTCGGCAGATGAACTCCTATAAGGCCCAATCCTAAATGAAATGAGTTAAGCTATATACATGTATGGACAAGTAATGCGCTAGCATTTATTTGAGTAAATTACAGAGAGGTAATTGCTAACTAACCCTACATGCCCAATATATTTCTCATTTGGCAGTGAATATCCCAAGTTAAAATCGCCTGATGGAAATTCCCGTATCTTTCCCACATGTTTCTATTACCATTGTTATTTCTTCTCACATCCTCATGGTAGAGAGGAGTGTATTTACCTTCTCTCTGAATTTCCAGAAATTGGTAATTAAGGGAGCTAAGCACACACAAAGCATTGGGACTGCTGCTTCTTGGTGCGATGTAATTTCCTTGGTGTCCCGTTTTAATGATGTGACACACAATTATGGCTTTTAGAGATCACATCCATACAAAAGATAACAATCATTCCATTTTTTTTAATGTACAGTAAAGTATTAGAGAGAACACCATAATTTTGATAATTGCAAAATTATGGTGCGATATTTAGTGCATTCTGATTGCTGTCATATAATTAACTACTCCAAACCTATTCATCTTAGTTTGGCACCGGCTGATACCGTTCACAAGTATTCAAACTAGATGTTCATAGCTTTAGAAGGGACAAATACATGTGCATGAATCAGAGATTAGCACCGTTTCTGATATGAAGGTGTTTGATTACATCAACTTTTCTGATGCGTTCCCATAGAGCTAATTTTATTGTGTGGTATATCATTCAATTTAGAAATAAATAACAGTTAGGATAACTAATTTGTTGTATGATGTGATAGTGGAATTCATTTTGCCACAGATTCCCAAGGTCCTATGACAGACCATAGGACCTTGGGAATCTGTGCTAATGCAGTTAATTAATGACACCATCAAGCAAACAGTAAGTGGGCTTGCTGCCAATAATGTCGACCCCAATGGACTATCTTAATTGATTAAATAGAAAATGGCTGACAGAGCCTAGAGCTATGGAATGTACCTCGTGCTGGCTAAAGCTTACACTGTGAAACGTTACTGTATTTAAACAGCACAATGTGATGTACATTTTCAGCACTTTTGCTGTATATGAACTGTAAATTGGGTCTCCAGCAATGCTGCTGTACATTCACAGTAGATTGTGCTGTAGATTTCTGCCACTAGGTGGCAGCAGTATACCATTTTTGTAGTAATTATTCCACTCAACCTTTTCCGGAGTCAAATAAAGCCTCACAAACTCTCAGGACATTGTAGAATAACAATGTATGAGAGAGACTGAATTCAGTTATCATAAAGTGTATTGATATTTGCATAATTGTGTTAAATAATACAAAAAAAACAACAGCAAAAGTATAGAGTAGACACCACATTGGTGGGAGAAGTAAAATGCTTAAGTGCCTGGACTGGGAAAAAGCTGGTATAACATACAGTTCAGCTGAATAAAAGCAGGATTAAACCATTACATTGTGAAGTGTGTATTATCCTAGCTGAACTATTATGCAGGAAAGTACTCTCCATGCATGCATATTAATTGATATAAATTGATGACGACAACAATGTGACACCTACAGTAAAAGTTGCTGTAACTTTACAGCACCCTGTTGCTGTACATGTACAGCAAAAGCTACTGGAACAAAAGTTGCCAGTTTACAGTAGAAGTTGCTGTAAATGTACAGCAAGTAAGTTGCTGTACACCTACAGCAAATTTACTAGAACAAAAGTTGCCAACAACTTTTGCTGTAGGTGTACAGTATTTACTTCTTACAGTGTGACACCAGCAGGCACCATAATTATTGTTTATACTTGATAAGCAAGGATGTATGTTTCATTGAGAGAAATGGCCGTCATAACAAACAGAAAGGTGGAAGGTCTCTAAGACCCATTCTGTCTGGCCTCCTAGCTTGATATTTTCGTTCTAGCTCAGTGCACAACCACCCCCCCCCCCCATCCCCACCCCAAACAAAAATGCTGGTTTGGGAGCTGTTGCCTAAGTATAGATGAAACACTTTTGAGGTATATCTTTTTCAAGACCTTTTAAAATAGACCAACCTGTTTTCTGTTGTACTTCAACCAGTGGCTGCTGCAATATAGAATAGAGTAGATAAGTTACAGGAATCCTGATAAGTGATATGATTGAGATTCATGGCTTTTTATTCTTTAATGTTGCCAGTGAAACTTTTTTTAACAAAACAAAAAGAAGTGATTATACAGTTTCTACATCAGTCGATGCAATATTTGCAAGGAGTATTATTATAGAATGTTTTCTTTTCTATTGACTTAATTGATATCTTGCAAACTGGCCCCTTAATGTAAGGTTATAGTGCCAGTCTTATTAGGGTTTGAATAAGCTAACTGATAACTTATCATTTTTAAACAATGGATATGTATATAGCCGAAGGCCGGTATGGACAGCAATCAGACTGGCAAGTCGAGGATAGCATTGGCCAGATATCCAACGCAATACCTACACCATGTAGAGAGCAGACAGTGGCATGACTAACTGGATTTACGGTCCCTTTGCTCCCTCACCTCCGCTTATCAATCACCTGCAGCCACCTCCAGTGCTTACAACCTCCTCCCTTTTAATCTGATTCTGCCTGGCATTCCTAGCTTATAATCTAACCTCCTGGTTCCCTGTCCCATGTCTCATTTCGTATGCAGAATCCTGCCCATCTAACACCATGCACCCAATGTACATATACTGTAGTCCACAATCCATAAGTTCCTGATGACTGGAACACAGTGGCAGCTATGGATATCAGTGATAATTAGACTCCATGATCAATATAAACAAAGCCTAAATGCATATGATAAGGTTAGAAATATAATTTTGTATTTCAAAATGGGCTGTTAATGCCTCGTGATATCAAAATCTATAGAAACTGAGCAATAACAATAGGTTATGGATCATAGTGTCAAAATATGATCATACTTCTTACCATTTCATTTCTCTACCACACTCAAACATGCAGTGCCTAAGATTGCCAAATACGACCGATGATGTCTCTCAGCTTATGGCGTTGAGGGCAAGTGTTAACGTCTTAGCCATGTAGGTCTACAATAATCCAATGCTTCTGGACACTGTCAGCCTCTGCATAGGTCAGGCTGAGAATGTAACAACTAGGTTAAGTACCACATCTCTGAACGCGGGCTGTCATTGGAGCTTGGGATATTGGGTCAGGTCATATGACACAATAATGTCACACACTGTAACAAGAATTGTGGTTGCTGCCACGTAAAAAAAAAGCCTCAGGCATTTTTAGACGTGGCAATACCCGCAATTCTTGCATTTGAAGGAACATAATGTCTACATCGTTGGCACATTTGAACCATTCTTGGGTCCATTTTAGGGGAGGTAGGTATGATTATAATCAACCTGGGGACCATGAAAATGTGTGTTGATAGGCTGTTAAACAATAAGAATAGCTCTTGCTAGGCAACCAGCTGTCTTAACAACAAACCAATACAACCATTGAATTCCTAGGGCTAATGTTAGGGGGAAGGTATGGTTATAATCAACCTCAGGACCTATCAAAGGTTGATCAATATTAATGTTATCACATACGCATAGATTTGTGATGTGGCACATTAAAACAAAATGGCGGCACCAATACTGACTTCCTGTAAAGTGAAAACAATATAAGGCAAGCTCACCACCAGGGCCCCACCGGGGACTTTCGGCCTTAAAAAAAGTTGGTTGCTTCTTTTGTACACCCTCAGAAAAGTGAAAGCCATTGTCGCTAAAACTACCCTCACCTGAGGGTCTTTGTCGCTAAAACTACCCTCAGCTGAGAATCAGGCAGTGCCTCAGGTGAGGGTAGTTTTAGCGACAATGACTCTCACTTTTCTGTGTGTGTAGGTGTACAGTAGAAATATATTCTACTGTAGGTGTACAGGTTATTATTTACAGTGTTGTGGATTGGTTAACCCTTTGATGGAACTCAATTTTTTCAAATTACAACAACCTAATGGCCTAAGCCTAAAATACAAGTGAACCTACACTTACAGAACTTATTCCCATCGTGGTGCCTTCATGTATAGGCTCACTTTGTGTGTCTGTTGCGATATAGCATAGCTATGTGAATGATGGACAGCACTGTCATCAACTGATGCTGACCAGTGATAGACATTTGTCACTTTTTCCTGCAGTCTTAGTGCAGTTTACCCCTAGGGCCCGATGCTATCTCAATATTCCAGCCACTTTCACCCAGTGAGGCCCTTATACTCCTTTGCTTAGACCTTTCTCTACATTCACTTACTTTTCTATATTATGCACCCAAATCGATTTCTCATGTGTGATGCATGCATGTATTTAATTCCCTACTGTCACCTACCCTGATACCTTTTACAGTGGCACTACCCACAATAGACCCTCCCATATCCCCCCTTCTATTAAAACTATCTTATTCCCTGATATTGATTGACAATCTTGTACCACCACTAGAACATCTCTCTCATCCATTAGCATCAGCTACCTAGATACACCACTGGTCCCTATACCACACTAACAACATCTACTGACCTGATTTACCCCTCTACTCCCACAAACCATCACTTCATCTGCAGTGTCTAGCAGTTAAAGCCCACTGTACTCCCTCTCTACTCACACATCAGCCACCCACACCCACACCCATAGATTCATATCACATGCAGAGCACCACTTCCACTCGCATCCCCCTGGAGGCAATTTAGTTCTTATCATACTAAATATAGGCCAACTTATAGTCATATGGAGCAGTGTTGGGTATACAATTTGTTATATCAAACACACTGCAGTTAACATTGGAGGTGCATAGAACAAGTTAGCAATGGAATCATACAAAGCATAATGTAATAATAAGAAGCCATCTTTAGTAATAGTAAAGCTCTGGTGTGAGCAGAGAGTAGAAAATCTCCAAAGTCCCAGCTAGGTTATGATAAGACAATCTATCGGTGTCAGGGGAGAAAAGGGAACACAGTAGAGCCCTTTGAGAGTACACATCTATCTCACACCCAACACAATATAGCTTTAAAACAATATTTAAAAAAAACCCACACAGAACAAGGCAGTGAAATTAATAAATTCCCAACGATCACTTTGTAATGTCGTGAAGTGCTCTTGTTTATATGGACTATAATATAAGATATATGGCAAAACATACATTTTGCATCCACATGAAATGCCAGCAAAATGTTAACTGTAGTGTTCAGATATCCACATTGCCACACAAACCTCTCTAAATACACTGACCACTTTACCACCTGCCATCACACTCCATAACACCACATGAGCTTATTCCTATAGTCTTACCAAGTCATTGCACCGAGCCCACAACACTTTATAGTAGCCAGTCCCAAACCATTGTCCAATGAACCAGACATAAAACAGACGTGGGAAGGAAAAAAAGAAGATTTTAATAGCCGTTTCTCACGGTATCCCATGGAAACTGAACAAACTGCACCATTTCTGAAATGGACAGTGAATGAGCTATGCAAAAGCACGCAGTACTTATCAACTAGTGTCCTATTACTAACAGTTAATGGGTATGGAGCTCAATTTCAATTTCTACAGTTTTCTGTTGATGCTGCAGAATAGCCCTGAAATATTTTACACTCTAGGCAATGCAACGGTAGAATACTCCATCCTTTTCTTCTTGTTAGAACTCGTTTGGAAAATTCGGGAAAATGAGAAATGCTGCAGCTATGGGAAGTGTGCTGCTCTCAGTCTTTCCTGCTTTGGAGGCTCGGTCAAGTTGTAAATTATTTGTCCTTGCCATTCCCTGACCAGTCTTGGGCAGTGGAGGGTTACGTATCGGTTCGATAAGCATCCTAGGGAGGAGGTGTAGGGGCGACAATGTAGGCAGGGGGACATGTGGAAGGGGCCCAGAAGACCAGAGGGGAGGAGTTATGGGCTGAGTGGGAGGGGGTGAGCAGACAGTAGGAGGGTAGAGTACATGAGGCCAAAAAAAAAGAGGTTTGTTTCAGGTAACCCGACCGACCCTATCAAAACAGGGCCGACCGTACGTTTTTTTGATGCAATTTTCAAATTTTTACCCTTTTTCGGTCAATTTCCGGGTTTGCGGACTAGCCGGCTGGTATTTTCATATCAAAAAAAAAAATTTAAAAAAAAATCCGACCTACCGACCCTACTTTTTCTGCCCATGTTACCTGAAACAAACCTTTTTTTTTTTGGCCCAATGTTGAGGAACTCAGTTGGCAGGTCCTACCCCAACCCTGAGGGGTAATAAAGGAAGAGGATATTACTAAACCTATCCCAATGTATGGGAAGACAATAATTTGGATTGAGAGGAAGATGGGGTTTATGATACAAAATAGAGTAAATAGTGAAGGTCTGATGGTGATGTCTGCTAGGGCAACACGAGGATGAGACATCATTATTGAATACTATATTCTTTACAAAAGTTGGGTAGAGGCAGAGGGTGTTTTAACCAGGGTTTCTTGAATTAGGCCATTGTAAATATAACATGGCTAAGGTCAGGGTTGTGAGGCAAAGAGACACAGCTGGCTACACACTACACCAACGCCAACCAGCACCCATATCGGCCTTTGAGCCCGAAGCTATCGCCCACTCATCCTTCAGATAGCCCTTCCTTCCCACCCACCCACTCACCCAACCCCACTCCCTCTGAAAGGCCCCCCTGTCACTGCCAATGGTGGTGCTAGCTAACTACTGCCACACAATTCCTAACATTACCTCCTCACACCAAAGCATCTTGATCAATACATAAGCTTTATAACCACAGCTTGAGGAGGCCTATTTGCATGGCTGGAGGTATATAGGGGACAGATTGAAAAGAGGAGGCATTGATTTGAGAAGGCTAATGGCCTTAACATAGCAAATATGATGAAAATCATATTATTGATCGAAACACTATCACATCAGCACTTTCTTTTGATTTTGAAGACAAAGAGGTAAATCAACACGACTGTGTCAAGGAGACACTACTATACGTTTAATGAGTGATTTGATATCAATAACCTAATCCGATCCCAGTGCCTATGAAAAACAGATTTGCATGAATGATAGGCAGCTTTCTTCTGCTTTGGGTAAATAAAGGATGAACGTCTAATTGAGGTTAAGCCTTCTACTAAGCATTGTTTCTCGAGATGTTATAATATGATACCAGGCATGAAAATACAAATTGTCATAAAACACCCTATAAATACTAAAATGTTATGTTAATACATGTATGAATTATGATCATTGGGTAGGGAAAATTGATAATTGATACACAACGCGTATAATAAAATATGAGCTTGAAAGACTCTTGATCATTGACATCACCAAGCAAACAGTGACTAGATGTGTAATTCACCTGGAACAGGCTGAAGCCTGACACTAGCAGGAATACTGTTACCTCATTACCAGGGAATTTTGTTTCATGGAGGAAAATTGACGAAAGTTGCAATTTCATCCACCACTATTGGCATACGTTCAATATAGAGCAGTCACAGCCTCTGTATGCATTATATTGGTGACAATCATTGCTGATTACACGTGTCTTTGACCAGCCTTGACTGCCATCAATATAATATATACATACGGCGCTGTGGTTGAATTGTGTCTTTCACCTACATCTTTATAGAAGTGAAAAGTAGGCCTCTCATGTTTTAACATTATTCTGATTTTAATTCTCAGTCAAACAACCTACTTAAGGTGGGTCGATCCTTTGGTCCAAGAGTAGCTAGATTTTCCCCAGGTTTTCACCATAAGAGCATGATAGTATATACTTTCCAAAGTTGCCAAGAAAATCGGGGGGTCCCGAGCTATTTTCTGAGATATTGAAGCTTCAAGTCTATGTGACATGTGATAGGATCATTTAGTGTTTTGCCAAGTATCTACAAGAAATTGTATTACAAAGTAGCTAAATTTTTATACAATTTTCTCAGAGCATAGGCATTGATGTTTTCTTTCTTGGAAATGTATTTTGGATATATGGTCCCGGGCATAATTGAAAGGTTTTGGGTGATTGAAAAAATAAGTTGTAAAGAAACAGGAATATACTGAGAGACCTATATGTATAGCTTATGATTGCAACTTCCACCACAGACAGTTTGGCGCAATGGTTTGATGCCTGTCTCACAATGCTAAGATCCAGGGTTCTAGTCCCGGTCAGACCACCTCTCAGGGTTTTGCCAACATGCCCATTACTATGTGACAGTCCAGGACAGGTGCCCCCTGGTGGTTTGTTGCAGAACTACAAAGGGATCGAGCCACCTTAATATATTTGTAATCATAGCAATTTGTCCAAGCTAATATTCAGGAAAATAATAAAGGTTATCCCTCAGAATGCTTTTGGAATGATTAATGTACCTACAAGGAGCAGAGCTGAAGGTGGTTTTAATGATGCCAGCACAAGGGTGTAACTATATACTGGAATCAGCCTCATTTTAGTCAGCTGAGCGACCTTCCACAATTGTATTATAAGACCCCTGATGCAATCATAATCATTGTACCGCTACTAGCTATAGTGTGTACTGCTTTATCGCTGGTAAATGTAACAATATTTTTGTTCCCTGAATGATCCCCTTCCAATCATCAGCGAATATTGGAGACATTGGTTTGATGAGTTATTACAAAGAATTAACCTCAAGACTTTTCCCTATCTTCTATTATTTAACATAGTACATGTAGTCAATTTTCAAAATCCATTCCTTCTTAGCACTCCATTGTGGCTAGTGTTGAATGTAGTCATAGTAAGAAGAGAAATACCAGGAGATCTTAAGTTACATATTATGCTTATGGACCACCACTGTAATATACAGTTCTATGATGAGACCTGGGATGGTCTATATTCCCACTCTAATCCCCTGACTATGTAGAACATAGTATCATGAATAACTGTATACCTTCCCGATCCCCATGCTCCTCCACCTCAGCATATCAATCACCTGTATAGCCACCTCCAGTGCTTATAGCCTGCTCCCTTTAATTTGATTCTGCTCCACATTCCTACCTTACAACCTGCCCTACTGGTTCACTGCTACATGTCCCATTTGGTATTCAGAATATTGTCCACCTGCCACTTTGTGCATACAAAGCACAGGTAGTTCTGCACCTTCTATCAAATCCAGCATATTCGTACACTTGGAATACAGAGGTGGGTAATGCCATCATTGACCATACTTTGGAATATATTTGGTTACCTTATGATAACAACCAACATCTAATATGTAATTATTAATCATGGTGCATTAGGGGCCTTACTTTGATACTGTATCAGGATATAGCATGATTTAAAGCACTTGGTCTCACTGATTCACACACAGAAAAGTGAGAGTCATTGTCGCTAAAACTACCCTCACCTGAGAGTTAGGCACTGCCTGACCCTCAAATGACTCTCACTTTTCTGAGGGTGTTTGTAAGATGGAATACATAATTCAATACAAAATGTGTACTCATTCTATCCCAAATGCAGCTTTGCAGTATAGTAGGCCCTTCCAAAAGTACAGGACTAGTATAGTGCCCCGGTACCTCAGGTTACGTCATCTTCGCATACCTTCAGGCACAGTGGCCAGGTGTTAATCTAACTCTGGTTCACTTTATGCCAAGCTGGACCTCTTCCTATGGCCTTATATGCTACTATCAGTCCCTTGTCAGCCTCTAAATGTTAACTTCAAACAAGCAGCTGAGGCCTGAGTATAAAACCTCTGGGTTAAATGTTACTATGTACACCCTCCGTGTCCCAATGATATATATAGTGGTAATGATGATATGACAGTGCCGTTCCCAACTGATGTTGACCAGGCTTAAGGATTAATTCCTTTCTGTATCGGTTTAGCCCCTCAGGATTGAGGAGCATCGCCTCTGTTCCCCACCCACCGATAATTTTACCAGAGACACCCTTAAACCATTATGATTATATCTGTCTTGCTATTTCATACTCCATGACATAATCTATGAATGGTTCAGTTCTGACTTCTTAAATGTAGCATAAACCTTCCTTCAAATTATTAGGATGGTGAATCCCATTGATATGTCTAATAATGATTATGTGATCCTCTATGAATAAATCATAGCTCTCATACAAAACTCATATTAGCATGACTGGCAGATTATAAAGTCGAAAGGTCACGAGCTTAAAGATGGTAAATCAGCTAATAGACTTCCCAAACCTTTTCTTCAAAATGGATATAATTTTAATGTCAAGGGTTTTGTTATTATTTTAGCTGATCTGCAGTGCTTAATGTGAAATATATGTGTCTATAAATGCATGATTTGAGATGGAAAACCATGTTGCTGATTCACCTCACTGACTCAGTGTCCCCCCTATGTGAGCATACCAGGAACTAAGCTAATAGGGAAAGCACTGAGCCATGCAGTATAAACATATAGAGAGTTTTAGTGTCGACCTACAGTAAAAAATATTACACTGCATGTGTTAATCTCATGTGTTTAGACTGTGCCAATTATTTTAAAATTTAGGGAGTATGTATAGGATAGGATATGCAATAGTAATTTGGCATGATTAAAAAGTCATCAAATTTTAGCTGGGACACCATCTTCAAAGCCCCAGCGTCCCTATATATAGGGCTGAGTACCTGTCTCGGCTCCACTCCGACTGCCGCTGGAGGGGTACCGAGATCTGTGACTTTAAGGCCACCGTTGTGTACCCAGCACCAGTTCCACATGCTATACATCCTATAATTCCTCATTCATCAATTCCCTACTGTCCTCAATATTCCCAGCACTCTACAATAGCACTACTCCAGCCACACCACCCCCTATTCTCCATTTTTAAACCCAGCTTCATCCTCTAATGCTGTCTACACAATGCTCACCAACTACTACAATACCTCCATTCCATCCATTTACATTAGCTTCATTTTAACATATCCTTTTTCTGAAACACCCATAGACAATTGCCTAAACTGAAGTCCTTGTAATGACAGCTAGAATATTGGGAATACTGTACCGGGCAGCTGTGACTACTATGTTATTATGGTATATCTATTCATGTGTTGTTATGATTGAACATAGGATGATCTACTATCTTTCATAACATGTTTATTCATTCCTTAATGAGTACCGACGGTTCGTTACATATACTGTCGTTTATCATATATGGTTACATACCGAGGTTACTGACGATAATTGTCATTAAGGGTTTCATAACTGGTTACAAAACTATTGACCACTAGATGACGCTACTGATGGTACCTAGTCATATGACCACCACAGGTTGTCTATAGTCGACTGTCCGCTATGTTAAGACAGTGAGGTTCGGTGCATGCAGATGGCATAACCCCCCCTGAACTCAGAGTAATAGCTATGCTATAGTTATACTCATTACCTACCGGTATTATTTGTATCACGTTTTAGATACCTGTTGTACCGACGGTTCATACAAAGATAATACCCGAGAGTTCTTTTCAATAAAGTCGATGTATATTAAAGCCTAATCTAATTGTGTCCGGTTGTTGTCTTTTGATAGTCGCTGTAGTCTAATCCAGCTACAATACCTTGGGAAAAGAATTATCATACTAAGAGGAGTAAAGGATGATTACTATGTGAAACAGGAAGGTTGTAATGATACACCCTATATGGTGCACGGTTCAGGAAGCTACTGCTATTATATGAAACGCCAGAGAAATGATTACTAAAATATTGTTTACAAAATTATATTAATAGATGAAAATGATACCACAAAAACCTAGGACTAGTTAACTGGCACCAAACATTTCACTGCAGCCTGTCCCGACCCCTTTGACATAAAAAAGACAAAAAGAACGATTATTTCCCAAAGTGCCCAATTGTTATCTGGTATATATGGCAATGGATACTGCCACAAAAGCACCATACTTCTCTGATGTTGCTAATAGTGAATGGGCATGCAACTTGACCACACCAGGCTCCAGGTATCTAGAAATCATTTCATCGCATCATACCACTAAAGATAAAGCGTTGCAGCCTCCATTTTGATATACTCTGTGCCATTGTAGAATAGCCTAATATAAAATATAATTATTGTAATATCTTTATATTCATCTTTGAACCATAAAAGACTCTGGGAAATGATTTCATCACGCAAGTAAGGGCACATTTCCACCATAAGGTGGCTGACAGGGCAGCTTTGTACATAATACATCTGCTGCATGCTGAATCCTGACATCAGCAGGTACTAGTATCTCATTGTTACCTCATCAATATGACTGGGCAGACTCTGATTCATTGAGGGAATTTCATCAAACAGGAAGGTGGACAGTTTCCAGGAAAGGTCCTCTGCCGGAGCCCCTGGATATATCATCTATTATACCACGATTCTGGCGTTTCCCGTGCCGAGAGTGGATATTTGCCGTTCGGTTATCTCAGGATATACGCACGCTCAGAATTAATTTTTTACACCAAGACGCTTCTATATATTTTAACAAGGTAATGAAAGATAGGCATAACCATTTTGGCTACGAAATTCGTCCGGGATTCGAACCCGGACCGCGCACGCCATAAGCGAGCAGCGAAGCCACAGCGCCGCGGGGGCTGGACAATAATGTGGAGATGAAACCTTAGATTTGCTTACCTTCTCGCCATGCTTCTCCCAGCGGTACCAAATACGTAGTGAATAACATGAAAATATGGCCAATTGAGACCATGACAGGGTTAATCCTTCAGTCCGAGACATGTTTAGAGCCCCTTGTTGACGATCCCGTGCAGTATTAGCCTTTTAATTGTGTAAAATCCTCATATTTTGACATTTTGCGATCTATACCAACACGCCGGGAGTAGTAAACAAGGAGACGACATAGATCACGTGACCGACTGACGCAACCAACACCGCCAATTCGAGAGACCAATGGACTAGAAATGACGATCAGCTGATCGAAGCCATTGCGGAAGTGGGTCAATCGGGCGCATTGGTCACTCGACTTGACGTGTTGGTTTTACATGCCGTCCCATTGTGTACAAGTCTAACCGGGCTGGTATCGATCGCAAAATGTCGAAATATGAGGATTTTACGCAATTAAAAGGCTATTTCTGCACGGGAACATCAAGAAGGAGCTCTAAGCATGTACCGGATTGAAGGATTAACCCTGCCATGGTCTAATTTCGCTACATTTGGATGTTATTCACTACCTATTTGGTAGCGCTGGGAGAAGCATGGCGCTCGGCTATGCGGATCGAGTCTGCCAGTCGGCGAGACAAAATGGACAATTGAAAAAGGTAGGTCTGACACGTTAAATGGTCACATATTTGAAGAAATAGTGATATAAATGCATTAAAGGCTGATCGTGAAAGCACTTGTGAGGTATATCTAGCTAATAATGAACTCGGCTTCGCCTCGTTCATTATTGCAAGATATACCTCACGCGTGCCTTTACGATCAACCATTATTGCATCACCACTAAATCTGCTCACTTTACCCCCATCACATGTATGTCTCTGAAAGACTTCATTGCATGACTGTATTTAATTTGTTGTAAGGGATTTAGCTGAAGACAGGTTGAAAGAGGATATCAGGAAAGCAATCAATGTCATTGCTAAGCTCAGAGAAAATATTATTTATAACTAATATAATAATGTTTTTTGGTCTATGAAGTTACTCCATTCATAGTAAGGCCTGTGTATATCAAATCCTTGTTTGCAAAGAAACGCGTTCACCACAACATAATAAGTATAGATATGGGTAATAATTATAATGTTCATATGAAGCAAGAAACTAATGATAGCAATGATGGCAGGCCATGGCATCAGCAGCTATTGAAATGTTTTATAGCAACATGAGAGGTTCTTTCTTCTACCATACAACATTTACTATCCACCGGCAAAATGATATTGGCTTACATCTTAATTTGATTAGTGAAAGGTATCAAGTTTCCATGTGATTCTGATTTCATTTCTCAGTCTAACCATTCACCCTTACGTATTTGTATCCATGGTATATCATCCATTATGACTTTTGCTATCTGCAAGTAAATATAAGAAATAACAGTTCATTGTACCTACACTGAACTGATTAATTCACCGGGTAGTGTTGTGCTATATATCACCATGATATTATATGCCCTTATTTTTGTATGATGCTTAAGTACTGGAAGGGCCGTATTCAATGCCCCCCATTGAATACAATTTGGCCGTATTCAATGGGCCAACAAAAAATAGACAAAGGTGCACGAGTAGAGTTCCTCACTGAGGGTTATTTCACGAGGCGAACGTAGTGGGGAACTCTACGAGTGTTCCTTTGTGTTTATTTCATGTTATTATTTACATTATTCATCAAAATTCCACTTAATTGTTCTGAAAAGGCAAATTTATCATGGTTAGATCAATAATTTTGGTGATTTGACAGGCCGTGAAATACGGGAGAGGGTTAATTCACGGGGGTGTTAAATACGGCCTTCCTTGGTTAAGTCAATGTGAGTGCCGTATTCACCATGAAATAAGTAGTTTTTCTTTCATGGCTTCAAATTAAAAAAATAACACAAATGCCAACTACATTGATACTGCTCTGATGTATTTCACTTGTGGGGGCTGGGGCGCATCCCACTCAGTTTGCAGCTTCGTGGGATACTGCCCCAGAGACGGTATAAATGGGCATTGGTATTTGTCTATAATATGTCCCCCCTAAGATCATGTAAAAACATGATAGTAGCATAATTAATTGTATTCATGATCCCCATGCCCCCCCCCCCCACCTCAGCATATCAATCAGTGGCAGCTACCTCCAAACATACAACCGGCTCCCTTTTAATCTGATTCTGCCTTACAACTTACCCTCCTAGTCTCATGTAACTGGCTCATTTAGTATTCAGAATCCTATCCACCTAATACTCCATGCAAGGTATACATAAAGCTCTGCATCTTCTATTCTAGCTCCATACACTAAATTCATATGTCTAGAATTCAGAGATAGGCACATGTGTTAAGATAGACCCGTTAATTGAATAATCTGTTATGTATACTAGGCATACATTTGTATTCATGATGCAGGGAATACAGCGCCAGTTTTAACAGAGCGCAGGTCTTGTATCAATAGGTGCAGGAAGTAGACAGGTCTCTAAATGTTTTTAAAGCATTAAAATAGCATCTCCAAAAATCTCCGCTGATGTGGAGTACCGGCACCCCAAGTTACGACATAATGTTGTACCTGAAGGGGCAGTATAGGCAGGTGTTAACCTGACTCTGGTGCACTTTATGTTAAGCTGGACCTTTATACAGAACCACTTCCTATGGCCCTAGGCTACTGTCAGCCCTGCCAGTCACTGAATGCTAACTTCAAACAAACAGCTGAGGTCTGAGTATAAAACCTCTGGGTTAAATAGAAACAATAATTCCTTGGGACATGGGATTATGCCTGGTGACAGACTCACACAAGGGTATTATAGAGGATAGGTCAAAGCTTTGTTGGAAGCTTTATCCAACTTAGTACTGACAAAATTACCATTCTGATATCCCTTTACTACTGGTATCTATTAACATTGTGGAGCCTTACAAAAACAAGCAATACCCCTAGGGAACTCTAGGAGAAATATCACATATAGATAGTATAGAGTCTATAGATATAAAGCATCACAAAATGTCAATAAAAGTATGGCCAAATTGTAGCCTCCACGCTATAGACACCCTCTGTGTCCTCATGGGGTGGGATGGTAATGATGTTACTACATTGATGTTGACCAGACCCTAAGTTTGACTCCACTCTGTGTATGTGTGTTTTGTGTGTGTGTGGTGGGGCTCTGTCCCTTAGGACTGAAGAGCTTCAAAGCTGTTCCCCACCCACTTATGACAAAGGAGCCCATTGACATATTTGTGTAACTCCTTCCTGCTATTTCCACCTTATACATGCATAATATGCATTTCTTTTCTGTTATCACATATGGATTCATAGTATAAAAGCATCATAACACTTACATCATTAGAATGCTGTTTCCCATGGATTTATATGAATATTTCTGTGATTCTCTCTGGAGTAAGATTGTTTCGTGTTTTACTATGAGTAGTATAGTATGTATCGGAACGGGACTATAGTTAACTACTGTTTATTACTCAATCGACCTGCAGCCAATCAGAGGCCTCCATTTGGTCACGTGACCCCCTCATTTGCATAATTACGTAATAGGCCACGCCCCCTCATTTGCATAATTACGTAATAGGCCACGCCCCCTTGATCACCAGCCAATCAGGGGCCACCATTTGGTCACGTGACCCCCTCATTTGCATAATAGGCCACGCCCCCTTGATCACGTGACCCCCTCATTTGCATAGTAGACTACGCCCCTTTGATCACCAGCCAATCAGTGGCTTCCATTTGGTCACGTGACTCCCTCATTTGCATAATAATGGGTCACGTGACCCCCTCATTTGCATAATAGGACCACACCTTTTTGGTCACGTGACTGGAAGCGCTCTTTATTTGGAAAATAGGCCACACCCCCTTGGTCACGTGACCTGACCCCCTCCCTCATTTGCATAATATAGACAATAGACAGACTACGCTCCCTTTTTGGTCACATGACTTGGACTAGCTAATGGGAGGCTTCTATAAGGGGGGAGGGGAGGGGAGGGGGGAGGGGAGCACTTTAAGATGCATGGGGAGGGGAGGGGGGGGAGGGGGGGCACTATTTATGGGGTGGGCGGGCACTTGGGGGGGAGGGGGGGCCTTTGGGGTCTGCTCGGGAGAAAAAAAAAAAAATTATCTGATCTCTAGGGAATCGCTTCCTCCCTACCCCCCTTTAGGGGGGTAGGGAGGAGGCGAGTCGGAGGTGACTGTAGAGGAGTTTTTCGGTGACTTGATGACTTTCAAACGACTGTACTGATAGTTGATGAATTTGACTTTTTGACTTGAATATTTCTTGCGACTTTGCGAAAGCGACTTTGCGGCTCGTAGCCCCTTAAATAAAGAGGTGACTTTGTAACCTCAGGGGGGAGATCCTTCTACACCACCACAGAAAAAGATCTCGGTTGATTGACTGAACGCGGCGGGTATGAGTCATCATGGGGCCCTTGACGGGTGGGTCCTCCCCATGCAGCCGTATGTCGAATTTAAGAAATGCCCGTGTCACACGTCACTAAGGGAGAAAACGTTTTTTGAAAATATTTAGAACCCGAATTTGAGCATTCTGGTACATTTTTAAGGACCCAGACACCGCAAAGCCGGGTACCATCCAAGAAAAAAAAAAAAAAAAAAAATTTGGCGAAATGCTTAGGTTTGAAATGGTACTTTTTCTGATGCACTCTTCGAACATTTTTTTTTCCTCATGTCACTATGGGCCATGTCACATGTCGGACTCAAGAAATGCCCCATGGCCCATGTCACTTAGATGTCCGTGTCCGTGTCGTCGTATCGATTTTTAAGAAAATGACCATGTCACCATATCGAATTTAGGGGTCTAGTGACATCAGCATGTCCGGCTATCCTCCACAAATTTAGCTCTAAAATGTTTACTTTTTTTTTGGGCCGATTTTTCATCATTTTAAAAAAACAATAGGCTGTTGAAATGTTTGCTGTTGTAAATAGAAACAAAAACAAAACAAAAGCGCATGGTAAGATTATGTCACATTGCAGTCGCGGGTCCGCTCGTGGCTTATCCAGCCTCTTCGTGGATCCGCGACTGTCAATGTGATCATATACTAATCACCCGGCGTTTACGGTATTATATACTAAGGTATGAGACGGGTCCTACAGAAAAGGTGTCTAAAAAGCGCTGCGACCTGATTGAAATGACGTCAGTGTCCGGCTGTAGCCCGTAGGACATGTCATTCTGCTTTTCTGGATGTTTTGAAATATTTTGATTTAACTGATAATACCTGATAACAAGCCTCTGAAGCAGTTTTTGATCGAGTACGTCTTCTCTACGTTTCCATCGATTAGCTGCTTCAGCAAAAAAAATCGCGCGCGCGGTCTAGTCTAGATGACGGAGTCGCTAAAGCTCTGTTTAGAGAGTGGAACTTGACCTTGACTATAGACTCAGTACTAACTGAACGCCCCGCTATGTCACTCCTCACGTGGGTATATGTACAAGCTCGGGTTCTTCACTTTACGGCTTGACTAAAACTGAGACGCGTCCATGATAAACTCTAGCCTTTTTTTCCTTTTCTAGGATCGAGAGAGAGATTTTAAATGGGGCGGTTATCTAAATAGCGTGGAACTAAAATCAGGCTGCGGCAGATAGTATCTCTGCGCACCTCAAGACTCAACGTAACTTTCACTCTCCAGCAGAAGTTTAGTTGTCACTAATGATGGGCGGCGACCGTCGTGCACCGGCGGATATTGGAGAGTGTTGGAGAGCTGAACCTTACAGACATATAAATCAATCGCTCTGGTGGAAATATCTCGCCATAGATTGGAACCGAATACTTATCTAATGGAATCGTTATCAGTTTTCAGTTTTCTTGCCGTACAAAATTTATTTCCAACTCTTCACGTGGTGATAGCTGAAGGTCGCTCGTCGTAGGTACGTGTGACCGGAACACCCTTTTTGGTTTTGGCGCGGGTTGACATCAGATTTGTACCGTACTGTCGCGATTAAGGGCTCTGAGGGAGCGCTTTTCAATTCGGTGAAGTTCTTACTCAGGAGCTATATACAAGCCAGGCGCTGGCGCTTATTCAAAGTCGCGATTTTAGTGCTTGAGAAAAAACATTTGGAGGCTCTTATACTCCGGCGCTTATACAAGACCGGCGCGCTTTTCAACACTAGTTGCTTTATCGCGACCGTACGGTATGACTTCGGTGTCACAAGGTCCCAAACTCCAAATAAGGAAGTGAAACGACGTCGTCTGTCTACCTCGTGCGCGTCATAGCGTCGTCGAAAATAGTGTGACGTCAGCATCTCTCAGGCGGCTAGGAAGTCAGTTCGACAAAATGGCTCACGGAGTGAACTTCGTGGCCGTTTCTCGATCTATGATCGATGCGGCCGTGGAGAAGGAATTCGTAGCCGTGCTACAGAGAGAGGAGGCGGAGAGACAGAACTTCGTGGCCGTTTCTCGATCTATGATCGATGCGGCCGTGGAGAAGCAGTTCGTAGCCTCGCTACAGAGAGAGGAGAGACAGCGGACTGCTGCTGAAGCAGAGGGTGTGGTGGATGAGCTGATCGCGAACGTCGCTGATCAACTCATCCGCCAGTGCGTGGAGCGAGTCAAGCAGCAAGTCTGCATGGAGGAAGGACTACCGCCCGCCGTGCTGGAGGAGCTGCTGAAGGACCACCACGCGTTATGACCACGCCCTCCGCTTCAGCAGCAAGGTCCCTGCGACCCTCTCTCTCTACCAAACGGTCCTTTTAAGGACCAACCACTGATCACAAAAGTTGAAAATCAATCTCAATATAATATACGCATCAGAAAAACCCCGAATACGCTCTACACTGAAACCCTGTTGAGTAGGTAGATCGAGTTGGGCTTTTTGTGTTTTTTTTTTTTAGGAAGGGCAATCAGGTCATCGCGTGGAGATCAGCAGGTGTCCTGTGTGTGTGTGTGTGTGTGTGTGTGTGTGTGTGTGTGTGTGTGTGTGTGTGTGGGTGTGTGTGTGTGTGTGTGTGTGTGGGTGGGCGGGTGTGTGTGTGTGTGTGTGTGTGTGAATTTTATACAAATACAATTATTCATTCCTTTCAGCAAGAAAATTAGCTCAATGTAATCATATGATTTGAACTGCCCTACTTATCAGAGCCTTGACGACATCTGACCGCCCCCCTTTTCAGGATCTAAATGGAAATTCACCGCCGCCGCTTTTCAGAGTCGCGCTGCAGTGGTTATCCAATACATGGCGGAGCGCCATTACCTAATTCTTTTGTATGTGAAAAAAAACCAGCACTGATAAGGGGTTTAATTAGACAGATATTGGTTCTACACTATCAAAAAATAACCCCTCAGCGCTTTAATGCTAAAGGTAGCATAGTGCTTTAATGCGCTACGCTCTTTGTCGATATGCCAGTGTATGCATGCGTGCAGCCCTGGTGAGGAACTCTGAGTGCTGCATTCATGGCTTATGACGACAACGGGCACTGCACATTAAAGCGCTATGCGACTATTAAAGGGTTAGATCCAGTCTTGCTCCAGTCATCCCGAATGCTATACCCAGAGTTGGTGGTCTGGTCCAGACTGCTGTACACAGATTGTGGACGGGATGGCGGGTTGCTGCCAGACTATCCCTCTGGTACGATATGCGGCTGGCGCGGCCGAGACTGTCTTATATGATGCTGAGTCGAATTATGTATTAGATACCCTACGAGTAACTGAGAGTATGTCAAAATAATCACGGCAAACTGACTGGCGACTTCATAGGATTATAGGGCGGTTATTATTACATAACTCAGTAACCTTTGGTTATGTGTTAGATAGAGTACACTTGGACACGATTATTCAATATACCCACTGCCCCACAGGGTCAAGACGAGGTGATTTAAATAATAAGACCCAGACGGGTAAAATAGCCAAAGTCAACAATGACCTGTTTTTTTAGCCAATATGGACAAAGAGACACGGGGTGCTGTACACAAGTTGTGGACGGGCTGGCGGGTCGCTGCCAGACTATCTCCCTGGTCCGATATGCAGCCGGCGTAGCCGAGACTGTCTTATATGATGCTGAGTCTAATTATGTATTAGATTCCCTACGAGTAACTGAGAGTGTGTCAAAATAATCACGGCAAACTGACTGGCGACCTCATAGGTCAGTTATTATTACATAACTCAGTAACTTTCGGTTATGTGTTAGATAGAGTACGCTTGGACACGGTTATTCCATATACCCGCTGCCCCACAGGGTCAAGACGAGGTGATTAAATAATAAGACCCAGACGGGTAAAATAGCCAAGTCAACAATGCCCTGTTTTTTAGCCAATATGGACAAAGAGAAACGGGGTGCTGTACACAGCTTGTGGACGGGGTGGCGAGTCGCTGCCAGACTATCCCCCTGGTCCGATATGCAGCCGGCGTGGCCGAGACTGTCTTATATGATGCTGAGTCTAATTATGTATTAGATGTCCTACGAGTAACTGAGAGTGTGTCAAAATAATCACGGCAAACTGACTGGCGGCCTCATAGGTCAGGTATTATTACATAACTCAGTAACCTTCGGTTATGTGTCAGATAGAGTACACCTGGACACGATTATTCCATATACCCACTGCCCCACAGGGTCAAGACGAAGTGATTAAGTAATAAGATACCCAGACGGGGGGTAAAATAGCCAAGGCAACAATGTCCTGTTTTTAGCCAATATGGACAAAGAGACACAGGGGGTGCTGGGAGTTGGCGACAAGGGGCAAGACGAGCAAGACTACTTCTCAAAATAGACAATGCCAATGGCCAAGACCTAGTTCTTAAATTCGACAAGGCCCATTGGTATCTCTTATATTCGACAAGTGACACATGTGCCCCGTCTGTGGTCCTAATATAGATTTTCTAAAAAATAAAAAATAAATAAAAAAAAGTAAATTTTCTGCACCGTGTGACAACGACCGATCAGCTACATAGCAGAGATTTCCCCAACCTATTTTTGGTTATTTTTCTATTCAGTTTTTGATCAGCGCACTATATTATCGTGGTTTTTTTTTAAAAATTTTTTAATCATAAATAATATGTAGACTTTGGAAAAAAAAAGAAAAAAAAGAGAGCTGACACGCAAACTCCTACTCACATGTCGCTGTTTTGTCACTAAACCCAAAGACCCACCCACCCCGTAGGAAGGGGAGACGCTTGTGAACGTTCCCTTAGGCCTCTATTCTTTATTTTATTGTGTGGCCCCTAAAGAGGGGCCAACCAACTGACACTGTCAGTTGGTTAGATGCTGCACAACATGGGCGTAATTAATTACGCCTAGTGTTAAGCAGCATGGATCACTGTGGTTTGACAGACTGACCTCAAAGGGCCCCCGTTGGATGGGGGCCCTTGTGGCACAACGAGTCAAAACGAGTTGATCCGTTTTTCAGATTGCCGACTCGGCGAGAGTTTCTGACTATGTATCTTTTATAAAGCCTTAGATATGGTGTGGTATTTTTCATCTCGCTATAGTTTAGTTGGTATTCAAAGAAACTGCCTCATTTCTATCAGAAATACACAATATTGAATTGTTTTTTATATTTTAATATATTCAGAAGCGCACTTTGTTGCCTATATAGCTCATTATGCGTTGAAATGTTCGCGAGCATCGTAGGAATGTACAAAACCCCTATTGTGGCGCCATCTGACGAAAGAGCGGGGAACTATACGTGACCTGAACCCCGCCCTCAGCGCGTTCGTTATTCGCATCTTTGACAGCGACTAAGAGATGCTCAAACTGTCTCTTATTTAGTTTGAACTTATCACAAATTTGTCTTTGATAGGTCGTAGATTGACTTCTGACTTTTTTTCTTTTTTAGTTAGAATAAAAAACAAGTGACGCCGACACAGACCTGCGCATTAACGCGCTCCACCGTCTTCAGAGGGTTGAGTCTATAGTACAGTAGATTCTACTGTGTACTTACACTAACAGTGCTACATATACATACCTGAGTCATAAGTGAGGAGTTTTTGTTGTTTTTTTTAGGGGAAAAAAAGTGATCTACTCACCAAACCGCTATTAGTAGGTAACCTGTATGACCCATACCGCAAACATCTGCCTCTTGACTGATAGTGTACCGGTGGTGAAGTGCTGTTGCAAGAACAATTGAGGCTCTTTATATAGCTGAGAGAGCGAATGGTCTAATCTTGTTTTCACCTTGAGCCCCACCCTATTCCAGAGAGGGTATCAAAAATCACATGTACACGTATATGGGCTTATAGCTGGTGAATAGATAAGGCGGGGCAACTGTGTATACTAACACTACAGGGGGCGTTTTAACGACAGGTGTGACGCGCCAGCCCGTGGAGGGAGCTTTTGTTTTCACCTAGAGAGTGTATACAAAGCCTACAGGGGGTGATTAACGACAGGTGTGACGCGCCAGCCGGTGGCCGGATCACCGCATCTTCTAAGCTTTGTTTTCACCTAGAGAGGGGATCGAGAGTGTATACAAAAAACAAAAAAAACCTACAGGGGGTGTTTAACGCGGCCGGCTGCCTACATGCTATGGTCTAAGCCTGTTTTCAGCTAGAGAGGGACCTAAATCACCTAAGCCTTTTCCACCCTTAAATCGATCTGATAATTACCATAAAGAGGAGTAATGCGCGTTACATGTATATGGGCTTATAGCTGGGTAAGAGATTAAGATGCTAGTCAACTGTGTATGCAAAAAAAAACTACAGGGGGTGTCTAAAGTCGATTGTCATGCGCCAGCGGGCGGACGGAAGTCTGCCACTCTAGCTGTGACTACAAGCGCGTGCGTGTGGTAGACAGCTTAAATCAAACACAAGTTAAGCTCCTTATAGCTTCCTACTGACTGCGGATTCGAGTGCTTGAAAGATGGTCTTTTGTTTTTTTCATCTATTTCCTCGGGGGGTCGAACAGGATTAAAGATGTAACGAACCCGCACCTACACAGGTAGACAGCTGGTCGCCTTCCTAGTGAGAGTTTTCCTCTTGAGTTAAGAAGCTTATCTCGGAGCCTAGTACATAAGCGAGAGTGAAACATGAGTCCCACACACTTCTTCTACCACCTTCAGCATGGCGTCATCAGGAATCACTCTACGTTCTACCGAATGTGAGCAATCCCAACACTACTACAGAGCCGCGACAACACCACACGAGGAGACGCCCATGTTTACTGATGAGTTAACAAGTAGCAAGGTGGAGGTTGGTTTTTATCAAGATTCGTACGGGTGGCTGGAAAGTGTGATGGCTACTTCTGCAGCTATTGCTGCTGCTCGTGCAAAACGTGAAGCTCATATCGCTGTTCGTGCTACACATGCTGCATACGAAGTTGCCAATGCTGCTAACAACGCTGCTGTTACTCTCGCCGCTGCTGCTCGTGCTGCTAATGTTTTTGCTACTGTTTCCGCTCTTGCTACCGATGCTGCTGCTACTGATGCTGCAACGTCTGCTAAAAGTGTCGCTGTTGCGGCTGCTGCTAGGGCTAATGCTATAAATGCTTGTACAGCTGCTAAAAAAATAGCCTGTTTTGCTTATGCTAGTCGCAGTGTCGCTGTTACGGCTATGGCTGATGCACATGATGCTAAGTTACGGGCTTTTGCTTTTGCTGAAGATGCTGTTGATGCTGAAGATGTTGCTGCTGCTGCTGCTACTGCTGCTGAAGATGCTACTGCTGCTGCCGCTGCTGCTGCTGAAGATGCTGCTGCTGCTGCGGCTGCTGCTCTAGACACCTATGACGCTGCTGCTCTAGACACCTATGACGCTGCTGCTGCTGCTGAAGATGCTGCTGCCGCTGCTGCTACTGCTGCTGCTGAAGATGCTGCTGCCGCTGCTCTAGACACCTATGACGCGGCTGCTGCTGCTTTTGCTGAAGATGCTGTTGATGCTGCTACTGCTGCTGCCGCTGCTGCTGCTGAAAATGCTACTGCTGCTACTGCTGCTGCCGCTGCTGCTACTGCTGCTGCTGAAGATGCTGCTGCCGCTGCTCTAGACACCTATGACGCTGCTGCTACTGCAGCTGCTGCTCTAAACACCTATGACGCTGCTGCTGCTGCTGAAGATGCTGCTGCTGCTGCTGCACTAGTCATCTATGACGTGGCTGCTGCTCTAGACACTTATGACGCGGCTGCTGCTGCTGCTGCTGCTGAAGATGCTGCTGCTGCTGCTGCTCTAGACACCTATGACTGAAAACTTAGTAAGCGTTATTTACAAACACTACTGCTACCTATGACTAAACTTAGTAGGTGTTATTTACAAACAAGAGAGCCACGTGGTGTTGTTTACAAACAAAGAGAGCCACGTGGTGTTGTTTACAAACAAAGATAGCCACGTGATGTTGTTGTGGCCTATCATGCCAATGAAGGGGTCACGTGATCAAGGGGGCGCGGCCTATTATGCAAATGAGGGGGTCACGTGACCAAATGGCGACTTCTGATTGGCTGGTGATCAAAGGGGCGTAGTCTACTATGCAAATGAGGGGGTCACGTGATCAAGGGGGCGTGGCTTATTATACAAATGAGGGGGTCACGTGACCAAATGGCGGCCCCTGATTGGCTGGTGATCAAGGGGGCGTGGCCTATTACGTAATTATGCAAATGAGGGGGCGTGGCCTATTACGTAATTATGCAAATGAGGGGGTCACGTGACCAAATGGAGGCCTCTGATTTGGTGCAGGTCGATTGAGTAATAAACAGTAGTTAACTATAGTCCCGTTCCGATACATACTATACTACTACTATGATATTCATTTCTTCATGTGTAGTCAGAACCACTACACCTATAATCCATCATTAATCAATTCCCTACTGTCCAAACCAATCCTCACTGCACTCTACAATAGGACTAGCCTGATCCAACCATCTCCCTGTTTCCCATTACTCTTTCATCATACCACCTTATCCTCTGATGGCAACAAGACAATGCTGTTCAATGACTACCACCCCTCTATTCCATTCATTAGCATCAGTTCCATGAGCAAATCCTATTCCTTAAGCTCCCACAGACCGTAGCATAATTTGAAGTGCTTATTTTGACAGTTAGAGCTGATATGCTCACATCAACACTCTCTCATAGATTGATACCCCATTTTCCCTTTATTTTCTCTTCAGAACTCCTAGGGGGTATTGCAATTTAGTTCACATTATCAAAATAAATATATTTATATGCCATAATCAGCAGCATTAAGGTGACTTGTAAACAAAATATGATCAATCAGCCTTCAATAAACAAGTTGAAGTTGAGGGTAGAGATGAGAAGGGAAAAGCATATCACAACAAAACAGAATCTAAGAAGCTATTCTGAGTATAAGTTCAGTGCTTATGATGTACCCTATGTGGTGCAAGATGCTTCTGAAGAGGTGGCTTCTGTAGCACAATGGTCTTTGTCTTAGTTTTGCAGTAACTTAGATATCTTTTAATGTCAGGGAAGAGCAACCACACACCCCGCTCAATGTTAAATGATGATACAGATATCTCCCTAAACATATTGCCATATATATGCTACCTCTCCATTCATCATCAAGCCCCTGCCATACATTTAGAATGCTAGCATTCATGACTAGTAAACTAGCATACAAAAATTGCATTGTAGCCTTTCCCAACCCATTGGCCAATTTACTAGACATAATTATAACACACATGAGGAGAAATAAAGAGAAATTTTAATAGCCATTTCCACCATGGGAACTGAACAAAGCTCACCAATTCTGGTATAGCAATGGCTTACCGACACAAAAGCATGCATTTCCGCTCTACTTTTGTCCTATTGCTAATACTGAATGGGCATGCAGGTTGCCCACCCCATGATACAGGTAGCTGGAAATCATTTCCAGCTATCTCTGTCTGTATAGCTTAATTTTATCATTGAACAATAAACAATCTTGACTAAAGTATGTTCTTCAGCTGTCAAATATGTTCACAGTCTCTAGCCTCGGGGAGTTGCTCTAACTCTATCATTGGCTGTGGGAGCCGATCTGAGCGAACAACAATCATGATAAACTGAAGGTTCAGCCAAGCTGTAAATTATTTGTCCCTGACCAGTACTGGGCAGCAGAGGATTTTCTCAACAGTTCAATAACCATCCCCAAGAGACGGCATGGGAGAGACAATGCAGGAAGTCAGACATGTGATAAGGGCCCAGAGGACCAGTATGGGAAGTGTTATGGGCTGGGTGGGAGGGGGTGAGCAGACACTAGTAGGGGGTCTCAGTTGGAGGATTCTCCCACACCCCTGGAGGAATGATAATAATGTTTAAAATATAGGCCATTTATTTTGATTCAGAAGAGGATGAAGTCTATAATTCAAATCATAGCAGATTAGGGTAGAAAACAATGTTACCGTGTTGATGTCAGACAGAGGAATATTTCCATGTAATCAACAGTTTTTCTGTATATCATTTAGATATCTAAAAAGTATGATACAATATTTGAGCTGGGAAATAACCTATGTTGCAATATGACATTGCCTAATCAGTTTAGGGTCGTAAGGGGAATCTACAGCTGGCTTACACATGCACCAATGACAGCCATCAAATCAAAAGCTCACTTGTCCTTCAGCAGTTCAGATAACCTTTCCTACACACCCACTCACTCTGAAATACTCCACCCCCACCTACACTCTGTGGCAATGCTGGCGCCAACTAACCACTACACCCACATATAATGTTACCCAACCACACCAACACTAAGATCAATACATGGAATTCACAAACACAGCCAAAGCAGGTTCATATCAGTGGATTGAAATTAAAGAATGTAAGAAGACCAAGGGAGAGTGAGTATGATAAAGAAATGCTCTGACCAGACACTGTCATATCACTGTTTTCCATTACTTTTCATATCAAGGGCATCCTAGGTGTCAAAAGGTTCTTGGAAAGCAAACTCTCTCTTATTCAAAGACAAACCACTGTAAAAAATCATACACATTGATGAAAGATTTCAGATCAACTAACTAAACCCCCTTCATTGATTATGAAAAAGAGAGTGTAACCATAATAATGATGCTTTTCAAATCATAATCAATATCTTCCTAAAAACAGCCTATTTCCAGTATTAGTAAACAGATCTTACAGTAAAATTGCTATTGAAAACATAATTATGTTAAAAACAACAGAATTGATAAACATGGTTCAACAGATCACCCCACCAACAAAAAAAGAAAGGTCTATTCACCATAGATTATATTATTAGATAAATATCAGACCAGGCCTAGAACTGCTGACATAGCCACTATAATCTCCCAACCACCTGCTGACCAGTATCATGACGAGCAGTACCACATTTATTATCCTTTTGCTATCAACCTTAAGCAGTCCCTTTTAGTGTGTTCCTGCCTGATATTTCTGCCTGATAAACTTCCCTCCTGGTCCCATTTCGTATACGAGCCCCTGTCTACAATTACTATTGATGCATATAAGGTGAAAATATCCCTTATACCCTGGTGACTATTGCTATCTTTTACTATGCTTATCCACCATGCTTAATTTTAACCTACCTGAGGGGGGACCAAAATATTTTTGACCCCTCCCACGGGCGGGACCCAAAGAATTTCTACATGCTCGCGTGAAAATCCACCGAACCCCCCTGTTATTAGAAATGACCACTCCCTAATACAATTAAAAATAGCGCACACCCTTTGTCTTTCAGTTGGTGAATTGAGTTAATAACGTCAAAAACCCCGGACAATGCTGCTTAAAATTGAAGTTGACCAGTCATAGGGATTGATTATTTCTGCTGTGTGTTGGCTCTGTAAAAATAACCTCACACTAGAAAAGAACCGCCATCTCACCCTAGAAAAGCAAATTTAAGGTAATGCTAGGTCATCTCCTCATGTGTATCTAAAGCCATCTCTCCCGTTGTGAACACTATTTTCTAATGAAGGCCACTGAGAAAACTGGTTACTGCGCATGTCATAACAAATAGTGATGGGGGAAAAACCTTTTTATGAATTTGTAAAACATTTTTAGCGAAAAAATAAATAATGTTAAATAGGGACAAATATTGGCATATCTGGTATCACATTTTAAAAATCTCAGGTTGTGAGTAACGCAGAGTTAGGAATTAACAAGGTGTGAAAATTCTTCATGGAAAGTCAGAATTTTCTTATATTTGTTAGCCCCTTATTGATGCCCTCGTCATATTTTTCACTGCCTGGTGGTCTATTTAATTGCATACAGTCACCACCTTCCACACCTTCAGTCTCTACATTCACCAGATACTTTCATGAAAGTTCCCCCATCACCCTTCCTTTGCATCTGTCATATCCTCCTATGCCATCATTGCAATTTCACAACACACTGCCTCACTTTTGCAACGCACATCAATCAGATCCTGTCAGATTCTTAAACATAGCTCATTCCGGTACATCATCTTCTGACCCTGCTACTCCCATAATGGCCACCGCCCACTGGGGAACTTCGGCTGACTAAGCCCATACATTTATTATACCAATCCAAAAATTCAACTTAATTTCTCATTACTGCACATGTTCGATTTTGGGATAGACCTTGATTTTAAATTCAATATAGTACAATGCAGTTAGCTGTGGACGAAAACATTTTCTAAACTTTTACATGCAATTAAACCATTAACTACTACAAGAGGCATATACTCATGATATCATGGTCCAGCAAACCCTAATTATTGCTTCAGGAAAGAAGGAGAACAAGTACAAATAGCTCCATGTTATATTTGTCCTGCCTTGGCCTTGAGAGAAAACATTTGTATTAGCCTCAACACTCTCCATGGATTTATAGAACATGCCAAGAACCACTGCCGCTCCCTTCACCATTAAAGGCAAATCAGTTTTTATCATATTGTATGAGATACCTTCATACACTATACCAGCACTAAGGTAGGTTATGGACAAATACGATTAAAGCATTCTACAATACACACTGAACAAGGGAGTAATGAAATCATAAAAAGCAGAATATCAGGTATCTAAAAGGTGATAAGAAAGCACTAGGCTAATGATGAACCCGAGGTGTTGTGAGAGTCAGGAAGTTGCTGCTAAGGGAGTGGTAAATCTTTAACAGCAGGGCTGGATAGATCTTTGTCCTTTTTTTGGGGGGGGGGGGCAAGCACTTTTGGAAAAGGTCATTATAGCCCAAGAGGGTTCTTGCATCACACCAACACGATAACCATTATTTAAGGTCACTTCTGCATACATGTGTACCAAGAACTATAATTCCTCATTCATCAATTCCCTACTAATCCATTCATTATCATCATTCTATAAACATATCCTATTCCTAAAGCTTTCACAGACCATAACATAATCTGCAGTGCTTGTTTTGACAGATAGAACCCATCACTATCCACACAACAACACTCTCCCATAGATTGATATCACATTGAATTTCCCTTCTCTTCTAGAGAGTGTTGTAATTTAGTTCATTTTATCAAACTGAAGCAGTATTAAGGTGACTTGTAAACCAAATAATTATGATCAAACACCCTTGATTAAAGATGGTGTGTCAGCTAAATGTTTGGAGATTTTTTAATCTTATCTGATATTCCTATTGTATATCCTATATCATGCATCTTCCCTAACTTTTAAAATTATTGGCAGTGTCTTAGTCTATAAGATGAGCACATGCAGTTCAATATGTTTTACTGTAGGTCGACTCTAAAACTCCCTATGTGTTTATACTGCATGGCTCAGTGCTTTCCATATTAACTTAGTTCCCGGTATTCTTACATAAGGGGGACACTGAGTCAGTGAGGTGGGAGGTGAGTAAGCAACATTTTTTTCCATCTCCAATCATGCATTTATAGACAAATATATTTCACATTGAGCACTGCATATCAGCTAAAATAATAACAAAACCCTTGACATTAAAATTATATCCATTTTGAAGAAAAGGTTTGGGAAGTCTATTAGCTGATATACCATCTTTAAAGAATACAAGAAGCTATTCTGAGTATTAGTCCTTATGCTATGATGATATGATGTGGTGCAAGATACAGCAGGTGGCTTCTATAGCACAATGGTCTTTATCTCAGTCTTGCAGTAACCTATCTATCAATGTGAGAGAAGAGGAATGAGTCTGCAACCACACACCCCACTCCATGTAAAATGATAATTCAGATATCTCCACCAAAACCTATTGCTATACGTATAGGCCACTTCTCCATCCATCATCTAGCCCCCTTGCCATATATATTATATACAATGCTTGCAGAGCATTCATAACTACTAGTAAACTAACACACAAAATATTACATTGTTGCCTGTCCGAAACCATCGGCCGATTTATTAGGCATATAACACACATGAGGGGAGAGGGGAAAAAGAGGAATCTTTATAACCATTTCCCCATGGAAACAGAAGAAAGCTCTGGTACGTATAGCAATGTCTGTCTGACAAAAAATCACCTATTTCCACTCTGCTAGTGTCCTATTACTGATACTGAATGAGCATGCAGCTTGACCACACCAGGCTCCAGGTATCTAGAAATCATTTCCAGCTATCTCATCATGTCAGTAAAGCTAGCAAGCTGATAATATGTCTACTGTAGGCAATGCCAAAATAGAATACCCTAACATTTCACTCATCCCAATGTTACCCCACATTAACTACACCCCCCCCCCACACACACAATAAACAATCTTGAATAAAGTATGTTCTTTAGCTGCCAAATCTCTCTCTAGCCTTTGTGAGCTGCTCTCTCTATTATCAACATGGGAACTGGTCTGAGCTTACACCATGATCAACTGAAGGTTCTACCAAGTTGTAAACTATTTGTCCTTGCTATTCCCTGACCAGTCCTGGGCAGCAGTGGGTTTCTCAACAGTTCAATAAGCATTCCTAGGAGACGGCATGGAGGAGACAATGCAGGCAGTGAGACATGTGATAAGGGCCCGGAGGCGTGGGGTAGGAGGAGTTATGGGCTGGGTAGGAGGGGTGGAGCAGATTGAAGTAGGGTAGGAGGGGACCTCAGATGGCAGGTGCTCCCACACCCTTGGAGAAAAGATAACACTGTTAAAGTTACATCCAGGGGTGTTGTTTTAGATAAAGGCTATAAATCAAATGATAGCAGATTAGGGCAGAAAACCAATGTTACAGTGTTGAAGGCAGCAGCATGGACATTTCCATTGTACATGGAATAAACATATTTTGGGTATATCGGGAGAGGTGGTTAAATAGTATGATACAATATTGGAGAGTGGGAATAACTTATAGTGCAATATGACATTGCTTAATAAGTTTGAGGTTGATGGTATCTACAACTAACTACACACTACATGAACATCACCCCACACCCATATCAGCCCAAAGCTCACTTGTCCTTCAGATAACCCTTCCTTCGCACCCACTCAGTCTGAAAGCTTTAACCCACACCAACACTCAGTGCCAACTAGCCACCCACTCACACACCCCAATGTTACCCCACCACACCAAGCCATAGATCAATACATGGGGGTTACAAACAAAGCTCAAAGTAGGTTGATATGTGTGGATTGGAATTAAAGAATGGGAGAAGGCCAGATAATTTCATAATTATCATTGTTTTCCATTGCTGTTAATATCAAAGGCATCCGAGGTCTCATAAAGTTCTTGGGAAACTATTATTCAAGGGCAAACTGAGGTAAAAACCTTATCTTTTAATCTAAAAACGGCATACGGGTTAATGAGTGATTATAGATCAATTACTTAAGCCCCTTCAGGGATTATAAAAAATTCTTATCATCATGTATTGCCTTCATATCATAATTATATCTTCCAAGAAAAAGCATCTGATTTCCTGTATGAATGATGTATGAATTTCAACCCTTATGAAGGGTTTCAACGAAATACGGGGCCTTTCAATGTCAATCTGTCGGGGAAATACAGAACTTAAACAAATCCTGTATACGTATGTAATATATAAGAGACACCTGTTCTCTATAAGCTATGTCAATACATACCAAGCTTAAAATCAGAGCAAACAGATCTCACTTGGTAATTGCTATCGAATACATAGTTTTGTCAATGACTACAAAACTGATAAACAAGTTCAAAGATATATCCATACCAATAAGAGCAAAGGTGAACACACCACAGATCATACCAGTACATAGATATCGAACTAAACCTGTAGCTGCTTATATAGCAACTATAATCCCCTGACCACCTGCAGACCAGTATCATGACTAGCACTATTTATCATCTCTTTCCTACCTAACTCCGGCAGTCCCTTTGGTGTGTTCCTGCCCGACATGTCTGCCTGATAATCTCCCCACCTGCTTACATGGCATGAGTCCCATTTAGTGTACAGACCCTGTCCACATATTACCATCGACACTGCATACAAGGTAAATTATATCCCTGGTAACCTCGTCACTAGGTCATTACACTAAGTTCGAGGTCATTATTTAACAACTGAGACCGTCGTGGATTTCCACACAACCACATGATTTTCTTCCAGCCCCCCAATTGAGAGCAATGTGTGCACAATATTTTGCTGAAAAGGGGTGAAGTGAGATAGTGTCTCACATTTAATTAAATCTTGTAATACTGGACACAGTACTATGTTGGGACATGGCGTTCAGGCATAGTGCATCAATCGATGGATGGATGCTTTATTAGATGCGTTATCTATATGTGAAAAATTATGATTTCCTTTAACTACATGCATGTGTAAGATGTCTTCCGAGTTGTTGATATATTTCTATTATACACACAGAGAGAAGGAACAGCGTCAAAAAGGGAACCCAGGCTGTCTAAGAGAGTCTAGCTGACTCCCTTGCTGACCTAAAGGAATCACTTGGGGAGTCACATAGCTCACTGGCTCACGTAAGGGAGTCATATTAGGACCTAGACTCCCCTAGAGAGAGGAGTCATTCTGGAGGCAACCTGGACTCCCTTTTGACGTGGTTTCTTTTCTCTGTGCAGATAGCAATTAAAATGTTTATTTTCTAGCATTTAAGTTAATAACCGCTATAGTTTATGCAATATTGTACATTGCGATCATGTTAATACATAATGCTACAATAAGTTATAGTCACTCAGCAACACTTAATGGTTAAACCAAGCCTTTACTTCTCTGTAGTCTGTTGGTAAATTGAGTTAATAATGTTAAAAAAAACAGACACTTCTGTCCCGAATTGATGTTGACCAGGCCTAGGGATTGACCCTTTTTTGCTGCGTGTGGGCTCTGTCCCGTGGGACTGAGCATGGTTGCCTCGGCTCTCTTAGTCTCTATCTCGCCTACAAGCTTCTTCATTTTTCATTATCTGTTTCAATCATCCTGGATATCCCATGACTTGACTTATAACATTGCTGTTCCTTGACCTGAACTTGATGGAAACGATGACACTTTTCATTACAATGCCCAGTAACATTCATCATAATCTTCTAGGCAGTAAATGAAATCTAAATCAAGTTGTCAGTAAATCTCATCGCTCATGTATGATATACAACTTACAATAGCAATAGAAGAACACATATACTGCAAGGTCATGCAACCCCTCATGTGTCCCCACAACCATTTGTTAGGCTAGATAGTCTCAAAATTGCGAGATAGTCTCAAAATACTATAGTTTTGTTAGTACCTCGCAACCCTCAGGCTAGATAGTTTCAAAATTGCGAGATAGTCTCAAAAGGCTGCAAGATAGTCTCAAAATTTGAGACTATCTTGCAATAGTCAGGCTAGATAGTCTCAAAACTGCGAGATAGTCTCAAAATCCTGACAGATAGTCTCAAAACTGGGAGATGATAACATTTTGAGACTATCTTGCAGCCCTTAGGCAAGATAGTCTCAAAATACTATATTTTTGTTAGTATTTCGTAACCCTCAGGCTAGATAGTCTCAAAACTATCTGTCAGGTTTCTGAGGCTATCTAGCCTGAGGGTTGCGAGAGATAATAACAAAACTATAGTGTTTGGAGACTATCTTGTAATTTTGAGACTATCTAACCTTAGGGTTGCAAGATATTAACAAAACCATAGTATTTTGAGACTATCTTGCAATTTTGAGACTATCTAGCCTGAGGGTTGCAAGATACCAACAAAACTATAGTATTTTGAGACTATTTTGCACTTTTGAGACTATCTAGCCTGACATGTTTTTTGAGACTATCTCGCAATTTTGAGACTATCTAGCCTGAGCGTTGCAAGGTTGTCACAAAACCATAGTATTTTGAGACTATCTTGCAATTTTGAGACTATCTCGCCTAACACCATTTCCCACATACTATTATACATACTACACTTCTCATTCATCAATTCACTGCTGTCATTAATCAATTCACAACTGTCATCAACCCTCACACTCTCAGTTGCTGCAGCAGCACTACCCACACTCATGTCACCCTTCTTGCTTCCTCGCACCCGTCTTATCCTCCAATGCTCTTTGCCAATACCCTGCTCGCTGACCTCTGCCACGCATATAAATCAGATCCTGTCAGATTATGTCCCATTCCTTGTACCATCCTTGCATCGATCATCTGCTAACCTGAGTTCAACCCTGCTACCCAAAAAGCCAATCATGGTATAGTGGTTCAAGCTGACCAGACCCCTGCTTCAATTCACATCTGCAAACTACACACCACAGGCCAATCCAACAATTAACATGTAGTAACATTTACTCGTGATATCATGGTCCAGCATACCCCAAGAACTGCTTCAGTAGAAAAGAAAATTAAGTACTAAAGCACCCTTGCAATATTTACGACAGCTTCAGCGTTGAGACGCAAATCTTTTGGAATGGGCCTTACACACTCGCCCATGGATTTATAGCACATGCCCAGCACCACTTCCGCTCCCTTCACTGTAGAGGCAATTTTGTTTTTATCATAAAGGATATATATCCATACACCATACCACACAACATTCAAATAGGTTGTGAACCAAACACAATTATAACACCCGACACTACACATTGAAGGTGGAAATAACAAGGCAGTCATGACATCATAAAAAAATCAAAATATAAGAAGCCATCATAAGTGATAGAAACGCACTAATGATGCACCCTAGGTGGTGTGAGTTTCTTAGTGGGAGTGGTCATTATTTATCAGGGGTGGTGTGGTGGAAAGGTAGATTTTGGGGAGGGCCACATTGCTTACCAAAATACTACTACACAGAGAAAAGAAACCGTGTCAAAAAGGAGTCCAGGTTGCCTCCAGAATGACTCCTCTCTCTAGGGGAGTCTAAGTCCTAATATGTCTCCCTACGTGAGCCAGTGAGCTATGTGACTCCTTTAGGTCAGCAAGGGAGTCAGCTAGACCTTCTTAGACAGCCTGGGCTCCCCTAAAGAGGGGAGTCATTCTGGAGGCTACCTGGACTCCCTTTTGACGCTGTTTCTTCTCTCTGTGTATGCTATGGCTAAAAAGGTCCCCAATAAATTAAAAACATCTATCAGCCCTTCCATTGATAAGATATGCCCAGTCACTAACAGTAACACGGTGGTCATTATCGCACAACCTCCACTATATGGCTCAAACCTCTGACCTATGTTGTTTTGGCTATTTCTGGCCCTTTTCAGGCTTATAGCCCTACAGAATAACCAGTTTTGCACCAATCTTTAAAAAGATTTGGTATATGTGAAAAAACATCCCAACAATTCAGGATTTTTATTTTTTTTGTGTATTGGCCCAATATTTTTTGTTTTTTAGGCCCTCCAAAGGCCCAAAAACCCGTAAAAACGTCAAAACCCCTTTAAATGACATGTTTTACATGTCTCCCATGTCTACTAAGACAGTAACAGCCTATCCCTGATATCATTTTCTATTATGCCTATGGTATAGTCAATTGATTCACAAGGATTTCACTAGATATGTACAGCATTTTTTTCTCCACAGCCTTTTAAGTGTATATTGTCAGCAAAATTTTCAAATGTCCTTTCATTTTGATACCACTATACAGTAAATAAACAAGATCCAAACAGTATCCCTTGTACCCCAGATCATGAGATAACTATTGTGTCTTTTGCCAGAAAAAAGAAATTTTGAAAAAAATCTAATATTCCAGCCTCCAGGACCAAATGTGTACTGTGATACTTATTTTAGTCTCGGAGTCACTCGCCTTGCTGATAATAGTAAAACCCACACAGAATTGTTAATATCCTATATATTTTAGTTATCTTTAGTGCCACTGTTTCCTATCCACCCCCTCTAATGCTCTAAACCAGAAATCTGATGATTCCACTAATTTACCCTACATTTATACAATATTCTATTTTGGTCTCGCCCAGGTGACTCCGAGGTCTCGCCCCTGGATGGAAAGCTCCTGAGGAGATCACATCACTGTAGGCATCCAGCAAACTGTAATGACACTGTTTTGTACTGAAGGGGTACAATATGTTATGTGATTTTAGAGAACACAAGGCTAAGGTCTTGGTGCTGAAGGGGTGTAAGCATCTCTATACAATTACACCACAGTTGGCTGAGAGAACAAAAGGAATAGCCAGTATATTATGTACATAGCTGTATGTGTATATGTAGTCCATTGGGCAGCCTCTCCTACTACCAGTACTGTGAGTGTAAGTCAGATATGATACGTGTGGGAAGCTTCACAACTGTTATAATCCTTGAACCAATCAACGTTATAATCATCAGCTGGCGCCTTGGGTAAGTGCCGTGTCCTTGGCTTGTAACGCTTGTACAGTAACTCACTTGTACCATATATACTACATATACACTTATAGGGATGAGTGGACGGCGAAGACAGATGGAAGATTTTGTTTTGAGATGAAACATAGGTTGGGCACATGGACAGGGGTGAGAGGTATTATGTCACTGTTTATCGGGACATTTTCAGGAGCGACCCACCCCTCTCTGCCAGTGTTAAACAGTTTTGTATGCCAGGCCAAAAAAACACCCGTCCACCCTGTTCGCAGTGACGTAATTGCTAAACGTTCCCTAAAGCAAGGGGGTTTGAAATACTCATGGTGAAATACCCTAAGGGGCAATGTAGTTATGACGTTGCTGATGACGTACCCTGTCCCTCAAGCCTGAAGACATCGCCCACTCATTCTTGAAATAACTCTTCCTTCCTTCCCACCCACTCACCCACCCCCACTCCCTCTGAAAGCCACCACCCACTACACACTCTTAGTGGCAATGCTGGAGCAAGCTAACAAGTGTACTCATACAACCTACCCCACCACACCAGAACATACTGATCAATACAACACAGGATCACAAAATGATCCACGGATGCTACCATGGGTGGACGTCCAGAAAAGACACATTGAAATAAAAATGCACCGATTGAAGGATCCAAAGGCAGGGTCATTAGAGTGGAAAAATACACATGATAAACCCAGACCAAGGACTTTCTGATCATTATTTTGCTCTTGATCTCAAGGGTGTCGTTAGCGTAAATAAATAGTTAAAACAGGCTTCCTGCGCTCAATGACTCAATGAGATGCTACTTCAAAACATCGCCTTTTAATCAGACAAAAAGCTTAAACTTTAATGAGTGATTCCAGATCAATTACCTAATCTCTGGACGGTGATTATGAAATTGAAATTGTTATCGTGGCACACTTTCATATCGTTGCTAAACATTTTTGTTCTTACAGGAAAGATGCTTATTTTTATGTATGAGTAATTTCGAAATTTATTTTTCTCTCAATGGAAAAAGCACTAAAGTTACACAATTTTGACCAAAAAAAAATCAGCAACCGGAATTACATAGGATATAGTTTTGTGGTGTAAGCCTATGTTCTACTATAGGTACTAATACGGTTACAGGATATACATTTGCAGATTTGTCTAGATATAAATTAGATTATGCTGTTGGTCAGTGTGAATTGGTTTCAATACTATATAATGTTTTTCATCCATGGCACAAACACCAGTTGTTAATGTTTAAATTCAAACTCTTTATTTTCTACATATCCAAATGAAGCTGATAGTTGGAAGGATCAATTGCTATATTCGAATGGCGAAATACCATCTACATTTCCTAGAACAAGTAGAGTAAAATCATAGTAAAATAAAAATGGGGTTTCCTTACAAAGAGATTGATCATGGACATCATAATCGCACTGTGTTTGAGATGTGTCTTCCAATGTAACAACTATCACACATTTCATCAACATTCACATTCATGCTGAGTCATTATTTATGTTTACAGTGGTAGATGCATTAAAATAGCTGATCTATCAATGTGTATACATACTGACTGTACAGAATGCTGGAATGAATATTATCAATTTTGAATCACTAATCTGGTTGTCTGTCTTCTTTTCCTAAAATAAGGCCAACAAATAAAGAAGGTGTGTTTCAGGCAACATGGTCCAAAGAAAAAGGGTAGGTATGTCTGATAATTATTATTATTATTTTTTTAAATGTTGGAGGTACCTGGAATGAGTTGTGAACTGCAACATTGACTAGCCAGTCATCAGGACAACTCACTGATTCTTACAATAACTAGGAATATCATGAAATTGTTGGAATTCCTGAGGTCGGACAATTAATTGGGCATCAGATCTATTCTACCTGACCAAAAAATTGCTAAAGTTTTCGAAAAAATATTAATTTTTTTTCCTTTTTTTTTTTGCTTTTCCAAAATCGAAAAATAATGCTAGGGTTGGCCCTGTTTGGAAACTAGTGTCGGGTCGCCTGAAACACGCCTTAAATTTGTTTTTGGCCTAAGTGTAATATGGTAGTTCGAATTGCAATTTTACTTGAAATAAAAGAGAATTTAGATATAGAAAACAAAAATTCAAAGGCTCACTACATGACTGATGCTAGGGTAATCTGGATGGCTGCTATTAAATTTGGATCATTATGATGTTTACTAAGCCCTCCTATTAATCAGCTTATAACTAATTACGCCCAAGCAATAAATTAATGTGAAGGATTAACGCACAAAGGCAGTAAATCGATGACAATGATGTAGGACATGGACTCAATCTTGAGCAGTGTGGCTATAGATATGTAGAGTTAATATATCTGATTCTTGTCTTTCGGATTTTTCTGGCATTCTATTGAAAAACCTCATATGTGATAAGATTATTCTGCCAAAATAAAAATATTATCAACAACAACAACAACAACAACAACAACAACAACATGCCCAGCATTCTGCTCTTATTCGGATTACGTTCTCTTATCATTTCCATTCATTTATTATTATTACCATCGAGAAATGGGATACAAACATAATGTAAATTCAACCAATTCATCAAATCAAGATTAGGGGTGGACGGTGTGTGTTTTGCCTCCGCTATTACACACAGATCTTAACAGGTAAGCTCTTTTCTTGGCGCCCAAGGCATTATTGCCTGACAAGTGACCATTTTCTCTGGGTTACTGTTCACTGATTGGCTGATTCTGTGAGATGTAGGCCAACTTCACAGATTCATACCCACAAGGGGTCCTCAAAACAAAATCAAGCTTATAAAATCTAAGTCCGAGGATAACATCAATTTAACATTCACACAATCAAATCATAAAAATGTGTAGCCAAGGTGATCTTCTCCTACTTTGGTATACACTGTGCGCTTTGAAAGTACTGTAATATTCCAATAATGCAAATAGGATCATAGAGCGCCAGTCTTGTATTAAAGCATGGGGAGGGGGGTAATAATCCCACAAAGGTCAAGGCCAGCGGGAGGCTTTTCTTTACTCGTCTCATGTACGATTTCTACCAAATGATGCCCATAATCGTATTAAATATCCGATATCCGAAACATCTGATACTATCCCCATAAAGAGGCATGCCCGGGATAGTTCTCATAGGTGCGCGGACAAACGTTAAGAGCGCAATCTTAACCTAAGAATTAAGATGCTCTTAATTGTCTTGAAATTAATACTGTCACTCCTCCATAGAGTGTGCCACCCATCTCACCTATCTAAAAAATCTTAATCTTATGTTAACCTATCTTAATTCTATCTTAAACTACACAGTCCATTGTAGGATAGGCTAGTCGACTAGTATGTAAAGAGGGGCTCTGCCCCCCAACCCCCGTTTTATTCTTTTTTTTTTCTGGGTAGATTAAGACATTTAAGATGTAATACTTGCAGGGATACTGTGCTCCACACATTAAGACATTCAGATCTCTTAATTAAGATTGCGCTCTTAACGTTTGTCCGCGCACCTAGGAGAGCTAGCACGTATTTGCCATAAAGAGCACTCAGACTGAACATTGGTTACACAGGCCATATTCCTCATACATCCATCAGAATCAGGTTCCTCCACTGCCATGACGTACAGGCAGCATGGGTTGGCAGGACGGCCATACGTCATGGTTACCGCACAGTGAGCACATGTCACATTGAGACAACGTCATGTCATGAGACGGAGGTAAGAGCTGCCTGCCATGCTGATAAACCATCATTCTAAATCATTTCAACCAACAGTCGATCGGAATAATTAACGTGATAAACAATGTCCAAACACGGACCATATCTTGGATTGATGTTGAAATCAATATGACTTAAGGCAAAGTGAAGTAACTGGTTCTCCTTGAGAAAGACTAGAAGCTTACTGTTTGCTTTTCAAAGTAAAATGAAAATAGGGTTCCCTTAGAAATTGATCACGGACATCATAATTGCACTGTGCTTTAGCTGTGTCTCCCAATGTAACAACTATCATAGGCAGAGTCACACATTCAATCAACGTTCACTTAAAACATGTCATGATATCATACTGAGTTATTCTAATCAGGTCGACAGTGGAAGATCCATTGAGACAGCTGATCTATCAATGTGTATACTGACGGTACAGTGTGTACATCATTATGACGACGACAACGGCTGGTTAAAGGAAATTCAGAATTCTGGAATGAAAACTATTAATTTTGAATCATTAATCCAGTTGTCTGCCTTCTGGCTCTATTCATTACCGGTAAATAATAACAAAGCTCCAGAGCTTTACTTAAGACCTTCACTATTGCAAAAATGCTGTAACACTTGTTGAAAGGGCCAATAGTCCTACCCTATAGATGTATCTTCCCCAGCTGCTCTACATTGTTTGCCTACCATCAAAGAGAAGTCACTACGTCAGGCTTATTGGTGACGTAAAGATGGGGCTTGGCGTCCCACACACTACCACTGTTTGACTAGAGTAGACAGGAGAGGGTCGGTCAAGTTGGGCTCACAGACTTAGTGAAATAGTTTTGCAAATTGAAAAAGGTGTGTATAGAGTACACCCTCAGAGAAGTGAGAGTCATCGTCGCTAAAACTACCCTCACCTGAGAGTCAGGCACAGGGTAGTTTTAGCGACAATGACTCTCACTTTTCTGTGTGTGTATAGGATAAGAATAGATTGAATTCAGTAGCTGTTGAGCATGAATAAACTAATGTTCAATAGATAACATGCCTGTGGAGCATGGAAAGTCAGTATCCAGAAGGACGATAACAAACACTAAAACAGGTTTTTCAAAACCTTGATGTCTGGATATGGCAATAATTTCATAATCACAGAAAATCTAACTGTTCTAAATAGAAATCAAGCACCATTAAAATGTAATTGTATTCTGAGAAATGGCTGTGAGCGAGATCGTAATAAAAACACCTATTGGATAAAAGCTGCTAACTGTGAACAATCCAGTGTTAAAACAAAGTTAATCTTCTTGAAATGACAATTTGTAACAGAAAGGAACACCAAGATCCAAGAGAGTGTAAGCCCTTCCATTTTGGCCTGCAGTCTTCCTCCATTCTTCTGATTTTGTTCCTCAAAAGCTCATAGAATTAAGGGAGAGCGGGGCACGTTGAATCACTTTGGCACATTTCCCCCCCTGACCTTGCTAAAGGTATCAGAACTTATTTTGTATCAAGCAGTTACCTTGTATCATTGTATTATAAGAGAACCTATGACAATGCAAATGTGTTTTTTCCTTGTATTTTTCTTGAATTAGTGAAAATGAAATCTTTGGGTGGTTCAATGTGCCCCATGCCAGGGGTAGGTTGATCCACCCACTGGGGCACCTTGAGCCACATATGTTTAACAATCCAAACAATCACCAATATAGATCTACAATTTCAGTTAGAATTAGTTGCCATTGTGACTTTTGCATAGGATTACATGTAAAAATTACATACTTAATGCATGGAACTCAACTACAGTTTCTATAGAGGTGACTTAGTTTGAACCTTACAGGTTCTCTTACATATAAACCAGCTTAAGAGTATTCCTGTTATTTGTCAAGTCTGGATAAATCTTTGATTACATTCTCCTACAATGTTAAGCACTGTTCTGCCTCAGATTTTCACAATCCACAAACTATGTATCATAATTTTATTACCAAATTTTATCTTATTTGTTTATGTCTTTATCCATATCATATGCCCTTGATACATTACCATTGTTTTATTATTCAGTCATTCAATTGTCTAAACACCATTGTCTTGGGGCACCATGCTCATCAGCATCCCAAAGTGATCATGATGTTGCTGCTCTGAACTGCCTATATAAAGGGGTAATGTGGTAGGCAAACTGTCAGAAAATTCCCAAAGGAATAGCAAAGAGAGCAGGTGGCTCAACAGGCCTGGGGGTCAACGTGCCCCGGTCTCCCCTGCTGTCACTATCACACCCTTTGTAAAAAACAGACATTGGTAGCTGTCGGCAAGTCAGGCTCAATCTATCTCTGAGAGATCAGTACATGACCTATATCCGTCCAGCTCCTTATTCAGGGACAGTGTACCTAAGGAGATGGTCATTTCTTAACAACAGAGGGAGGGGTTGGTGGATATGGGGAGGGGGGAATTGGACCCTCAAGAGGGGGACCAAAGAGATTTGGACTCCTCTTGAGGGGGGGGGGGACAGGCAAAACATTTCTACCATTTGCTAGCGATAAAAAACACACTGCGCATTGTTATAGCTCAAAGAATTTGAACCTGGCGGGGGGAACATTTGGACTCCTCTCTCAGGGATGACTGAAAACATTCTAGTGCGCTCACTTGGAAATCTACCAACCCTCCTGTTGTTAAAAAATGACTACCCCCTACTGTGCTGGGAGATACCAGGATTGTGTGCATATAGGCTTAGCACGCTGATGTTGAGCTCTCTGTGGTCCAAGACCACACCCAACTTACATCAAACGAAAGCTAATGATAAGGAGATGTGAAGAAGATTCATTAATGTGTACATTGCCATATTGGGGATGGCGGAAGGGCTCCACGATTTGTCATTTTGTAAGGAGCTACTCTTGGATGGCAGTTTTATATTCATAGAATGGAATATGAGAGAGAAAAAAGTAAAATCAATTTGTGTGTGTGTGTGTGTGTGTGAGAGAGAGAGAGAGAGAGAGAGAGAGAGAGAGAGAGAGAGAGAGAGAGAGAGAGAGAGAGAGAGAGAGAGAGAGGGGCAGGCAGAGAGGAAAAGAGAGATCTGCACCGTTGTGAAAGATCCAAACCTCTAACCATTGCTATCCATTGATCTATACGTATACAATTGTTTCCATTGTGATGTCACTACTTGCTCTGTTGACCACATAATGACCACCCTCTTACATCCAGTGTCGGAAATAAATCTTAGTGGTTTATTTCCCATCCATGGACCTGTTGTATGCAGTATATTGAACATAATTCAGAATCAAAACATGCTACAATTTCTCACATGCTTGCTAGTTAAGATTTCTAAATGCCACTGATCCTGCGTAAAATCTAAGAGAAAGCTACCCAGACAGTTCTCTATCGTACCCCTTCCCCCTATAACGAGCCTCTAGACTGTTAGCTATATAGGCCCCATTTCATTTGTATCCATCAGAATTAGCCTCCTTCTACAGCCATGACAGCCCAGCAGCATAGGTTAGCATGGCGGTTATATGTCATGGTTAAGGAGCGATAAGCGTATGTCACATTGAGACAGCGTCATATCGTGAGACAAGGTAAGAGCTATCTTCCATGCCGACACACCATTCTTCCTAATCCCTTCTACTTATCCCTAAAAGACAAACACAGGGTAACTAATGTTATAGACCATGTCCAAACATGTGCCATACTTCTTTGAATCAACCTTGAAATCAATATGCTTTGAATCAAAGTAAAGTGACTGATTCTACTTGCGACTAGAAATAAATTGCTTACGCTCCATATAGTAAGGCGCAAATAGGTTTCTGTTATAAGAATACAACTGATCGCACATATAATTATCACCTTGTGTTTGAGATGTGTCTCCCATTCTCACTCTATCAGAAACAGAGTCACATATGGCAGCATCGTCCGATCTATGTGAATATACAGCTAACCCATCTTAAATCCTTTCACCACAACAATGCCAAATTTGACCATTTAGGTCCTAACCAGGAATTCAGTGGTGGATTGGTTAACAAACCGAGGTTCAGAATTCTGGTTGAAGACCCCCCATGGAACACCTCCCCCTCCCAATGAGAATTTACCCCATCCATCAGAGTCTGTTACACCATTATAATATAATTGCATTTTTGAGCGATTGAGGTGAGCAACATTTATAGGATAAATGCTGAACAATCCTTAAGGCTTATCTGTTGCTACCTGTCCAGCAATTCTCGGGTTGGATCAGTTCTCTGCACTTACATCTATGGTTTTTTCCCCATTTGTACCTCAATTGATCATATAACCCTTTCCCTCTTATAATCTGTCATATATCTTGGCAAGAGATTATTAATACGCGTTATACAAGACTCCAATACCAACTGTTATTTGCTTTCTGTTGGGGTTCGATTATTTAGCATTGACAGAGGACATCAGATGACATTATAAAGTGGTGAGCTTGGGTTTAACTGTGGACTGTGGAGAATACGCTATAGTGTTTAAATAAAGTTGAAGCAACAGTTTAACGATCCAAGAGACATAATTATCTCACTTTATATAAATTAGATATCTAGATACAGTTTACCTAGATATCTACACCCTCAGAAAAGTGAGAATCATTGTCGCTAAAACTACCCTCACCTGAGGGTCAGGCACTGCCTGACCCTCAGGTGAGAGTATTTTTGCCTGACCCTCAGGTGAGGGTAGTTTTAGCGACAATGACTCTCACTTTTCTGTGTGTGTAAGATTACAGAACAATGGCCTCTCGGTCAGCGCAAGCATCTAACGATGACATTATACTCAACCTTGACTGCAGATAAGCGGATCTATTTACTTATCTTCCACTTTCATTGATGAACAAACTTCTTATCTTATAATTATCTTAACCAGTGTCTGGTAGGTTGTGCATCAATGTATCTATATCTATATCCTGGTCCATGAGTACTTAAGCACTCAGACCTCTGCGTTACTGTTAGAGGATTGTGCGTTGCCCGATACGTGTAAGTACACAGCAATTACTTTAATAGTTCAATTCCATATTTTCTATCGTTGATAGGTAGGGTTTAAATGTTGTCTCAATTTCGGGGGCATAACCCTTTTATTGATGTCAAAACGGGACTAATTTGTCACGCCATTAGTTCCGAGAGGTGAAAAGTAAACGATCTTTTCAATGATATCACACCATTTATTGCCAAAGAAAAATGACACCATCCAAGTTGCAAGAGTACTTAGTTATTCCATATATGATGTGGGCATCATTATTGTCCTATGATTGGATTTAATTTCTATTTCTTATGATTGGATTTAATTTCTAATTCTATCCAGCTAATATTGAGACAATGGCTGAGAACAGCAAAATGAAGAAGGCTCTCCCAGGCCCTGATATTCTTCGTAAACTACCCATCTCCTTCGACTACCCAGCGAATCCTCCAATCAGAGTCTTGCTCGACGTCTTCCAGCGTAAACACCAAGCGGAGGTTGTCAAAATCTGGCAGGAGACCGCCTCTGAGGGAAACGGTGGTGTGGGGGCCAAAGATGACTTTGGTCCAATAGAGGAGGAGGTTTTGAGAGGAAACCCTTTATATAGAGGTATGATATTATTGTATGGACACATTTTGATTTTACTTGTTGTGGTCATGCCCTTAGATGCTGATCAAGGTACCAACATATTAAGTTACTTTTAGCGGAATAGTAACATTATAGGAGGCTACATTAACAATAAGCTGCTTGTATTCAGAGTCTCTTATGACTCAGTGGGCCATGTTCAGCGGTGATATCTGTATGTATCATAGGAGGAGAGATACATAGACAAAGGCCCATGGCCAGAGGATATTTTGGTATCGTTCCCCCGAGGTGGGGCTGAGTGGGATGCAGCCCCAGCCCCACCAAGGGGGGAACAACACCAAAAATCCTCTGGCTATGGGCCTTTGCCTTTATTTACTATTCGAAATATGTTTAATTGCATATAAATGGCCATAATGATTTGAACAAATGATGACATCACAGGCCATGGGATATGGGAACACTGTATCCCATGGGGGGCATGGGGTACAGGATTTCTAGTACTTAAGCATAGTGGTCATCGTATCCACCATGAAATAACAGCCCATGCAGCACATGGCCTAAACAATATAAGTACATTGATAGATTAATATCAATGTGGTTATAATTGACTTGCCCTACAAGGGGCTTAGGATAATTCTCATGTGTACAACACAGAAAAGTGAGAGTCATTGTCGCTAAAACTACCCTCAGGTGTGAGAGTCATTGTCGCTAAAACTACCCTCACCTGAGGGTAGTTTTAGCGATAATGACTCTCACTTTTCTGAGGGTGTAAGTGCAATCCAGTTAAAACTTTGTCAATATTACAACAGGTACCGTGATGGTTGATGTATCAACCTCTAAGGTGATGGGGGCCATCTTTACCCACCCAGCCTTCCTGGTGAGGAGCGAGGTGCCCGTGCTATCGGGCACCCAGCTGTGGGTCAGCAAGGCCTACAGGAGGTCTGGGATAGGACTGTACCTAACCAGCTTAATACCCATGTCAGCCGCCTTGTCTAACTACTGTGGGGTACTGGGTAGGGCTATAGTCATCGCTAAAAGCCTCAAAGCCGCTGTAGTAAGTATTTGATGAAGTTTAATAACTCAAATGTTAATAAAGGTATCATATACTATATATATAGTAGATGAAAAAATGGGCAGAATAAATAATCACTGAACTGTACTGTTGCATCTCAAAATGACATACAGGAATGGAAAATAGCCTTGATATTGGGCTCACCATCTATATTGTCATAATAACAGTAATATAATTCAACCTACCCGTCCATATAATATCAAGCCTTACACCATTTTACTGTAACATGTTTTTTTCTTGATACAAAAATAAAGTATAAAGTCTATAATCCCTGACTGAATCTGATATTCAGAAAGCACGTGGTCACTTTCTGGGTGCTTATAACTGGTGTTCAGAACTGACGGACGGTTGGTACCCAGATTACATCTTCTGTCACTTCTACAATGATCCTGATGAGGTACGTGAACGTCATGATAAGAGCAAATTAAATTTATATTTATTTCGAAATTGATGGACCATTCCTGTCTCTCCCACTGGGTTGCGTCTGAGTAATTACTAAACATCAACCCATAAAAAAACTTGAGGCCAGTATTGCCTTCTAAGATTCTTGCACCTGTCTTAAGTGTACAAACCTGATTAAAATGCCCTTAGATGTAATACAGTTGTCTGAACTCAATGCCATTGGTTTAGGCACATGCAAGCTAGGTATTTTAGTCAAAATCATATTGATCATAAGAAAACACAAGGCTACCACTATCATTACAGAGTAGAGCAAGGAACTTCAGAATGACCAGACTTGGCAGTCAGCAGGAGCTGATGGCACGGCTCCCCATGTTCACCCGACCTCAACCTGCCATCGCCTTACCCAAGCTGCACCATCACAAACTGGGAGCACTGAAGGTGTCCTTCGCAGACAAAACTGAACTCTGGATGATACAGGAGATCCTGAGAGATGAGGCTACTTTGGGGGACGGCTTTGGACTTGATGAGTTCACAGCGGATGGTGTCTACAATGAGAAGTTCATCAGGAACTGTCGTTACATGGTCGTCAGGAAGGAGAGCGACCACGAGTTGGTTGCTGTCATCCTTGGTGGTGATAGCGGAATTATACGGAGTCTGAACAGTGAACAAGTCGCTGGTGTGATAATTGTGCTGAAGGCGTTCAGACGTCAAGGTCTGGGTGATTGCCTGTATGAGTGGTGTGAGACACAGGCTAAGGTGCTGGGGTACAAACAGGTGCACACCGATGTGTTGGCATCGAACACAGCCGGCCTCGCACTGATAAGGAAAAGGGGGTTCTACATCACGGGTACCATGCCCATGTCATGTATTGTTGGCGGGCGCTACACAGATAGCTTTGTGCATTGGAAGGCACTCACCCACCCAAAGCTCTTCTCAAACATATAGAGAAGTAAAAACCTCATTTAGAGTACATTTTCAGAAATTTATTGCGGATACAATATGGATGGCTGGTAAAGCCCAATCGATATTGTTATGCTTTTTAATGCAAAAACATTATTACCTGTAGCCAGAGACTGACAGATTCTGCAGACTGTAGTTAGAAGTCTATACACTGGTCACCCAAGACTCCAAGCCAACATCAATAACCTGGCTGCATTCTACCGGTTTAGACATAAAATCATGTAACGCATTCAAACATACTTTATACGTGTTATAAATCCTTTACTGACATAACTACACTGGCAATATGAATAATATCAACCTTATGATGACGTGATTTTCTCAATTATGTACTTTTCAGATTCTGACTATGCTGATACATTAATTTTGTGACGTTTTGTTATGGAAATAGGGGTGGAATAACTCGTGTTATGGGATTTCCAATGATTCAGTTGAATGGGAAAAGAAATCTCCCAGTAACTGTCAAGCTATATGCAGTATAAATACAGGTATCACGCTTTTTTATTTTGAAGATTATATAATAAAAATCATACAACTATACATTCAATATAGAAATAGTTTTTGTCTATTCTACAACCCTGACCTTATTTGTACTGACATTGTGAATGCATGCAATTTGAAGTTCGATGCTCAATCATGAAAGAGGTATCCATTTGCTCTAATAACATATTCCAGTGTTGTCAGTGACTGTATGCTAGAATCACTTATCATCGCCCACTAATGTGCAACACCAGGTGTAACTCTACTGAATGTCCCCACATGGCGGCAGATAATGCTAAGTGCTAGCTTCCTGTTACCGTGTTGATAGATTTTCCAGAATATATAGTGATAATATATAGGTTATCAATTAGAGGCATGATACAGCCACTGAGATTTTGAAAAATAAGGTGTTTCTGTGTTAAAATGGGGATTATTTAAAACATTCGATTGAGCAGTGATACTATCACTTCTTAGGCCTATATCTAAGAATGTTCAGCATATGGCCAATGCGAGCGTCTTTGACTGGGTGCCAGCTTTGACCGAGCGCCAGCTTTGACTGGGTGCCAGCTTTGACCGGCCACCATGAAAAATAAGATTGAAAAAATAATTTCTTCTTTGATATGTAAGGGATAAGATAGAGAAAATGGCAGTGGTTATATCTCCATATATATATCTTCACCTGCCCTAAATAAACCTTTTTCTGTCAGGAGGTCAAAGCTGGCACCTTGTCAAAGACGTTCACATTGACCTAAAGTGGTGAGACACAGCCATATCATAATGTGTCTCTGTGTCAAGTGAAGCAGCACCAACACGGAGCCCTGCACAAATATTCTGTTGAACAAAGTTGTTTAATTGGTTTGATTTCTAAAGTAAAAACGGACCACATATGTCACATGACACCTATTCACAAAAAGGTCATTGACTGCTATTTGAATAAATTTTACCTCTGTTCTCTATAGCCTTCATGATACATAACTTTGCACTTGAACAGCAGTGCCCAAATTGATGCCTGCGAAGGTTTCATAGCCTATGGAACAGGTCATTTTTTAAACTCTAATCAAGACCAATCCAAGCTACAAATCAGCTTCAGATGGGCATTAATGCCAGCAGGAACTACCTCAAATGTGAGTATTTACCAGCAACATTACTTTCACAATGATTGCTCTTTAATTCGGGGCATTAGTGTAGTCCCTCCTAGTCCAAATTAATAAGGCATCGTTTGACAATGGTCAGCTATTTGTTCCTCTGTGCTAATTGCAGAATAATATGATTGAGTGAAAGACTCGAGGATCAATATACTATCTTTCACACAAGCTTTACAAAGTTATTCTTGCAATTGTTACTGATTGATTCATTATTCCTGTCTACTAATGTAATATCATGTAGGCTAAATATGAAGGTTTATTTTCTGTTAACAGTCTAGAACACACCAACTGCAATAGAAATAACTGAGGCGAAATCTGATGGATATATCGGCATAATGAATGAAGTAGACTGGCAATGTCTACACACCTAACCTATGGTTGGAAGGTTTGGGTAATGAATACTGATCATGGCACTTTATCAAGCACACAGGAAACAAAGGCAATGACAGCAATCCCAGGTCCACCACTGAGGGAAGCAACTGTGTTCAGTTCTTCTGAGTACAGTATCCAGTAGCGATGGTTCATTTTCACAGTGTCATGGTTAGCACTGGGTGGGTAGAAAATGTCTAGGTAGAAGTGCAATGTAGACCCAAAGGGACCATTATTTGCCTCACCAATTTGCCTAAATCGATTTCCCGATGAGGTTCATTTAAAAAAAAAAAGAAAGAAAAAAAGCTCCCATGGGCAGATTCAATCTCTATAGTGCAGTGCCAAAGGTCATAAGAATTTAAAAAAAAAGAAAAAAATGGTTTGCATCATATGACTGTTGGATATCTATACCATTTAGTGCTGGTATGGTCGGTACACAGGATCTCACAAAAGATATTAAATATATTTATCAACTTATTGTAAGCATTTCTCACTATCATCTAAAAGGAGTGGATGGGGGTGTAGCTGTAGTCTCAATATGGCAGGGTCAATCACTTCCATAGTTAGTCTTTGTGTTGATTATAGGTTGTAAATAATTGTCTCAGGGGATTTTAGTACGATCTTGACATATGCCAAATCAAACCACGCACTTCCCTGTATAAAGGACCATTAGTGGTATTGTCAATGTGACTCAAACTACCATGGATAGATCAGAAACTTGCCTATGTATCATCATAGGAAAATAGTAGTGTGTCATAAGTGAGTATTCCACTGACGTAAATCGGCCGAGATTCCTGCATCGGACGAGATTCGTCCATAAGTTTAACATTGTAGACTTTCATCGGATGACAGAATCTTGGCGGACCGACGTCAGTGGAATACTCCCTTTAAGTGTGTATTCCACTGATGTAAATGGAACGAGATTCCATCGTCAGACGAGATTCCTCCATAAGTTTAACATGACAGACATACAGTCATTGGATGACGGAATTAGGGCCGACCGATGTGAGTGGAATACTCCCTTTCGACATTACACAGCCAAAAATAATTTTCTCATTTTCAGAAAATATTTCTTGTTTTAAGTAAAATAAACTTAAAACAAGTTTGTCCGTAGGATAACAAAGTTTTACTTGAAAGCTTGGTTGAGTTTGATAAACTTAGAGTAAGAAAAACAAACAAGAAAAACAAACAAGAAAGAAATTCTTAAATCAAGTATTTTATACTGAAATCAAGATGATATTTCCTGACATATTTCTCAAAATAAGATAATCTTTCTTACAGACTGGACCTTTTTTCTAGAAAACATTTTTCTTCAGTAAGTTTTAATTTCTTATTCAAGTAAATAAACAAGATTGATGTTCTTGCCTGGGAAAGGGGTATGATTATATTTAATTTTAGTATTAGAGAGAAAGGATTGATGCCAGAGCATCAGAAAGAGGTTCATCAGATTAAATGCAGCTTTTTGTAGCTACAATAGAAGTTTAAGCAAACAGACCTTTATTCAAAGTCATTTCACTTTATGTAATGGGACAGGTAATCCTTCCCTTTATTTAAATGATATTACCAAGCAAATGGTGTCTCTTGTCATTTCTCCCTAATAGTTATTACAATTCATTCACTGGAACAAGGGTTCTAACATCAAATTAATCCCTAACAAATTTCCCCTTTTCCCACATATTTTTACCCTCTTCTGTTTCTTTGGGACTTATTTTGAGGCAGAAATGTATACCCTGTTTGATAAGAAAGTTGTATTGCATAGTGGTGGCCTCTTGTGGCACAACATGTAACTAATGTTCTTAATTTAAGAAAATAATTCTTATTTAGTAGTATGTATACTTGATCCCTATAGAACCTAACTGAACTCACATTCCACACCTATAAAATTCCCAAATAATGGAAGGAATTTGATGAAGGCATTAAGCATGGTCATAACCATCACATAATAGAGTATACTTGCATATTTTTTCGCCCTAATTGACACTTTGGATTCATGGTTTCAGGTTTTCAAGACATAGCAATCTTAAATCTAGAAATAGAACTTTCTTATTTCAGGAATATAAGATATAATCTTGTTGGGTGCACAAATTACCAGTTTTAAGAAAATTTCTAAAGAAAAATAATCTTGAATACTTGTTTCTAGAAGAATACTAAAATAATATAAGATATTTTTTTAAGTTTCCCCTTTCTGAAAACAAGATAAACATAAAAACTCAGAATGAGTTTATTCCTTGAATCAAGAAAATTTAATCTTGATTCTAGTATTTTCTTGGGGTAAGAAAATTATTTTTGGCTGTGTAGAGATACCATGATAGTGTCGTCAAAAGCTTATCATGCCAAGCCACGCCCACACTGACAATGATAAGGTGATCTGTAGCAGATTCATTAATATCTACAGTGTCTGACTGTGTAAGGGAGCTGTGTTTGAGTGGGTTCTTTTATAATACCGAATTCAAATTAATTCAAGGGAGAGGAAGAAAGAAACGAGTGTCAGCAATACTAGTTAGATTATAGACAGATAGAGGGAAAGAACCAAACACAAAGACAGAGAGGAGAAGGCTAGAACACATCAAATTACCTAACATAAGTTTATGTATTGCTAACAAAATCATGGTAGAAAGAGAAAGAGGGAGAAAGAGATAGACATAGAGAAACAAAGAAAGACAGAGTGACAGAGAGACAGTTAGGGAGAAAGAACGAGCGTGAGAGAGGCAGGTAGAGACAAACATCTATGTAAATATAGCTGGAGGTTGAAGGGGGATCAAATACAACATTTTTCAAGCAGTCTAAACTGCTAGCACAGGCTTATATTCAAGAGCCAATCCTATATCTATAACACTCTTTGTAAATGTGGAGATACACATTGCAAAAATCGTGTAACATTCATAGTATCATGTAATATGTATACCTCTTTTCAAAAGCTTTTAACTCCTAACAATTGCTATCGCTGGATACAAATAAACTGCTAACAATTGTTAGCTCACTCATACCCAAACAGCGCACATGATCTACCCTTCCCTATTGAACTAGAGCCACCCTGATACCAACTGAACCATTGTATGCATGCATTCTGAAGCTTGCTGCCTATCCATGAAAGAGATGTCCATTTGCCCTAATAACATGTTGTCCGTAGCTTTAGACTGGAATCACTTATCATCACCCACTGGCATGTAACACCGGTTGTCACTCCACTAAATGGCCCCAAATAGCACTAGATGGTGCTAAGTGCTAGCTTCCCATTCTGGTATCTATATTGATTTTCCACAATATATTAGTTACTATATGCGGCTAAGCTTTGCCCTCTTGGCCACTCCATAATGCCTCAGAGAAGCAGCCAATCTAGTAATGGTGGCACAGGGTTGACCTATATTCCTACTGATTTTGGCTGACCAGTGGCCATGCGACCTTGTATTTCTACAAGGCTGTGCATTATATAGGTTAGAAACTGTATAAACAAAGTGCCATGATATTGGCATGCATTTTGAGAGTGAAGTGTCATGGACATGCATGCCAAAGAAGATTCAAAGAGTGGGCTTTTTATATTTTTAAAACATACGACATGAGGCACAATGTACTCCATGGGGGCATGCTATACAAAGCTCCCATATGTTTAACATAGAGAGTAACATACCAGCAATGTAATAAAATGCCGCAAGATTAGTATCCAAATACCCCTTATTCTGGCTACTGTAGGAGGCAACTGTGACCATACAATCAGGCATATTAACACCAACAACTGCATGTAAATCATGGACTTCTATTACAATAGAGGTCATCTGGAAAACTCAAAATGACAGTGATATGCACCATTTTCTATCAAGCCGGTCAAAGCTGGCACCCGGTCAAAGCTGGCACCTGGTCAAAACTGGCACCCGGTCAAAGATGACACCCGGCTAAAGACAAAAACATTGGCCCGATCTCATGAGACACAGCCATCAGCAGACTCTTGATTACTTATATGATGCACATTGACAATTATAAGTGGCTCAACCTGTACATATTTACAGCAAAGCCTCTTTTTTCTGCAATTTTAGGTAATACTCTGCTCTTTTTATAATACCCATGATACAGTTCTTTGCTCATTATTGGCCTTGGCCCAAAATGGTCTTCAGGGATTCATCGCCATTTAAATAGGGCAGCTTTTACCTCTAACAATGGGCAATCCAGGCAACAAATCAGCTTCAGATGGGAATAAATGTCTGTATTAAATATCGACCTTGAATTCAGGTATTTATCAAAACCACGGATCCATGATGAGGAGAAGGCCATAACATGGCATGCCAATGAGCTGGATAAACCCAAAGGATGTATCAGGTTTTTACTTGAGCACTAATTGACTTGTGGTTTGGGATTCATCATAGGAAATTGCTCGATGATGATGCCCCACAATTTTGTCTCATTTGTACCGACAACTGCTTTAGCCCATCACAAAGAACAGGTAATCATTTATTTTTGTTACTAAACACATTATAGGCAGATCATGAATTGGTCGTAGGTAATAAATTAACGTTCAATTTCTTTCATTGACACCATATTGGCTCATACAATGATGTTAAGTTACTGTTCAGAAACAGCCGCATCTACTGTGCACCTAGGTTATCTGCATATGAATGTCTCCTGCAACCTAAACTTACTAGACCATTCCACAGTCACTCCACATTATTCCCTCAAAACACATTCAGCATTTTAAAATCTAATTTGCAATAACAGATCTATCTGCATAAATAATATGTGCAAAAATGGAAAAAAAGAGAGAAAAAAACTGACGCCATGTCAATATCACTCAACATGTGCAATGCAAAACCATGTAACATTCATGGTGTCATTCAATATGAGTCACTCTTTTCAAACTCCTAACAATCACTATTACTGGATACATATAAACCAGCCATAGACTGGACAAAATCTTGACACATATCATTCTAATCCCTCCAGGGGCATTTTAAAGTACAAACAGGCAAGATCATTTTTTGGGGTAATTTGGGTGTGCTGAATCCGAATACCACACTTGCCAAGCTCAAAAATGGCTCCTTCTATGTAAAAACTACAAAAACAAAATGGCTGCCATTGATTTTTGAGAAAACCTATCAAAACCTATGTTATTTATCAAAAGTGATTACCCTCCCCCCTTCTCTAGATGTCTCAAAAATTGTTTCCATGCACCCTTTTATGCGTAGTAACGTGCTGGCCTTTTTGCTGAAAAAGTCTTGTTACCCATCTTCCCCAGTTAAGGGCACATCCAATCAAGATTAGAGCATTCCCAATACATATAATATATACAGGGGTAGACACTTTACCAGCTGTAGGCCAGCCATGTAAGTAGATCAAAAAGCCAATAAAAAATCACTAGTATGACTATTTATGGAAAGTGATTGTTCCCACCACATATTTCCATCCTGATAGGGGGCCCACCTCACATTCAAAACCTTAGACCCTGATGGCAAATCCTCAGGATCGAACCCAGTCAGAATTGGTCCCTGGGATCAATTTGTGTTTTACTTGGCCAGCTGGGTTAGCCCATATCTGGGTTATGGTCCTTTTTGTCCAGGGCTAAAAGTGGGAGCCCAGTTGGGCCAGCCAAGGAAACATTGTAGATATTAATAGTGTGTACTAAAGTGGAATAAAACTGGGCTTGAGCTGAGCACTCTGAATCAGGGCTAGCCCATCTGGGCTCCCAGCTTTAGCCCTGGACAAAAAGGACAAAAACCCAGTGTGGGCAAATCAGCTTGCCCAAGTAAAAACACATGGGTCCCACTAAGGAATGTCGGCTTGGAAGTCCTTGGTCCAAGATATCTTTGCCTTAGGCGCTGTAACTTAGAATGTATCTTGTTTGGAACTTACAGAGACTTGTGACTTCTACATGCCCATCTAACTTCTAGAAAAGATTTTCATATAATTGTGAGAAAGTCTAGGGAATGGAACCTCTAGTCATTGGGAAGTGATACCAAGTCCTAAGGATCTCATATTCATTTCATAAGAGACCTTCTCCAGCGACCCTGAATTCTCCTTGAGCCTTTCTTATTGCTCATCCAGAGCATCTATCTCTACTCTTGTGTCACCAAAACTTTCCCTATCCCACCCCTCTTCGAGTGCCTCCACCATGGGACTCCAACCGTCCTCCTAGGGTTCCTACTCTCCTCCTGTGGACCCGAGCCCTTCTCAGGGATAAAACAAAAAGGTCATCTGTTTTCAGTGAAAATGACTGCATAACTACTGTAAAACCCCTGCTATAGCACGACCCCACATATAAGCCGAACCCCCTACTTGAGAAAAAAAAATCCGTCTATTAAAAAAAAGGGTTTAAAAATAGTTTTCTCTTTAATTTAATCTAATAAAACCCTACCTATAACTGGTAGCCTACTTTGAGAAAAGGAATTTGGATTATAGCAATAAAAAACACCGAAATAGATTAGTCTTATAAGTGGGGTTTTATGGTAGACCCCTATACATAAAAGGGTGTGCAAACAATTATTGACCCGTTGATGTAAGGTGGGTGGGGTGATGGCTAACAGATTTCCCCTTTTTTTAGGCTTTAATAAATAAAATGCCCTTCCGCCTTGGAAATGGATTGAAATAAACTGTGCTCAAAAATTACTAGTGGCCATTTTTTGGGGGAGGGGTTTCATGTTAAAAAGGTCCCTGTTTATCTTGGCAATGGCCTAGAATGGACTAGGCTTGCAATTCCCTTTTATTTGAGGTACAATATGACAAGGAGTGATGAATAATGCATTTTTGGGTTATTCCTCAAAAACAATGGCAGCCTTTTTGAATTTTGGGCTTTGAGACTCTTGGAAAATGATGTTCCAGCTTGGCAGGTGTCTCAGACAGTCTGGCCTCTAAAATCCCTTCATTTTGATGTATTACATGACTAGGAATGATAGATAACATAGGTTTTGATAGGTTTTCTCAAAAATCAGTGGCAGCCATTTTGTTTTTGTAGTTCTTACATAGAAGGAGCCATTTTTGAGCTTGGCAAGTGTAATATTCAGATTCAGCACACCCAAATTACCCCAAAAAGTGATCTTGCCTGTTTGTACTTTAAAATGCCCCTTGGTGGGAGAATTTCTCATTTTGTCACCAGTCTACCACAATTGTTAGGTCACTCATATCATTTTCTTCTCTCCAAACAGCAGACATGATCTACCCTTCCCTATTGAACCAAAGCTACCCTGATGCCAACTGAACCATTGTATGCATGCATTCTGAAGCTTGCTGCCTATCCATGAAAGAGATGTACATTTGCCCAAATAAATTGTCACTGTTATCCGTGGCTTTAGACTGGAATCACTTCTCATCGCCCACTGGCATGTAACACCAGGTGTCACTCTACTGAATGGCCCCACATGGCACTAGATGGGGCTAAGTGCTAGCTTCCTGTTCCGGTGTCGATTGATTTTCCAGAATATATTAGTTATTGTAGGCTGGTAAGCTTTGCCTTCTTGGCCACTTCAAAATGCCTCAGAGAAGCACGGTTGACAAATACTTATGGTGGCCTTGTATTTCTACTAGGGTATGAGATATATATCGGTTAGGGAATGTATATACAAAGCCCCATGCTGTTTCAGGGCTGATAGATGAGTATCCATATACAGCTTATGCTGGCTACTGTAGTAACCTACAGTGGCTACACAATCATTAATTAACCAGTGTTAACACAAAGAATTAGATGCAAATTATGGATTTATATTGCAATAGAGGTAATCACAGACTTGAATAGAATCCTATTTAAGTCTGTGAGGTTATCAAGAACACTCAATATACTATTGGTATGGAAGCATTTAAAGGCTAGATTCAATAATGTTGAGAATAATCTCATAGTTTTCTATCAAATGCTTTGCTTTCCTACCATAATGCACATCAGCTGCCTGTTATTTACTGATATGATGAACATCGACAATGGAAGATGCCTAACACATTTATTTGTTGACATGAATGCCATCACAAGTGGCTCTACATGTAAATATTGATGATAAAGCCTTTTTAGTGCGGTTTTGGATAATTAATTTTACTGTGCTTTTTTCTTGTAATACCCATGGTACAGTACTTTGCTATTGATCGGTCTTATCCCAAAATTGTCTCCATAGTTCCATAGCCTTTTAAATAGGGCAGCTTTTACCTCTAACAATGAGTAATCCAGGCCACAAATCAGCTATAGATGGGAATAAATGTCAGCAATATTGAACTTTAATGCAGGCAATTACAAAGAACAGGGTTCTAAGATGAAGAGATGGTCATTATGCTGCATTCCCATGAGCTGGCTAATCCCAAGGAAGGCATCAGGTTTTTGCTCAAACACTAATTGACTTGTGGTCTGGGATTCATCGTTGGACATTGCTCAAGGATAAGGCCCCACAATATAGGTACACACAATAGATTCAGCCTATGGCAAAGAACTGATAACCATTCATTTTCTTTACTAAACACTTTATAGATTCCCTCTGAACAGAACTTGGGAATTGAATGTTCGCAACTGGGTAGAATCTGGGTAGGTCACAATGACACAAGAAAGGCACGAGATATTCCCAAGAATTGTTAACATGTCCTTATTACAATCAGAACTCGGGAATTGAACGTTTGCGACCCACCCGGATTCTACCCAGTTTTTTGCTTTAGAAACCTCAATGGTGCTCCAATTTCTCTGCTGTGAAAACTGACATGTAGTCAAAGCTAGGCATTTGGTACACTTTTGGAAAGACTGGCCTTAAAGGGGCATTCTCACCACTCAAACCACATAGTAGACTAGAACAGTACTTAGAATTGTGAATGGGATACGCTTGGTGATTATGCGACTTTAAAATATTCATAGTATGAATATTATTGGATGTAATTTTTCCTATTTTCTACTACTACTAGGCTATATGATCAGAATTGCCATCTATTGAGCCATTCTGTATACTTAAAAGGGAAATTCATTTAACAGTTCAGAACAGAGCTACTGTGGAAGAGACAACTGAGTGAGGACCTGATGGATACAGACATAAGGAATGAAGTAGACTGGCAATGTCCACAAACCTAACCTATGGGTCCCACTCCCCGTGAGGTTGGAGGGTTTGGGTAATGAATACTGATCATGGCACTTTATCAAGCACACAGGAAACAAAGGCAATCACAGCAATCCCAGATCTACCATGGGGCGACAAACTGTGTTCAGTTCTTCTAAGCAGACAGTCTCCAGTAGATGGGATTCTTTCTTCACCACAGCTCACCTAATGTTAATGATTATAGCCTATATAGGTGGAAGTTGAATTGCAGAAGACATCCATACACAGGCTACCTCGCTACACATACCTTACAGTGACATCACGTCCAGGATGAGTTTTTCTTGTGAATTTACATTTTCTAGGGATTGATGGTGATCTGCATCACTGATAATGTAGTCTGTGCCAAGAATATGTATTTATCTTTTTTTTATCTAACATTCACTATTCTGAAGTACTGGAAGGGCTGTATTCAATGCCCGCGATTCAATATACAATGCGGCCGTATTCAATGGGCTAAGAAAAAGTCGTTTTCCCTTCATTAAATGGGTTCAAATAAAAGATTAATCACAAATGCCAATGATTATTGACACCGCTCTGATGTATTCACTTGTGGGGGCTGGGGTGCATCCCACGAACCCTGTGGCTTCGTGGGATACTGCCACAGCCCCCACTCATGAAATACATCAGAGATGGTATCAATGGGCGATGGGATTTGTCTATGTACCATACTGGCCTGGAAACTGTATACCCCCACTGCTTATATACAAAGCCGCTTATTCTAGAAGATGATATATATATACAGTAGTACAGTAACTTATGTCGACACCTCTGTTCCCTCAGACACTTATTTGAGACTGGCATTTATTTGAAATCCAGGTGCGAAAACAAGCCAATATGGTTAATTGTGTTTTCATAGGTTGCAGACTAAACCTTAAATTACTTAGCAGAGGAATCACTCACAGATACGTATTGCTTTAAAGGATACTGTAAACGTATTATATTTTGCGCTGTACATATTTTCGCGGATTTCGCGGATTTTAAAATTCGCGAAAAATAAGTACAGAGCGAAAATTGATCCAATATAGCTCTGTAACAACCATCATCCGAAATCCACGAATCTATATCCCAGCGAAATGGTACTTAGGCCTATTGGTAAATCCGTGAAAATTTATACCAGCGAAATTATGTACGTTTACAGTATAGACACATACCATAATGAAAATAACTAGAAAAAAAAGGACAGAAGATAAGAAAATGTATTGCCATTATTTGCATGTGACAGCTTCGTGTCTTTACCATCTGGGAAGCCGAAAAAAGGTGGTATAAAAGATTTCATAGGGGACAGGTGGTATTTTCACCATACTTGACTATCATATAAAAGCATGGGTAGCCTTAGCTTTTGGATGGCTTCGTAGAAGTATATCATCCTTGAGTATCATATGGTTAGCAACAGTGCCAGCTATATCGGAAGTACTTCTTTTATATGACCTTATATGTAGGTTTTCTATCGAAAAGTGGGCTCTCACTAAGCACATACACTGGAAACGTTATGGATAAAAGGGTTATCAGTTGGACCGAAAAATTCTTGTTCCAGATCTACCTGCCCTAGGTTTCCAGGCCATAGAACTTGGAACATACGACCCTTTTGGGCTACTGAGCATCCGGTCATCACTAGGTCATTATGTGTGATGACCCAGGGTCATCTTAACATTTGTAACTATGGTTACAAAGGCAAGTTGTCTAGGTTTAATACACTGTAAAAGTTGTTGTTTGTGAACAGCAAAATTTGCTGTAAATGTACAGTATTTTAGCTGTAAAGAATAATTTACTGTACATGTACACTTCTGTTACTGTAGATGCAGGTTACGGTAGTGACTTGTAGATCTACAGCACTTTTCCCTGTAATTTGTACACGATTTCAGATTTGGTTTTACAATTAATTCTGCTATACAATAACAGTCGATTTTTCTGTTACTGTACAGTATATGTGCTGTAAATATACAAAAGCTGACTCCAAGTGGGCACAGAACATTGAATCAACATTGATAAATGGTTATCAATGTTGATTCAATGTTGATACAATGTTGATTCAACGTTGGACTGAATTTTGTGCCCACTGGGCTTGCTGTAGGTGTACAACACAATCTACTGGAACCAAAGTTTCCCCCAGTATTTGCTGTACAGGAACACTACTTACTTCTAACAGTGTATGTCTAACATAAGTATTCTTGTAATATTTTTCTCAAAGTATGAAAATGTATAACACCAGTAATAGGCTGAGTGCAGTAATTAGAATTCGGCCTGAATTCGGCCCAAATATAAACCAAGTAGTATAGATTATATCATATCAAATAGAACCATACTCTGCATAGTGGACATAAAACCACACGATTTGGACTTAGATGCCTAGCTATACATGTGCCAATCAGCATACATGTAATGAGCTGAAAGATCCATAAATCCCATTTATATAGGAGACCAATTAGTAGATATGAGCTAGCTACGCACGTCCACCCGATGTGTCCTAATTCAGTCAGAGATACAAAACTTAAGTCATATCTAAATCGGATCAGTGATTTTTGGTGTATGTAGTGGTGGGCGACTGCGAATAGAAAATGCAAGGCTTATAGCGAGTACGTAGGAGAAATAACGAAAGAAAATGAATTAATTATGCAAGTGACAGGGCTTACTGAAAAAGGGGATCCTTGTCTAAATTCAGAACTCTATCAACCTATATCTGCCATAGCATGCCATAAGAACAAAATGGGTTTCATTTTTTTCATGAGATGAATGAAGGAATACGGCTCTGTAATGAGGTGGAACTATAAGGATTTATAAAGTGGCGCCGCCGCCTTATATTATTTCCTACACTGCATGAATATTTGCATTTAAGATTAAAGGAACACTTTAAGTATGTTTAATTTGAGTAAATGCCACGTAAATGCACGTAAATACATGCCGTTATGATCTTTCTAGGACATTAACGTGGCATTAGTTAACTTAAACCCACTTAAAGTGTTTATTTAAGGCATCTTGAATTTGCTTAAATGCTCCCCTATTCCTCAAAATTGTTTACCTCCCCAGAAATCCATCACCCCACCACCTCCTGTTAAAAGAGTCACTACCCCTAATATATCATTATACCTTTGCCTTTCAAACCAGTACTACCGTCTACCATAGGCTGTGTCTCATGAGATCAGGCCGTTGTTGTTGTCTATGACCGGGTGCAATCTATGACTGGGTGCAATCTATGACTGGGTCCAATCTATGACCGGCTTGGGAAAAAACGTTTTATTTAGGGCGGATGAAGAGATATAAATGATGGAAAATATTAATGGGTGTTTTAAGACTTTATATCACTCATTTTATTTCAATTTATATCTACATCTGCCTTAGATAAACCGTTTTCCAAGCCGGTCATAGATTGCACCCGGTCATAGATTGCACCAGGTCATAGATTGCACCCAGTCAGAGACGAAAACATTGGCCCATGTTCGTGAGACACAGCCTATACTGACCCAGGTGGCTAGGCTATCTAATAACACTGGGTATAACACTGTATTAAAGTTTATTGGGTCTGGTTTCCCTTGAGGGTCAATGGTAGCCACCAGGACTTCAGGCCAGCCGACTCCCTGTCCCCTTTATAATGAGGATCAGAACTAGCATCACACAGTCCTCAAGACAACTGCAAAGGCTCTGGATCTAAAGTGGATGTATATAATTTTGCTATCCTATCTTCAAACCAAGTATACTGATATTCCTAGGCTCCCTATACGACCAATCTCTCAGTCACTAGTGCCTAACTTAGTTAGTCATTTTTTGGCTCCCTATACGACTAACCTAGGTAAGTTATTAATGGCAGGTTGGTCAGTATTGACCAACCCACCTTAGTATTTTTAATTTCCAGGGGGAGCCATTGGTCTTACGGGTGGCCCCAACTAGTGGTATACAAATACAACACACCAATGATGAACCTAGGTTAGGCACTACTGACTGACACCTCTGTAATTTTTGAATATAACCTTGCCATTATGACTAACACACTTATGAATAACCTAGGATAGTCTGTACTAACTAACCCTTTCAATCTATGGATTTCCAGTGTAGTGTGTGTCCAAAGATTGCTTTAGGTAGAGCTATTGTATGGTCTAAAATTTTCTGTGACAACAAAGATATAAGTTAACTTTATCTGACCAACTTGAGTTGATAATAACTATACGAATGGATAGCCTTATGGCAGTCTCGGCCCGTCACTGCCTATAGGACAGCTATACAGGACTACGACATTGGGATTTTCTTATAATGCTGTACACGAAATATCAAAACCAACCGGTTATCATATATGCTGTCAGATGATTAAAATGCGTTATTGGATAATATAAGATATTTACAAAAATTAAGCTTTCCTATAAGAGGAGCTAATGTATGAAACAAAAGTTTATTGGATATTTGATATGTTGATGTCTGGTAGTATCATCTGAAACCAATCTCATATTTGTAATAGTGTAGAGAATATATTCACTTTGGTAAGCGACTTAATTTCAACGTTTTTAATTAAAAGTGAAGAGGATCTTTATTACGCTTTAAATTGATAGAGAAGGTATACAGTCTTATGTTCTTATATTGTCTCCTTAGCTTACTCACTTTTCAAGAGGTTATGATTGAAATTGATATTCAAATATGAGCATATAAATAGTGTATTCGTGAAATATCCTCATTTTGCCCTCCATAGTAGATGTCTAGGAGAGGTTTGATGAACTTCATAAGCTCCTTGCAAGGGAAGGCCAAGCTAGTAAATCGATAAGGGATCTCCTCAATTGCTCAGCTGGGTCGAGCTTTCGCAAAGCAATTTAGGGACCTCTGTATAACGTTGTGTATCCTAATCTAATCCATATATGAGGTGACCCTTAGCTGCCCTGATAGCTCCTTAATATAGCCAATAATGTATGTGGAGAGCCTTTAGACGTCTTTTTATATTGCTGTTTCATATCTTTCAACAAACATATTCATATTAAAGTAATTAAATTCACACATTAAAAACATCATGTTGGGAAATATGATTAAATTAAATCATAATGTTAACTTTTAAAATACTACCGTGGTATAACATTTAAATAGTAACATCTAGGTTTAATCTAGTAGTGGTATAAAGCTTAAGTTGATTGTTTTTATACATACTAAGAAGACTGTATCAAAATGCGACTGACTGCTATGAATATGGATACCGACCCTGAATGACACCATCCGGCGTCGGCAAATTTACATAACCATAAGTCACTAACCCTTTCTACCATGCTCTATCGCATTAATATCAGCGCCCTATGAATATGCCCCTACCTATAGGTCCTTCCAGGCCGCAGCACTAGCGGTTACTCACTTCTAATAGACCAAGGTTAGACTGCTAAGGTCATGGATGATACTGCAGACCACAAGATAATTGAATGTGGGTTGTAACCCCCTCAATGAAGGTTGATGTATTGGGTTCTTAATGGTAGGGAAGCATTGTATATGGACTCTATTATCAATGATTATCGTGTTTCATCTTAACTTTTTATTATTGATAACTATGGATCAAAGACCAGTGACTAGGGTTCACCAAAGCAGGCCCATAATTATAACTTAATGTTTGTAGTGGTTAGAATAAGTGGTGGCTAGCTAGGAGCTGCTTTCTTTGGAATTTGGAATTCTCACAATGGTTACAATGAAAGTTCCTAGACATAGTAACTGATTTCTAGGAAACAATATTGAAGTGTTTACCCACCATCAAAGAGGATCATCTACGTCTAAGCGCCACATAGTACCTGGTAATCCAATATGCCATTTGTTGCCATAGTGCGTGAATGCAACCCTGCTGAGTCTTATCTAGGATGTTAATACTATCTAAGTGTGTCAGAAGGAGGTAGTGTTGCTGGTCACGGGGTAGTCCTTATCTCCTTGAATTAATTACCCAGTGCACCAGGCCTGATTTAAGGAGTCACTTGGGTATTTGTTAATTGCCCCCCTCGGGTAAGTGATTGCCAAATTAATGGTCAATTGAATTACTATAGACAAGTGTCGAGAGCACCATGCATGATTAGATGAGGGTAAAGCTGATTCATCACGAGTCAAATATCCCACTCTCTGAAAGTCTCTATTTGAATAATTCAAATTTTTTTAAAGCCCAAATTTGCACTTATAATAGTGATTTCCATAAAGAGGTCCTAATGTGGATCATAGCGTTTTGTGAATACAGTGTAAACTATCTAAGCCATGGACATCAGAAAACAGTTTGTGAATTATCTTTATTTTATCATCTCTAACTTACAGCTACTTCTGAATCATGCCTCTTTTATTTTCAGGCTTTGGGGTCAAACTCTTTGTTCTTTTCGTGAGAATGAGGACCGAGCACGATTACAATTTTACACTTGTGAAGCGGGCATTTCAAGAATTCAAATCTGTATAGTGGGAATTCTTGATCACATCACAAATATTCCATTCACAAATACATTAAAGGCATGAAGTGACCAGCCAAGAGGAATGTAACAGAAGCTATACCTTCTGCCTAGATTTGGGCTTACACTTTGGCCACGCCCTATTGATCGGCGGCGTAATGTGAGGCTACGCAAGCACCGTGTTGTGAGCAGGACTTTCTACCGTATGGCAATTAATTAGATCAGCTGAAACCACGTTAGCAGAAGACAGTTTGGTAGAACTCTAATCCCATGCAGCTAACAGCGTCTTGTCATCTAACCAGATAACCAACCTTGAACCAATGTCCCTCAGGGCTAGGCTGGACAATAGGGGTGGTGGGTCCCTAGAGGAAGAGCCGGGATGAGGTAATTCTATTTGGAGTCAATACCACTATCCTGCTACCCTAAATCAGAGTGAGGGGTGAGGGCTGCATCACGGTCCCTGCACTCCCCATGGCAACGGTACATCACCTGCGCTCCCTCTTCTCAAAAACTCCCCCATTTCCACGGATTTTCAGACAGAAAATGACCCCTTTTTGTGGAAAAACACTGACTTTTTGAAGTAAAAATAACCCCTTTTTGGACAAAACACTGAAAGTTTCGCAATGCCTTCTTTATCCATGATCAAGAGAAATAGTATTCAAAAGAACTAATACATGTACTTACAATTTGAAGGGTGAAGATCAGTAGTCGGTTAAATTAGCATCCAACACACACCAACAGACTCCCTTTTATTCAATAGACGCTCAAAAATACCCCCCTTTTTTTAAAAATCCACTGACTTATTTAGGAAATAACACCCCTTTTTCTCAATTCCTAGGACATAGGGGAAGAGTGAAAAAAGACCATTTTCTAGTGTTTTTGGGAACGCAGGTGCTGTACCGTAGCAAGTGCAGGGACCGGGGGCTGCACGCAGGGTCAAAACATATAGGGTTCAATACAATGCTGTGGTTTGGGAGAGTGGCGTTCATTTTCTCGTAAATCCACCTGGCCTTGTGTCCATATTCCTATAAGTCTCGCGATAAGCCGTGTGACTTCCCGTCCTTGGTTGCGAGGAGAGGATACCACTACTATCACAAATACTACTGACCGTCGACTGTAGCCTCTGGGGAAAACATATTTGTTGATCCTCGAGAAGAAAATAGGGTAACCACTTTCTAAACTCAGATTTACCTAGTCCTAATTGTGATAGAGGTCTAGTGAATTAAGGGAACGAATTGGCATTATACTTTATTAGGGGGAGAGGGGGCATGCCCCCAAACCCCCAAGTGTGACCTTTGCGCTTCACTTGCGTTGGCCCGCGCTTCAATTGTAGTGTTCTGCAGCAATACAATCCCTCTAGAGTGATCATATCTCCTCCCACACTAGACAATCCAGCTACTTCTAATTTATACCATAACAGGGTTTAACATTCATGAAAATGCCATAACTGGCTATAACATACATAACAATTTGAATTACCCTTAAAACATATGAGGGGTTAAAAAAGGACAATTGACTGCTTTTGAAAGCGATCAAATTGAAAGCATCAAGTCACAATACGTTTTGCCTTTCAGCTTTAATTTTGCAACCATATTGCATTTTCTGGGAACTAATTATTTCATATTTATAACATTTATGTCTAATATGGCAATACTATTAGGTCTCAACACTAGAAACCTGCAAACGATTAACTTATAAAATTATTACTGTCATATTTCACACTCTCAGGAAAATCTACCTATATCTATCTATAAGCCAACTTTGGTACTTTTATCCAAAGACACAGTAAATTTCCCTTAAGGTGGGTCAATATGATGCCTTTTTCGTCCGCTGCGCCGTTTTCTGCGCAGGTACACTCTCTAGTTTGACCATAGAACACCAGGGCACCCTTGTTTCAAATTGGCCTAAGTAATATCAAATGGTCATAAAATAGTTTATGGATTTTCCCTGACCGGGGCGAGAACCACCAACCTTTGAATATAAAGGCATCCATTCTACCACTGCGCTATGCAGTCTGTAGTGGTTGTCCTCATTGGAAGTCATACATACACACAGAGCACTGCCTGACTCTCAGGTGAGGGTAGTTTTAGCGACAATGACTCTCACTTTTCTGAGGGTGTAGGTAGCCCTCAGTATATTTCTTTTTTTTTTCAACTTTTTTATTTTGATTGGCCTTGACCTTAGAAATACGTGCGGGACCATGTGTTGAAAATATATTCTCTAGATAGAAAACATCAAAGCCTATACTCTGGGAGAGTTATATAGAAATTTAGCTACTTTTCAATACAATTTCATGTAGATATGTGGCAAAACACTGTATAATCCATCACATAAGACATTAACTTAAGGCTTAAATATCTCAGAAAATAGCCCGGGACCCCCCTATTTTCTCAGTTTCTTTGGAAAGTGTATGCTATTATGGTCTTACGGTGAAAACCTGACGAAAATCTAGCTACTTTTACATCAAGGCATTGACCCACCTTAATTCACCCGACTATAGAGGCTACGTGCTAACCCAGCTAACACAATATATGTTTTTACGTCAAAATAACGTTTGTAACGTTGTACAAAGTCTGGCCATAATAAGGGGTCATAGCCACAGAGAAACGTTTTTGTAACATCTATTGTTGGTTCACAATATAAAAGGACGTATTTCCGGGTTCACTATTGACATTGCCTGAAGAAGGTTCACTATTGACATTGCCTGAAGAAGGTAGATCAATTCTACCGAAACGTCGCAACAACTATTATTTCCCTCCACTACTTCGATGTAACATCAAATCCCCCCCATAAAATTGTAAGCCAACTCTTCTGTACACAACTTGTTTGGTTTGTGTGATACATTCTCCAACTATATATATTGACAGTGTACTATGTCTGTATCTCTAGTTGTGTAGCCATCATAATAAAGTCGACCGTTCATTTGCAAATGATATAAAGGGGGACTGAGGGAAAGAAACACATGACCAGACCCCATATCTAATCCATCAGCTGTGACACTAGTCTGCTAGGAGTGACATTTAACCCTTTTAGTACCAGATGATTGAGCCTCATGTTCAGTTGTCGCAGGATGCACCAATTTAGCACAGGCAAATAAATCGTTTGCATGAGAATACATCATGCGACCCTATCTGGGGTAGGGTAGAGGTAACCACGCACCATAGGATGTCCACCTCAATATTGTTGTCATTCCTGCATGATAAGTCCTATATTTGTGTATCATAGTACACTTTAAGTGTTCCACACTGTAAAAACAGTGTTTAGATGATAAATGCACATGTTTAGCGGCTAAACACTTTTCTAAACACTATCTTGTCCCACATTTTGAGACACCTTTTTCCATCTAAACATGTTTAATTTCTAAACATGTTTAGATAAAACGTGTTTAGTGTGCAAAGTGTTTAGATCTAGTAGGTGTTTACAATTATAGAGTTTAGACCAAGGAAGGGTTTAGATATATAATGTGTAGATCTATAGAGTGTTTACATTTGCAGTGTTTAGAGTTATTAGGCATTTAGATAAATAGCATTTAGATATAGTAGGTGTTTAGTTACATGGTGATTAGGTAAGTTGATCATAATTTGCATATTAGAATATGTTATCAGTCCAATCTATCATCTTTATTCAGATAGATATTGTTTTATAACACTTTTGTAGAGTGTCATCACATATGTTACATAGTATCTATACTAAGTAACTGGGGAATGTGAACAACAGAATGGTGGAGAGAATATTGCTATATATTTTCTTATATCCCACAGAATAGGTGTCCCTAGTGATTATAGCTTTTCTGCACATAGTCTAAACCCCAAATCATAAAATTACTCTCTCCGAATAATAGTTATATGTTCCCATATTTAAATCACTCAAACAATGTGATTCTTTGTTTGCTTTTGCATGTTTATTCAAGGATCAGCTTATAAATGGGTGGGGAAAGTCCATCCAATGACTTAACTGCCACCTGGTGGGATACAATTGTGTTTAATATCTAAACACTTAAACATGTTTAGGTGTTTAGATGTTTAGATTAAATGTGTTTAAGTCTAACCTGATAAAGTGTTAAGCATGCTTACAATGTATTTGTTAAGTGTTTAAACAACTATACCAATCATGACAAACAGACACATGATCAGCCACATTTTCTTGTTTATAAACTGTGCCTCTAATATAGGCAGGGGATTACACTCCATTAATTACCACTTTTCTGATTATAATTCTGCTTGTAATTTGATTACTTATATCATTTCTGCAGATTTTCTGAACTTTAGAGCGATACATGTACTTTGGAAAAGCCAAACTTATGTTTCGATCATAAGTATTAGAACAAAATTTCCATTCCAATAGGTTATAAAAAACTGCTAGGCTAATTGGAATAATGATGCTATGATTGCTATACGAGAGAAAAAGTGTTTCATGCACGATTTGGTATCTAAACACCTCGTTGTTTAAATGCTGAACAGGTGGTAGATGTATGTTTAAAGCCTAAACACAAAGAAAACATATGTTTGAATAGTAAACACCCATCTGCATAAGTGTTTACTTTCTAAATGTCTAAACACATGCATGTCTTCAGTGTTTAGGCATTTAGAAATGATGTGTTTAATATACGAAATGTCTGTTTAGATTTCTTAAGTGTGTACAGATTAAACAGGTTTAGCTTTTTTGGTGTTTAAAGTTAAACACAGTTTTTACAGTGCAGCAAAGGACAAATAAAAACAATACCATACATGAATAATTATATAATCCAGGTGGAAATCTCAAGGTACGTGGTTACCTTTAGGTCAGTCTACCCTATATCAGCCCGTTATGTCCATCATGATAGAAATGCACAGTGAAATGCTCTGTCATCATGATGCATGAATGCAGCCCTGGCAAGTAACACACCAGTGCTGCATACATGCATCATGCCGACCCTTTGGGGTGTATCAACCCCTTAGGTTTATGGGCGTGGCAAGCAGTTTCAAAGTAGGGGTGACTGAGGGGTATATTGACCTTTTTTGGCCCCTCTTTACTTGACCTATTTGGTTTGACCTTTTTGGGGGTTGGTCAAAAGTGTGGGGGATGCACCAATTTAGCACAGGCAAAAAACAGGGCACCATGACGGCAAACTGCACATAGTGCATTAAAGCAGTATACGGCCCTGAAACGGTTCTGTGTACCATATTGATAAAAGATGTTTGATCGCCAATTGCCTTTTGGCTGTTTGGCGCCAACTCCTACAGCAGACGACTTTTAGCTTGGCACTCGGCCAGTAGGTATCTTGTGCACAAGGCACACTCCTACAATCTTTCAATCTGTCAGTACCTTAACATTCCTTTTAAACAATCATGTCTAGATACTACAATGCTATTTTTATCCATAGCATAAATAGACCCCATGCAGTGGGATTCTTGCGTCACCCCAGTAAACACAACGACGTTGGTCAGACGTAAATCTACGTTGAATTTTGGTCTGAACTACGTAATTTTAGTAGGTTTATCAACGTCAAAACGTTAAGGTTTATTTACCAATCTCAAACCTGCAGGTCTGATTTACGTAGCTCCTGAAGAGGTAAATCTATGTTTAACACACTACATATAATTCTACATAGTGGGACTCAGACAAAGACTTGTAATATGTTACAGACAAATTTACATTTACAAACAGTATTCATACAAAGTAACTACTATAATTTTCAATCTCATCTCCTTCTACATAGTATATTCTTGTAGTTCAATTGAACAGCCTGACAGTATAGATCTGTTGAATAGTTTTGGCTGCAGAGAGGCTTTGTATTTCTTCCATTACAACCAATGTGGTGTCCTCACAGTAAAGTGCCTCAAAGCACCTATTCTTGCACAATACTTTAATCACCTGTCCTTTATATATAAATATTCTATTGAATGTGGTTTATTTGCATGATATTGAATTCACAATTAATGAGAATTTACTGCTTGAATGTGGTAGATTTGTTAAGGAGCTGTAATATACTCTCCATATTTGATAGTGCTGCCACCTAGTGTGACACGGAAAAGTCATCTACCCAATTGAAGTTGAAAAGTTACATCTTTTAACGTAGATCTACGTAGAATTTTTACGTCTGAATGAGGTGGATCAACGTAAATCAGACGTCTACATCTGTTGAACGTAAATAAACCTTAACGTTTTGACGTCTACAAACCTTCCAAAATTACCAATCTCAAACCTTTTGGTTGGACATCTACCTAGAGAAACCTCTGAGCTACGTTGGAACTACGTAGGGTGTTTACTGGGACGTTACCTACAAAAGTTGTAGATGCTTCTCCGAGTGTAGTAACGGAAGAATACACACAGTCAAACCCAATTTAAGATTGTGGCTGCTTTCTGTTTATTGTTTGTCTAAACATTTATGACCAAAGTCCAGCACAGAGTCCTTCTTTACGTCCATACATATTATGTGTCAAGGTTCATTATGATATAATGTTATCATACTAGCCTTAGATAATGATGTAAATAAATAGCGTTTTCTTTTTTGCCCTTTCACCACTTACGAAACCAGGCACCAGTCGCAAGCAAAATAACGGATTTGTTTTCCTGCCCCACCCTTTCTCAACTGACCATAATGGTTTCAAGTATTATGTCATGGTTACCTCATTCCTGTGCTGGTCATCTATCAGATTGACGGATCACTTACCATTTCCTTCTCATTAATACAATATCGTTTGCTTGTTTGTTTTTCCTTTTATTTATCCTGGATAGGCAGTCAGGAAATACAGACAATGAAGACAACACCATGTTGATACATGTGTATAACTAGATAATGCTAGATAATAATTCCAAAGTTGTTTAGAAGCACTCCTGCCTAGATAGCGCATGCAGTAAATCGTTAGTTGGGTAAGAGCTGTATGAGAAATGTAAATCTATGAACAACTGTTGACCATGTTCATGATCAATGCCCTCCATGTCCCCACCTGAGAAGATATATTAGCTCTAGGACGTTTTGTTTTAGAGACATCTCCATCTAACTATGCTAATTAACGAATCGGCAAATGTTTTCAAGCATTTGGTCATGGCCTTTCACCTGGAAATAGTTTTTCCATCATTTTGTCAGCAAAGCAATCCTTGTGAGACTTTCTATCATGTAACTAATTTTTCTATTCAGAATGACGATCATGTTTCCATGGCAACTGGAATGAACAAGTACACAAAGGACTCTAAAATATTCTTTTTACATTTCAAATATGAATTTTCTTAAGGGACCCATTGTATTCTATTCTATTCTATGTCATATTCCTTGTATTGTATTCTTTGTCATATTTTGTTGAACAAGGCTACACGAAGGCTCCTGGTCGCTAAAGTTGGCAATTGAAATCCCTCGCAGAGGTATGGTTTATCTTGTTGATCCACATATATTCATATATATATATATATATATATATATATATATATATATATATATATATATATATATATATATATATATATATATGTATATATATATATATATATATATATATATATATATATATATATATCCTTGGCTTGCTTCTCCATGTCCAATGCCAATCAGGCATCTGATATGAGTGCTAATAGACCTCCCCCTTACTCACCACCCACTAGGTCCCCATCAGAAAGCACTTATATAAAGTGGGCAGTGATAGCTGGTATATATAGCATAAGAGTACAATCAGTGTTCCTGGAAGGAGGTCTGGCCACTCATGGGCAATTCTGCCCAATTCTGCAATAAGACAGATATTTCCACTGTGTAATAAGAATCCCAAGCAGAGTAGCTATTACAACCCAGTCAGCATTGCTTAATAGGGCCCATATGTGTTTTTAGGATTTGCCCACCCTGGGTTTTGGTCCTTTTTGTCCAGGGCTACCAGTGGGAACCCAGATGGGTCAGCCCAGATTCAAAGTGTCCAGCCATAGCCCAGATTTAGCACACACTATAAAATGTGCAATAAATAGTGATTTCTGCAGGGAAATCAGATGTCAGTATGTTTCGAAATATTTACAATGTATTTATGGGAATTTTTTTTTCTTGGACTGACACATCTAGGCTCCCACTGGTAGCCTTGGACAAAAATGACCATAACCCAGATATAGGCAATCCTAGCTGGCCCAAGTAAAATACCTATGGGCCTCAGGGACAGAGGTTGCTGTAGGATTGATGTGTCAAATGACATAATTAAGGCTGCTCAACCGTAGTACTTTCATAAATGATCGTTACCACAAGGAATTAGATATTTCTAATCCCCCTAGCCCCTCCTCCCACGTCTCCCTATATTGATACCTTAAACAAGCCGGACTCAGTGAAAGAGACAAAGCAACATTAGGTATCCAGCAACTATCATAAAAAGTGAGGAAGATTGCCATTGCTATATTAGAATATAGCTTAGCCCCTTAAGTGCCGCATAGGGCTTTAATGTGCCAGTTGTGATCGTCATGCACTGATGCAGCCCTGTTGAGTACTCAGCATGATGCATGAGTGCATCATGCTGCCCTTTTGTGAAGATTATTAGCATTGACACTGTAGGGTCTCCATTGGCCCAAAAAAAAGGTTTGTTTCAGGTCACCGACCGACCCTATCAAAACAGTCCTGACCGTACATTTTTTCATGCAACTTTGAAGATATTTCCGTATTTCTACCTATTTTTTGGTCAATTTTAGGGTTTTCAGACCGGTCGGCTAATACTTTCACGTAGGGGAAAAAAATCCGAACTACCGACCCTACATTTTCTGCCCATGTTACCTGAAACAAACCTTTTTTTTTGGGCCTTATGCATGAAGCCAGCCCTGATGACCAAGTACATAGCATAGTTATGTACATCCCTTAGAGGGTTAGTATGTACTAGGCACCACCTACCATGGTGTTGAGGTGCAGTATTGACAGTCATAGTATCAGCCTGGTGCAGACGACAATTCACCTCTACTACTACTACCTCTCACAGGCTGAAATATGGCGGGAAACCTCAGTCAATCAGGCCGTTGCAGTCCTTCACGTTGCATAAATCATGATATTGAATGTTGCCTCGGCTCTTATTGCACACAGTTCTCTTTGACTATGTGCCATTCTCCAAATAGAGCTCGCTGTCGTCTAATAACAGGCACAGCTATGTGTGCCCAGACGGTGTAGTAGCGAATTCATTGTAACTTTGCCAATATCATGCTCATCTGTAAATGTTGCCGCTAAAAAGAGGTCATATCTACGTGACCTGATTGAGTGGGAATCAATTATTAGCTGATACCAATCATGAATCATGATTTCTCAATACTGTGCAAAGTGTTATTTAGAAAGTCAAATTGTTTATTTTATCAGATATGAGGTTGATGGGTTCTTAAGACATATTTTTTTATGGTACCTATGGGTAAATCCAGGTAGCCCCCCCCCCCCCTGTGGAGTCACGTTTTGTCCACACCACAAAGTGTCCACAGGGTCATTGCAGGTCAAGGAAAGACACAAGTTGGTGCTGTTAAAATGAATTGTATTTTACTTGGAGTATAATTTCTTTGCCACAAGGATATTTTCACCGTACAGGTAACTTTAGGACCCACCTAGACAAGAAATATCAGTTGCAGTTTATTATGGCATAATTGTAGGCTACATCTATAATGCACTATATGTATCGCCAGGCTGGGAGATTTGGTCATCTAATGATATACTTACTAAAACTGATGATGGACCTTGCAAATTTCTCGTACGAAGAAATAAATCTAGTTCATACAAAGAGTTTGATAATGGGCATGGACACTTTGTAGCATGTGGGCAAAACGTGACTTCACGTCCCCACCAAGCTACATAGAGACCGCTATGAGCCCCGGGGGGTCCTATAATGATGTTTCCTTTGAGATATCAGTGCACCAATCCTGGCATTTAGTGAAAAATCTTGTTTCATGAAGGTAGTCAATACAATTAAATTGGCTCTAATATTGATCCGCACTGACATGGAAATTACTGCTATAAAAGGAGGTTAAGCATACTTTTATGACAAACATCTTTCATTAGATGCAAGGGTCAATGCAGTGTATCCTAAACACTTCATGAATAAAATACGTTATACACGACAAAGCGAGTGAATGGGAAGGAAGGCCAATCATACCTCAAATCAGAATTGACAAAACCCTAAGTGTTTGTCAACCTGATAACATGGTAAAATGTCATATAAATGCTTCTCTTGAAGGTTATTATAAAACTAATGAATATAAGTGTTTAAATAATCGTCAGAGTATGTGTGGGGTTATCTTCCATCTCATCACCGGAAACAGATATTTCTCAATGCTGTTCAGTGTCCCTGATGATCTGCCTGTTATCTTGCCGCTAAGAATTCTGTACCGCAGATTTTATATGCACTCCAAAACAATCAATTCATATGGCCGTTCACATAAATGCTCTATTGTTACCTTAGGGCTCTATCTGGGGACAACGTAGGGTTTTACATCGTACTAACATGATGCGAATATGTAACCTAGACTGCAGCCTGCGTCTTAAAGTATCGCTATTTTTACATAGGCCTAGATCTGTAGTTTTCAAAAGAAAAAGTCATAGTGCATCTGGCATTCAAACATGTGAGGCCTAGAGCACTTCCCAACTCATACACGTAAGATGTTTTCGGATGACAGGGTTTGAGCGAACCCTGTAGGCAGTCATAAAGAAATGCGAAAATGATGAGAGTGTGAACTGTTAATACTGACAGTCCTATAGCAGCTACTGTATGCAGGGGCTTCTTAAAGAAGAAAGGCATCTTAAAGATGGTGCGGCAGCTACAATTTGGTGACTCTTTAATCATGCCATATTATTATTGCATATCCTATGCTTTACATACTCCCCAAATTTCAAAACAATTTGCATAGTCTAAATCCATAAGATTGACACATGTAGGGCAATCATTTTTGCTGTAGGTCGACACTAAAATGTGTATGTGTTTATACTACATGGCTCAGTGCTTTCCCTTTTAGCTTAGTTCCAGTTATGCTCACATAGGGGGGGGGGACACTCTGTCAGTGAGGTGAATAAGCAACATTGTTTATCATCTCAAATCATGCACTTATAGACAAATATATTTCACATTGAGCACTGCATATCAGCTAAAATAATAACAAAACCATTGACATTAGAATTATGTCCATTTTGAAGAAAAGGTTTGGGAAGTCTATTAGCTGACATACCATCTTTAAAGAAGGAGATATACAATACACCCGAAACTTTAGGAGCTCCCCACAACCCTTCATGATTATTTGAACGCATTAGGTTTGGGTGGTGGTATGATATTTTAATGCATTGGGTCATTTGTTGTCATGATATGTAAAAACAGCCCTCGTGAGTGACTCACAATACAAGGGGTTCAGTCAAGCATCATATTAATGCTATATATGTGGTTGCTACAAGGTTGAGTAGATTCGCCTGGGCTACATGCATGCATCCTGACAACCAATGGCATAGAACTATGCGGCCCTTAAAGCATTATTCCAAAATTATGCTACTGTATCCACCTCTTGTCATGTCTGACATCTTGAAGGACCACTTTGGTGCCCCCTAGGGAGGCTTCCACAAAGTATGTATGCGCGAAGGGGGGTAGGGGGTCTATTTTTTTTTGCAAATCTTTGCGTATGTAAACCCTTTATCTTAAAGTGAACAGGGACTTTAGGGGGGTGGGGTGTCAATTTCTGGAGAGAATGTGCATACTTTATGGAATCCCCCTAGTGGGGGAATACATCTCCAGCTGCCTTTGTAACCAGATATCTCCTCTTAATGCAAGCCCCCACTGTCTATAAGGAGAGGTATTACAGCTTTAATGCTGATTACAGAACACGGTGAAGGTGAAGTTAAGCCTGTCAGCATTGTTTAATATTATATGCGTCCCATATATACGGGATCTGCCATGTGCTTATCCTAGGGTTAAATTAGTATTAAATCATTCAAATCTGGCCGTCACAATCACCGATATTGGTTTGATATAATTCAGAAACCGCTGGCTTAGTAGATGCATACAGTCTAACAACAGTGTGTTGCGGGAACATGCATAAGGAGTTACACACACATATTTGCAACACAGCTTTGAGATCAACACACTTTTGGCAAAAAGTGTGCGGTGTGTAGTGTGTTACACCAAAAGGTGTGTTAAAGGTGGCTGCAGAAAAGCGTGTCGATAAGTGTGTAAAGCGGTGATTCCACCAACGCCACGTGACGGATCCGTCCACTTTTTGGACGGATCCGTCCACTTTTTGGACGGATCCGTCCACTGACGGGTTGGTGGAAGCCATTTTCCCCGTCATCAGCACGCCAAAAGTGTGACGGATCCGTCAGAATGGCTTCCACCAATCCGTCCGTCGACGGATCCGTCAACGGACGGACCAGTGGAAGCAGGAAAATGGAAATCCGTCCGTCAACGGGTGACGGATCCGTCACCATTTTGGCGGATCCGTCAAGTGACGGAAATATCTAAATATTTTAATATTTCCATCCCTTGACGGATCCGCCAAAATGTGACGGATCCGTCACCCGTTGACGGACGGATTTCCATTTTCCTGCTTCCACCAGTCTGTCCGTTGACGGATCCGTCGACGGACGGATCAGTGGATCACTTTTTTGGGTCCTTATGAAGGCTAATTTGGCTTCCACCAATCTAATTTGGCTTCCACCAATCTGATCCGTCAAAACAGGTACCTAGTCTATCAAATATGGACGGATCCGTTGACGGACAGAATCAGTGGAAGCAGAAACTGGACGGATCCGTCCAAAATGGACGGATTTGACCAATCCGTTGACGGACGGAGAGGACGGGGAAGTTGACGGATCCGTCACGTGGCGTTGGTAGAGTCAGCCCTTAAACGTAACACACTGTTCTTAGAGTGTAGTGTGAAAGGAGGTGACATGCCTCATTCTCTCTCGATGCAGTTCCACCTGCTACAAAATCTCATAATGTATCTGACATTGATATATATGAGAGATCTAGTACCATTCTGTCAAACTATGATAATTAGTACTTAATTGTTATTCAAGTTAACATGTACAGCCGCCTATTTCATTACCCATCCCTGAAACATCCATAATTATAGTTATGCTGGCAAGAGGGAATAAAGAAGAAAGCCCATTTTATCTCATTGAAAATTGGAAGTTATGGATGCTGTTTAATTACATAGTTTTGAAGGGATGGTTTTCGCCAAAGCCACTATCTAATGCTGTAGTGTTGTTAGATTAAGACAGGAAATCCTTCATGAATGGTCAGAAGACATTGCCTTTAGTCAATGACATGGGTGGTGATCAAAGCTGGATATACTGCATGCGCTGAGCTGGTGGATTGAGTTTTCCAATGCTCAAACCAAGTATCATAAGTAAAGCACATAAAGTGAATGTGCTTTGGGAATTTTCTATGATGCCAACTCATTTGGTAATCGCTACATTTACTCAGCCTCAATAGCAGATGACAATACGATGGAGGTGAGACAGAGAGTAGAGTTCTGGGAGGATTGAGTGAGTATTAAATCATTCATATCTGGCTGTCCCAACCATGCATATTGATATAATATACAAATGAAGAAACCTCATGCTTATTCTATTCATAGTAGGAATTAATGAGGTGACATGTCTCATTCTCTCTTGATGTGGTTCCACCTGCTAGGCCAGTATCAAGTATTCAGTGTTTTAAATTAGGCCAAATAAAAAAAGAGTTTTGTTTCAGGTAACATGGGATGAAACTCTAGGGTCGGTAGGTCGGATTTTTTCTTTTTTTTAAACTTTTTTTTTTTTTACATAACCCTAAATTTGACCTGAAAAAGTATGAAAATGGGAAGATTTTTTTCAAAATTTTTGAAAACCTAAAATTTACCCCCAGAAAGTGTAAAAACATAAAAATTTCTTCAAAATTGCATAAATAAACGTAGGGTCGGCCCTGTTTACATAGGGTCGGTGGGGTGACCTGAAATAAACCTTCTTTTTTTGGGCCTTATATACACCCACCAACACCATCAAGTCATGATTGAAGTATGCCTGTTCAGATTATGCACTGTTGTACATTTTGAAACAAAAAATAAAATATTCATCACCCTTTGTGCATTCCCTAATGTCACTGGTCCCATCCCATCAGAATAATCAATTTTTTCCCCCCATAATGTTATCCTGGACATAACATCTCAAAATACTTCTATTTTGAAAGAGCTTCGTAATTGGGAAGATACTTTTTCAAAAGAAACATTTATGGCAAATCTGACATTGGAACCTGAAAGATCAATTATTAAACATCATGAATTGTGGAAATGCTCAAAACTGATCCAAGAGATTACAATGAATCAGAACAAGGGGCTGTTACAAAGTTAATTCCATATATGTGACCAGCTTCTCCTGAAAAAGCCTCATGTACAGGGGCATGCTCCTATTGGGCAAGTTACCTGTTGACACATGAAGATGCAAAACGACATAAGCACCATTTTAAAAATTGGGACAAAAATCTGACAAAAATATAGACTAGGGATAGTGAATATAATCCTCAAACTATTTCTTCAAGATTTATTATTTTTCATATCATTAGGACCTACTTAGGCCAAAAAAAAGAAAGGTGTGTTTCAGGCAACCCGACCCTAGATCCCAAAAAGGGCCGACCCTAGCATTTTTTTCCCAATTTTGGAGATTTTTATTTTTTTTGTGATTTTTTCTCAATTTTTACAAATTCTTTCAAGAATAACAAGCTCCCAGTGACCTCAGAGGCCTGAATAATTGATTAACTTTAGATTATGGCTTTTTAAGAGGAATGTCCAACAACTTCTTGACATTCCTAGGCAATGGAGGAATTATTGAGTCATTCTGGTGAGTTGCGAGTCGATTTGTCAATTCACGACTCATTCCTGGTACTCTCTCTATGTAAAAAAAAAAAAAAAAAAAAAAATCCGACCTACCTACCCTAGAAATTCTGACCATGTTGCCTGAAACACACCTTTTTTTTTTTTGGCCTTAGCATACACTATGATACCAATGTACAATAATTGACATCAGGGTGTCTTTACAAAAAGCACTATATGTTTCAATTTTGGGATGGAGATATGTCGTTTTGCATCCAAACTCTTCACATAGTAGTTACCTGCATGTATATATGTGAGTTTCAAGGCTGCAATTAAAAACATTATGTAATAAAAGCCTGGTCTGCGGATGCTGAAGCCGTTGAGCTCACTTACCCAGTAGTATTTCATCACCACTAGAGCCCCTCGTAGAGCACCTATAGTCTCCCCCCAGCCCTCAGTGTCACTCATCTCTCTCAAAGTGTCAATAGTAAGCTGAATAAAAGTACATGTATTTGATTTTAAAGACATAACATGCACTTTATTCCCAGATTTGCTATTACTTCTTATCAACTACTAGTATCACACGGCAGAGCACAATCATTTTATGTACACATTAACCATATCTGCATCATGATTATATGATGCAGTGTTATATTTTAGCGTGTAATTATCCAGTATTTGAAACACCAGAGGAACTATTGTACGTGGAAAAACACCCTTTTTAGAATGAGTCTTGCAATACATTTTTCAAACTCAAACTCAAGACCAGGAGCTTGTAGAATGCTTCTCATTATTGAACACACCATCTCAGCTGTCATAAAGCTATGAGAGTGTGAACTGTTATGAGCCCCATAGCATCTGCTGCTGTATAGAAAGGCTTCTTAAAGAAGAAGTCTTAAAATGTACCCTACCTCTGTGCCTTTAAACAGCCCCTTTACCCTTTACGGGTGGCATAATATTTCAATGCACTATGCCATTTGTTGTCAGGATGCAAGAATGCATCTCTGATGAGTTGCTCATCAAAGCTGCATTCAAACATCATGTCAGCCCTATGGGGATGTTATACTGCCAAAGGGTCAGCATAGTGCACAAATGCAGCTCAACTGAGTAGATTTACAAGACAACCAAGGGCATAGCACATTTAAGCACTATGCCGGCCCTAAAGGGTTAATCCAAATTGACGCCACTGTTTCCGCCTCCAGGCTATGGCTGACATCTTGAAGGACCACTTTGGCGCCCCCCCCCCCCCAGTGGGAGAGTACGGCTCAGTCCCCAGCTGCCTTTGTAACACTAACCGGATATCTCTTCTTAATGCAAACCCCACTGTCTATGAGTAGAGATATCACAACTTAAATGTTGACCACAGTTAACGCAGGAGGGGAACGTAAGGCTCATTATAGTGTTGTGTTACCAACTCTACAAAACATTTATGTTGACTTTGTCAATTCTACTTTCCTATGTACCATTATACATAGTGGAGATGTCAATAAGTATTTCAACACGTTTCTGATGTCTGACATCTTGAAGGACTACTTAGTGGCTCCTATAGTGGTCCCTAGCGGATACCGGTCTTTGTACATGGACGCCCCCTCTTAAAGCAAAATCCAATTGCCTATAGGCATTACTTCCTTAGTCCTTACCAAAGTATACCTTTGACATTAACATGTGCAGTCTGTGTAATTTGTATGTTGAGTAAAGTGGGTATATGTATAGTGCCCATACAACAAGAAATACACATGTAATCTGAAACAAAGAGTCTATAAATGTGACGCCCCCTTCATGGAATGGTACAACCTGTCCCTGCCTTGTGATTGATGATGACCTACCTGACATTCTATTTTTGCACCTGTTTTATATGAAACTGTATTATATTTATGTTTTTACAACATTGGCAAATACAAAAAACTTATGTGATATGACTGTTTTGTGCCAAAAAAGAAATTTGAAAACTGAACTGAACTTAGAGGTGAGGGTAAGTTCCATCATAGTGTTAAGTTACCAGCGTCCAAATCTATAAGTTCTTATTATATCATTGCACTAACTGGGGTAAGCTAAGCGATACTGTTTAGGGGCCGTACATAAAGTATGTCACGCCCGAGGGGGTGGGGGGGTCTTTTTTTTGTGTGACGAAGTGTGACAGGGGGGTGGGGGGGTCTATGGACTTGTGTGACGTCACATTTTCAAAATTTTGTAAACAGTATAAATGCTGTATAAATTAGTGACATCTGCGGGATAAATACATATTTGTGATTGTAGTAGATCTACAAGTCCTAGCACCTTCCAAATTCACACAAGTGAAGACCCCAGGTATGAGAAATTATAACTGTGATAGATCAGTTTATTAATGCAAAGTTTGATGCCCATTTGAAAGTCACTAATGCCCCAAGTTAGAGTGCATTTAACATGGGCAAACGGGGAATAACTTCTCAAGGACAGACCATGGATCAAGAGCTGGAAAAGAAAAACTGTGCACACACTGGAGAGGTTTTGTCACAAACCATGATAGATAAAGACCAAGTGGTAGCAGAGTATAAAGAAGAAATGAGTAGCTACAAAGTCCGAGAGCAACACGTGTGTGTGAGGGAAAGCCATTATATCCAGCAGATTGTAAAGTGTCCAGACAAAAAACGTTGCTCAAATCCAAGGAGCTCTTATATGATGTTGATCAAGGACAGATTCTTACCAGTACCAAAGGCTGTGGTCCGCACAGCCAAGGATGGCCTTATAGTGAAACTAGATGGGTCAGGGAACTACCCCTATTACATTTTTGTTAGCCGTGCGCCCAGCAACAACATCTTTCGAAGATCTGCAGACAATTACCCAAAGGGTCTGCCCCATGACTTTGCATGTCCTATTCTATAGAACAAGGCATCCAAATGAATCTGCAAGGAATGTGAATTGTACCTAACATCAATTAGGTCAGTCACTTGACATCTGAAGACATGTGGCCAAAGGAAGAAGAAAGGAGAGAAATCAAAAAAAACCTGACCTACAGTCTGATTCTAGTACATATCACAGGGGCGTGGTAACCGAGGGGGACGGGGGGGGACATGCCCCCCCCCACACTTTTGACCAACCCCAAAAAAAGGAGTCAAAAAGGGGTCAAAAAGGGGTCAAAAAGGGTCAATATACCCCTCAGGGCCCCCTACTTTGAAACTGTTTGCTACGCCCCTGTATCATTCCAGTATCTATTGCCACTAAGCAACAATGTGAAGTCAAGTATGCTATCCAGAACATGGACCACAGAAATTCTGATGGATTGAGAAAGTATTTCAATACCACACAAGAATGGATCCAGGTGGAGGACATATTGGGGGGGCATCCCGCCCCTTTTTTGCTATAGACTTTTTATGTAAATGGGTCCAATACCATCAGTACATTGCCTATATCAAGCCCCCACTTTCTCAAATTCCTGGATCCACCCCTGCCACAGATTTGCCAGCACAAGAGGTGTGACAGGATAGCAGTAGCACACCTGTTATTCCTGTGAACACTTTCAAGAATCTATGGATCGAGGATACCTCAGTCGCAGAGATCTAGAGTGCCATAACTATTGGTGTGAACATGATACTGCCACTTCGAACAATTGGAATTAAAAGGGTTCTTTTCGATAAGATCCATTAACATTGGGTCTAAAAGTATTTTAGAGATGGATGTCATACCTTAACACATTTTGATAGCAATCTAATTGTAATAAGCCTTATAAACAATTACTGGTGTTAAGATAATGCATGTATGTTCCCTTATCAAATTATGGGACTTGACTGATACGGTACCTGATTATATGCAAAGGGGGGGGTGTCAACAGAATTGTGACATACTTTTCCAGGGGGTGTCGGAAAAAGTGTGACAAAGTGTGACATGGGGGTGGGGGGGGGGGGGTGTTCAAAATGGCCCAAAAAAGCGTGACATACTTTATGGACGGCCCCTTATCACTATTATTCTGAATCCAACACCAGTTACAAATTCTGTCTCATTATTAACTTACCAAGTATAGTTCTGATACCTCACTATTGATTGACAAAAAGTATTCTCATTTCCCCATGTTGTGGATCTTAGGATTCCATAAAATAAAGAACACATTATGCATAGTCTTAATTAAATACTTATACTCTACTATGTGCAAAATCTTGAAATGTTACATATAGCATTATTTCCCAACCCTACAATATCTAGAGCTAAAGACCCCTGGATGGTTAACATACCATTTGGGGTTGCAACCACTTTGAACAGAATCTAACAAAGTAGAAAGCCTTTTTGTTATCGCTTATAGGCCTGTGTTGAAAGTTGGGGCAGTCACTTAATTACATAGTTCAAAAGGAAGGATTTCCGTTAAAACCACAGTCTAATGATGTGTTTATATCGCCTGATTCATATAGGAAATCCCTCATGAGTGGTCAGAAGATGGTCAATGATCTGGATGGTGATCAAAGCTGTAGCTATGGCCGCTCGGGCAAGCTGTACAATGGTTTAGCAAAGTAGGCCTATCATATAAGGTACATAACGTGTGTGCAGTCTGAGGTTTGAAATCATGCATTATCTGGTCTTGACTATGATATTTACTACTTGGAAACCTCTGAGTGTATGTGGTCTCATAAATCATTAAGAGGGTTTCAATTAAAGCCATCCAACTGTTGATGAAGATGGTAGAGAATGAGAAAATGAGGAATTAAATGGGAATCAAATCGTTTAGAGCGGATTGTCTCAGTTCCCCACATTGAGGTCCTGAAATTGCAGAAACCGCCTGCTTAGTGGAGCATATTGGGAATTGAAATAGAGTGACGCCATGGTTTATTCCTCTTTCTGTGCGATCTGCTGCTTTGTTATCGATTAAAGATCGATTTTAGCACTCTCGATTTCCAGCGACTCGATATAATCTTCTCTCTGGATCAACCTGGCGCTCTCTGGTGGAAAAAGACCCAAAAGGAGTACCACTTTCCTGCTTTCCTGTCCAAATCACACACTGCCCATCTCCCTACACCAAAAATAGTTCCTGGGAAAATCAACAAATGCTATCATCAAAACTTGTCCAATGTGTCTGTAACTTTCACAATTTCATGTTTAGGGCTTCATTCAAATATTTGAATCGAATTGTTTACAGGAAATTGCATATTTAAATGACCATGGCGTAGGGGACCGTTTTGGTCCCTATTCTTACATTGAGGAAGGATAATGCGGAGGTGAAGTAAGACTTTGTGCCACTTGAGATTGCCATTTTAGAGGTTTACACAACAGACCCTGTATATGATTCATACCAATACCTTGATACTTTACTCTTTGAGTTGCTGTAATAATACGCCGTTGTTTCAGTTTACTCTTCAAAAATGAAGAGCAACGTGTTAATAAACAACAAAGTCAGCTTCATGTGCAGAAAGTTTATGTCAGTCTTTCACATGGTTTGGGAACTTAGTTACTAAGAAAAACAAAAATGCCAAGTTTGATTCGACATTCAAAGCCAAATGATAGTGCAAATTGCCAAATATCATATCACCAGAGGGAGTTATCTAAGATCCTAAATATCCAATCTACCTTTACCTTTAGGTTAAGGTCAGCCTCATTATAGTGTTGTGTTACAAGTATCCAACTTCAGAAAGCCTTTGCATTTAATAATATACCAGGTATAATCCCGATACCCCACGACATTTCATGATATGAGGTCTGGTGTTCATAGTGTGGGTGATATTATGACAAAAGATTAATTTAGGATAGCTAAATGTGTAGACCTGTACCTTAAATTCATTACAGGACCGGGTACAGGACTATCAACATAGTACATTATAGCCTATTTTTCTGCTCATCACTGTAATATCCAAAACTCGCTGTGAACACCACCTGAACCTCTAACCTCAGAGGTAGGATCGATTACAACCACTTGTAAAATAACCTGATATAGAAGAAACCCTCTATCATATTTCCTACAATGAATCTTCAAAGCAGTTCATTATATAGTTGCAAAGGGAAGGTTTTCGTCAAAACCGCTGCAAAATACTTTGGTCATATCCCCTCTAATCACGTCTGAAAAGCCTTCAGTAGCAGTCAACAAGGCATGGTTATGATCTGGGTACTGATCATAGTCATAAAAATACTTTCTGGTTATGAACTGCTCTTGTGAGTAATGAACAGCTAAATGGTATAGCCAAGTACAGTACAAGAGACCAAGACTATGGCTTTTGTTGGGGGATCTGCAATGATTTATACGTATTGCATGTTCTCTATGATTGTATTCTAGTCACAAAGACCCCAAACTTTGTATCTTTATGGGAATGTTTACTCTAGTTGTGTAACCAAAATTTCCATGTTTAGTGACAAAATATATGTAATACATAATTTCCATATCATGAATGGACGAAATAGATCTTATTAGGATGTCCTTCCAAGATCCTGTTCTTCTTTCTACATGAAGCCTACTTAGGATATACGTTATATTGTATCGATTTACTTTTGGTATTGGCACATGTATAGGATTCGTGTGTACATATTCTGAATGGCCGGCGACTTACAAATCAGTGTTCACCTCCTTAACGTTGATCTATATGCAGCACTTTGCCTGCCCTCAATGCTATAGCAAATAGCGTACCCCTCAGCCTTAGCAATTGCCTCACATGTAGCAATAATGCATGAAAGACTCAGCCACAATAACAGTGGTGATCCCAATACGATAAGTAGCAACGGTCATTTATTGATTTGCAAATCCTGCATTTCCCTTTCTATGATGACTTCGCAGCATGATTCAGCATAAAATATTGCACATAAGCGCAAATTCTAATTTAATCTGTTCAAAACATTTCTGCCAACAAAGGTCTTTTGGTGACAGTCATGATTGGGAGAGACCCCTCCAATCTTCTTATGACACCCACACAAATCACATTGTGCGTGATTAAGCAGGAAGAATCACAAAGGCCTTTAACCCTTTAATAACCACATATTGTGTTAATGTGCGATTGGTTGTCATGTTGCATGAATGCTGTCCTGTCGAGTCTACTTTCCAGGGTTACATTCATGCATCAAGCCGACACTTCAGGGGTGCATCATACCTGTATCATTGGCATGATGCATGAGTGCAGCACTGACGGATTACTCTCCATGGTAACATTCATGCGTCATGGCGAAAAGAACAATAAATCACCATGCGGCCCTTAAAGGATAAAAGAGCAAATGCATTGAATGCCTCTGATAAGAACTGCCCGAGCCATACTGACCATGATTGGTCTTTGCGCCAGTTGACTTGTCATCATCATAGATCACCACCAATGTGTACTGAGTATAGCACTCACAGTGGGTTATCATCTTCCCTGTCATTACCCTAAAGCAACTTTCAAAAAATGGGTGCTTTTTCCACTGAGTCAAATTGCTATAGCCCAGTCCCCTAGTATCCCCAGCCTCTTTCCACACACGACCTCCCCCAATCCTTCACTTTCACCCCCTCCTCCAGTACCTCCCTCCTTATTCCTCCAGCCCCCCTTACTCCCCATCCCCTATTCCACACAGCACGGCCGACCCCCCACAAACCAGGCGTTAATTGTTGTGTCACTTACCCGGATGTGTGGTGTTGACCTGGGGCGGGCACAATGAGAGGTGGCCTAGGGGTGGCTGCGGCGAGCTGCTCCGGGTTGGTGGTGGTGAGTTGCTCTTAGCACTGGCTGCTGGTGGAGTAGTGGTGTAGTGGTGGGCGGTGAGTTAGTGCTAGGGGCGGGAGGTAGGGACGTGGCCGGTACTTGTGCCGCCTCTGTACACACTACTCCGTCACACGGGGGGAGGTGAGGCCGGCTACAGTACGGCCGTGGGTGGGTCCTGTCACGTGGGGTGCGTGCTTAGTGTGGTAGCGACTTTGGTGAGCAGTTGGGAGCTGCTCAGTTCTGCTCAGCTCAGTAGCCGGGAGGTGGCGCTGTGGTGAGCTGCTCCTCCTCTGGTCCTGAGCTGCTCCTTGCTGCAGTCACCGGCCGGGTACAGAGGGTCCTATGTTGTAACGCCTACAGTTAGGGTCACAGTGTGCTTTAATGCATCATGCCATTTGCTGCCATGATGCATTTGCTGGTATGATGCATGCATGCTAGACTGGCCTGCATCAGTGAGAACTCTGCTCCGCCACGCACTACCCCCTCCTCCTCCCCTCCCCTGGTTGTTCCCACTATAATTAGACAGTTGAGAAAATTATAGATGAGAAAAGTGTTTTTTTTTGTCTTTATTCAAATTCTAGGACTTGAGCAAGTCTACATGTATGCAGCTCTGGTGAGTAGCTCGCCAATGTTGCATTCAAACATCATGCTCACTGAGATTGCCATCGATGTATTGCTTCCACTACGACATATACAACTAATCAAAGGCCCTCCTAAACAGGTGAAGGTTTGGGCTTCTGTTCCTGCATCAGGGGTTAGATTTATATACTACTATACCACAGTGCAGCTCCTACTGGGAATTAACCAAGTTTAATCTGACATTTGCTGCCCATTTGCCAGGGACAGCTTATCAGGATTTCTTAGTGTATCTAATTGGAAGATGGGCAATATAACAAACCTTCAAAGCAGGGTGCAATTACAAAAGGGAACTTTCACAAATGATGTCAGGGGTGAAGGTTAGGAGGCCTTTGAGTTTAGTGACAGGTATGGTCAACTACAGCAATGCAACACTGAGCAGCAGTTATGCCATTTTTCGCACCCGTTCATTCCTTATGTAACAGACCCCTGAGGTCGTATAGCAGATTAAAGTGGGAGATGATCCCCACAACCACCTCCCAGACTCATATAACCTCCTGAAGAGGTTGTACATTAACATGTTCTGGGTGTCCAAATTAAACCTCCGCGCAGGGTCTCAGAAACCTCTGAGCAGACTGTGTAAGGTATCCTGGTGCTCTAAGGTAGGGGAATATGGGGTAAAATCTACAGTAATAGCCCCATATCCTATGGTAGGCCCATATTCTGTGAAAGTGTAGGCCTAGATTTAACTGGAATCTAGGTCAATACTATAAAAGCGCGTAGACCCATATTCAACCAGATTATAGACTCTAATAGAGTTATAGACCAATATCATAAGGGCTCCATTTTAAATCCTTTGAGACCCTCCCGGTTCCTACTTTCCCTATACCACTAGCCATAACCTTTAAGGATGACCTCAGGTCTTGGTCAATCTATAGGGAAGAGGGAGAGTTGTTTATGAGGTTCCAGATTTTAAACTGCGTGGGCAGAGCACTGTCCTTAGATGCCGCCAGTCCCTTGCACCACTCAACCCACTTAGTGGCCTTCTAACCCAGCCCAAGGACTATGTCCAAGCCGCTGCCTCCACTTGCCCATCGGCTACCCTGGCCTATTACATTGAACGTTCCCGACCCCCATGTCTACTCTAACAGCTCTTCAAACTCGATTCCCTGACCCTTAACCTGCTCCTTCTGTTTAATGGCTACATGTAGCAGAGCTTGGATGTGTCTAAACTATCCTACATCAATGTGTGTCTGTTTCTGAGCAAGTATTCTCTCCTCACAAAGTCGAGTATTTCATCTCAAGAATACTTAAAAGGGAAGGATTATAGAGCATGGAATACATTAGTAACGTTTTAGGTCAGTAAGAGGATGGCTGATATATGTACATGTAAGACCTTTTATTAAGAGCCATCAGTATTGGCATTCATATATATATATATATATATATATATATATATATATATATATATATATATATATATATATATATATATATATATATATACATATATATACCACCTGTGTACCTCTGCTGCCACACACCAATCTGCCTGTACCACCTGTGTACAGTCTTTCCGAAAACATTTTCATCCCACAGGACATTCGGTCCTGCAAATTTTCAATGTTGCAGGACCGGCTACATTTTTGGAGGACCTGATAGCCACATATCTGACGGTTTGTGCATTTCAAGTATTAGATAGTATTGTCCATCAAAAGTACATTACATTTATAGTCATATATGGCCAAATCAGGATAAATATGTAGTTTTACACAGTATGTTGACACACATATTTCAGCTTTAAAAGTCCGACTCAATTCTTTTAATTAAATAAAGTCCAACATGTGACTGGACATTCGGTCCTGCTAGACTTGTGAATCTGCTGGACCGGTGGCATTTAGGAGGACATTGCCACTGTCCTGCATGTTTTGGCAAAGACTGTGTGTACCTCTGCTACCCTACACCAATTTGCCTGTACTACCTGTGTACCTCTACTGCCACACACCAATCTGCCTGTACTACCTGTGTACCTCTGCTACCCTACACCAATATGTCTGTACCACCTGTGTACCTCTGCTGCCACACACCGATCTGCCTGTACTACCTGTGTACCTCTGCTGCCACAGACCAATCTGTCTGTACTACCTGTGTACCTCTGCTGCCACAGACCAATCTGTCTGTACTACCTGTGTACCTCTGCTGCCACACACCGATCTGCCTGTATTACCTGTGTACCTCTGCCATACACCAATCTGCCTGTACTACCTGTGTACCTCTGCCACACACCAATCTGTCTGTACTACCTGTGTACCTCTGCTGCCACACACCAATCTGCCTGTACCACCTGTGTACCTCTGCTACACACCAATCTGTCTGTACCACCTGTGTACCTCTGCTGCCACACATCAATCTGCCTGTACCACCTGTGTACCTCTGCTACCCTACACCAATCTGTCTGTACCACCTATGTACCTCTGCTGCCACACACCAATCTGCCTGTACTACCTGTGTACCTCTGCTGCCACACACCAATCTGCCTGTACTACCTGTGTACCTCTGCTACCCTACACCAATCTGCCTGTACTACCTGTGTACCTCTGCTGCCACACACCAATCTGTCTGTACTACCTGTGTACCTCTGCTGCCACACACCAATCTGCCTGTACTACCTGTGTACCTCTGCTACCCTACACCAATCTGCCTGTACTACCTGTGTACCTCTGCCACCCTACACCAATCTGTCTGTACCACCTGTGTACCTCTGCTGCCACACACCAATCTGCCTGTACTACCTGTGTACCTCTGCTACCCTACACCAATCTGCCTGTACTACCTGTGTACCTCTGCTACCCTACACCAATCTGCCTGTACTACCTGTGTACCTCTGCCACCCTACACCAATCTGCCTGTACTACCTGTGTACCTCTGCTACCACACACCAATCTGTCTGTACTACCTGTGTACCTCTGCTGCCACACACCAATCTGCCTGTACCACCTGTGTACCTCTGCTACCACACATCAATCTGCCTGTACTACCTGTGTACCTCTGCTGCTACCCTACACCAATCTACCTGTACTACCTGTGTACCTCTGCCACCCTACACCAATCTGTCTGTACCACCTGTGTACCTTGGCTGCCACACAGCAATCTGCCTGTACTACCTGTGTACCTCTGCTACACACCAATCTGTGTGTACTACCTGTGTACCTCTGCTGCCACACAGCAATCTGCCTGTACTACCTGTGTACCTCTGCCACACACCAATCTGCCTGTACTACCTGTGTACCTCTGCTGCCACACACCAATCTGCCTGTACTACCTGTGTACCTCTGCTGCCACACACCAAGCTGCCTGTACTACCTGTGTACCTCTGCCACCCTACACCAATCTGCCTGTACTACCTGTGTACCTCTGCTGCCACACACCAATCTGCCTGTACCACCTGTGTACCTCTGCCACCCTATACCAATCTGCCTGTACTACCTGTGTACCTCTGCTGCCACACACCAATCTGCCTGTACTACCTGTGTACCTCTGCTGCCACACACCAATCTGCCTGTACTACCTGTGTACCTCTGCTGCCACACACCAAGCTGCCTGTACTACCTGTGTACCTCTGCCACACACCAATCTGTCTGTACCAACTGTGTACCTCTGCCACCCTACAACAATCTGCCTGTACTACCTGTGTACCTCTGCTACCCTTCACCAATCTGCCTGTACTACCTGTGTACCTCTGCTACCCTTCACCAATCTGTCTGTACCACCTGTGTACCTCTAACACACCAATCTGTCTGTACCACCTGTGTACCTCTGCTACCACACACCAATCTGCCTGTACTATACCTGTGTACCTCTGCTACCACACACCAATCTGTCTGTACTACCTGTGTACCTCTGCTACCACACACCAATCTGCCTGTACTACCTGTGTACCTCTGCTGCCACACACCAATCTGCCTGTACTACCTGTGTACCTCTGCTACCCTTGACCAATCTGCCTGTACTACCTGTGTACCTCTGCTGCCACACACCAATCTGCCTGTACTACCTGTGTACCTCTGCTACCACACACCAATCTGTCTGTACTACCTGTGTACCTCTGCTGCCACACACCAATCTGCCTGTACTACCTGTGTACCTCTGCTACCCTTGACCAATCTGCCTGTACTACCTGTGTACCTCTGCTACCACACACCAATCTGCCTGTACTACCTGTGTACCTCTGCTACCACACACCAATCTGTCTGTACCACCTGTGTACCTCTGCTGCCACACACCAATCTGTCTGTACCACCTGTGTACCTCTGCCACCCTACACCAATCTGTCTGTAACACCTGTGTACCTCTGCTACCACACACCAATCTGTCTGTACTACCTGTGTACCTCTGCCACACACACCAATCTGCCTGTACTACCTGTGTACCTCTGCTACCACACACCAATCTGTCTGTACTACCTGTGTACCTCTGCTACCACACACCAATCTGTCTGTACCACCTGTGTACCTCTGCTACCCTACACCAATCTGCCTATACTACCTGTGTACCTCTGCTGCCACACACCAATCTGCCTGTACTACCTGTGTACCTCTGCTGCCACACACCAATCTGCCTGTACTACCTGTGTACCTCTGCTACCCTACACCAATTTGCCTGTACCACCTGTGTACCTCTGCTGCCACACACCAATCTGCCTGTACTACCTGTGTACCTCTGCTGCCACACACCAATCTGCATGTACTACCTGTGTACCTCTGCTACCACACACCAATCTGCCTGTACTATACCTGTGTACCTCTGCTGCCACACACCAATCTGCCTGTACTACCTGTGTACCTCTGCTGCCACACACCAATCTGCATGTACTACCTGTGTACCTCTGCTGCCACACACCAATCTGCATGTACTACCTGTGTACCTCTGCTGCCACACACCAATCTATCTGTACTACCTGTGTACCTCTGCTGCCACACACCAATCTGCCTGTACTACCTGTGTACCTCTGCTGCCACACACCAATCTGCCTGTACTACCTGTGTACCTCTGCCACCCTACACCAATCTGCCTGTACTACCTGTGTACCTGTGCTGCCACACACCAATTTGTCTGTACTACCTGTGTACCTCTGCTACCACACACCAATCTGTCTGTACTACCTGTGTACCTCTGCTACCCTACACCAATCTGTCTGTACTACCTGTGTACCTCTGCTGCCACACACTAATCTGTCTGTACCACCTGTGTACCTCTGCCACACACCAATCTGTCTGTACTACCTGTGTACCTCTGCTGCCACACACCAATCTGCCTGTACCACCTGTGTACCTCTGCTACCACACACCAATCTGCCTGTAACACCTGTGTACCTCTGCCACCCTACACCAATCTGTCTGTACTACCTGTGTACCTCTGCTGCCACACACCAATCTGCCTGTACTACCTGTGTACCTCTGCTGCCACACACCAATCTGCCTGTACTACCTGTGTACCTCTGCTACCCTACACCAATCTGTCTGTACTACCTGTGTACCTCTGCTGCCACACACCAATCTGTCTGTACTACCTGTGTACCTCTGCTGCCACACACCAATCTGTCTGTACTACCTGTGTACCTCTGCTGCCACACACCAATCTGCCTGTACTACCTGTGTACCTCTGCTGCCACACACCAAGCTGTCTGTACAGCCTGTGTACCTCTGCCACCCTACACCAATCTGCCTGTACTATCTGTGTACCTCTGCTGCTGCCATACACCAATCTGTCTGTACTACCTGTGTACCTCTGCTACCACACACCAATCTGCCTGTACTACCTGTGTACCTCTGCTACTACACACCAATCTGCCTGTACTACCTGTGTACCTCTGCTACCCTACACCAATATGCCTGTACCACCTGTGTACCTCTGCTACCCTACACCAATATGCCTGTACTACCTGTGTACCTCTGCTACCCTACACCAATATGCCTGTACCACCTGTGTACCTCTGCTACTACACACCAATCTGCCTGTACTACCTGTGTACCTCTGCTACCCTACACCAATATGCCTGTACCACCTGTGTACCTCTGCTACCACACACCAATCTGTCTGTACTACCTGTATTCCTCTGCCACACACCAATCTGCCTGTACTACCTGTGTACCTCTGCCACCCTACACCAATCTGTCTGTACTACCTGTGTACCTCTGCTACCCTACACCAATCTGCCTGTACCACCTGTGTACCTCTGCTGCCACACACCAATCTGCCTGTACTACCTGTGCACCTCTGCTACCCTACACCAATCTGTCTGTACTACCTGTGTACCTCTGCTGCCACACACCAATCTGCCTGTACTACCTGTGTACCTCTGCTACCACACACCAATCTGCCCGAACTACCTGTGTACCTCTGCTGCCACAGACAAAGCTTTCTCAATCTACACAGGGTCTGCATGTTTCTTTAGCCATAGTTTACGGCAATATTGTTCTTTTATCTCAATATGCATGTCATAGCTACCTCATCTCCTTCACATTGTGCATTATCAGCAGCACATTACAATGAAAATCCGCTGTTTGCGTTTTACATCTTCAGCTGATCATACACCCATCAGTATACTGCTTCTCTATTGACAAACTGCACTCTCATTATGGTCACTTGTGTACATATACATGGATCCCATTGTGTTCGACTAGCACATTGAATGGCAAACTCAAGCAATGCGCGTTGCCAATAGACGTGTACTATGATAATAGAACCACAAGGTCGACATCCTGTATGGAGGATCAAGCAATGACCTAAAATCGGGGGTTAAAGCCTAGTGTCAAATATTTCTTGTTACTTTTGGCATTTGAACTCTTGGAAACTCTATACAGTCTGCTGTGTCATTTGCCAATGCCAGGTCCGTCGGGAATTGCCTGCAAAAAAAAGTCTGAAAAAGAAGGGTCGAATAAGCACTCGAAATAATCATTTAAATTTGAAAAGCAGAAATCACTTCGAAAACGTCATCCTGAACTACCTAGGGGGCCTTTTGATTAAACCACGTGGCCGAAAAGAACGCCGTGTCCTCCACAAGGGACCCAGAGAAACCTCTCAGTTCAACATTTGTTACAGAGACCTCCCTTGACGGTCAATTCTTATTGTATCCAGAATAATCCATTCTTCACGACAACAAACTCCTGTTATTGACAGCTCGAACTGTCAGCAACTGGCTCTTTTCCTACTATTAGAAGTTCTAATATGAAACACAAATAACAACACTTTCTAGCTGGAGCATATTATCAAAATCGGACGACCCTCTCGCGACCATTCACACATTTGCTCTCAAGCTCTAAATAGTGGTGCTTGAGGAGATCTTAAGGTCAAATCCCACAACGCGAAAAATGGGCCAGAAAGTGTTGATTATTGACATAAAAACAAGGGGCAACTGTTGCCAATGTTGTAAATCGCAACACTTGTCCCATGATCTTATGCCTCTCCAAATCCCACAGTGGTCAATAATAGGCAAGCAAAGTGTTGCGTGCAGGTCTGGTCAATGGAACTGTTTGAGGGGAGTTACTTCACAGTATGATTTGTCCTCACTATTCCCTCTCAATTAGCCTAAATATATTTGCAGTGTCCCCCCTATATAAGCCAAATCATTGACATATTCCAATAAGCAACATTTTCTAGGCCTTCCGGGGGCAAATATCTAACTCATCTGATCCTTGTGATTTCTCAAATCACAAGACAAAGGCAACCCTTTCTCACTGATTTGGGCCTGTCTTAGCCAAAATAGGGCCCAAAATCGGCAATAAGACCAATTCACAACATTTTCTGACCCTCTATTGCGTTGTGGGATTTGACCTTTAGAGTGTAGCAAAAGGGGATGCAAAGGGGAGATTTGAAATATGATCAAATAATATGTAGCGCTACATAATGTATACTGTCAGAAACTTTATGGGAGTAGGTAGGCCTATACTGTTATTATATTTCAGGGTCATATAGTAGGGCTCCTTGTGGCAGAATAAGTCATAATTAAAGTAAGTATTCTGCAGTGAAGACTCTTACACGCTTGGGTTCCCAGTGCATAGGAGATCTGGCCATAACATTCGAATTATTTGAAAACAGGTTGTGCAACGTTAATCATTGTATTATTAAATTCCCTCCTTGGGCAAGGGAATGCAGTTATTAGACACTGTCATTCCCCTTCATCACATATTTAGAATTGTGCCACAATCAGAAATCTCGGTTCAGCATCTGTTGCAATGATGGGGATCTCTTCACCTGGCGGATGTGCAGAATACTAGACACCCTTAGCATGTTTGATATTTCTATATATATATATCACAGGCGTAACAGAGTGTTGTGCTAGAGATGGTCGGCAGGGGCTTGGTAGTATTAGGGTAAAGGCCTGACACTCTGGTGGTCCGGTCATGCATGTCTACACCTAGGTCATTACCCTAATACTACCAACCCCCTGCCGACCATCTCTAGCACAACACTCTGTTAGGCCTGTGATAAATAAATAGGCCCAATTCGACCCTTCTAATGGCAGCTCCCATAAATCGCGATTTAAACCAATATCATATCATGCTTTGGCTGAGAAGTTTGTAATTGAATGATTATGGGGAATTTCTATCTATGTTACTTATGTGATTAAAAGTCAGAAAACCTGTGGGCTATATATAATGTAGAATCCCTCGTATCACCATCTCGTCCTACCGTCAACTAGTCAACGGTAGGAATAATTATAATATGTTGCATAGAATCTTTAATTTAAATGTGATATCATCTTTGATACTGACTGATGTGAAAGGATTTAATACAATATGATCGGCTTTAAACAACTCAACATAATATTAGCATGTAGATATATTTATTGTGCATGTCATTTATAACAAGTATTTACAAAATATGGAAGACAAAGCTGTATACAATGGCCTGGCCGCCATGCAGTAGTAATACTATCATATCACAGTTCACTTTTTGATATCAGCAGAGTTTGCACAGAAATAGTCGGAAAGCAGACGACATTTCCTGTTGCATTAATCAGTTGCCGCCCTCCTCGCCAGGTGGCTCTGGTTGTTGGGTGCTGCTGGTCCCACTCATCTGCAGGATGAGGGCGTGGTAGAACTCGTTCCGCGCCTGACGACGTTCTCCCAACGCCCTCCACCGCTCAGACAGATCCACCTTGCGGGACTCCAGCTTGGCCCTGGGTTGGAAATGAGAAAAGTAGGGAAGAATGTTTTTTATAATTTTATTAGTTAAGGGGTAGTGGGGGATCATTGAAGTTGGAGTGCCATAGAGAAAGGATGATTAATGATTTCGCAGAACAAATATTAATGATTTTCATTTAGCATGTTGCACATGTTAACGACCATTCCTGGTTTCCAGTTAATTTAACTATTTAAAGTGTATCGCCAAAGGGATTATCTTATTAGAACCATTCAGAAATGACCATATTAACTTTTGTACAGGCCAGCACATTGTATTTGAGGCGTGGCCTTTTGTGGAACACCTAATCGTATCATTAAATTGAAAAAAAATCTAAATTGTCATTCAATTTGACTTGTCCAATTGTTGAAACAGCAGGCCAGCCAGAGGTTGTTTCAGAGACTAAATAACGTACAGAAGTCATGGAGGAGAAGAGTTCAGGATGCTCTGGAGACTGGCCGTCAAACTTCTGTATATAGTGACATTATAACATGTGTAACGGTCGCGGAAAAGTCATCTGAAGAAAGCGGGTTTCGAACCCAAGACCTCCTAACTCATGAGCCAGTGCTCTACCACTGAGCTACATCCCGATCCGACAACTTAACCGCACCATAAGTTACTGGATCGGTATGGTCCTTCTATAGGGGTGTAGGATTGCCCAAGTGATACCTCCCTGTGGATTTATCACCAAGGTGCGAGTAATCCGTGCCCCTACCCATGTATACTCAGCAATGTGCAGTTGGGTCGATGATATAAAGCTCTGTCTTGAACAAGAGTGACTAAAATGATGAACCTTACCCGCTCTGAGAATAGTTGTGTTCAGCTCTAAAACATCCACAACTGATCTAAGTGCTTAATCAGTGTTGGATGACTTCACTTCTGACCTGACGCCCTTTGCTGCCCATCTCATCTCAAGCATTCCAACCACATACGTTTTGTGCATTTTATCCAAAACGTCAGGCAGACCTTTCGGGCTAGTATCTACCCTGTATTAACTGCATTAATACAGCGGTGACAACTTACTCCTAGGCTAAGGGCTGCATTCACGCATCATGAAGCCAAATGACATAGCATTATGCTGCACTTAACCCTTTAATGACGGCACGGCACTAAAAGATTATGTCATGTCACGAATTCCTGGTGAGTAAGTGCATAATACCAACCCTTCGCGAGTGTATCAACCCCGTAGGGTCGGCATGATGCTTGATCGGCATGACCAGCTGACGAAGTGATTTCCAGGGCTGCATTCATGCATCGATCATGACGATCGAGGGCGTAATATTCCGCATTGGGTAGATGACTACTGTACAGCGCCATCTTGTCTGGTACCAGTGCTCTTTCCTCTGCTAGCTATAGAAGCCTGCTGATTAGCTGAAGCTGGTTCTTGTCATGACCGAAATTTGGTGTTTTAGGGGTCATAAACCTTTCAAGTATAGGCCTCTATTGTGGGTCCTTAGGTCACCTGTTCAGAATGGGGGAGTGGTTAGGACTCTGACCTACCAATCCATGCATCATGGGTTCAAATCCATGTCAAGGCTATTTTGTTCACACACAATTTTAAGATATATTTTGGTAGGTCAAATATTGTGATAGTATACAACTCGGTTGTAAAGATCTTTAACACCTAAATTCTAAGATCTAAAATGGTTTTGTATTGTTGCATTGGGTTTTCTTGGTGAATGATATTACTATTTCTTACCAACTATAAAAAAAGATATCTTGCCTTGGCATGGATTTGAACTTATTACCCCTGGATTGATTGGCCAGTGTCCTAACCACTCCCCCAATGCAACCAGGTGGCATGAGAAATATTCAAATACAACTGATTCAACACCATTTTAGATTACACTATGAATATTGATCTTGTGTAAAGGATCTTTAAAACCGAATTGTATACTATCACAATTTTTGACCTACCAAAAATATATGTTAAAATTATGTGTGAACAAAAAAGCCTAGACATGGATTTGAACTCATGACCCATTGATTGGCAGGCCAGGGTCCTAACCACTCCCCCAATCTGAACAGATGACATAAGGACCCACAATAGAGGGCTATAACTGAAAGGTTTATGACCCCTAAAACTCCGATTTTGGACATGACAGGAACCAGCTTCAGCTAAAGGTCTCACAAGGTAGAATTACTGCATCCTGCTAGTGCCCTATATTAGGCCGTCCTCAAAGGGTTAAAGGGATAGTGCTGATATTGCATTTCCACCAGTAACACTAACCTCCATTCCTGGTTCTTTGCTGCATTAAACTTTAACTCTGCCTTCCGGCGTGCTAGTTCTCCCTTCGGCATCTTTTCTGCCTCCATGTCAGAGTCATCGAAGAGTTCCACTGCCTCAATTTCCTGCAGACGCGTCTCCAGTTCCAACATGGCGAAGTCTGCTTTTGTGACTGTGAAAAATATAGATGCCCATGTACAATTCTATCACATATTCATAGGCTGAATACAACGTTTAATACAAAGCATAGTTCTTTATTCAAATATTTTCGCAGGAGCCTCTAGGATAACTTCATTACGGAGCACTTTTACTTCATACAGTAGGCTAATTTCATATTGATGAGCTATGGCTTACATTTCTAACTATTTTTGAATAAATAATTGGGACATGCTATATCTGCCAAAAGGGACCTTAATGCAGGGTGCATCATTGTCCCTTTTCCCAGTATGCCTCGATTTGTAACACAAAAGCATTGCTGACCTTCCCAAATTATGCCCCTTTGAATACCTGGGAGAAAATGAGTTGTATATTATGGATATCCTACAGGTATAAAGTAGGTAGGTTCGGCAGTAATTCGCCACATATTGGCCGAGATAGAAATAGTACCGAAGGAATGGGATGCATGCTATAGGAGAGTGATATGGTAATATACGGTGACCACTCCTCTGCGATGTACCACACTCTATAGACTTGACAGAACTAAGTAAATTCCCGCGTATCAAGGCAGTGTTCCACTGATGGAATCGGCCGTCATTCTGTTTGTCGGACGATATTCTCCCAACAGTTTAACATTATAAACTTTTTTCGGCCGACCGACGTTGGTGGAATACACGCTTTACCCGCATCTCGTGTATAACCCGATTGGATCTGAGAATCTCAATTTTAGTACTGTTCTATAGTAATAAAAACCCTCGTATAACCCGCACCCTATATATATATATATATATATATATATATATATATATATCATATATATATATATATATATATATATATATATATATATATGTATATATAAATATATGTATATATATAGGCATGTTTGGTATCGAATGAAAGCTAAGTTTGATTTGCGTACAACCCGCGGGTAGTACACGGGAATTTGCGGTAGTTACCATAATCACTGGCCATCTACAATAATCCTCTATTAAATCTTACACTGATTAACTTTAGAATTGAAATATTAAACCTTTCAGCTATTGAATCCTTCCCCCCATAGCAAGATAGGGCTGCAAACACGTGCCCACCATAACATTGCACTAGTACTGGTATTGGCAATATTCCAAATCGTCTGATTCAATGGTATTCATGCATAAGCCCAATACAGAGGATCGAATTAGAACTATACAAGCTTCAATGACGTTAGTAATATTATTATAGATATAGGGAATGATATTTGAGTTTAAAGGAATAGATGGTATCTTAAATCAAGCATTACAAAAGTTATTTATATGGATAATGTTTCAATATTTCGGCACGTATCTAGGCCTAATATATAGTGTTTGATTATTACTGACTCTATCGTTAACAAGGTGTGCTTATGATATTCATGGAAATTTTGACACCTCGGCAATTGTAGTCTAAGATTACAGAGAGTCAATTTCCATGGACACTGAGTCTATGTATTTCTATTTATTGTTATTAATTCAACCAAATCACACACTAAAGTACTTAACTTCAGGGGTTCTTTCTATCAATGAGACATTCTGCTTCAAACTGGAGAACTTACCAACTCTATTCCTGGTATATCCTTCTTATTCCTACACAGTCCGTTTCTTGGTATGGCTTCTGTGTTGCCACCTTTCCTATAACGTGTCAGCTTTGTTTACCTTCTGCGGCAGTGTGTGTTAGTATGGGTGTTTAACTCCCACTTATTTAACGGTTAGGTAACAGCTATAAAATCCTCAAGTCCTGTAGAGTGTATACATTCAAACCCATGCACTTCCAAATTGTAAATAGTCAAGTGTAGATCTAGTGTATGCTAAGGCATGTGGCCCTGCAATATGACTATCTGTTATAATCATACGATCCTATAATGTACGTCTCATATCAATACACCACCCATATAGTGGTGTAATGCAATAATATTAGTTCTTCTTCTGGACACGGGCTGTATGTAAAGTTGAATGGGTTTAGGTTTGAGTTGTATTCATACCGCTGAACTTGCCCCAACGTGCCTCACACGGACATGGACCCCATAGGCTTTCACGCCTTGAGAGAAGCGCTTGGTCACAAACGTTTTTTTTTAATCAAAGGAGGCTATAGCCACTATATCATGTGATTTTAATTTGGACATATGTTTTGTTCAATACAATTTGCAGACAAAAATTGGCATGAAAGCAATTTCTACCTTCCACAGAGTTCTAAAATGTCATTTTTCCCGTCAAAAATTAATCGTTCTCGAAGTAACCATTTATACATAAACTTCTTGCACACATCGGGACTAGGGATTAGTACCCGTCATCGTGGCTTACGGCCAAGTGTGCCGTTATGCAGTTAAAATAGGAGAGCATGGTTAGGGCCCCAGTACAGGGAATCCTGTAGCCCATATACGCCATCTGGTGCCAACCACGGCAGTTGACGTTGGCTTGTTTTCGAGCTTTTTTTTGTTATACTCAAACATCTGTGTAATTCTAAGTTTTTCAAGGAATGCATGCGTTGTGATACATTTGAAACTTGATTAAGAGCAGATGAACAAACAATAATGCTGGAAACTTTTTCCGACGACCTCATTAAATAATCTAGTGTGTCCCTGCAATATGACTATATAAGAATATGTCAATAATACTTTGATCGTTGATTAATTCGCCTCAATATAACAAGTATCATCATAAATAATTGTGTCAGCGAATGCGATTATTGTATGCATTTAAGTCGGGAGAAAAGAAATGGTAGAGATAATGAACATGAAATTATTCTTTGACTTTATTATGATTTTATTGCCACATTGAGTTAATTTCGTCTCATATGTCTGTCTGTCTCTGTATGTCTGTCCGTCGTGCTGTCGGTCTGTCTATTGCTCTCTAGACGATGTAATAAAACATGAAACTGTTCCACTTGATCCTAACTAAAGAATTATAAAGTACATATTTACCAGTTTTTGTTTACAATAGTTGAATGATTATGTCTTATCATTATTACTTTAATGGAGACTTCATAATGATAATATTGTAGGGGACTCAAATCCCACTCGGATCGATATTATGTAAGTCGCAGGAATATATTAGTTCTTGGCCTATATGTAGAGGGCGCGAGTGACAGTGAGAGGGCGCTGCGATCGGGATAGGGATGGATATATAAGGCCGAGTGGCCAAGGTAGAAGACAGACCTGACAGTGTCTCGCACCGAACGAAACAGTATTTAGCTCGACTGTATAGGAACGAACAATAAACCTCTCTTTGCATCCAGAAACTTTAAAGAACTTTCGAGTTGTCTCTTATGGACCGAAAACTCTATAATATCATGTGAAATCACTGCAAAGCTCTGGTTTTCGTTCCTAGTACAACAAATATTAAAAGTACATCCGAAGATTTTTTTTTATTCATTTCATGAATAACTGAAATGACTGAATAACTTATTATGGTAATCAAAGCATCGTAGAACGCTACTGTCCAATGAATAGCCTAACGTATTTAACAAACGTCATTCCTAGTGTACATTTTTATTTCATGGTGAATACGGCACTCCCATAGACTTAACCAAGGAAGGCCGTATTTAACACCCACGTGAAATAACCCTCGCCCGTATTTCACGGCCTTTAAATCATTAAAATTGATGATTTAAACACCATAAAATTGCTTTTTCAGACCAATCAAGTGGAATTTTGAAATATATAGTTAATTATGACATGAAAAAAACACAAGGGAGCACTCGTTTAGTTCCCCACTGAGGGTTATTTCACTCGGCTTTGCCTCATGAAATAACTCGGCTTCGCCTCGTGAAATAACCCTCAGTGGGGAACTATACTCGTGAACCTTTGTCTATATACCTCAGCACTTGGTGTCCATTGGTGACACGCCCAATCTCTCTAGAATAAGGAGGTAACATTTGCCATGTTGTTCTACAGTTGTAATACAACTTGTATATCAAGATAACATGCATTATATATATATATATTGCCGTTTCTCAAATAAAATAGTTTAAAAATAATATAATGCCAAATATATAAATATGACATTTCTACCACGTATTCTGTAATCCAAAGCTTTACTACAGGTCAAATCCCACAAGGCGAGAGAGGGTCAGAAAAAGTTGTGAATTGGTCTGATTGCCGATTTTGGGCCCTATATTGGCTAAGACAGGCCGAAATCGATGAGAAAGTGTTGCCTTTATTTTGTGATTTGGGAAATCGCAAGGATCAAAAGAGTTAGATATTTTCCTCCAGAAGGCCTAGAGATTGTTGCTTATTGGAATATGTCAATGATTTGGTTCATATAGGGGGGACACTCCAAATATCTTTAGGCTAATTGAGAGGGAATATAGTGAAGATAAATCATACTGTGAAGTAACTCCCCTCAAACAGATCCCTTTAATCAGTCCTGTCCTTGCCTATTATTGACCACTGTGGGATTTGGAGAGGCATAAGATCATTGGACAAGTGTTGCGATTTATAATACGGGCAACAGTTGCCCCTTGTTTTTATGTCAATAATCAACACTTTCTGGCCCATTTTTTGCGTTGTGGGATTTGACCTTACGGTTCAACTAATGGACAACCACGCACCATCACACCCCTTCTGAAGTGTATCCATCCCATATGCTTAACAAAATATAAGTCTGTGAGTGGTGTGAACACGGGGTGTGCCTTAAATTATGCTTTATATACATCCTTTTTTTTGTTAATACTTCACAACCTTATTACAGACCTAGCTTCTCACGGCATGAAGATATTTCACGCTCCGGTTGATCTACTGGAACCTTCTCACCCCACTCTGCAGACCTCTCCCGTAGGCAGAGAAGAAATTCCCGTCGTATATCCAAACTGTATTTGAGAAGATCCCTGTTCTTTTCTCCCACCAGTTCAAGGAACGATTTATCTGCTTCTGCATTGACAGAGTCTGTATAGTCCTGTAGGATTGGTCGGAGAATCTTTGCGATGACCAAGAAGATGTAGAATGATATTATCATTATGACACACGTTTTTCTACTGATCCATGCCATATCAAAACCTTCTATGGTCAGGATGGGTCTCCGCCTCAGTCCCTTTATCACTTTAACTCCTGCTGTCAGCTCTTCTTTTGAACATGATGCCAGAATGTTCACTGATGGCATAAAGTAGTGGGAAAGTTGTCCTTTCTCAATTACCTCTTGGTATTTCTCAAAGAGCAAGAAGAACAAATTGGCAAGGTTGTTGTTTTCCTTAGCCTCCACCAGGTCATAGGTGGCATGACCTTCCTCAGCAAGCCACAGGAAGACAGTCTTCAGGTAGTATGATTTGAGTGCAGGGAGGTGCTTCTTCGAATTGTTGATGTAGCTTTTCATGATAAACTTTATGATGACGTAACAGAGCTTGAGAGCCTCCTTTGAAGCATGATGCTTGAACAGTAGGCTTTCAGCTTCAGCAAAGGTTATCCTCCAATCCAGGTCATGATTTTGATGATCAAGGTTGAATTCTGTCCCACTGCAGTGCTTGTGGACTATATAGCAGCCTAGGGATTGTACATCTTGGATGACATCCCCGGGTAGTGCATCTCTTACCCTGTCTGGCCAGGCCATAGCTGCCTCAGGCCACAAGCTCAGTTTGATGCCAAATACCACATCCACATCGAAATTGAATCTCCCTTGTGGACCTTTGATTTCGGTCTTGTAGGTGATGGCAGGGTAATTGTAGGACACATTCCTTCTGTCAGTTGGAATGTAAGACCCTATTTTCTCTGATACTAGTTTCCCTGAGAGATAGGACTTTCCTGGTATCTGTGGGTGTTGAACTAGGCAGTCCTGTATGAATGACTCACCAGAGCCTGCGAGTTGCTCCTCCTGGTTGATCTGTACCCAGCAGAACCCTGGTTGACCTATATCCATGAGGTTCTGTTCAGTTAGAACTAGAGCATCATAGAAGAGGTTCATGTCCACATCCTGAGTGAAGGGCGGTGGAGGGCGATTACAGGGTATTGGAATTGGATCCACATTAGCACTGAAAGAGGGGAAGAAGCCAAAGCTATCTCCAGAGCTACCGGCTAGTTGACAGTGGCATACCTCCCGCACCTCTGGACTGAAGTTAGGCAGCATTGAGTTGGCATACTCCCCAGACACCTGACATACATTGATGTACCTGGCAGCATTCCTCAACCTCCAGTTAATGATCCTACGGGACTTCCCACAGCATGCATACAGGAGCATAGGGACAAATAGCAGAATCATTAGCAGTGTCAAACCAATGAGTATCATGAATAATATGCCTCCTGCCTGTGTGTCGTAGAGCATAAGGCAACCAAATCCTACACCAAGACCAATCAAGCATGCAAGTAAACACAGAGCATAGTACAATTTAGTTTTCTGTTTGAGTTTTTGTCTGTGGTGGTCCCATACAACGTCCAGTACTCCTGTGAAGACATTTTCCTGATTGGCTGTGATGGCATCCACTGCTATTCGGATAATGTCTGAATGGGAGTTTGATGTTCTTGGCCCTCCACTTATCACGATTTCCGCATTTTCCTCCTCTAGAGCTTGATAGGGATAATTTGTTGATCCATCTAGAAAATATAGGTTTATTAATATAATTATTTTGAACATTCAAATGGAAACATCAATGCTATACCTGAAGGCTTGAGGAGTAGTAAATCACAGGACAGGGGCATCCGTAAATAGCCAACATCCCTCCCCGAAAAATAGATGAGCAATACTTCAGTTCAGTCCAGACGTTTTTGTTGTTGTTGCTACATTTTGCACCTTTTTGGTTATATAGAGCCCGCTGGTGGCCAATGTTGGTACTAAAAAACCCCTGCGGAGGTCCTTTTGCCTTGTTGTAGGCTTACATAGGAATATATAGGAAGATTCCTTAGCTTTCAACAAAAAATCGTTGAAATGCTTCTTATTGAGATTCCCTACTCAGAAAATCTAAATGCTTTAGCCCTTGGTCGGTAGTGGCAATCCCAGGTTTGTCATAGGAACATTTGTCAAGCATGACCAAGTGTTATTCAAAAATGAGGCAATGACTAATGCCTTACTCAAAAGGGCTTAGCATAATACTCATTAAAATGAAGAAAACTAAGGTAAGTTGGTCAGAACTGACCACCCTGACAGTAATAACTAACCTAGATTGATCTTATTGGGAGCCTGAAAATGACTAACTAGATTAGGTACTATTGGCTGATTTGTTAGCCAGTACTGACTAAGTTCTTGAGCCTAAAGATTATCAGTGCAGATGTAGAGATCAGTTCACACCTCTCTCACTAGATGGCAGAATGCCACTCAGGATCACACTGAAACTGTGCTACATCATATAAAGTCAAAGCTAACCCTATCACACAACCTGTCGGGACATAAAAAAGATATGGATAGAGAGAGCTTTATAAACATTCTCTTATATGTATCATATATGGTGTTTACAGGAGCTTGCTTGATCATTTGATAATAAAATGTTGAGAAATGTTGATATGGCTACGGATTCTCGACCATACATCGACTAGCAACTGAATATACCCAGTGTCCCATATGATGACATGTCATGACTCAAAAGAGAACAATTGATTTCATGGTCATAATCAGCTGACTTTCTATCTCTAATTAACTCAAGTTAATGGTCACTCTGGGGCATAGTATAATCTTATTCTATTCAAAAGGATCGAAGGTAAAACTTACCCATGTTGGACTTCACTATAGGCCCCTATGTAGGCTGAATGTTTTAGGAATCAATCATTGATAGATGTTTAAGGCCATTTCGACAACTCATGTCATATTCATGGCCAGAAACTTGAATTGAAGAACAAGAATGTCTATGGTATATATATGATGAGTAGTCCTTCCTGTTGTAGCCGTGATAATTCCTCCTCCAGTACCATAGAAAGTGGCGATCTCTGTTCCCCGGTCCTCTGTGTGTGCTGACTTTATCTATACTGTGTGACTATATAGGTCAAAATGAGACCAGAGACGTGTCTTTGTGAGTGGGCTTACATGTGTACAATAATACCACCAGAGTATGACTCACTACTGACCCGGTCACAGTGACCAGGATATGCAGCAGGGTAGACTTAGCTAGTGTCGGACACATTCCTTGAGACTGCATGACACTTGGATGAGTGTTTATTCAAGCATTCTAAGCTACTTATTTGTAAATAATGGTAAGTTCAAGTCTGGTTCAAGTGTCATTCTGTCCAACCAAGAACCATTAGAAGTCGCTTGTACATCAATAACAAGAAAATGCCAGTGTCCGTCTCATACTATGTGTCCGACTCATGGTGAAGCTGCCCTATACATGTCTCCTGTGGGTGATGGCACTGATTGGACTAACAGGTAGAGAGAGGTCTAGTTTAGTCTGGTATTTCCTAAACGTTCAACTCCCGGTTCAACTATAGTCTAGATAACATTTTCCTATGTACTATGTAAAATGTGTGTTTACAGTGGTTTAATGTTGGTACGGGTGATATAAATTCACATAGGCTATAAAGACAACACAGCACATTGACCAGATATCCGTAGTGTTGATTATACACAACCGTTTAATATTAATAACTTATCATTTACTTAATATTAAAGTGGTTTCGCATACATTATGGAAAATTGCGAGTTGACGCGAGTTCATGAATATCTTATTATAACCATCCGAACAGATGTAGAATGTACAACAGATGTGGGCCATGTATCTACATACAATGGGTGTGTAGATATTATTTCAAAGCAATGGTACAGTCATTGGCAGGCATATGGAAAGGATATCCTCAGGAGGGGGGGCATTAACTACATCGTCTTAGCTTAAATGTTCGGAGTGATCTCTTTTGAAAATGACTCCAAAATGCATTGTATCTTGCTTAAGTAATTACCACATTTCACAATAATATCGGCAATATTAATAAGACATCCAGCTATGCTTTTTCTTACTGTGTCTGTTCTTTTTGTGTATAAAACCCATTGCAGTTTTTTTTCAATATCTGTTTTCAATTTTGAAGTGAAATGTCTCAGAGATGTTTCTCATAGTTAAGGGAATAATCAAACATTGCTACTGTCTGGGGGATGGGGGTCTTTTGGTTTGGGTGATAAACATTGTTTAACACCATGACAAAGAGGTGAATGGGTCTTGAAGATGCATGGTCCAAAGATCAGATATATTGTTGAACGTTTCCTCATAAAATACTGGAATGGTTTCCATAGTAACCGATAAGAGTCAAATTTGTCTTTGTATTGAAATCATCCTTTTCACGTTCCAAATATAGCAGGCGTGTTCTAAAGATGGACAGTCTCTAAGTCAAGACGTCTCATATCCTACATCAGAAAATACATTGAGTATTTTTGGGCCAGTTTCTCAACCTCTGTTTACATAATGGTGCCCCCTGAAAGCTAAAACAGTATTAGAAAACCAAAACTAGGGAAAATGGCTGCAAAGTGTGGCGACCAGCAGTATAATGTACGCCACACACAACCACACTCAATGCATAAAGATACTATATCACTTTCTTCAAAATTAAGAGAAAAATATTCTTCTTTGCTGTCAGCATACAGAGTGAGGTAAGTGGTCATGCAGAGAATGTCAGAGAAGGGGAATGGTCGAGTAGGGGAGTAGGATGAGTAGTCTAGTGAGGCATGGCAGGGTATGGCAAGGCCCGGGCAGGGCAGGGCAGGGCAGGGCAGGGCAGGGCAGGGCAGGGCCGAGGCTCCCTCCTCCCTCCCTCCCTCCCTCCCTCCCTCCTCCCTCCCTCCCTCCCTCCCTCCCTCCCTCCCTCCCTCCCTCCCTCCCTCCCCCTCCCTCCCTCCCTCCCTCCCTCCCCCTCCCTCCCTCCCTCCCTCCCTCCCTCCCTCCCTCCCTCCCTCCCTCCCTCCCTCCCTCCCTCCCTCCCTCCCTCCCTCCCTCCCTCCCTCCCTCCCTCCCTCCCTCCCTCCCTCCCTCCCTCCCTCCCTCCCTCCCTCCCTCCCTCCCTCCCTCCCTCCCTCCCTCCCTCCCTCCCTCCCTCCCTCCCTCCCTCCCTCCCTCCCTCCCTCCCTCCCTCCCTCCCTCCCTCCCTCCCTCCCTCCCTCCCTCCCTCCCTCCCTCCCTCCCTCCCTCCCTCCCTCCCTCCCTCCCTCCCTCCCCTCCCTCCCTCCCTCCCTCCCTCCCTCCCTCCCTCCCCTCCCTCCCTCCCTCCCTCCCTCCCTCCCTCCCTCCCTCCCTCCCTCCCTCCCTCCCTCCCTCCCTCCCTCCCTCCCTCCCTCCCTCCCTCAAACAGTCAGCCAGTCAGTTAATCCCTCATTCACCTCCCTCACTCTCCTACCACCTCTCCCATTCTCCCAATTCTTTTCTCTGTCCTGCCCTGTCCTGCCCTGCCATGTCCTGCTATGCCCTACCACCACCTTCCAGACTCATGGTGATCAAGAAAACTCTTTGTTCTGGTCTATTCTGCAAGATTTAGATTCTGAAATAAAAAGCAACTATAGCTTCGACATTTTATTGTATACAAACCACTACTCTAATCCATCCAGAATAGTTTTCGTTTATCAGTATAATAAACTAGATTATTATAACGTCCACCAGTCACTGAAAGCCGAATCATGCAGGTTACTGTGAAAGAGTCTATAGCTGGACAGAAGGGTGACCACCCTTATTTTTTCCATATTTATTATTTACACAATACTTGAATTCCAGGTTGAAGCATACACTCACAGCAAAATATTTGGGAAAATCTTTTTTAGTCTTCTCTCTCCTGCTGTCAGCCGATGACAAATTGTCATTGATTTGACTCCTTTAATTGAGTCCCAGCTTTGTACGACAAAAGGATATAGCGGGCTCGATGTCAGTTATGCCAAGCGTCTTGGTCCATTCGGAGTACTTCGCCTGGACACAGTGTAGGAAGTCCAGCCGAGTATCAAGATCATATTTCAGAAGATCTCTGTTTCCTTCTCCCACCAAATCAAGGAAGCTTTCATCTGCATCTGAGGTGAGGATACGTGTTCTGTTGCTAAAGAACATCCAGAGACCCAGTGAGATGAACATAACAATGAAGAGAGAGATCATCATTATGCCGCACCTCTTCTGGCTGATCCATGCCTGGTCAAAGTACTCTATAAGCTGGATGGGTTTCCCTCTGAGGCCCTTTATGAACTTAACTCCTGCTGCCAACTCCTTCTGGGAACAGGATGCAAGGATGTTCACTGATGGCATAAAGTAATGCGGAAGTTGTCCTTTCTCAAGCACACCTTGGTATTTCTCCAAGAGCAATAAGAACAGATTGGCAAGGTTGTTGTTGTTCTCAGTCTCGACAAGGTCACAGGTGCTGTGCCCTTCCTCAGCAAGCCACAGGAAGATAGTCTTCAGGTAGTATGATTTGAGTGCAGGTAAGGACTTCTTGGAGAGCTTGACTTGGAATTTCAAAACAAACTTTGCAATGACGTAACAAATCTTTAGGGCCTCCTTTGAAGCATGGTGTTTGAAGAGAAGGCTTTCAGCTTCAGCAAAGGTAATTCTCCAGTCCAGGGCATGATCCTGATGTTCATTGTCAAATTCTGTCCCACTGCAGGGCTTGTGAACTATGTAGCAGCCGAGGGATTGTACAGCTTGGATGACATCCTCTGGTAGTTTACCTCTTGCCCTGTCAGGCCAGGCCATAGCTACCTGAGGCCAAAAGTTCAGTTTGATGCCAAATACCACATCCACATCAAAAGCAAATCCACCTTGAGGACCTTTAATTGAGGTCTTGTAGGTGATGGCAGGGTAATTGTAGAATACATTCCTTCTGTCAGTTGGAATGTAGGACCCTATTTTCTCCGACACTTTTTTCCCCGAAAGAAAAGATCTCCCTGGTATCTGTGGGTGTGGAACTAGGCAGTCCTGTATGAATGACTCACCAGAGCCTGAGGGTAGCTCCCCCTGGTTGATCTGTACCCAGCGGAACCCTGGTTGACCTATATCCATGAGGTTCTTCTGTTCAGTTAGAACTAGAGCATTATAAAACAGGTTCATATCCACATCCTGAGTGAAGGGTGTTACAGGTAGCATGCTACACTGTGACACATTGGCACTGAAAGAAGGGAAGAAGCCAAAACCATCACCAGAACTACCCGCCAACTGACAGTGGCATACCTCCTGCACCTCCGGGCTGAAATTAGGCAACATCAATTTGGTGTACTCCTCAGACACTTGACAGACTTCGATGTACCTGGCAGCATTCCTTATCCTCCGGTGAATGACACTGCGTGACTTCCCGAATCGTACATACAGCATCAGAATTCCAAACAGCAAAACCATGAATACTACCAAACCAATCATGGCTAGGTACATTCTTAAATGTGGAAAGTAGAACTCAAGGCAGATGGCTCCTACACCCAGGACAACGAACCCAAGTGCATACAACACATAACGCATTTTGGTTTTCTGTTTCAGTTTCTTTCTCTGATGGTCCTGCACAACGTCAAGTACCCCCTTGAAGACATTTTGCTGGTTGGCTGTGATGGCATTTACGGCTGTCCTGATGATTTCTGAATGTGAGCTTGGTGTTCCTGATATGTCTGCCTGGTCATCTCTTCCAGGAAACTGAATTTCCACATGTCCATCGTGCAGGGGCTCGAAGCCATAATTTGTTGTTCCAGCTACAAAGGGAAATAGAATACCATGATTAATTAATTGAAAGACAGTGCTTGCAAGGAATATTTCTAGACTAAATAGCTTTTAACAAATAGGAAAACAGAATTGAGACTTGACCTGCAGGGGCGGATCCAGGATTTTGGAAAAGGGGGGGGGGGGGGGCGTGAAATAGGCAATGTACTGGGGGTATTGGAAATTGCCAAATTAAAATATACAGAAAAATAGGGGGGCGCACGCCGGGTCCGCCCCCCCCCCCTAAATCCGCCCCTGAAATTTACTGTAGTCATGACAAGGTTTTCGAGGATTATAGTACTCAATGCCTGTACTCCTTAGAGAAAGGTAACAGGCCAAGGGAATAAATGAGAGTTTTCCAAAAGTGAGAGTCAATTTATATGAAGCAGATCTCAAAATATTACCCAGCCAATAATGAAAACGTATCAGCCAAGTTTTGCATTGTCTAAACATTATGCTTTACAGCATCCTCTAAGTTTGCCAATGATGTTTTCTAGACCTCCAAATTGTACATGTATGTATGTAGTAAGCACATACTTAACAGTGCTGTGCTTTACGTGTAAGTCAATAGGCTACTCTAGATATAGGCTACAACTATTGACATCCGTATGGACATACACATTCAGTTATTAAAACCTTTTTTTAAATGTTATTTTCCATCATTTTAGTAAAGATGTTAATGCATGCACTATAATACCCTAACATCACTAATTATAAGTGCTTGTCTATAGGTCAATTTGAGGTCAATGATTAATCATGTGATACCATTGATCTTATATGCAATTGGCAAATCTATGACCACTATGTGTTAAAAATCTGAGTTCATATAATCGATATTTGCTGAGGAGTTGTAGAGAGAACAAAGCTTTTGTTTTCGGTGCCGATTTCTCACGTACATTTCATTTGTGGGTACTTGCTCTCAGAACCCCTCATGTTCTGATCGATTTCTCAGCTTCTATGAATGATAGAAAGATAAAGAAATCTGTTCCGAAGAGGATGCAATGAGGTTTATCATAGGGAATTATAATGTTTGTAATCCACGCAATTTGAAAACCGTACCCAATGGCCTAACCACGGTCTCACAGGGATATGGGCAAAGAAAGGCACCAGTTCACATATCCCTCGCTAGATGGCAGCACCGTTTTGAGTCTCCTTCAGGATCCGTTTTGGCTGGCTTAGCCAGAAGCTTGAATCGAATTCTCTCGAAATATGGCGTCTAACCCAACCCTTCCTACTAGTTTGTAAATTGTTACATGTATTGCTGATCACGTATGTCATAGTGTGCGTGAAATAACTAAGTTATAGCTAGAGTTCAAATTCATTCTGTTATAAAGTATAGCTAAAATCATGTAGTTCGAATCCCAGGAACAGCAACATAACGTTGATCAAATGGGTGTGAAAGGGAACTTACCCATGTTTGTGATGGTCGCCTGCAGGCTACTCTTCTATTAAAGTGTAACGTTGGAGGAACTATAGTACTATTAGTAGTCGTCCCTGGGCGTGGCCTTACAACCAATATGGGAACCCTCGGTGCTGGATGAGTCTTTATGTATATATGTTACCCATGGAGAAGTCTCCCTTGTTGTGCATATGATGAAAGAGGCCGATTGCTGGTACTAATATTACAGTGTAGTCTGGCTGGGGCACGTTGGACACAGTGTAATACTGCTTCCGACGCAATACTTTATATAATAACTTAGACGTGTTGAGGCCCGGGTATAGGGTGACCTATATGGGTGACCACACGTACCAGCACCACCAGACAACACACGCCCCAGGGAACACAGTAACTGGTATGCACTATTGATTACACATGGTACATAATTATGTTAGTGTATATTTTTCAGGTTACCTTAGGGAGCGTTCATTATTTATGGCAGGGGGGGGGGGGGGTGAGCGTTTGGCAAATCGAATACGTCAAAAATAATTGCCCCCCCCCTCGGAATAGGTTGAAAAAAAAGGCCCCCCCCCTTGGAATAGGTTGAAAAAAAGGCCTCCCCCCTCACCCCGGATCGTTTTCAACTTTATTACAAAAACGATGTTGGTGTCTACTAATTGTATGCATTTAATCCTGGGCACTTTTTTACCTACAATTTACTACCTTGCAACAAATAAGTAAGCTGTTTTAGTGTAAACGTCTCATGATACTCGCTGGTGAATGATAATAGTCAAACCTCAGACACTTGACTTACATACCGTTGAGTTTAAGGGCCCCGGTGCTTATAAATTTGGAAGCTCCCATACCCTCAGTGCTTACATGAGGCAGGCACTTTTTTGAAGACTGACAAAACGGTGAGCTATTCTGAGTGTCAAAAGAGATGCAGTGAGAAATTTGCTGGGAGTTTGAGGAAAATTCTAGTAAATTTTGAAAATATTGAAATAATCTGGTAAAATATTACACAGGCTGTTACCAAAATTCGCGACATTTCAACGTACTAAATTCGCGACATTTTTAGGAATACCCCTAAAAAAAAAGGCCCCCCCTAAGAATAGGGTAAAAAAAGCCCCCCCCTTGAATACCCCTAAAAAAATTTGCCCCCCCCTCAAATGCTCACCCCCCCCCCCGGCCATAAATAATGAACGCTCCCTTACGGTGCATAAAACTCCAGCCACGCTTGACCTGCTTTTTAATACAGAACTTCCAGCCAGACCACCAGGAGTAGAACAAGGAAGGGTACTGCATAAGAGCAAAAACATCGGGCTGAGTATAAGGCCACTTAAAAAAGGGTTGTTTCTCATGACCGCGCGCATCATGAAAATCGTAATTCAGGGAAACCTTTTTTCTTTAAAAAAGATTTTTAATGAAAAATCTGTCAAAAAATGGAGAAAATATAGGCATATTTGGTATCAAATTAAAGCTTATACCCTCAGCAGTACAGAGAGCTAGGAATAAGTTGCATTATAATAACTTTTATGGATCAATAAACTCCCTACTACTAAATGTGAAAATTGTGCACGAACAGTCTTAATTTTCCTACATATTTTAGCCCCCAGTAAAAAGAATCGAAAAAAAAACCCTCATCATATTGAGAAACAACCTTTTTTTTGAGTGGCCTAATCTGGGACAATGTAACATGTCAGGGGATGGATCAAATTCCCCCATTTTCCCCTTTTATTAAACGTATCCACTTTTTAAAATTAGAATTGTAAGTAATATTAGAAGTGTTATAAGGGTTAGTAAAACTCGAAGCTATAAGCTTGGACGAGACTGACCATGGTTGTAAAATGGTATACACATTATGATATTATGAAGACTTAACCGCTATTAATATTGCGATGGAATCTACTAGAAGATTAACTGATACTAAGCCGCATTTGTATTGATTAAACCCGGGGGATTAAATGCCAGATACAGCGTTACCATTCTTACGACTCGGCATGCCTACTGGCCTAAAATAGTGATCATCATTGTGATTTGCCCCACCCTGCATTGTATTGTTGAGCAATAACCCAATATGACCTACTCTGTGGTTGTATTGATTTGGGACGATAAGATATTTTTCATTTTATTTGTTTGATATTGGAAGTATGAGTGCTCTGTTGGAGACTTTGCTGAAACTTGGCTTTTGTTAAAAGGTGTAACTTATTGCGAATTTTCTGCCAATACAAAATTTGAAATGTCAAAATATTTTCCCCTCAATAGCATGCCCTCCTCCATCTTATAACACCCTATAGGTACGGAGAGACATGATTAGCATAGCGTTTTAGCATTTACAATAAAAATGAGCTATTTCTACTCCCACCTTGTTACTTTCTGATATTCCTGGTTAGGCCAAATAAAAAAAAGTTTTGTTTCAGGTAACATGGGAAGAAACTCTAGGGTCGGTAGGTCGGATTTTTTTTTGTTACTTTTTTTTTTTACTTCCCCTCTAAAATTGACCCCAAAAAGTGTAAAAATGGAGAGATTTTCTTCCAAAATTTTGTAAACCTAAAATTGACCCCAAAAAAGTCTAAAAGTATAAAGATTTCTTCAAAATTGCATTAAAAACGTAGGGTCGGCCCTGTTTAGATAGGGTCGGTCGGGTGACCTGAAACAAACCTTTTCTTTTTTTTGGTCTTATAAATAAGAAATAAAGTGTTCAAGCTAATGATTAATATAGAGTACATGTTGTTGGCCTCATCTTACGACTCGGCTGACTATACAGACTGAGCACAGCAAAGTCGGACACAGAGACAACAGGATATATTTAGTAACTCTAGTTTGCACGCACCACTGACCTCAACACAGAGGGCAAAAACAGCAAAGTCAAAATTGTAATATATGGAATTGCCTATTGAATTTTCTTTGTTCTAAGGAGACGCGTTTTGGTAACTCATTTATGTTTAAGTTACTCGAAAATGATTAGAACCTATAATTTTATGTTATGTAAATTGGAGTATGCTAATATAGTTTGTGGTTGAGCAGGGCAAATATTGCGGTGACAGAGAATAAACACGGAACCTGCAGGAGTCTCCAAAGTCGGTCTGCCCTTGCTCCGGACTATGACCCTATAGTATATCCTGCTATGACGGCTGACCTATTTCCCGGCTGCTTCACGAGATGGGTGGTGGTTTAATAATCATAATACCGCTACGAGTTTCCCTCTAAGGTCAGGGGCGGATCCAGGAATTTTGGAAAGGGGGTACGTGATATAGGCAATGTACTGGGGGTATTGACAATTTTTACATTAAAATATACAGGAAAATAGGGGGGGGGCGTACACCGGATCCGCCCCCCCCCTCTGAATCCGCCCCTGAAGGTTCATATGTTATTGTAATATGTTAGGCACTCTGCTGATAGAGAACGTTTTTTGGGCTAGATAGTCTAAAGAATTAAAGTTTTGATAGCATCTCGCAACCATCAGGCAAGATAGTATCAAATCGTAAGATGATATACTAAAACACCCAGCGATGATGCTCAGAGACAAAGATCGAAGTGGGCCAGCTAGCCTCTCTGAGAGTTTCACTGAGCGAAATCCAGCCGCATACTGAAAGTCATATGAAATGCTCAATAATTAAGTTGAAACTAACGCCAATATTATGGAAGTTAGTATGCATGCTGCTGAGAGTTTTTCAAGTTGAATCAAATAATAGGAAAGAGATTATCAGTGAGTTCACATTTTTCTCAAATGTAAGATTGTGAATGAGTGAAAATGCAATCGATTCAGCGAAAATTCAGGCGAAATATCATTATTGTTGTACGTTATAGACCAGTTTTTACAATTTCATGTTTCGTTGTCAGTGGCTAATTTTGGTTGTGTTTGTTTTGTAGGAAATGTGTTTCTTTATGATCAGAGGTGATTTCCAGAAATTGTAATTGTCCCAGTAAATGTTATTGTGTGTTACACTCTATCATAGTATGTAGCAGAACCATTTCCTTGACTGATATAGGGTAGGTTCACCACTTTCAACCGGTCTGATTCATGTTTTTTCATGAGCTACCTTTCAGGTCTAACTGCTCCTTGAGTTTTCCGTGCATATCCTTCAGAATTGAACCAAACTTTAGGTATTGCTCTGGAGAGTAACTTTCATGATGTCTTACAATGCCATATATCAGCTTACAGTATTTAATTCCATGATTTATCAGAGTATTCAGAATTGCCCCTTTTCACCCTAAGTCAGCCAAAATGCACCTTGAGTCAGCCATATTTCAACCACCAGAAATATGTGGAATAAACCAGTAATTTTCTGATTTTCATAAATGGATGAATGCATGCATCATATATCAATATGTTACAACTAACAATAGAGAAGAAAATAATTTATTGAATATTGAATAATCAAGACAAAGTCAGTACTGTACCTTAGGTGAATACAATTGCATTATTAGCTATCAACACAAGTAAATATTACTTGTATGAGCAATGAGGACCAAATACAACATTATAGACATGCAGTATGGAGTTCCATTGAATATATCGGGGGCTCTGCCTTCTCAACCCCTTTTCCCCCCTCTTTTTGCGTTTCACCCTTGCCCTCTATACAATACACAAGTAGGCCTGCTATCCTTAACCCTGTAGTAGAAGAGGGTATTCTGGAATGAGGAGGTATTTACAAGGGTAGGGAGAATGTTCTTGGACAGAAATTCAAGGTGAGAGAATTCCAGGGGAGATTCCCGAGAAGAAAACCGCATGGTTGACTCAAGGTATGATGTGGCTGACTTAGGGTGAATTCATGGCTGACTTAAGGTAAAATGGGTATACCTTACGAAATCAGTCCTAAATATAATTTAGGAAATGAATTTTGCTCAATAAAGACATGATTTGTGTGATTTAGATACATATGCAGCTCACAAAACTGATTGACACTGTGTATGAAAGGGACAAACACTTCAAATCAACTACCAAAGAGTATGAACAGTGGGGAGATTTTCATTCTCTGTTTGCCAAAACAGGTCAAACAGGAGTACTTCTGACTGATTTTACAGTATGAACAAGAGTGATGATGTGGAAGCAATGTGCAGTATATATTTGGAAAACACTTGAATTCTTAAATCAGTGGGAGTCTATTGTCACCAGATGCATATTGAACTTGTAATTTCATGTCAAAAGTGGTTGACTCAAGGTATGAGTTTGACTCAGGGTGAACCTACCCTATACCTTTAACAGCAATATAAGAAGGCCTACCCGGTAGTGCTGCCACGTAGTGTTCAATGGTGTAGAGGCTCTTGGTACGGCCCCACGACACCAGGTGTCTCTCTTGTGAACAGCTCAAGCTGTTGACAGTCCATCGATGTTGAAACCCCCAGCTACTATCATGGACCTGTACAATAGGGCATTAGGTATCTTGTACAATTCCTTACTACTATCTAAAATATTTATACAGTACCATATCATACGACTGTCAAATCAACTAATTCCATCAGACAAGCTCAATGAACGGTGTATTATATGAACTACTGTGTAGGCCGATACCACATGTTATCAGCCCATTTAGAGGGAACGTTCACAAATACAGTCCCGGCAAGGGGGTGGGGTGGGGGTATTTGGGTTTAGTGACAAAACGTGACCCAGGCAATACATTTCTAGACTAATCTGCCCAAAATAGTGACAGGGGGCCGGGTCAGTCTTGAGAAAGGTCCCAAAATAAATTAGGACGTCATTTGTGAATGTTCCCATATCATAAAACAGTGAGCCGCTGCCTGGGGAGATATGTAAACACCTGTCTCAAATCTGTGTGCATGTTGTGAAGGATTATGGTAGAACATAAAATGTGATAAAGATAGTAGAGCTATAAACCCTTTAAGGGCCACATAGTGCTTTAATTTACTATCAGGGACAATGCCCTATTAATAATGATTATGCACGATGGGTAACTCACAAAGTCTGTGTGGATGCATCATCATGCTGGTTGGTACCCCAGGGTTGGTACACTCTATCGCAAGCATGAATGTAGCCATGTTGAATAGACTGGCATTGAAACTCGACATGGCTTCATTCAAGGCAGAAAATGGCATACTGCATTAAAGCACCATGTATCTCGTAAATGGTTAAGTTACACTTTTAGAAAGGGTGTTTTATTACATGTCTGATACAACATTCTCTATTAAAATACATACTATAGGAAGGTATCCCCCCATCGCTGGCCTTTTCTATGTCGTCGCATTAATTTTTTGTTTAAATTAAACGTGGTTGTGGCGGACAAACAAGCCTTTCCTATATCCAAGGGCATGGCGGAATTGATGTACAATGATACACGGAAAGTAAAAATAGAAGAGTAACGAGCAACATGAAAAAAATTAGTGATTGAATGTGTGCACAGTAATTCAGACACAGAACCAGTTTGACCGCTTTATCCTAGGTCTATAAGGCTGGACACCCGCCACCCCTCTACCAGTATCTGATATAATGTGCCATTCCCTTTGTCGTCATGAAGTATAACTGTAGCCTTGGTGAGTATGCCCCCCAGGGCTGCATTCAGTCATACTGTTTCCTCGTTTTGATACACGCTGGTGACTCAATGCAGACATTGATATTGTACTAGAATCGGGCTTTAACGACTCCGTATAATGGTCATCATTAGGCTTCTATACCTCCATAGTGCCTCCTTGGTTTATAAACTCTCAAAGGGTCATCATATTACATGAATCTGCTCGCCAGGGCCTCATTTATGCATGCATCACAACGACAAAGGACATTCTGCGGCCATTAAAGGGTTACGAGAGAGGGTGAGTGGGCAGGGGGGAGTTTGCTGCCCCACCGCCGAGTCTCCCTTGTGATGTTGACGCTGTCCCTCCACTCTGGGCGGATCAGGAAATGAAACCATTGTCTTGGTACACACTCCAACTTCCGGTGGAGCCGACTTCCTGTATGCGCGCGCACGCCCACAAGACGCCATCTTTGTCTTGCCAAACAATCCCGCCCCGGGCCAGATTTAATGGAAAGGGTACTTGGGGGGAGGGCTTTGCGGGCCGGCGCGGAAGCAGATGCAAATCCCGAGTAGAAGGATCATACTTTGTATGATTCAATTTCGCCGCTGAGTACTATCGGTGAAGGGGGAAGGGACTGGTGGGGGCAGAGCTGAGCTGCTCAATATGGAGGCCACTGTCATGAGCCACTCAGACTGTTAGGAGTGAGGTGTCAACTAAAACAAAATGTAAAGTTTTGTGTTGCTTAACACGGGAAAGAAAGAGTGTATGAGTGAATGGGTGCATGAGTGAGTGAGTGAGTGAGTGAGTGAGTGGGCATGGGTGGATGGGAGGGTGAGTGGGTGAGTGGGTGAGTGGGTGGGTGGGTGAATGCATGAGTGGGTGCGTGAGTGAATAAGTGATTGGGTATGTGAATGAATGAATGAATGAATGAATGAATGACCGGCTAAGTGACTGAATGGTTATACGTATATGTGACTGAGTCACTGAGTGACAAATATATCTCATCTAACGCTACATATTTCCATTAGAACCCACGGTCTTCAGAACAGTTCTTTCCTCTACCATTCCCCCCTCTCCCCTCCCCATACCCCACTTCCCCTCCCCTCACACCTTCCACCCCTGGCATGCCGCTCTCCCTGAGACAGACGGATCCTCGTGTGTCCGCCCTCAGTACGTGCGTGCCTCCATCTCAACCTGCCCGCCAACTTCTATTTTAGACCCACTGAAACTTTCATGAGGGCCCGACCACTGCATTCCACCACCCACGTGTACAACGTTCACCTTAAAGCTGGTCTAACACGGAGACTAATAGTTCATCGATGTTTTCTTCATTTGTATTAGAAATGATTGTATAGTCCTTCCGTCGCATAAAATGCCGTTTATTCTGACAGGGAGTGGCACAGGGTTATTATTCCAACTATATATGCTCTACGTTATGGTGGGAAAGGATAATTAATTATTTGATCATTTGGTATTGATCCTAACATCAGGGTAGCAGAACTGACGAGATTCAGCCACCTGCCACAGGAAAGGCTTCCAGAGCATAACCTCAACAGTTTTTAATTCTATATAAACTCGTGTGACACTAGAAGGGTCTGGTCTAATCAAGCACTGGATATTTTCTGACAAAGATATTTTTGTCTTCATCTGTTTCATTCACATGTAATTTAGCATGGTTAATATTCACAAAATAAATTGAGATGCTGCCGATACACTCCAACACGTCTATGAATATGCAGGGAATAAAGACTCTATCTGAGGTGTTATACTAGCTTTAAGGGCTGATTGAATAGCACATATCTAGTTTTAACTATTATGTATACAACTGTACCTGAGAAAAACATTTAACAAAAATCCTAAAAATGTCTAAAAGTCGATAAATTCCTACATATTTCCGTGACAAAGCGTAAGGTCGCCCTGTATTGTTATGCATGCATGGTTTGATAAACTGTGTCTTCATAATTTGACCATCATCACGTGCTACCACGAACAATTTGCTTAATATATGACTTAAACACCTTTTTAGAGTCGGGCATTTTTGTTAATCATATTAAATGAATCCCCTGTGTTTATACATGAATCAAGGTATACATAGCCACATTACTGGACATTACACACTGCACTAGACAGACCATGAGTCTACCATTTCCCCCTCACCATGGCCCCACCAGTCTCCCCTCAGTGGCACTAAGTGACAGGCAACCAGTGCATTATGGGAGGTAGACGAGCCATTCAGGGCCCCTCAGATTTTCTGCTGACTAGGCGGTTCCGCTGTGGAAGTGCTCTGGGTGGCCTTGGGTGGGAGTCTGGCAGTCTATATGGTGCTTTTATTATCATAGGCAGCTTCTGCACGTCAGAGGCCTGATGGCCTACCAAGGCTCTGATCTGACATTGGGTCCGTATGATGTGGCCCATCTAGGTTTTGTGGTCATAGAAATTCTCCTGTTTAGAGGAAAAGACAAAAAATATCCCAGCCAAACTTTGGTATGATAGGCGAGGTGTTCTCGCTTATTATTATTCAGATATCTCTGGTTATAGTACTTTCAGAATAATGCCCCAATCCGTACACATTTCCATAATAAGTCAAAATATGTCTTTCATCTTTTTTTTAAACATTATAGTTGCAATTATCTAGTCTGCATCCCCGCCAATTCATTACGTGTATATCAATGTACCTTTACCCCATCGCATCCTTTCCAATATCCAGCTAATAATAAGTGACGCAGTCCGAAAGCACAGGTAGAAAGATCCATTTTGTGATATATGTCGGTAGTAAGATGTCAATATATCACAGGACCTAAATCTAGGATGAATCCGCTGACTGAGACGTATCATGTCATAGCATAATCAATAAGGAACATAGAATAAAACAGAGAATGTGGTCTCTTTGAAACAACAATAGACAAGAATATCACTCCCTTTGAAATACTATTATATTATAGTATGCATAGGTAGAATAAGGATAAATACGGCCCAATATCCATGAAAACTGCTGAGTAAGTAATATTTTCCTCCTTTGCTGTTAGTTTAATAACAGACAATTCGATCTACCATGTAATGGGATGAAATACTTTGTTAACATGTATTCTGTATATATTTCTAGTAGTATTCACGTTATTAGTAAGATCCTTCAAATGCCATGTAATATAGCTGCAGACATGTCTGCTTGCAATATATTCACCAAGAAAAACAGCGAATTAAGATCCACAGAATAGAGGATAAGCTTAAATAGCTCAAATAAAATAATCAGAACTGACATGTATAGCATGATCTGCGAAAAGGGAACCTCAGTGTGGAGGTCCAATGAGACAGCTATTCCCAGTATATAAATATACGCAATTCCATAGCAAAAGGAGAGACACGCAGAGTAATCAATTCTTGACGGTTTATTTCATCTAAATACCCACACGTTCTGCAATTCAATCAGTCAGGGGTGGCTGTCACTGTGCATATATCCATAGTGTTTTTAACGATCTGTTTCTTAACCCCATGCCTCTGCGTTAGACTTATCATACCATCTCCAGCATAACAATGCTTAGCAAAAAGTCCCTTATAAGTATGCGCCTGGTGTGGTGGCTGGAGAGTGAGGTGTTTGATGGATTGCCTCATTTAGAAGCTAATTAAGCCCCAAGGTTATTAGTTGTGTGTCTGTACTGCATACTAAAGCTACATCTGCAGTAGTGTTCTTTGTGCAAGTATATTATTTTTGTGTTATAATAATTATTGAAAGTAGTATATATATTGCGTATGAATCGCTCTGATCACTAACCCTATAGTCTGTAGGCAGATGACGCCTAGCTTACCCACGTGCACGGACAAACGTTTACAGTGAGTCTTGACCTAGTCTTACAAATGTCTTACAACCTGATCTTAATATAAAGTCTTGATAATAGGTTCCACTGTACTAAAGAAGTGAAAAAAATAACCCCAAAAAACGGGGATTGGAGGGCAGAACCCCCCATGAGTAAGGAACCAGAGAATGACTGCATATATAAGCAGGTAAGACTTTATAGCTATCCTAGGGGTTAGGCCATAGGCGCATCCATATTCGGGGGTCAGAGGTTCAATCAGGTAACAGTTGGTGGACCATTAGCTGACTGAACCCCTGACCGGTAACCCCCTCTTCTGGGTATGTAGGAACTGAAGCTTCTTCACTCTGCCGCCTGTCTAAAAACGTGCCTCGGTAGCATATACACTCAAAAAGTAAACTTGTCTTCAGACTCTTCCAAGTGACTGTCATAAAATAAACGAGTCAAAAACTGTCTAAGTGACAAGGAAGCTGGTCTTCTAGCTGGAGATAGAAGACCCACTTGGCATGTGCCAGCCCAAAACCCAACATTTGCCAACTCTAGATTCTATTTGTGGGATGGTAACCTGATAGGTTAGACAACTTTTGACTCGTTTATTTTATGATAGTCACTTAGACGGGTCTGGAGACAAGTTTTCTTTTTCAGTGTAGCTAGGAGCCCTTTACATTCATACATGCATCTTGCTACCCAAAAAGGGTCAGCACTCCCAAAATGACCTTCCTTTGGCGCATCATGATGCCTAGTGTATACTTAAGTCTTTAGGCATCATGCTGTCCTTAAACAGCAATGATCAATGCTTCAACTATCCACTTTTCAATATATTGTGAAAACCCTTAAAATAAAATGCTAAAAAACGTGCCCCCCCCCCCCTAACAATGATTCGAGTTCTAACTCGAGCTGCTCTGAATTATTAAAATACATATACAATGAATCTTTGCCGGGTAGCATACTCATGGGGAAACGCACGACGAGGACTATTCTGCGACACCAGCTGTACACCTTTATATGGTCATAGATCAGGTCACATGACCCGCCTATGTAGGTGAGCTCAAGTAGGTCAGGTCACGCAGGCAGGCAAGGGATGGGTAGGGATGCGACCCGCCAGAGGCCGAAGGCCTCTGGTCCTATATATAGGTACCCCCTATATACCGGCCCTAGCTCTATATCATAGAAACCCTCACTGTAGTATCAGTCTGAGCTCGAGTATATAACCCAGAGTGCCTGGTGAGCAGGTCGTTGGTGACAGTGAGTAGGTAATCGGGGACAGTGAGTTGCTCAGCGAGACAAAGACCCACAGTCCCTTTTGTTGTCAGCGGCGCCGCTTAATAAGCCTAAGTGGAATGCCATGTCTGGCGACAAGAGAGCTGCTTAAAGGGACCGTGTAGCCCTTTAAGGACGGTATGTAGTGCTCCTTTGCCGCCATGATGCAATAATGCAGGCATGGCGATTATTAGCACACCAACTGTTACATTCAAACCCACCCTTTGGGAGTGTATCTAGCATGTAGGATCGAAATGATGCGGACCAAGGGCACGGCATAACAAGGGTCGTGCAGCAATTAAAACCTCAGGGCGGCCTGGTAGGGAAGGAGTGTGTGTGTGTGTGGGTGAGGGGGGTAATCAGTTTTTTCATCACCACATTAGGAAGCATGGAGGCCCACCCCGACCCATCCCCACCCCTGTCCGCCCCGCACACTACCCCTTTCACAGAGGCATACAGCCCATTTTGTCTCTTTCTAAAGGGGAGATTTAACTGCCATGATGATACCCTGCCCTTGAATCGATCCAGTCTGACTAACCATTTAAGGACATCATAGTGTATTATTTTGCTATGAACTTTGTCGTCATGATGCATGAATGCAACCATGGCGCCGCACCATGGCAAATCTACTCACCAGGGCTGCATTCATGCCTATGATGTTGATACACTCCAAAAGCCATGATTCATACAAGATGAACGAACGAGGGCATAATGCATCAAAGCATCTGCCGTTCTTAAGGTCTAAGAGAGTGATTATTTTTTATCAACAGGGGGGGAGGGCAAAATAATTTGGACCTCTTGACCAGGGAGGGTGTAAAAAAGTTGGACCCCTCTTGGGTGGGGGGAAGCTTAACCTGTTTTGGGCCAAAAAGCCTGCGCGTTACTAAGATTCATGGGCCCACGCACGCACCGATTTTCGACCCGTAAGGGGGGAGGTGAACTATTTCGACCCCTTGACCTGTGGGGTGTAAAAAATGTCGCATGCTCCGCCCGAACCCCCCCCCTGTTCTTAAAGAATGATCACTCCCTAAAGAGGCCATCATCAATGTGATATCGAAGCACTTTAGATATCAATTCTGATTGTGGAACTGCAATAACTGCTATAACTCATTAGCATAAAGAGTCCCACTCTGCTTCAATTGCCAGGGGCTATAGTCTCAATGTTATATCTCTTTAGACAAATTAGGTTGTCGAAAGGTCGAATTAACTCTTTATAGGAGGGTATCAACCTGAATGTAGCACCGGTGAATTTAAAGCCCTATGATACCCTTTAAGGCCTAAGGGACATACTCGTAACATATCTGTATACGTTGAAATATAACTTCCTAACTTATAGTTCGTGGTTGTTGCTGTTTTCGTACCTCTGAAAGATGGATGTCAGATTTTCTGGAGAATCAATTACATACAGAAAAGCACACAGACTATTAAAGGCAATAAATCCCAACGTGATACTAGATATTGTTTTTTATTTTTCATTCTCATGTTCTCACACTCACACTAAGAATCACCCAATTTCACTAAAAATGTATTTTTCTCATTCATTCTCATTCGTTTTATTTACGAATCTGTCATTTCTCACTGATATTATGCATTTATCATTAGGTTCCAGGTTGACTTATTTTCTACTCATTCTATACAAAGCTCCTATACCAGACTGGATTCGTATGAAGGATGTAAATAGGAGAAACATGGAGTATGGCAATTGCTATGGTATCAGTTGTGTATGTGCCTACCCCCTGAGACCACAGGCTCAAACTGAGCAGCAGATTTGGATGGTTGGTGTAGGTGTTTATGGTAAGCATTTAGGAGTAGGAACTGTTCATTAAATAATTACAGGGGGGGGGTGAAATCTCGCGCAGAGGCATGACCATTTTTGACGCCCCCCCCCCTCAAGAGTACGTGGAACATTTCGCGGCCCCCTTGAAATTTGTTTGCCACCCCCCTATTTAACTAGAGTAATACCCAGGCTTGTGGGCTTTTTTTGTGCTAAAATGGGGTATACTTCTTTACACCCCCTTCAAGAGGGGTCAGATTTCCCACCCCCACCCCACTAACTAATACATGAACACTCAGTGACGTTATAACGATATTTGTCTCCTCATTTCGAATCTCCATGTAGTAAGGGAGCTTTGAATACTGCCCATATAAGGAGTAGAAAATGAGTCAGACCAGTTTAGCCTGTGCCTGACGCCCTTCACCACCTCTAGATATCTGTCCCCCTGGTCTATGTGGCGCCCTCTGGCGTATCCCAAATGAAGCTTTATCAGTTAAGGAGCCACCTTCCTCACCCTCCTCCCCTATCTGCACTCCCAGGCCGCTGCACCACTCCTTGGGCCTTCTCCCCCCCCCCCCCCCCCCCCACCTGCCCACCTCACCCATCCTATATATCAACGCCCACGCGGCTGGTGTCGGGCTGACTGAGAGACCAGCAACAGGCGCCGTGAGGGGACCAGCGGGGGCAGATGATCATGCGCATTGCGGGGGCTGCTGCGTGCTGATGGATTGTGGGATATATGGGATGAGACATCCACCAGTCTGAGTATGACGCAGGAAGTCTTTCTGTATTTTTTTAAATCTTTTAAATCGTTGTGGGTTACTACAGGATACGATATTTTACACAGAAAATAGAAAGAGGATGACTCTCTCCCCAGAGTCAGTCATGTCTCTAGAATGACTCCATCTGGAGCGAGAGGAAGAGTCAATTATTGCTTGACTGCCTTTGACTTTCAGAGAATCTACTGTAAAGCTGCAGTAAATACTTTAAAACAACAGTAGATTCTACTGTAAAAATGTAACAACTTTTTATAGTGTACTTGGGCGCTTGAGTCTAGAACATAATGTGCTTTTGTGTAGAGAAGAGTCTAGCACATCTAGTCACAACGGGCCCCTTTTGGTAGCCTTGGGAAGATGCATTGGGTCGGCTTGCCTAAGTTGAACACAAGTTGACACTACTGTGCTGGGTTTCTGACCGTAAAAGGAGGTCAGGCTGACACTTTTTTGCGTGTAGATTTTAGTCGAGAAGAAACTATATAAGGGCATACGTAAAGCTAAATTTGCACATACTTTATCGCAATTTACATACATTTATAACTATCAGGCATGTCGATATGAATTATCTAAACAATATGAAGTTATAACATACATGTTCAGTACAAATAAAGATCAATAAAATGAAAAATCCAGGTCCTTAATTGCTCACGATAATATGTGCACAGCTTTCCAGGAAGTTTAATGTTAAAGGTCTGTCATAACAATATCGTAGAGGCCTGTATTATATCAATATAGAAATAAAACAAAAGCATACCCAGCCAAATATAAACGCTATGATAGTAAACCCTTTTTACTTCACAAGGACGACACTTTCCCCGAGAAGTAGCCCGAGGGCTAGATTCCAAGTCTCCGATGGAGACTGCGTGCTTTCCCACTCCCCATAAGCCTCTTATGACCAGTGAAGGAAAACACAAAACCTGGGAATCGATATCAGTCCCAAGGCTCTGGAGTCTGGGAAAAAGGGGGGTAAGGCGCATGGCACGATACCACGGTCACCCAGTCAGTCCCAAGGGCACAGGGGGGAGGCTAGAAGTGACTTTGATGACGAGGCATCTTTTTAAATCCACTTATGTTGACAAACTGACATGAAAAGGACCGCCACACAAGGGCGTTGTGTACTTACTGAAGGACAAAGGGTGATAAGGTCCACGGGGACTCCAGCCAACACGCCTATAGCCGCGTTTTTATTTGAGCTCTAATCATGGATCAGCAACCAGGAAGCTTAACCCTTTGAGTGCCGCATCATGCATTAATGCTTGATTATGGCGAGTAACTCGCCATAGCCGCATTCAAACCTAATACCGACCCTATGGAGTTGATACAATGCTGAAGGGTTGTATGATGCATGAATGCAGCCCTCGCGAATAGACCTGCCAGGGCTGCATGCATTCATACATCATGCCGACTAAGGATGAAGTACATTAAAGCACTATGCAGCCAAGACTAGGCTCTTTGATCTGTTTTTATATCTGCACCAATCCTTGATCTTTGATAGATTTCCCCAACGCCACAGTGGACAGACTGGCAACAGGATCAGCCACATGTAAAGGATATAAAGTCTGTCTTTTATCTTCTTTTCCTTTACATTTCACATGCTTTCCATTGGGAATGGTAAGAACAGGCATCCATTGACTCATAGGTTGGTACAATAGTATTTCTTTGCTGGAAATAGGCGGTAGAAAAGTTTTGTTGGATACAATTTCTTTTTTGAATTGCTCAGGTTTTGACTCTGCGCATTCTGATATGAATGTCAACAATTCTATATGATGTTGGACTTCGTAACTGGGGCTCCACTAACCGATTTCCTGGTCCATTCTCATGAAGGTATATTAATTTTATTTGCATTTTCCTTTACTTCTGTTTTGGTTCGATAAAAGCACCGACTTGACAATAAAATTGGGTAGTGGAGTCCCGGTATGTAAGTATACACACTATTTGCAACTGTTTCTCTGATATTATTACACAATAAATCATAATGATTGTGTGTGTTACCTTGAGAAACTTCAGAACTCACATACACTATTGTAGGATTAATGATATCTGCATAAAACGTTATTATTTACGTAGACAAGAATGGATACCCCTTGGCCGGCTCCAATCCTCCATTTACAATGAGTAAACTCTCTTTTATAAACTTCCCTTGATGTAAGCAATAAATGTAATCTTTTGATAGCTCCCACGTAAAATATTCGTAATTTGAGACTGCGTCCACTATCAATTCATCACAAACTAATAAGCATGGTAAATTAATATAGAAATCTGATCTCGGCTGTTATGAGAAAGGTTGTCTGAACTCTTTTTTATAAGTAATTCATTTTTTTAAATGTCCTAAACATCACTGATGCAAGCAGCTCCGTCCTTCCTACAACGATGTTGGTACAGTACTACTTCATATCCGCACAAATATTAAATGTCCAACATAAGTATTATCAAAGCTTGTTTCTATAGAATCTGCATTTCAGATATCAATTATATTTTTCTTCTGCAGAAAAATATAACAGTTATTCAACAGTTATTCAAGAGGATAAGGTATCTGGGCCAGGTAGGTAACAGCAGGATGTGGTACATGGAGGCAGGTAACAGCAGTATAAGGTACATGGAGGCAGGTAACAGCAGGGTGTGGTACATGGAGGCAGGTAACAGCATAGTGTGGTACATGGGGGCAGGTAACAGCAGGGTGTGGTACATGGAGGCAGGTAACAGCAGAGTGTGGTACATGGAGGCAGGTAACAGCAGGATGTGGTACATGGAGGCAGGTAACAGCAGAGTGTGGTACATGGAGGCAGGTAACAGCAAAGTGTGGTACATGGAGGCAGGAAACAGCAGAGTGTGGTACATGGAGGCAGGTAACAGCAGGGTGTGGTACATGGCGGCAGGTAACAGCAGAGTGTGGTACATGGAGGCTGGTAGCAGCATAGTGTGGTACATGGAGGCAGGTAACGCCAGTATAAGGTACATGGAGGCAGGTAACAGCATGTTGTGGTACATGGAGGCAGGTAACAGCATAGTGTAGTACATGGAGGCAGGTAACAGCAGGGTGAAGTACATGGAGGCAGGTAACAGCATAGTGTGGTACATGGAGGCAGGTAACAGCTGGGTGTGGTACATGGAGGCAGGTAACAACATAGTGTGGTACATGGAGGCAGGTAACAGCAGGATGTGGTACATGGAGGCTGGTAACAGCATGTTGTGGTACATGGAGGCAGGTAACAGCATAGTGTAGTACATGGAGGCAGGTAACAGCAGGGTGAAGTACATGGAGGCAGGTAACAGCATAGTGTGGTACATGGAGACAGGTAACAGCTGAGTGTGGTACATGGAGGCAGGTAACAGCAGGGTGAAGTACATGGAGGCAGGTAACAGCATAGTGTGGTACATGGAGACAGGTAACAGCAGGGTGTGGTACATGGAGGCAGGTAACAGCAGGGTGTGGTACATGGAGGCAGGTAACAGCAGGGTGTGGTACATGGAGGCAGGTAACAGCAGGGTGTGGTACATGGAGACAGGTAACAGCAGGGTGTGGTACATGGAGGCAGGTAACAGCATAGTGTGGTACATGGAGGCAGGTAACAGCATAGTGTGGTACATGAAGGCAGGTAACAGCAGGGTGTGGTACATGGAGGCAGGTAACAGCATAGCGAGGTACATGAAGGCAGGTAACAGCAGGGTGTGGTACATGGAGGCAGGTAACAGCAGGGTGTGGTACATGGAGGCAGGTAACAGCAGAGTGTGGTACATGGAGGCAGGTAACAGCAGAGTGTGGTACATGGAGGCAGGTAACAGCATAGCGAGGTACATGAAGGCAGGTAACAGCAGGGTGTGGTACATGGAGGCAGGTAACAGCAGGGTGAGGTACATGGAGGCAGGTAACAGCATAGTGTTGTACATGGAGGCAGGTAACAGCAGGATGTGGTACATGGAGGCAGGTAACAGCAGGGTGTGGTACATGGATGCAGGTAACAGCACTCTGTGGTACATTGAGGCAGGTAACAGCAGGGTGTGGTACATGGAGGCAGGTAACAGCATAGTGTTGTACATGGAGGCAGGTAAAAGCAGGATGTGGTACATGGAGGCAGGTAACAACAGTATAAGGTACATGGAGGCAGGTAACAGCATTGTGTGGTACATGGGGGCAGGTAACAGCAGTATGAGGTACATGGAGGCAGGTTACAGCAGTATGAGGTACATGGAGGCAGGTAACAGCAGGGTGTGGTACATGGAGGCAGGTAACAGCAGGGTGTGGTACATGGAGGCAGGTAACAGCTGGGTGTGGTACAAGGAGACAGGTAACAGCATAGTGTGGTACATGGAGGCAGGTTACAGCAGGGTGAGGTACATGGAGGCAGGTTACAGCAGGGTGAGGTACAAGGAGGCAGGTAACAGCAGGGTGTGGTACATGGAGGCAGGTAACAGCAGGGTGTGGTACATGGAGGCAGGTAACAGCTGGGTGTGGTACAAGGAGACAGGTAACAGCATAGTGTGGTACATGGAGGCAGGTAACAGCAATGTGTGGTACATGGAGGCAGGTTGAAGCAGGGTGAGGTACATGGAGGCAGGTAACAGCAGGGTGTGGTACATGGAGGCAGGTAACAGCTGGGTGTGGTACAAGGAGACAGGTAACAGCATAGTGTGGTACATGGAGGCAGGTAACAGCAATGTGTGGTACATGGAGGCAGGTTACAGCAGGGTGAGGTACATGGAGGCAGGTAACAGCTGGGTGTGGTGCATGGAGGCAGGTTACAGCAATATAAGGTACATGGAGGCAGGTAACAGCAGGGTGTGGTACATGGAGGCAGGTAACAGCAGTATGAGGTACATGGAGGCAGGTAACAGCAGGGTGTGGTACATGGAGGCAGGTAACAGCAGTATGAGGTACATGGAGGCAGGTAACAGCATAGTGTGGTACATGGAGGCAGGTTACAGCAGGGTGTGGTACATGGAGGCAGGTAACAGCAGGGTGTGGTACATGGAGGCAGGTAACAGCAGGGTGTGGTACATGGAGGCAGGTAACAGCAGTATGAGGTACATGGAGGCAGGTAACAGCAGGGTGTGGTACATGGAGGCAGGTAACAGCAGGGTGTGGTACATGGAGGCAGGTAACAGCAGGGTGTGGTACATGGAGGCAGGTAACAGCAGGGTGTGGTACATGGGGGCAGGTAACAGCAGGGTGTGGTACATGGAGGCAGGTAACAGCAGGGTGTGGTACATGGAGGCAGGTAACAGCAGCGTGTGGTACATGGAGGCTGGTAACAGCATGGTGTGGTACATGGAGGCTGGTAACAGCATGGTGTGGTACATGGGGGCAGGTAACAGCATAGTGTGGTACATGGAGGCAGGTAACATCATAGTGTGGTACATGGAGGCAGGTAACATCATAGTGTGGTACATGGAGGCAGGTAACAGCAGAGTGTGGTACATGGAGGCAGGTAACAGCAGGGTGTGGTACATGGGGGCAGGTAACATCATAGTGTGGTACATGGAGGCAGGTAACAGCAGAGTGTGGTACATGGAGGCTGGTAACAGCATGGTGTGGTACATGGAGGCAGGTAACATCATAGTGTGGTACATGGAGGCAGGTAACATCATAGTGTGGTACATGGAGGCAGGTAACAGCAGAGTGTGGTACATGGAGGCAGGTAACAGCAGGGTGTGGTACATTGAGGCAGGTAACAGCAGGGTGTGGTACATGGAGGCAGGTAACAGCAGGGTGTGGTACATGGAGGCAGGTAACAGCAGCGTGTTGTACATGGAGGCAGGTAACAGCAGGGTGTGGTACATGGAGGCTGGTAACAGCATGGTGTGGTACATGGGGGCAGGTAACAGCATAGTGTGGTACATGGAGGCAGGTAACATCATAGTGTGGTACATGGAGGCAGGTAACATCATAGTGTGGTACATGGAGGCAGGTAACAGCAGAGTGTGGTACATGGAGGCAGGTAACAGCAGGGTGTGGTACATGGAGGCAGGTAACAGCAGGGTGTGGTACATGGAGGCAGGTAACAGCAGGGTGTGGTACATGGAGGCAGGTAACAGCAGGGTGTGGTACATGGAGGCAGGTAACAGCATACAGTGGTACATTGAGGCAGGTAACAGCAGGGTGTGGTACATTGAGGCAGGTAACAGCAGGGTGTGATACATGGCGGCAGGTAACAGCAGGGTGTGGTACATGGAGGCAGGTAACAGCAGGGTGTGATACATGGCGGCAGGTAACAGCAGTATAAGGTACATGGAGGCAGGTAACAGAAGGGTGTGGTACATGGAGGCAGGTAACAGCATAATGTGGTACATGGAGGCAGGTAACAGCATAATGTGGTACATGGAGACAGGTAACAGCATAGTGAGGTACATGGAGACAGGTAACAGCATAGTGAGGTACATGGAGACAGGTAACAGCAGTATAAGGTACATGGAGGCAGGTAACAGCATAATGTGTTACATGGAGGCAGGTAACAGCAGGGTGTGGTACACGGAGGCAGGTAACAGCATAGTGAGGTACATGGAGACAGGTAACAGCAGGGTGTGGTACATGGAGGCAGGTAACAGCATAGTGTGGTACATGGAGGCAGGTAACAGCAGGGTGTGGTACATGGGGGCAGGTAACAGCAGGGTGTGGTACATGGAGGCAGGTAACAGCAGGATGTGGTACATGGAGGCAGGTAACAGCAGGGTGTGGTACATGGAGGCAGGTAACAGCAGTATAAGGTACATGGAGGCAGGTAACAGCAGCGTGATGTACATGGAGGCAGGTAACAGCATAGTGTGGTACATGCAGGCAGGTAACAGCAGGGTGTGGTACATGGAGGCAGGTAACAGCAGTGTGATGTACATGGAGGCAGGTAACAGCAGTATAAGGTACATGGAGGCAGGTAACAGCAGGATGAGGTACATGGAGGCAGGTAACAGCAGAGTGTGGTACATGGAGGCAGGTAACAGCAGGGTGAGGTACATGGAGGCAGGTAACAGCATAGTGTGGTACATGGAGGCAGGTAACAGCAGGGTGTGGTACATGGAGGCAGGTAACAGCAGGATGAGGTACATGGAGGCTGGTAACAGCAGGGTGTGGCACATGGAGGCAGGTAACAGCAGGGTGAGGTACATGGAGGCAGGTAACAGCAGTATAAGGTACATGGAGGCAGGTAACAGCAGTATAAGGTACATGGAGGCAGGTAACAGCAGTATAAGGTACATGGAGGCAGGTAACAGCAGGGCGTGGTACATGGAGGCAGGTAACAGCATAGTGAGGTACATGGAGGCAGGTAACAGCAGGGCGTGGTACATGGAGGCAGGTAACAGCAGGATAAGGTACATGGAGGCAGGTAACAGCAGGGCGTGGTACATGGAGGCAGGTAACAGCATAGTGAGGTACATGGAGGCAGGTAACAGCAGGATGAGGTACATGGAGGCAGGTAACAGCATAGTGAGGTACATGGAGGCAGGTAACAGCAGGGTGTGGTACATGGAGGCAGGTAACAGCAGTATAAGGTACATTGAGGCAGGTAACAGCAGGATGAGGTACATGGAGGCAGGTAACAGCAGGGTGTGGCACATGGAGGCAGGTAACAGCAGGGTGTGGTACATGGAGGCAGGTAACAGCATAGTGAGGTACATGGAGGCAGGTAACAGCAGGATGTGGTACATGGAGGCAGGTAACAGCAGGGTGTGGTACATGGAGGCAGGTAACAGCAGGGTGTGGTACATGGAGGCAGGTAACAGCAGGGTGAGGTACATGGAGGCAGGTAACAGCAGGGTGTGGTACAAGGAGACAGGTAACAGCAGGGTGAGGTACATGGAGGCAGGTAACAGCAGGATGAGGTACATGGAGGCAGGTAACAGCAGAGTGTGGTACATGGAGGCAGGTAACAGCATAGTGAGGTACATGGAGGCAGGTAACAGCAGGGTGTGGTACATGGAGGCAGGTAACAGCATAGTGAGGTACATGGAGGCTGGTAACAGCAGGGTGTGGTACATGGAGGCAGGTAACAGCATAGTGTGGTACATGGAGGCAGGTAACAGCAGGGTGAGGTAAAGTTCACATGATAGATAAATTATCATAATTACCTTCTTTTAATTTGGCAGGGAAAAAAACCCTTAACTCATCCGGAATATGTCATATCTGTCCCCACTTTCCCTTTGACCGGTCACCCACATCACGTATACACCTCCTACTTTACCTTCGGTCATTGACCTGGCTTTTTTCTTCACATCGCAATATTCCTGTCTGGCCTTATTCCAGAGAGCAGAGCATGACATTTTGATTACTTTAAACACGACTCTCATCCCCAGAGGTCACCTGCTGCGACCTATTGTATTTAATGCGGCACCTGTCTCCAACATGCAGCAACTTTAAGAGGCCAAAACATGTCTTAAATTATTTAGCTGGAATGGTCATTGACCTCTGGATAAGGACCCATTTACGTTGTTTGATTTGGATGTCTGTGCAGGGGGTCTAGCTTATAAGGGGAATGGATGAATAATTAAGGACTGGACAAGGGAAACATGGAGGGCAATATAGCCAGTGTGTTCTGTAGATTTCCCTAGCGATCTCTTTAGCATTGGGGTCTATCATATTTGTTTTCTAATCGAGAAAGATCATACCCTTTTCGCCTTTCTCTTGCTGTAAAAACACACGATTGGCTTGATAGATCCAAATCTGAACATATAGAGCCCTTTAATCTAACTATATAAATGCGGACATCATTCTTAACGTAAAAGCCCTCAAACTACTGTCATCATCATTGCGTTCAAATCCTCGATTATTCTCTTTCATCGTGCTTGTTTCCTTTCATTTCCCGTAGATTTTCATCAGAACTGAAAACACTTCAACTGCTTTGAATTCTTATGAATTATCAAACTTGATTCGTTTTGGATCGCTACCTCGGCCTGTTTTATTAAAGAGGTACCTGAGGAGAGTCTGGAACGCATAAATGAACAGCAGAAACAAAGGAAGTCTTCTTATCTTTCCCCAACAAACTTGAAAGTTTTTTTGTTTTTTTTAAAGTGTTTTATTGGGTAAAAAGATATCAAATACAAAAGTAGATGAATCATCCTAGCTTAGGCGCATTGCCTTGCTTCCGCTAGGTCCCCTATCATTCAATAGTGTATCACAGATTCAATATACGTATGGTTATGGCGTCACATTACATTAAAGTTTCCAAGTTGTCAGCTTTAAAGTTTTCAGTTGACAAATGCCAATAACCATTGCGCCGTAGTAGACATGTGCTTAACACTTTAAGGACGGCATGATGCCTCAATGCATCGGGGTTGAGACAATTCCAAAGGATAGGCATCAAGAACCAATGTAGTACCGGTGAGTTACTCGCCAGGGCTGCATTAGTGCATCATGACAACAAATTTGATCTTTTAGCGACATGCGTCCTTAAAGGGTTGACAAACATAGAATTCTCTATATGTGCATAATCCAAAATCAATAGCAGGACCACCTCCTCAAAATCAACATGATCAACGTTATCATTATAATTCCAATTTCAATTCAATTTAATCGTTTATCATACTGAACAGAACATTCTACAAATAAATGCAGTTATCAACAGTCTCCTCAGTTGGATTGCAAGAAGAAAAGATCAATTCTTAAATGTAACATTCATAAATGATATTGCCAATTCTTCTTTTTGCTTTATAATACAAGGATTCATGATGATTGATGAATATACAGTATGGAAATATTGAACCAATAAATATACAATCGACAATATGATTTCTATAAAAAACTACACAGGATGTATGCACTAAGTTCACCACAAACCAACCATATAGTTTAAGCTGATATCTCAAGAATTCTAACCTACTTACTTACTTTATAACAACAAAAGCTGTTTTAATACAAGCTTTCATTGCACCAATCAAACTGTTTTAATACAAGTTATCATGGAAGCAGCCCATATTATTATACACAATAATTTACCATTTCCTTAAAGCACTGGGTTTTTCAGTAACACAAACTAAATATTATTCCATTTTTTTATATACATTTTCAGGCGCATCTAGTGGATTCTTACCAATCCAGTGCAACTGAGCAATTTTGCCCTTGTTAGGCTATAAATCTGCTGAAATCATAGTGTATCACTTCTCACCAATTCTATCAGATCATGCTCAGGTAGGGCTACAAGGGCAACCCTGGTTTTACCCATCTGTGACCAATATTTAAGGGGTGAGAGGGCAAAAACTGGCAAAAATAGGGAGTTTTTATGGAATTTTTGTGAATAAGGGATACTGTACAATGTATAATCAGAAAGAATGCAGAAGCATATGCCTTTTTTCATTATTATCATATTGAAAACCAATGAATGAAACACTGAAGGTATTTAAACGTTTGGTTATGTCAATGTTTACATGTGGTGAGTAGGTGAATCTGTTTGTGTACTTTTTTGAGGAATCGAGTGATGCATGGCAACAACCCCAATAGCTTTCCCCCAAAATACTACATCACATAACCACGGGTCATTATGGAATACTTAATATCTCCATGTAAATGGATTTTTTTTAAATTGAAAAAAACATGCAAACTAAAGGTAGTGGAGCCAAATAAAACTCACGATGGAAGAACTGTGTAGTTTTTTGAGGAATCGAGTGACACAATATATATTACCATAGCCCAAACAGTTATTATATTTAAGCATTTATTTCATGCATCAAATATGTCTATCATAAGGGGAATAATCTGGCAAAATATCATAATTCAGCATGAAACCTGAGAAGTGGTAGGCCTGGGTCATTATGTTCGGAAGAATCGAGTGATGCATAAAATCGAGTGACACCTGTTGGATATACATACCCATAGTTCCCAAAATAATTGTATTTTACTTTTCATTTTATACACCAGGTACTTCCATAATGAGAATAATGATCTGCCAATTATAGCAGGATTTTGCAATAAACATGAGAAGTGGTAGGCCTGGATCTTTATGCACGGAATAATCGAGTGACGCAATCGAGTGACACCTCATAGATAAAAATGATGAAAAGTTTTCCAGTGATTTGTCGGTGCTGCATTCATGCATTATGCAAATTCTAGATGGTTGATTTACTCCCAAAGTGTCACTATGATGCACCACTGTAGTGTCATTAGGTTATAGTTATATTAATCGAGATTTGTTAGGAACAGCTAGAGTGATTATCTCCCTGTTATGTTAACACTATCAGGACACCCAAAATTGTGAACATTAATCATAATGGTGTCCTCAGTCCATTTTTAACTCGTTCTGCTTAATGCACCATCCCCTTCATTATGCATGAATGCAATCCAGGTGAATAGATGGCTAGGCTTGCATCAATACATCATGACGATATATTCCATAGTGCATCCATGCATCATGACGACAAATACCATGATAAATCAAAGCATGTTGTGAGCCTCCAAGGTTTAGACAGGGGTTTGAGACATTTATCAGGTTTGTAATGCACATCACTTTAGGCAGGTGATCGATTATCAAGAACATGTTCATACACACTATTATAACTTCCTCAGGGTACCTAATAAATATACAATCAATCCATACTTGATAGCTTGATACTAAATAGGAAAAGAGAAACTCCCCTGGGTAGGCCCAAAGTAAGTACTTATGAGTTAATCACTGTATAAGGCTATCGGAAGAATCGAGTGACGCAAAGGGGAAACTATATTGTGGTATTCATTTAGAATTGTTAGATGCAAAACAGCATCATGATTGCGAGTAAACATAGGAAAGGCATCTGGGTGTAGACTAACAGTGCTGTTCACACATTATTGTGGTGTATTAGACCCACATCGATTGCATACACTGGATCAGATAAATCTGTTAAAGTTGCTCCAGCTTCTAATAGCAAATGATTTAGATTGTAGATTTTTTAGGTATGTCAGAATATTGTTGATTTTAGCAGAATACAAATGGATACCATAAATGGAATTAGGTGCTGTTCACTTTGAATGCTGGAAACAAATCACTACATGCAGGGGTGGATCCTTTAAAGGGGCTTCCATGGTAATCATTTCAGATTTCACCCCTAACAGTCTAATGAGGAATCGAATGACGCATCTTCATAGGCATGGGAGGGGCACAAGGAGTATTGCAGTGCAGATGTTCAAGTAACAGTTTGAAAGGTCATGTATTTCTCCATATAATCCAGTAGAAATTGAAAATATCTCAAAGGGTTCCTGGATGTACAGCTATCTGGAGGATAGTGTACTCAAATAGTTGTGCTTTTTCTAGGATAGCAAAATTCCATCTATATCCTTCAGTAAACAAAAAAGTAACAAGATACAAAGCAAAATATAGGAAAGCACAGAGGTATGACGGCCAAGCCATCCTATACTAAATATAAGTATGTGAAGCAGTAAAAATGTACCTAAAATAAATCTTCAAAAGGATTATTTCTAAGAAAGTATGTGCGTCACTCGATTCTTCATGAACTGTTGACATAGTTATTTTGCCTGGTTACCATAGCAACAGTTTTCTGATTTAATGGTGCCAAATTTGTAAATAGTTAGCACAACACCTCTACTATATATAGGCAAAAGGATTTTTTTCTGCTAAAATATTTGGAAATTAACCCCTCCCCCAGCTAGTTGCACTGGATTGGTGAGAATCAGCATATGCAACCACTTTTGTTTGAAAAAATTTCTAACTACTTGTTGCAATGCTCTCTTGAAGCCATTTTTATTTTCAGACGACTTTATAAATGCCGGAATTAAGTTCCACTCATGCATAGCATTCACTGGAGTTTCCTAACTCTTTCTGTATGAGCTAAGTAGCTTATAATAAGCGGACCATCTGCTGCCCTCGTTTGCCTATTGTCTATAAGGGTAATGCTTCAACATTAATCATACGATAACAAATTACTCCCTGTTAACTATTCCTTGTGTATAGTTAATTAAGATTATTCTCTAGAGTAATTAACTGATTACACGTACTGTTCATCTGTACCACTTAGGACCATTGGAATTAAGGGCAAAAGGGGACCGGCGCCAAGCGGCCGCTTTGTGAACTATAGTTTCCTTCATATTTTGAAGAATCTGAAGCTCGCCCCTGGTCGGCCCATTCAGCAGGTATGACGCCATCACTTCTCAAGCGTTTTCCAAGACCCCCACGCCATTTGTCATAATTTAGAATAGGAACAGCATGGTTATGTCATTATCCTCCACATACCTGCGTAACGCAACTCGATGACGTCATACTGGATAGCCCTTTGAAAGAAATTGTTTATCCAGCATCGATTGAGAGCCCATTTTCTGAATTCTTGTGTATTGTACATGATACAGAAAACAAATATTCTGAATTTAAAGAAATTGTTAGTAAGTCAAATTGAATTTTGTATCACTTGGAGCATTGTCCTAAAGTGTTTGGAGAGGAATAGGTCTAAGATAAAGATAGGATTGTATATTGTAAAATGTAGCATTTTAAAGATAAATTTCACTGTGAATATATTTGAAGGTGTGTGTATTGCAGCTGATCTCATGGGTTAAAATCCTCCAGGACTTTTAAACCTTAAGAGACTTCATATTAAAGCCACCAGTTTTCCCCTTGAAGTATTTCATCTATTTTAATAACACTCTATTTACAGTTTTCTGTGTGTCCCCTGCGGCAGTGCAGTTAATATTAGCAGCCATGTTTCTCTGATGGGGTTGAAGCTCTTCCTCCAGTGTGATAAGATAACCTAAGGGGGGGGGGGCTACTCATGTCTAGAATGGGTACCCACTGCCAACAGCCAGCAGAAATGGAGCGGTGGATCTTAAATTCAGGGGGTGGTGACTTACTGATTCAAGAAGGGTGTAAATCATAAATGTTATAGGAATAAAAGTATCACTATATCTAGGTTACTATCTGCATCATGATATTATAGGGTTCCCTGAAATAAGAACGGCGGTGGCCCATCAGTAAGGATTTAGGGAGCGGTCCTGTATGATGGGCAGTGGTTTGGCAGCTCCTCTTTCTAGGCGGACGGTAGTTTGGCAGTCGACTGGAGTAAAATCATTCAGAGACCCCCCCCCCCCCTCCCCCCTGCCCCAACCCTGGGTAGGACCACCTCCATGGTGAACCCTCCCGGCCCCCAGGTACACCATGGAGCAGCTCCAGTAGGCAGGAGGCAGGCTGCCTTGTGTACATGTTGGCGGCCGATGTGGCGAGCAGCTCACAGGGCAGTCTCCTCCCCCCCCCCCCCCACCCACCCCCCAACTCCACCTCCACCCGCCCCCTCCTCCTTCTCCTCCCCAGAAAGCCGACTCAATTTAATTAGGCGTGCACGCTCTCTGATCCTCATCAATATTGAAAGCCGACCTGCTGATTCATTTTCCAGCCCCTCCTGCTGCCCGCCGCACGACTTCAGCCACTGGAGGAGGAGAGCGGATACTGGAGGAGCTCCGACAGGGGAAGCTCGGCGCTGGGGACTGGAGGAGGGGTTCCTCCCGGCGAGCACTGACGGTGAGGGAGCGGGGTACTGGCCGGCCGGTGGTGGTGGTGTAGCGCCATGGAGGAGGGGGTCGGAGGTAGGGGGAGGGGAGGAGGGGAGGAGGGGGCCACTACCGGAGCCCGATGCTCCTTCCTCCCGGCCCCGCAGCACCCTTCCTGCCGCCCAGGAGCAGCCCGATCTCCGGTCTCCCCCCTCCTCCAGGGTACCACCCGGTCATCTTAGCTACTCATCCATACCTAAGCTACAGCCATGGGTATCTATCGTACCTGGTAGGATCCCCATCTAAGTCCCTCCTGATACTGGCCTACCTTAAGCCGATATATTCTATTCATAGTTACCTCCCCTCTACCTCCACAGGATCTGTTCCCAACCTTACCCCTACCTCTACCGTATGGGACCAATATTAAGACATAAAGTTGTTAATGGAACGTATGTTATATTATTCCAGGAGGTATCTGCACCTCATAAGCAATTAATCAGATCTTATATGAATGTATCCTACTTAAATTCCAGCCCCTTGACTGATATCTGGCATTTCGGCCTCCGGTTCACATATCATCTTTTTTACTGCACCGAAGGTTGAGCACTCCTTCCCAATTAATGAAACAGTCCTCACATTTTCCTAATTTTAATCTAGATAATCATTATTAGCAAATGTCAGATTCAATCTGGTGAGATCATATTGCTACCCTGGAGGCAAACCAGAGGTCTACCCTTATTTACTTTTTAAGTTTAAACACAATTGGACCTTTTCATCAATATTAATATTGCCGAATGCACTAAATCCCTCCAGATTAAAGAGGAAAAACAAAATCCAGCAAATAGTATTTAGCCAGATTGGCTACATGGTGAAAATTCTTTTTATCTGCAATGAAAATGAATATCCACTTATAAATGCATAGATTCTGACGGTCCAGGTACACCTTTAAATTTAAGGTTGCGCAGGTTATTGGCTAGAGGTGCGGAACAATGTCACGATGGAGCGATCAATGTAGTAGCGTTCTTAGCTAATTTTACTGAGAGTGTGATCATAGTTGTTTATAGTCCTTAATATGTAGGCATGAGAGAGAACGTTCAAAAATGACGTCAACCATTAAGGACCTTCTTCAAGACACCTGCTATCTCCTTTATGTTGGGCAAATCGGCCAATGTGAATGTCCAACCAGGGACAACCTCTGTCACCAAACCCAAGGATCCCCCTGTCCCTAACCGGTGACATCATTTTGTGAACGTTCCCATACCGTGCTTTATATTATTAGTAATAGCCCATCAAACAAAATCAGTGCAAACAGTACATATCAGTACCAGCATACATCCCCCTTTGTCATATACTACTTACTCAGTGGAGCCTATACATGTTGGGTACAGGTGCCTGGGGCTTGTACCACCTTCTATATACTACTCCGTGTACCCAGACCGATAGCTCACTTCCCATGTACTACTTACAGGCATAGAGAGGATTATATCCCTTCACAGGCTTTATATATAGAAGGCATTCCAGTAGGATTTATACATCAGAAATTCATGTAAACATACTTATATTAATACCTGACTTAATTCCATGCCTGCCTTTGTTGCTCCGATGCTTTAAGCTTGGGGTAAGCGGATTTGAGAAGAAGAGGCAATTATAGTTAAATAACGGATGGTACTGATAATATGCTAAGGTTTATACTTGGCCCTGAGTTGACACATTAATTGGTGATGTTGTGGGTGGTGCAACAACCAGGTGGGCTTCTCCCCTTGTACTTCATGTATAGGGAGACCACGCCCTTCTCTATGATGCCAGGTAAGTCAGAAACCAGGACCCAGACACAACCCAGGCTATATCCAGGGTGGAGTTATATATATCCCAACCATCTCTGGTTATACAAATGTACATTTACGCACCCTTTGACCTCTCACTTATATAATTTATTCCCGTCCCACCCTACACTCGCCAAATCCTCCCACCCCCCCACTCCCTTAAGAAGTAGTTCTCCTACTCCCCCATCCTGCATATTGGTCAGTAGTTCCCAGAACTCCCGGTGATGTCGCTGCAGTGCTGTAAGATCGCATGGTGATCTGAGAAGGCCAGGCGGACCGGGGCCTGTGTGTGTGTGTGTGTGTGTGTGGTGGAGGGTAGGTGGGTAGGGGGGTAAGGGGGTAAGGGTGGGGTGGGGGGGGGGGGGGGGGGTAGGGGGCAGCACTCAACAGGCTGGTGATGTTGAGTAGGTACTGCGTCGGCCGGGGTGGTGGTGGTGGCTACATGGTGGTGTGGTGCAGGTGGGGCCTGCAGGTATCCCTGAGCTGCTCCCGCTCCCTGCTGCTCCACCATGCTGTTATAACACCACCTACCGCCGAGCTATACGCCGAGCTGCTCGCCCGTCCATCCCACTGACCCGCCACCCAGCTCTAGCCGGTCTCGGAGCTTCTTGCTGACCTTCAAAGCTTCCCGACCCCTTTCTCCATATTCACCTGCCCAACACCCACCGGCCCATAACTCATAAGAACTCACAACCTATAAAGGTAACTCAATGCAATAGTGGCACGGCACTTGTATACTGTGGTGTCTGCGCTGTGGTACACTATATAGAAAGGGCAAGAGAATATAGTGGGCGTGGACTTTTGTCTTTTTGTTGTTTTTGCTGTAGGGGGGTAGTGATACCATAAAGCAAAGACCACATGCATACAACTGCTCAAGGGTGGAGTCAACAAAGCGGCTGTTACCAGTTCCCACAGCGTCCACACTGCACGTACACAGTATACAGAGTGGGTGCAGCACAGCGAACACAAAAAGCGCGGGAAACATCGGTCAGTTGTCGTCTGCGTCGACGTCTCCAAGGCCCAGCCGAGATCTGTCAACGTCTCCGACCTCCCACTACCAAGGCAACCACCTCAAAGTGAAGGCACCAGTTTGTCCTGACCAAGGTTGGACATAACAAGCGACGCTCAGAGCAATCTATCCAGTTTAGCAACCATTTCCTCCTGGATACACCGGCAAGGTCAGAATCCGATCAGAAGGTTGGAGGTAGAGATGGGCGTTTGACATGCGCCGATGATAATTCAATTGCACTGGTGTAAGAATCTCCAAAGGGTCTATGTATTATAATAATACACTATTCCCATTCAAGAATAATTATAATCAGAAAACATTAAGATAAGCTTTATAATGATGGTGAATCGAATTATTTCAGTATTTACGCTGGTTACCTGGGAAATTGCCGGCGGCGGGCAGTGATCAGCAGTCGCTCGCCGGGACCAAGCAAAGTGACTGGGCAGACGACATTTTGCGTTGCATATGGTGGGCACGGCGACCCACATAGCTGGATGCTATGGGGGTTCCTCTCGAGGTACAGCCATCTCTAAGGCCCCAGCGCCCCTATATATAGCCCTGAGTACCTGTCCCGACTCCACTCCGACTGCCGCTGGAGGGGTACCGAGATCTGCGCCTTTAACAGAACTATAGCCTGACCCTCTGGTGTGTGGCCGTCTGGTGACCTGAGTGAACTCTACAGACGACAATTCATCACGGAAAACAAAACCAAATCATAAATATTACCTATTCAAACGTATTTGTACAATCTAAATCGTGTAGAAAACACAACCCAAGACCTACAATTCAGGACGCTATATTGCTCTCATACAAATAGAAAAGTATAGTACAGGTAGTAGCAGAATCGTATCACATTGAGAAATAAGCCCTTTTGGCAGTATCTCTACGGTGTTCCTAACAAAATATAGATGACCAGTGCACACATTCGATGCCCTGTTTGTGCACATAAGTGGTACGTACCCTATACCAACAATGACCAAAGGATGAATATCATGAAACAAGAAGCCAAACAGTCACTGAAACCACACTGCACCCATGTCAGGGTAAAAATAGAAGTCCCTTATAAATAAATGTAGCCCCAGACATGGGGTGGGAGGGTGGGAAGGTAATGTTGATGAGATGCAATGAGGGTGGGTTTGTAACTGGGGGTTAGGGAGTGGTGGTGGGGACATAGACATAGACAGGGGAAAAGGTATGGGTGGGGTGCGTAAGCGGGGTTAGGAGGTGGGAATGGGGATGTAGACAGAGGCAAGGGGAAAAGGTATGAGTGGGGTGAGTAAGGGGGTTGGGATGTTGGGGGAGGAGGAAAGGTACGAGTGAGGTGTGTAAGGGGGTTGGGAGGTGGGGGAAGGCTGGGAGTCACACTTGTTAGCTTCTACTACTACGAGCAGCTCATTTGCATAATGTAGTCCTCCTGGTGAGCCCGTGGAGGAGGAGCAGGAGGCCAGGGTGACCTTTACAGGCCCCTCAAGGTGATCGCTACCGGTGGCGAGCTGCCTGGTCCTCTCCTCCAGTAGGCTACAACTCCTCCAGTACACCGAGTCAGCACCTGCACAGTGAATGCAGCACTATACCAGCTACCTCCTCCATGGCATTAACCTGAGTTATGTTAAGGAATCTGAATAATTGTACCTTTAAGCCTAAGGGGACTGTGTTGTGTTAATGCCTCCTCCAGGGTATGGTCCATGTATAGATAGCCAGCTGTCTGACATTATATTCATAATACATGAATAGGTGTGGGTGTTTACATACAACGAATAGAGTGGTGAAAATATATCACACTGGCCGCAGAAAGTCAGGCTTGTCATTCTTTGTTATGGTAATCCCTGCTACAAAGCAGCTGCATATCTAATGTGAGTATATATGTATGAGCCATAGAGAGATAGGCACCAGAGGCAAGAGGCACACACATATATTATTAATGCCTCTCCCACCATCTCCCCCCCCCCAACTCCGACAGGAGCTGGCTTCCCTATGAGGCAGCCCTCCCCCCCCCCCTCATCCCCCACTCCTCCAGTAGCTTAGGATTAGTCTTTCCTCAGGTGATCCCTCCTGCAGCCGACGCGGCATGCCGCTCTGTCCTCCACCCCCGACCAGCTCCACTCCTCCAGCAGGTGCATGTTATTATAGGCATTACCATTTGGGAATTATTCTATCTTCTGTATTACATACATTAAGAGTGAACGTTTAAAAATGTAAAACAGAAGGTCGTGCGTGTAAAAAATAGCCCTATGTACATACATGATATCAAGACGCGACTCTGAAGAGTAAGGCAATGCTTGGCTCTCCATTGAATATGAGTAAAAGCTGGACTCACCCATGGGTAATTCTGGCAATTCTGTGTACTGATACCTGGATCTAGTTTCAGAAGAACTTATTTTAGAATTGATAAAAATATGAATCTACGCAAAGTGAGGAGTACCCTCGTTAATTGCAAAAAAAAGACAGTACTGATGTTCTTCTTTTTTTTCAAATCTCACGAGTTTGTCAGTTGTTCTGAATGACCCCCCAGGAAACTCTTTCAGAACTAACTCGTCAGTCGTCATATTGCGATTTTCGCCAATATTGCAATATTTGCAATTGACGAGGGTATTTGTAGCTGGCAGAATGTGCTATTTACATTACTTTTCTATACATTTGTATAGGAAATCTTGTGAAATAGATTTTACTATTGGTCGTAAAACAGGATTCGTCACGTCACCATTTGCCTACGACCACGTCAGTCATTCTGAATGAGCCTCCTGGTCAAACTAATTCGGATAAATAGATAGGAAATATATTATACAAGATTGTTATACTCTTACTCCCCTTATATGCAATAGAACAGCAGTCCCCCAAAATCTACAATGCCCACATGCTAACTGTTTACACAATTCATAATGGTTGTGTTGGTGGATTAGTCAGGGCTGTTATGGTAAATTTCAAGACATTGATGACCAAGGGCCCAAATTTTGCCCAGTTGTCATAAATAACATATATTTTGATATCATAAGGGGTGCCAAAGTGAGGGGTGGCTTTGAGGGGCATATGACCCCTTTTTGGGGTCCTGGTCCATAAAATTATTTGAATTTCTCATAATTGATGCAAATATAACAACTTTATCAATGGTTATGCGTAAAAATCAAAAGATTACACCCAACAGTATGTACTTCAAAATGTTTGAGTGCTATTGAGGTCCCAAGGTCAAGATCAAGGTCACTTGATGCATGATACTTTATGATATCAGGGAATAGTTCAACCATTTCTTATATACACTATTTCTTATAAGTCAAAAGTGAGTGAATACTTTTAGGTGCTTTGCCTCACAAGATGAACTTCTTATTTAATGTACTAATGTATTGGTAACACTTATTTCGACATAAACATAGGAAATTATTGGTACATGTGAAGAAATATAAAACCTTTAAAAATTAGTTATACTCAAATATGCTTGGTGATTGCCACCCTATGACACATAGTAGCAACAAATATCTTACACTACATGATTTTATTGAGATTTTTTGGCCATTTGACCTTGACCTACTTGTTATATATTGAATAACACAAAAGCTATCTTCACCATTTGGAGACTTTCGATGTGAATAATTGATTGCTTTTAAGTTATGATCTGGTACATACAAGTGGGGTATTTTGGTTAAAGTAAAGGGTAGGTACTCAGGTATGTGCTTTTGTACTTAGCGCTAGCCCACACATAGATTCAGAGCAGATTATGAGATAATTATTCATATATTTTTACTACTGGTGATCAGAAAGATGTTCAAAATGATTAAAGGTCTCCATATAGGCTCAGAGCCTGCCTTTAATTCATAAGTCCAGTAATTTTTGACAATTGTTGCATGTAAATCATCTCCCTCTGGTATAGAAACATGAATAAATCTTCCTTAATCAGGGCAATAGGTAGAGCTATGGACATCATTGCACATGATAAACACTAGCATTGTTTCAATGTTGCCTATTATTGTGATGCCTTACAATAACTCAAACAATAATTATAGAGGGCTATGTAACAACTGACTGGGAGAGAATGATCTCTTTGTTCACAGATATATATGAATTGGAACTCTAGAAAGGCTGCTGTTGGAGGCAGTAGCCCATTGGAATATCCCTAGTAGCAAGCCCACATAGGGCCAAATTGTTCTTTTCTGGGGCAAATCTCAGTACCTGGGTTTTACCTGGGCTAGTGGCTTGGATTCAGGCACAGCCCAAACAGGTTGCCCAAATTAGGAAAACCCATTATAGCCTGTTTTGAGGTTTGGGTCATTAGGTTTTGGAGCGGCCCCCATGAGGGCTGCCTGATGTGGGCGCAAATCAGTTTTGAAGTCGGCTACCTGGTGTGGGCTGAGGTGGAGTGTGGAGAGGTCAAACTTATGTGATAGTTCTGGAACATGACACTAGATGGTCCTCACTATACAATATGTGGACATTTTATCCAAACCAGGATCTATTTCCAGTAGTACAATGAAAAAAAATAGGTTACTAAATTGCAGGTATTTTAAGCAAATTATAGGTAATAATGAACAGATTTCCTAAAGGTTTTGAAATATATATGAAGGTTCTGGTTTGAATATGTAAAATAAGGTTCCCCAAGTAGCAATAAACCATAGACCCCATACCTGTCACTTTCAAATTACCTTAAGTAGGGGCACATGCTTCATGCTTGTAGGAACTATATAGGCTTCAAGGCCAATATGTCCCTAGATCGGATGAGTGTGACTTGTCTCATCTGCATGGCTCAAAACTGATGATCATACTTCATGCTTGTCCATAACTGGATAGGAAGAGTATGATTCAACCTTGGGTGCATTAATTAGCAGCACTTGGTATTTTCTAGTCAATAGTTGTTCAGTGTGGGCTTGCTGTTGTGGAGGGCAGCATATTTTCATTCTCTCAGTCTCAGAGGAGGGGAGGGTTGGACTTTATGCTAGGTTGCCAGCCAGAGTGGTTGAGGCCCTTTCAAGACAATTCTGGAGCAACAGCATAAATATATCATATCTATGCCAGTAGGCGTATACCCTCTTTAATGTAATACTGATGTCAAACACACTCTTTCACCTTTTCGTTAAAAGCCATTTAGGAATATGGCGGCCATATTTGATAGGAATTTGAAATTGACTGGCCCCAAGTTTCAAATCCTCTTTCATGTTAGTAAGCATAAGTCTACTGAGTCTAATTGATCTAGTTTTATTTGTTCCTATGTTTTCCCAATTTACAAGAATACAAGGGGAAAGAACTAGTTAAACATTGTTTTGCATAAATTATGCTAATTGGGTGAAATAAAATTTTGAATTCTGGTGAAGTTCTATTCACAAGAGCTATTTCTTTAAGAACTGACCCTTTTTAATGATACAAATGGGTGTTTTGCCATCATTGCCATGCTAAATAGGGTAATTTACCTGATCTAATTAGATATACTAATTAGAGGCCTAGGTATGCAAATGCCAGAATGGCCCTAAACAGATTCTGATTCTCTTGCAAAAACTGAATAAGAATCACTCATTGTGCATAAAAATATGATTGTGGTGAGCAGAATAAAGAATTGATCTGTTCATTGTGAGCAGGTTGCAATTTTAACATAGTTCACTAAAGTGACAACAAGTAAGTCATTTCTTAACACTTCACTACGATTAGCATATCGTTGCGAAGCTGATGCCCGGGGCTATCATCTCCATGTCATTTTGAAGATCTATGTGTCATTTGTTTGACACAGGAGTTAATGTTCTAAAGACATTGTTGGAAAAAGAGGCATTTTTGGAAAGTATGACCTTGAAAAATGACCTTGACCTTGAGTAATGAACATACCCATGAATAAGTAACTACATATGTATGTTGTTAGTATCTCTGAGAGTTTATAGACCTAGATACTACATATTTATGGTGATAACTTTAGTCATACCAGTTCCAGACTTTTAAGTTTTTTCATGAAAAATCTGAGTTTATAAGGGGCCCCTCGGCCCCCTGGCCATAGTTTTTGTTGGCACCCCTTATGAAATCATTAATTACATATTCTTCTATCCATGAAAAATATTTGGTGCTTTGGTCACATCTGTCTTGAAATGGCCCTGGCCAATGCATAACAGCCCTGACTAGATGGCTTTCAGTCCACCAACCTGGGACTGGTATTCAGGTACCCCCTGCCTAAACATACTCTGTGTGTATCCTTTCTCTCATACACTTAGTGCTATCGATTATTCCACATCGTATCAACCCTGGAGGTAGCCCCCCCCCCCCCCCCCCGCCTCGATCCCTGCTCACTCCGACTTCCAACCACCAGTCACCTTCCTTGCCACCTGTTCATCCCTTCATTCCATTACTTGACTCTGTCCCTTGCTCCCCCCCCCCCTAACCCTCTGGTCCTTTCCTCTTTACGGCTCTTTCCTATCCTCTCAGTCAGCCTGCACTTCCTATCCTCTCTCCTTTCTCTTCTCTGCTCACTATCCTGCTCTTCTTACACCCCACTTTTCCCTCCTTCCTATCCTCCCTTGTTGCACTCACCCTCTCCTTCACCCCCTGACATCTCTACCCCCCTCCGCCCTCACTACTTCCTTCTGTCTCCACTTCTTTCCTCCCCTTCCTTTCCCTTACATGCTGTGCCACTCCCTCCTTCGCTCTCCGCTCTCCCTCTTTCCCCTTCTCTTCCCCTCCCCCATCCCCTCTCCCCCTCCTGCCCCTCCCCCTTCACTTTCTCCCCTCCTCCTTCTTCTGGCCTTTCTCCTGTTGCCCTCCCTCCTCCCCCTCTCCCCCTCTCCCCCTCTCCCCCTCTCCCCATCTCCCTTCCCCCCTCCCCCTGTCCCCCTGTCCCCCTGTCCCCCTCCCCCTGTCCCCCTGTCCCCCTGTCCCCCCTCCCCCTGCCCCCCTCCCCTCATCCCCCCTCCCCTCCCCTGAGGGTGTGCGGCCTTTGTGACTACTTCCACCACCTGCCCCCCTGCCCTGCACCTAATGAAGGAAGCACGACACACACACACACACAAACACACACACACACACACACAGCACATACACAAAAAGGTGGCGTCTACAAAGGGGCATCCCGCTGAATTATGGATGCCCTGGTCGGCAAGTCATTGACGCCCCCTGCTGGGTCGGCAACACACCACCCCGCGCCTGGACGACTTCCGCCCCGACCACCATGCACCGCCGACTACCACCGGACACTCCCGACTGTTAATCTGGACATTGTTATGTTAGCCCACCTAGATTTTGGACAATTTAAGATGTATCTGTTCTGTCTATACTCTTTGTCTCCCTCTCCCTATCTTTCTCTCTGTCTCTCTGCCTCTAAGATTTCTCTGTCTGCCTCTCCGTATCTCTGTCTCTCTGTATCTGTCTCTCCCTCTCTATTTAGCTATCCGTCTGTCGGTTTCTGTTTTTCACCTTCTTCCGTCTGTCTGCCGGTCTCTGGCTCTGTTTCTCCCTACCTCTCTCTTTCACATTTCTTATCAGTTGAAGCCTATGCATTATCAGGATCTCTCTGAAATCAACCGATGCAACATGTATATGTAAATGTAACATTTTATAATGAATCTTAATAACAATAACAATACATAATTATTATATTATTTATCATATTATTTATATGTTTATATATTTATCATAATTATACATAACAATATACATGTATCACTGCTGCCCTAGTTAACTCTATGCTATACCACTCGAGTCCACTCACCAAGGGAGTATAGCGTCTAGTCTGGCAGTATAGACTGGTGTCTAGTGTGGAAAGCTCTAAAGACAACACGCTGCTTGTGGGGCAGCAGGTAGAGTATATAAGGGCGGGGCCTGCTGGCTTCTGTCCCGTCCCCAATCTCCCATTCTCCACACGGCCCGCAGGCCCCACACATGAATAATACATGCAGCGTCCGAGTTCACGCCGCCACCAATAATTACACTCCCCTTCTCGGCTATTAATTGGAAGCAGACGACATTTCTTTATTTCCCGCCTTTTCCTTCCCTGACGCGGCTCTGGGTCGGAATAAGGAGGTGGATCGTGATGTGTCTGTCTGAGCCTATGTTGTGTCTGCCGGGGAGATGTGTGAGATAGCTATGGGTGTAAGTAGTGGTATAGTATGGGGTTTCCTTAGGCCACTCAAAAAAAGTGGTTTCTCATCACCAAGGACTGAAAAATCTGACGAGGGAGGCTTTTTGAAAAAAAATCTTTTTAACTCGCGGGCTAAAATAATTATATAGGCTAATATATCTTTTTCACAACCAAAATTCACATTTTAGTAGTTAAGAATTTATTGATCTTTGAAAGTGGGGAAAATGTAAGTTACTTCTATCTTACTGCATTACTTGCATCATTAGCCCTAATTTGATACCATATATGCCAATATTTGTCCATTTCATCATATTTTTCTTCGAAAATTTGCAAAAAAAATAATTTCCTCAAAAGCTGATTTTTATGCCGCGCTGGGTGATGAGAAACCATTTTGTTTTTTAAGCGGCCTTATCTAATAGTACCCTGGTAGCATCTACCTGGCCTGAATCTGCTACAGGGGATGCTGCATCTTCTGTCTAAATTATCCTCTAGTAGCCGTAGATAGTGACTGTATTGTTATGTATCTGAATCCCATGTTTCCCGCTACCAATGCAGGTACACTGAAAACCACGTGGTCGTCAGTGTTGACAATACCAACATCATTGTGACGACCTCAGGTTGTCATATCTGCCATATACCAACTGTATACTGGCACATAGCTACCACCGAGTGTTAACCGAATGAACTATCTAAATAATGTAGGGATATTCCCTGTGCCTTTTTGATAAGCCCTCAATATCACTTGGGTAATCCGGCTCCCCTCTGTACCATACCGACCCACTAACATACGGCGCGGTCAGATTGTCAGATGGGGAAGTAGCTCAGTTGGTAGAGCAGCAGGTTACGTGATCTGAGGGTCATGGGTTCGAGTCCTGCTTTCCCTAGCTGATTTTTCCGCGACCGTTATCATTTTCACCCATTGGCAGCTTATCTACAATAAGTTATGATACTTAGTTCAGTCAAATGAACACCAAACATGTGAAAGGGATGCCCCTGATCGAGGGATGAACTGATTAGAGATTGAATTTATACACCATTCTCCAGAGGACAGCACTGCCACCTGCCAATATTCATTATGACAACCTAGGCTATCACTACTGACGACGTCCCATTCCCCCGGGTTTTCAGTGTTACACAGAAACATTGGGCCTATGTAGTTCATATGTATCGGAGTCATATTGACCTAGTAATGAGGAAAACGGTACCTATATACATCATGTTAAATGCAATTTAAATTCTGCGAATCCAAACCTGAATATCCATCACAGTTTTTAAGATTTGTTTCCACAATTTGAACCCACAAATGATGCTTGGACCTCTGCATATGATTAATGTACCCCCACATACACATTGATTTTGTTGTATTTTAAAATCATTTGGAGCCTCTGTAATCCAAGTACTACCAAAAACCGGGAAGTCTGTAACGAAAACCCCATGCATAAGGCTCGTTATACCAACACACACAGAGTCTTCACATAAGGAAACTATGAATGGTATTGGAAGTAGACATGTTGAATATTACACACAGCGATTCTAATGATAAAAAGGGCATTTTGACATTCTGACATTCTCATCGCAACATTTCAGAAATTCTAAGCATCTCACAGGACAAAATAAGTTTACACATTATGCTTTATTTACTGGATATATAAGTATGTGTTATAATGTTATATCTTCAAGACATTGACATCGACATTGGCATTGAAACTGATGCTGATGAAGGCCTAATCCTCTACCCTACATTGGTGTTTAAAAACCAGCACAAGTCGATATATAGTTTTGGTCTGTTCGGTAACTGATTTTTCAAAAACATGTTTATCTTTTAACCACATAGATCTATTCATCTTTCTGTTATTATCTATATCCTGTCTGCATTGATATCTGGGAGTATCCTTCTTATTGGGTGGCCATATATAGACTAACTTTTTGTTTCTCATCCGATATATGTGACACTCCTTTCCTATCACATGGCGATAATATTTAGTAAGAGTGGTATATTATACATTCCCATGTTAAATATGCATATCATGTCTATATATCTAAGTCCATGCATAATTATGTGTTTTTATATACTATAATTATCTGGTATAGCCAATGGTATAACAGTGTGCGTTTCCACCCCTTTGTTAGCCGTGCGGCTTTCTATCCACACAAGTCTATTAATATGCACCTCCTGTGTCTGTGTCTGCACAGCCCCCCCCACCCCCCGACACCCCCAGTTTGCATCGCTGCTCCTAGTCCCAGACTTTACCCTTTAAGGACAGCATGATGGGTTACTGTTATATGTATACCATTTGTCGTTATGATGCATGGATGGACCCCTGGCGAGTAACCAACCAGTGCTGTATCCTACGGGTTTGAAATACTCCCAAAGGGGTCGGCATGGTGCATGATAGCAGCCTTGACTTTGCAGTCATATATAATACCACCAATAAAGAGCATAAGTCATTAAAGTACTATGCTGCCCTAAAAGGGTGAGCTGAGTTGCTCACAGATAACTATCACCATTACCATATGATGGGAGCTGCTCCAAATTGGATTTCCACCCTTCAGCACTGCTCCACGCGGGCGCTGCTGTGGGCAATGTGGCCCCCACCACATTGAAGGGATTATGCCCATCCCCAATGCATTCCCCACTCCTCAGTACTATGCCCCAGAGACTCCATGTCCCAGCTGAGTATCAATGATAACATCATCTAGTACAACAGAATCAGTTGAAGGTGCCTCATGCTAGAAGTCAATATGTGCCTCCAGGGAGGAATCTACTATAGCTTAAGGGAGGCACATGTGGTATGGTGTTTCTGTCTGCATGCACATGTATGTATGTATATGTATATATATATAATATATATATATATATATATATATATATATATATATATATATATATATATATATATTTATATATATATATATATATATATATATATATATATATATATATATAATATGTATATGTATATGTATATATACACACACACAGTTGCATGCATACTTGCGTGTATGGCCTTCAAGTATCGTGCCGATAATGGTATGACATGTGCCTGCACACTAGCTATATCCTATCGATCTGTCTCTATTGATATTACATACGTTGCGCTTAAGCCATAATGGTTTTCCTCTCATCTCTTGATCTAAATAATACTCTGGTTTCCACTCCCTCCCTCCAGGTTGCTAATGAAACTAATTGATCTGGTATTCAATACCTGTCATCCTATATTGTAATAATTGTGGCTGGATATGTATGACCTTTATAGTCATTGTTGACACCTCTCCCGCATACCTGTCATCACGTGTGCAAACCTCAGGCCGCCCAACCCAACAGAAACATGACTTGGGCAGGAAACACCACGCAGCTAATTTTAGTAATTGCCATGAGAAGAGACTTTAGCCATAGAAATTATACTGGCACAAACTAGCCTGTTACCACACATTACCAATACACAATTTCAATGACGCATCATATTACCTGCCAATTTGATGGAAATTTGATGATTAGTGATAAGGCCCCTTACCCACTAACTTGATGACAATTGGTGGTTGGTAAGTAGGCCCCTACACCTTGCTGTCATGCTTGCACACCCTATTGAACAACATTGTGCTTTATTATGTGAAAAGCTGGTGAATTGACTAAACAGTACTAATTAAATATTTTGAAACATTGCTTATAATCAGCAATTAGTAAGCATATATGTTAGGATGCTCCAATGAGAACTTGAGACTATTTTAGGTGTTGGACAAAGTAGGATCTAAACCCAGGTGCAAAATACGTTTTACCTGTTAATATAGTGCGTGTAGAAATGACATGAACGCCATGAAAGCATAGCTTTGACACCCAAACCGACAGTAATAGCCTCCTTATGTATGATTTAGACTCTGGAGGAAATGGCAAACGATGCTTTCCAACTGAGAACCCGTTATCACGCCACTTCCTCGATAATGGCGCAGTTTGTTGGAGTCCCACAGGGGAGCGTTCTTGGGGGCTGTCGTTCAGATGCCCGATATGTAGAAAGTGTCTCCAATTTCACAGCCCCACTGCTCCTGGCTTCTGCAGTGCCATTCCTTTGCCTCGTGTCACCTTTCTGTGAGGCAGATTGGGAGGCAACATGCACCTGAGTATAGCCAGGGGTAAATGCTGACTTATATGGGTCTGTGATGATGGAGGTAATGGCCAGGGTAGATGATTAGTGGTCTTGTGTTACACTAGCCCCCTTTGTCTGCCATAGTGCCAGATGACATTGTCGGGAAACAAGGCTAATGATAAATGCAGATCGCATGCCTGTGTGATGTTTGTCAATACATACTGCTTAAGGTTAAAGGTAATAGGTAGAACAAGACACAGGTAATAAGCAAAACAAGACAGGTAATAAGCAAAACAAGACTCATTGCCTAATGGCTCCTGGACAAGCTAATCCCTGGACCCTTGCCACTTAGGACGTTTACCTCCTAGGATGGCCACTCTCTCCATATCAACCATTTGCCTGAAACTCATGAAGGTATTAGGGTAGATTCACCTGGAGTCGGACATATGCCTTGTGGCAGAAACTTGCCTTTGTGCTTGCTCAAGCATTTCAATATTTCTATTTGTGAATAATGATAAACTATAGGTGTTTAAATGACAACAACACTAGAAATCAGAGTATACATAATTAACCTCAAATGTCACTGTCCACCTCAGGGCATGTGTGCGACTTATGGAGAATCTTTACGTATGTTCTGGTTTGTAATATCAAACCTAGCAGACTCAATCATATTTAACCCCTCACATCTACACTCTGGACGTCTACCCCTTGCACCGTTACCCCCCTTGGACTTCTACCCATCTAGGGCATTCACCTCCAATGACATGTACCCCTTGGACTTCTGCGCTCTAAGACTTTAAGGTGGGTGTCCTCTGGGGTAGAAATCCAGGTGTAAATATCCAAATGGAAGATGTTCGCGAGGGTAGATGTACCAGGGGGTAAATGACAAGGGGGTACTAGTTCAGGCTGGGGAAACATTCCACTGTCTGCATATAATATGTTGTTGGCTACTGCTGAAAGGGAAGGGAAATGGACAAATGTGATGGTTTCCTAAAAAAGAAAATCTGAATCTGAAGTTTGATTCGATTGTCTATTTACAGGTACACTCAGCGCCGTTAGGGCTTATAGTGTGGGTCTCCCCATGATTTCATCAGTCGGACTGGGAGAACGAGTTCATGCTATAGGTATCAGATACTCCCTGATATAAAAAAACATGCTGCATAGTATCCCATAATCTAATTATGACCTTGTTTTGTGATCAGCCATTAACAGCTTTCCTCCCCTCATCCTCACATGCCTGTTGCACATTAACACAGGCAATTCCCCAAAAACTGAACACCACGCATTGTAACCAGGCTGACCCAGTGGGCTCGCCATGCCAGGAGGGGGTGCCGCAGGGGTATTAACCATTTAAGGACGGCATAGTTGGTCGTCATGATGCATAAATGCAGGCCCACTTAGTAACATTGCTGCATTGGCGCATCACACCGACACTTCAGAGTATCCCAACTGTGTATGGTTGGCAGGATGCTTGAATGCAGCACTGGGAAGTTATTTTCTGATACATGAAACATCCAAGGTATCATGCATTAATGCATTATACCATCCTTAAAGGGTTAAGGAAAAAACAGAGCAGGCCTGCAGGGGTCCTGCAGACAACGTCCATCATCCATACACAGACTGTGCATTCTCAGGAGACTGGGATGGGTGGGAGGATGGTGGTTGTGGGTATGTGTGTGTGTGTGTTGGGGGGGGGGGGGGGGGGGCTGGAGCCATGGCATTGGAACCAAATGATTATTGTGCACAGGAGGACGTGTAGCAACAGGTGTGGGTAACGGTGGGTGCCAGGGCCCTGTTCCCAGCAGTGGTCAAACCGTGCCAACTGCCTCCCTCGGCCTTGTCAAAGCATGCTGCGCATCTAGCCATAGGTCTTGTTGTGCTTTTGTCTAACTAGAGAGTGCATGGCATATTTTGGTGCTTATGTATGAAACATCCAGGCATTGGCGGATCCAGGGGGGGCCGACGGGCCTTGGCCCCCCCCCCCCCACCCCCACCCCCCCGCCCAAAAAAAAAGAAAAAAAGAGGAAGAAGACAAGAGAAAGGATAAGAAAAGAGGGAAAGAGATTGTAGAGTATGATTCATAGAGCCTAACTTAGGGCCTCTGATCTGGATGGGGGGGGGGGCAGGTGACTGAGACTTAAAATATTGTGTCCTAAAGTATGTGAGACTGCAAAGTCTAGATCAACAACAATTTCTTGGGGTAGCTAATGCGCTTCGCTCGCGGTAGAACAGATAGTGTCTCCGGGTTGGCCAGGTTTGCCCCCCCCCCTAGACAATCCTGGATCCGCCACTAAGTGGACCAGGTACCAATCTGGTGTTGATACATGAAACATCCAGGTACCAATCTGGTGTTGATACACGGAACATCCAGGTACCAATCTAGTGTTGATACATGAAACATCCAGGCACCAATCTGGTGTTGATACATGAAACATCCAGGCACCAATATGGTGTTGATACATGGAACATCCAGGTACCAATCTGGTGTTGATACATGAAACATCCAGGTACCAATCTGGTGTTGATACATGAAACATCCAGGCACCAATCTGGTGTTGATACATGAAACATCCAGGCACCAATCTAGTGTTGATACATGAAACATCCAGGTACCAATCTGGTGTTGATACATGAAACATCCAGGTACCAATCTGGTGTTGATACATGAAACATCCAGGCACCAATCTGGTGTTGATACATGGAACATCCAGGCACCAATATGGTGTTGATACATGGAACATCCAGGTACCAATCTGGTGTTGATACATGGAACATCCAGGTACCAATCTGGTGTTGATACATGGAACATCCAGGCACCAATCTGGTGTTGATACATGAAACATCCAGGCACCAATCTAGTGTTGATACATGAAACATCCAGGTACCATTCTGGTGTTAATACATGGAACAACTAGGTAATATGTGGTCACATTTTATTGTATTGTATTGCAGTGTAGACACAACTAGAGTCGACCACATACTTTGAATCGAACACGTGCATTTGTATTCATTCAAGACATGTTAAGCCCTCTACTACCTGTACTAATTATATCAACCAATGACATCTATCTCGATAGCTTATCATGCATGGATAATTATAGGTTTAGGAGTAGAATTCAAGGTATGTGGTCGACTCTAGGGGAATCTATATTTAACATACATGTGTAGTTCCACCCCACTGAAAATAGTGCACATGCAACCTTCATCTCCCCAGCCCAACCTTCCTCCTGTGATATCAGAAGAAAGGCGCGGAAACATCTTATGGGCCGCCTAAGCTGACGCAAAGTGAATAATTTACGATCAATGTGATTCATTATACAACATCAACGAGTCCAACAGTGCCCTAATGCAGATACATGGCACTCGCTGCTTTCATTCTGATCTTAACATAATGGATATCTGTTGTCGATGGAGCTTCTTCTATGGAGATAAAATGGAGGGAGGGGTTGGGAGGATTACACTAAGGAATATTTATTTCTTTAGCTGTGTACATACTAAGGAGAAGTGTCCTCTAGTAAGGTCATGTACAGGACTACTTCCTTTTGGAAACTGATCCATAGAGAGACACACATCTGCAGAGCCACTACTGTCAAAGGTTACATGTTGGTTTTCGAGTAGTCTACTAGTCAAGTAACCTGTACCATGTTGATGTTGGGAGTAAAGCTTTAAATGAACATCGTGATATACAACTCCAATACCACATCTAAGACCATGTCGTTTGCATGGATGATATCCACCTTTTGTATTCATGTTTTTGTAGACCTTGACCTAAAGTATAACTGGTGCCAGTTGTGAAAGGGCGGGCCATGGCTCATTCCAATGTTGAAAGTTAATAAACTGATCTTCATTTACTGTGTTTAATTTCCATTTATTAAACAGAATGCACATGTTCGGTACAAAGGCAAGATTTAGGGAAGACTACATCAGATGCTCTCATCCAGGCACACTCATATAAAAGTAGCACTTTTTTTTGTAATCTGGTATCAGCATAATACTTCTATATAACCTTTCTATATACCTTTCTATATAACCTAGATCCCTGCTTAGGCTCTCCGTTATCAAAGTAAGATTATTCCCTCTGTTCACCCTCCCCTCTCCCACACACACAGCCCCTCCAGTGCATGGCGGCCTGTCAGAGACTGTTATTTCATCCAGAGCCTAGCGCTAAGCAGATCCCCTTCGGCTGGGCCGTTAGCGGCTGGTGGGGAGGTGGCAGTGGGTCTGAGGGTTAACACTTTAAGGTCCGCGCACTGCTTTAATGTGTGATACCCTATGTCGCCATGATGCATTCATGTATCATGCCAAGTCTACTCACCAAGTGTACATGCATGAAAGCATCATGCCGATCGAGTGTATCATCCCAACAGAGTCGGCATGATGCATGAATGCAGCCCTGGGCGTGTAGATCCTCCAGGGCTGCATTCATGCATTATCACCACCACAGCACATTAAAGCACCACGCGGCCCTTAACGGGTTACAGGGGAGAAGACGGGTCTGTCAGCACCAATAAGGTGCGTGGCCAGCAGGCTGTGGGGTGGTAGACTCATCCCAGCTGGAGCCGTCTAATGGCCGCCGACAGCCCCTCACCTGAGGCCTCCTCCAGCACCTACACACCACACCATAACCCTTTAAAGATGGTGTGTCAGCTAAATGTTTGGAGATTTTTAAAATTTATCATATTCCTATTGTATATCTTATCCCATACATTTTACAACTTTCAAAATTATTGGCAGTGTCTTAGTCTACAAAATGAGCACATGCAGTGCATAATCTTTTACTGTAGGTCGACACTAAAACTCCCTATGTTGTGATATTGCATGGGTCAGTGCTTTCTCTATCAGGTTAGTTCCCTCTAGACTCACATGGGGGAATGTCTCAGTCAGTGGGGTTAATATGCTACACTCTTATCCACCTCAAAGCATCTATTAATAGACACATAAGTAGTATAGTATGTATCGGAACGGGACTATAGTTAACTACTGTTTATTACTCAATCGACCTGCAGCCAATCAGAGGCCTCCATTTGGTCACGTGACCCGTTGCCATGGTAACGTGACCTACTTAGGGCTCTCAGCCAATCAGAAGCCAGCATTCTGGGTGACCTACTGACCTACTTAGAAGCTCTCAGCCAATCAGAGGCCGGCATTCTGGTAACCATGGTAACGTGACCTACTTACGTCACGTGACCTACTTAGGCTCAGCCAATCAGAAGCCGGCATTCTGGTAACTAGGGTAACGTGACCTACTTAGGGTTTGTTTGTAAACAACACCACGTGGCTCTCTTGTTTGTAAACAACACCACGTGACACGTGACTGTTTGTAAACAAACAATTCGACTTAGTCTGACATTTTCAGCTGTCGCATGCTGACCTGCTGCTATCATAAGAGAAACAAAAGCCCTAATCACGCTTTTCAGCTGGATCCTTCCACCCACCAGACATGGATCCAGATGGGAGGGTGGTTTAAAATTAATCCGTGTACCGACTGTCATACAATAGTGTAATTAGTTGAACACGTGTTACCTGTATAAAGGATTAGCAGGTCATGGGCTTAGAGTGTGTATAGAAAAACAACTACAGGTAGCGTGAACAAAGCGACCCCCTCCCTTTCTGTCACTCTGTCTGTGACTAGAGGGCGCGCGTGTGGTAAGCGGCTTAAATCTAAAGAAAAAAAATCACCCTCTCCTGTCGTCAGCAGTCAGCTGGCCGGCGGCTGGAAAATGCGATTAGAGGGATGATGAGCGCGGTTTTTTATATTCAATATATTAGAAGTGTGCTTTGTTGCTTATATAGTTCATTATGCGTTTAAAATGTTCGCGAGTATCGTAGAAATGTAGAAAAATCCTATTGTGGCACCATCTGACGAAAAGAGCGGAGAACTATACTAGGGTATGGCGAGCTAGACTAGAGCATGTAATCACCAGGCTGCAGAGTGGTCAAAAGACAATCTCGTAGTAGTAGGTCTACTTGGATCTTGAGTAGCCACCCTTGTGGTTGCAATTACCTAGACTAGTTGACCCTGCCAGCCTGGTCAAGTGAAATTAGTAAGGAGACCGCACATTAACGCGCTCCACAGTCTTTAGACAGTTAAGACTATAGTACCGTAGATTCTACTGTGTACTCACACTAACTATTTACAGTGCTACATATTCATACCCGTGTTCTAAGTGTTTTTTTTAGAAAAAAGCGATCTACTCACCCTTTTTTTTTTAGACAAACTCCTATTAGCAGGTAACCCCTGTATAAACCATACTGCAAAGATCTGCTACTTCGAGCGTCTGCCTCGTGACTGATAGTGTACAACAAGACGAAGTGGGCAGAGGTGAAGTACTGTTCCAAGAAAAATTGAGGCTCTTTATATAGCTGAGAGAGCGGCTAATCCGGATGTTCTAAGCTTGTTTTCACCTAGAGCCCCACCCTCTTCCAGAGAGGAATCAAATTGCTTTTCACCTGGACCCTTCCACCCCTCATCCATCAGCATGAAAAGAGGGATAACAAGTGTAACGTGCGCTACATGTATATGGGATTATAGCTGGTGAAGAGATAAAGCCAGGTCAACTGTGTATACAAAGACTACAGGAGGTGATTAACGACAGGTGTGACGCGCCAGCCCGTGGACGGATTATCTTCTAAGCTGACGCTTATTCAACTAGCCAGCTGCCGTCCGCTCCACTCACCACGGCAAGAGGAGGTGCTTTTGTTTTACACTTAAGTCGCTTACCACATGTACTCGTCTCTACCTCACAGACAGACACCCTCTCGCTTGCTTCACGACCCCTGTAGCTTTTTTTGTATACACACTCTAATCTCATAACCCCCTGATCCGTTATACAGGTAACGGGTATTCTCTTTTAAATAGCTGCCAGTCAGCCTGCGGCAGCTGAAAACGACGGTAAGTAGCTTAGCTCTAGAAGCAAGAAGGCGTATATAAGGAGGCTGACACGTGTATAGGCGCCTTATAAGTCGGCAGGGGGTAAATACTAGTGAAAAAGGAAGGCAGGTGTGCAGGTAGCTTTCTAACAGACACGTGTGTGCACTAAGCTGCTTAAGTCTAAACCCACCTGCAGTAGTCAGGTAGCATGTGAAAACTTACTTAACAGATCTCTTAATTGAGTAGAGACTCTGTACTGAGAGAGTCTTTTCAGCCGTTTAAGAGGATTATCTAGGACAGGGTACATAAGGAGTGAAACGACGCTCTCACCCATCACACTTTCTCGACCCGCCCTTCATCATCGTAGCATCGTCCACTCTACGCTCGCTCAGAATGTTATGATGGTTAGTTCTGCTATTTTCAGCTACTTTTCTTATCGAAGTGTTGACGCTACAGAGCATCGAAACTCTCTCCAAATGAGTCCAAGAAAGAAAAAGCAACTTCCACTTGAAGCAGGAAGAGAAACAGTGCCCTATGATGCATGTGAGGTAAAGAAACATTGGAAGGACGTCACCAAGGAGCAATGGATAGAAGCATGCTTCAACTTCATCGGAACGGAAGTAGTTTCATTTGGACAGAGGGAGAAGATTTTGTTGGAGCTATTTTTCTTAGCTCCGTATACTTGGCCTGACTGTGGTGAAATTCCTTCAGGTATTTGTTCAGTCTTCGCCATAGAAGTTATCAGGTCTTTGAAGGAGCTTCGATATATGCAAGGCACTCACGAGGAGATTGTTCAGAAAATGACGGAATTCGAAACAGGAGAAGACACAATATGGTGCGAGGAGACGACATATACGGACGATGATCTGGAGTACATCATTTGTAGCCCGTTGGAACATTATGTTAAAGACTTTGAGGACATGCTAGACAGCACTGAGATGAACCCGAAAGAGAGATCCCTTACTGCACAGAAAGAGGCCAAAGCTGTGTTGGAAAAGCTCAAGTTTGGTCAAGGATTCACTCTTCAAAGCAGCTGTGTGAGTGTGATAAAAGGCCTTGTGTTGAAACATCCAGACATGAAGTTTTCGCGTGCTGTCGACACACTTCCTTTGCCTGAACTGATGATGAACATGATCGATCCCATCGTACCAACATGTTTCGACTCTGCCAATTGTCCCATGTATAAAATGGTTTCAAGTTTTGCCCGTGGCCGATGGCTAAACGATCCACTGAAGTCAGAAAACCTCCTTGATTTAATCAACTGACTAAATGTATTTTCTCATACTAGTATTAGTAGCATTAGTAATAGCAGCTACTCAGTCTCGTGCAGCACAAGCAGCAGCATCTGTCAGCAGCATCCGTGACATCGTCAGCAGCAGCAGCAGCTGCACGAGCAGCACAAGCAGCAGCATCTGTCAACAGCATCCGTGACATCGCCAGCAACTGCAGCAGCTGCACGAGCAGCACAAGCAGCAGCAGCTGTCAGCAGCTGCAGCAGCTGCACGAGCAGCACAAGCAGCAGCACCAACAGCAGCAGCAACAGCAAATCAGCAGCAGCAGCAGCAGCAGCAGCGGCGGTGTGGACCACTAAATTCGAGATGGCGACATGTCTGTTTCTTAGAATCGACATTCGACATGAGGCCTAGTGACATTTGACATGAAGCTTGAAAAACATAGTGACAGGTGACATGAGCAATTCTTAAAATCGACATGAGATATGAGCATAATTAAGCGACATCGACATGTGCCATGGCTATTTTTTTTTAAGACAAACGCCATAGACTCCTCATTCAAACCCCCACTAGTAGTGCTCTATAAGCGCAAGCTTTGCCTTAAGAGAGCTGTGGCTGTGAACCCTCTCCTCCCCCCGTACACACAGGTAAATATCAGAGTCAGCCAATGTCGCCAATACTACTCTCATACAAGGGTCAGGCACTGCTGGACTATAATAGATGGGTCAAGGACCATTCTACTGAGGGTCAGGCTAGGCTGGACATTCAATAACAGGCTGGACTTTGGCAAACTTGCTTGAAAGTCTGGCCAGCAAGAGTCCGTTGAAGGACTATACGGTAAAAAGGCTGCTGTTACAGTCAAGATACTCATATTTCAAGCCCAGAAAACTGTAATTAGCTTTCCAAGTTGTTTATTTAACAATATCCTGGCCTAGCAAGAAGCTGTCAGATGACATCTAAGAGAAATGGGGCTGTTAATTGATCAAGAGAGCTACATTGTTACAGAGTCCTATTCCTCTTTTGAGGTGGGACCAAATTTGAAAAAAGAATAAACTCAAAAAAAAAGCCTTAAGATTGAAACAGTTGTAGATGACAAATTTAATGAGGAAGTCGTATTAATTAGTTTACAAATAGCCGCTGCACGAGCAGCACAAGCAGCTCGTGCAGCTGCTGCAGCTGACACTAGTGTCAGCTGCTGCTTGTGCTGCTCGTAGCGGCTATTTGTAAACTAATTAATACGACTTCCTCATTAAATTTGTCATCTACAACTGTTTCAATCTTAAGGCTTTTTTTTTGAGTTTATTCTTTTTTCAAATTTGGTCCCACCTCAAAAGAGGAATAGGACTCTGTAACAATGTAGCTCTCTTGATCAATTAACAGCCCCATTTTTCTTAGATGTCATCTGACAGCTTCTTGCTAGGCCAGGATATTGTTAAATAAACAACTTGGAAAGCTAATTACAGTTTTCTGGGCTTGAAATATGAGTATCTTGACTGTAACAGCAGCCTTTTTACCGTATAGTCCTTCAACGGACTCTTGCTGGCCAGACTTTCAAGCAAGTTTGCCAAAGTCCAGCCTGTTATTGAATGTCCAGCCTAGCCTGACCCTCAGTAGAATGGTCCTTGACCCATCTATTATAGTCCAGCAGTGCCTGACCCTTGTATGAGAGTAGTATTGGCGACATTGGCTGACTCTGATATTTACCTGTGTGTACGGGGGGAGGAGAGGGTTCACAGCCACAGCTCTCTTAAGGCAAAGCTTGCGCTTATAGAGCACTACTAGTGGGGGTTTGAATGAGGAGTCTATGGCGTTTGTCTTTAAAAAAAATAGCCATGGCACATGTCGATGTCGCTTAATTATGCTCATATCTCATGTCGATTTTAAGAATTGCTCATGTCACCTGTCACTATGTTTTTCAAGCTTCATGTCAAATGTCACTAGGCCTCATGTCGAATGTCGATTCTAAGAAACAGACATGTCGCCATCTCGAATTTAGTGGTCCACACCGCCGCTGCTGCTGCTGCTGCTGCTGCTGCTGCTGCTGCTGCTGATTTGCTGTTGCTGCTGCTGTTGGTGCTGCTGCTTGTGCTGCTCGTGCAGCTGCTGCAGCTGCTGACAGCTGCTGCTGCTTGTGCTGCTCGTGCAGCTGCTGCAGTTGCTGGCGATGTCACGGATGCTGTTGACAGATGCTGCTGCTTGTGCTGCTCGTGCAGCTGCTGCTGCTGCTGACGATGTCACGGATGCTGCTGACAGATGCTGCTGCTTGTGCTGCACGAGACTGAGTAGCTGCTATTACTAATGCTACTAATACTAGTATGAGAAAATACATTTAGTCAGTTGATTAAATCAAGGAGGTTTTCTGACTTCAGTGGATCGTTTAGCCATCGGCCACGGGCAAAACTTGAAACCATTTTATACATGGGACAATTGGCAGAGTCGAAACATGTTGGTACGATGGGATCGATCATGTTCATCATCAGTTCAGGCAAAGGAAGTGTGTTGACAGCACGCGAAAACTTCATGTCTGGATGTTTCAACACAAGGCCTTTTATCACACTCACACAGCTGCTTTGAAGAGTGAATCCTTGACCAAACTTGAGCTTTTCCAACACAGCTTTGGCCTCTTTCTGTGCAGTAAGGGATCTCTCTTTCGGGTTCATCTCAGTGCTGTCTAGCATGTCCTCAAAGTCTTTAACATAATGTTCCAACGGGCTACAAATGATGTACTCCAGATCATCGTCCGTATATGTCGTCTCCTCGCACCATATTGTGTCTTCTCCTGTTTCGAATTCCGTCATTTTCTGAACAATCTCCTCGTGAGTGCCTTGCATATATCGAAGCTCCTTCAAAGACCTGATAACTTCTATGGCGAAGACTGAACAAATACCTGAAGGAATTTCACCACAGTCAGGCCAAGTATACGGAGCTAAGAAAAATAGCTCCAACAAAATCTTCTCCCTCTGTCCAAATGAAACTACTTCCGTTCCGATGAAGTTGAAGCATGCTTCTATCCATTGCTCCTTGGTGACGTCCTTCCAATGTTTCTTTACCTCACATGCATCATAGGGCACTGTTTCTCTTCCTGCTTCAAGTGGAAGTTGCTTTTTCTTTCTTGGACTCATTTGGAGAGAGTTTCGATGCTCTGTAGCGTCAACACTTCGATAAGAAAAGTAGCTGAAAATAGCAGAACTAACCATCATAACATTCTGAGCGAGCGTAGAGTGGACGATGCTACGATGATGAAGGGCGGGTCGAGAAAGTGTGATGGGTGAGAGCGTCGTTTCACTCCTTATGTACCCTGTCCTAGATAATCCTCTTAAACGGCTGAAAAGACTCTCTCAGTACAGAGTCTCTACTCAATTAAGAGATCTGTTAAGTAAGTTTTCACATGCTACCTGACTACTGCAGGTGGGTTTAGACTTAAGCAGCTTAGTGCACACACGTGTCTGTTAGAAAGCTACCTGCACACCTGCCTTCCTTTTTCACTAGTATTTACCCCCTGCCGACTTATAAGGCGCCTATACACGTGTCAGCCTCCTTATATACGCCTTCTTGCTTCTAGAGCTAAGCTACTTACCGTCGTTTTCAGCTGCCGCAGGCTGACTGGCAGCTATTTAAAAGAGAATACCCGTTACCTGTATAACGGATCAGGGGGTTATGAGATTAGAGTGTGTATACAAAAAAAGCTACAGGGGTCGTGAAGCAAGCGAGAGGGTGTCTGTCTGTGAGGTAGAGACGAGTACATGTGGTAAGCGACTTAAGTGTAAAACAAAAGCACCTCCTCTTGCCGTGGTGAGTGGAGCGGACGGCAGCTGGCTAGTTGAATAAGCGTCAGCTTAGAAGATAATCCGTCCACGGGCTGGCGCGTCACACCTGTCGTTAATCACCTCCTGTAGTCTTTGTATACACAGTTGACCTGGCTTTATCTCTTCACCAGCTATAATCCCATATACATGTAGCGCACGTTACACTTGTTATCCCTCTTTTCATGCTGATGGATGAGGGGTGGAAGGGTCCAGGTGAAAAGCAATTTGATTCCTCTCTGGAAGAGGGTGGGGCTCTAGGTGAAAACAAGCTTAGAACATCCGGATTAGCCGCTCTCTCAGCTATATAAAGAGCCTCAATTTTTCTTGGAACAGTACTTCACCTCTGCCCACTTCGTCTTGTTGTACACTATCAGTCACGAGGCAGACGCTCGAAGTAGCAGATCTTTGCAGTATGGTTTATACAGGGGTTACCTGCTAATAGGAGTTTGTCTAAAAAAAAAAAGGGTGAGTAGATCGCTTTTTTCTAAAAAAAACACTTAGAACACGGGTATGAATATGTAGCACTGTAAATAGTTAGTGTGAGTACACAGTAGAATCTACGGTACTATAGTCTTAACTGTCTAAAGACTGTGGAGCGCGTTAATGTGCGGTCTCCTTACTAATTTCACTTGACCAGGCTGGCAGGGTCAACAAGTCTAAGTAATTGCAACCACAAGGGTGGCTACTCAAGATCCAAGTAGACCTACTACTACGAGATTGTCTTTTGACCACTCTGCCGCCTGGTGATTACATGCTCTAGTCTAGCTCGCCATACCCTAGTATAGTTCTCCGCTCTTTTCGTCAGATGGCGCCACAATAGGATTTTTCTACATTTCTACGATACTCGCGAACATTTTAAACGCATAATGAACTATATAAGCAACAAAGCACACTTCTAATATATTGAATATAAAAAACCGCGCTCATCATCCCTCTAATCGCATTTTCCAGCCGCCGGCCAGCTGACTGCTGACGACAGGAGAGGGTGATTTTTTTTCTTTAGATTTAAGCCGCTTACCACACGCGCGCCCTCTAGTCACAGACAGAGTGACAGAAAGGGAGGGGGTCGCTTTGTTCACGCTACCTGTAGTTGTTTTTCTATACACACTCTAAGCCCATGACCTGCTAATCCTTTATACAGGTAACACGTGTTCAACTAATTACACTATTGTATGACAGTCGGTACACGGATTAATTTTAAACCACCCTCCCATCTGGATCCATGTCTGGTGGGTGGAAGGATCCAGCTGAAAAGCGTGATTAGGGCTTTTGTTTCTCTTATGATAGCAGCAGGTCAGCATGCGACAGCTGAAAATGTCAGACTAAGTCGAATTGTTTGTTTACAAACAGTCACGTGTCACGTGGTGTTGTTTACAAACAAGAGAGCCACGTGGTGTTGTTTACAAACAAACCCTAAGTAGGTCACGTTACCCTAGTTACCAGAATGCCGGCTTCTGATTGGCTGAGCCTAAGTAGGTCACGTGACGTAAGTAGGTCACGTTACCATGGTTACCAGAATGCCGGCCTCTGATTGGCTGAGAGCTTCTAAGTAGGTCAGTAGGTCACCCAGAATGCTGGCTTCTGATTGGCTGAGAGCCCTAAGTAGGTCACGTTACCATGGCAACGGGTCACGTGACCAAATGGAGGCCTCTGATTGGCTGCAGGTCGATTGAGTAATAAACAGTAGTTAACTATAGTCCCGTTCCGATACATACAATACTACTCACATATCTGGCAAATACTGGGTAATATGTATCAGCTAAAATGATAGTGGAACCTATGGTAATCCTTTGAAAAAGTGTATTAGTTGCAGTACCATCTTTAAGCACAGCCGCATGCCTTAAGGTATCCTCTACATGTGTCGTCGTTATGATGCTGTGCCAATGCTGTATCAGCGAGCATCATGCGAATCATTTAGTAATGCACTTAGACACACTGTAGGGTCGACATGATGTGTGAATGCAGCACTGGGGAGTCATTACTTGGTAGGCCTGCATTCATGCATCATGCCGACAAAAAGGAAGGCATTGGATACTATACTGGCCTTCATATCAGATGCATGCAGGCTACCAGACATTACAGTTGCTACCAAGACTGTTCATGAGGAGCTTTGTGTTGTGGAATCTGGTTGAGCCGCATCCTCAGATATAGCTCACACCTTTTAATTTTAGAATCATTATGATATAAAATATTATATGTGATTCTAGATAATTATAAACGTTGTATACATGCGTTTTTTTATAACTGGATCTTTCCCCAGAGCTGATGTACAATCGGATAGGGATTCCCAAACCAGCAATATTCACAAAGAATAATATCAAAATCAAATTAACAAAATTTATATTTCATTTAAGTCAAAATACTACATATTCAATTAATTTAATATGACGTAAGATACAGTGTAGGATTATTGAAGAGAATGTGGGATATGGCATTCTCTGGTTAAACCAATGGAGAAGCCGGATTCAGTATGACATAAAATGACAGTTTAAAGCTATGGTCCCTATCAACCATACCTTTCAATCTTAGAACAGCTGGTGAGGCAAAACATACTGAGCTACAAAATACATGGATGTGCCTCCAACAGTCTACATCACCCACCCCTATCCTCCCATTAGGACTGGAACACTGGTCTGAAAGGTCACAGGTCAGTCTGTAAGGTCAGAGGGGTACCCCTGGGCATCCCAGCTACTGTCACTGATGAAAGAATAATAACACAGACAGACAATCCACGTGTATCAGTTTCCAAAGGGTATCCCCAATGGGAGCAAGTCCCCCCCCCCCTCCCCCGACCCACCAACAGGAACAGAATGTTCTGGGTATTGCACTTCTCATACCGATATGACAGGAATGAGGTTGAACCCCCAGAATGCTTAAGCGTGAGAAGGTTTAATTCACGTTTTGATAAATGTAACTCTGATTTGTGGACGTCATTAATGTTAGTATAGGAAGACATTAAATTAATGTCTAAGATATATAGATCTCTGCAATCTGTGCGATCCAAGTAATGAAAAAGTAAATTCCCTCGCTTATAACCGGTCAGAGGCTTTTCACCTTGATAGAAATTCCTACCCTGAAACCCTATGAAACAACTAAAACTTGTACCCCCCACCCACCCTATATAAAACCCTTGCTTCTCACCTTTATTGCTGATGGACAGGCAGTAACTTGTGGCCTTTTGACCACCTGTTGATAATAACCACAGTTTCCTTGGGGACAAAGAAACACAACAATGGGGGCAGGTGAGGAGAGGGAACGTGGTCACATTCCGGCACAAATCCCATTGCTATGAGCAGTACGTTCCACAGTAGAACTGCTCGGACCTGCTCGCCCTGACCTACTCGTCCCCGGCCTAATTCCATTGGCGCCCGGCCCGAGTAGGATTGACGACTACCAGTGTTTGACGAACGGCCTATCCTGGCCAGCCACTCACTGGGGGAGGCCGTTCGGAAACTTGGTGTATTGAAAAGGGGTTTCTATTGTGGAGAGAAGTTGAGGAGAAGTTATCAAAGGGTTAACAGGCAAATGCATGGCAAGGGAATTGAGAATCGGGGATCAAATACAAGTGTTTTGATAAAGAGAGGAAATGCCAAATTTATACATAAAAGTGTATCATGAAAAGGATAGTTAAATAGTAATGCTTAAAGAGATCAATGGTATTTTGCTATAATACCTCGGCGTCTAAAACAAAAGACTAAAGGAATCAGTGGGATGCAATAGACTGTTGGGGGGATTGAAACAGCTTCAAAGGTAAAAACTGGCGTTTGTAAATAAATATGAAAGTTCAACTTCAACTTCAGAAAAATGTTTTAGGTAATCTAGAATCTGTCGGAAGGTGACCTGGGCTACATATCCCTTTTGTTGTAATCCCCGTTTCTACCCCCGGCCATTAATCTAAAATGAAGTTCTCATTGAAAATGCTTTAACGCAGTTTAGCTTATTCTTTTTGCTAGTCATGATGCGTGGATGTACCCCTAGTGAGTAACCCGCATTCAAGCACTGTGCCGACTCCCAGGCCTGCATTCGTGCATCATGCCGGCCCTACGTGGTTGAGGGTTGGCATGATACTTGAGTGCAGCCCTGGCAAGTAGACTAGTGTCCGAATGGCCCCAGGTAGCCCAATATTGGCGGCGGGTGGGGTGGGTCGACTTGTGCCTGGCGTGCATATTGGCAGGGGTGGGGAGTGAGGCAGGAAGACAGAGTATGGGTCGTGTTGTAATGTAGTTGGGGAGGTCCTCCATGTACACCTGGACACAGAGGGGCAGCTCCCACCCACTGGAGGACCAGGTCCATGCCCTTTGTTGTCGTACAGGTACTAATTATACACTGCATGAATGTTTGTATCTATTTAGATTAAATATGCTTGAAAGCATAGGGAATATTTAATCAGGCATTGGGGCATATTTCATTCGAGTAATTTTTAAGTGACCTTTCCATAATATTTCCATGGCTTTATTGAACTTGAAGCCGCTTTAAGTTTTCCTTTTGGACGTCTTAAATTTGATTGTATGCAAACAGTCGTGCAGTGACATTTGTTACCTGTAGATGTTGTTACTACATAAAACGACCATCTAGCTTATGGAATGAGAGGTTCCATCTTTATAACCTACACCCAACCCGCCTCTCACTTTGACCCCCCTCCCCCATGCTCTACTTGGTTTTATAAATCCTCCCCCTGGCCCTAGGCTTAATAACCCGACCATAAACTCTAAACCTAAGGGTGGGTAGCATTACTCTTAGCCCTACCCAGGGAAGAATCCATTATTGTTCTTTTCCAATGATAGAGCTGGCTCTTCCCTTCCCGGTATGGTCCAAGTAATCTGGGTTGCAGGAGGAGGTTTCTTCTAGCTTACCCCATCTTGGAATGCCTGCAATCTCACGTGCGCCTCTGCATGGGTAAAAATCGTGCGACACGGCACTCTTAAAAATCGACGGACACAAGCACTTTTATAAGGCCCCTGTATCTAAAATACATAAAAATTGACACATGACACGGCCCTTTTTGCTGACAATCGACACGGCGACACGGTCAAAAACTGTGGGTACCCATGTAGAGGCACTCACGTGTTCCGTTTCATTTGGCTGAGGTGAAGATATTCATGTTCTTCCTATCAGGGTTCTGAAACATGGCGGCAGTTCTTCTTTGTTAGCACTTTGTTGTAAAGAAGCAGGAATGCAGCCCAGTGCTGCAGTCACGTATCATACAGACGCTACGAGAATGATACACTCCCTCAGGTCCACCATGATGCCTGAATGCAGCGCAGCCAGGAATGCATCAGTGTATCATGACGACAAAGGTCACAGAACATTAAAACACTGCATGGCACATAAAGGGTTAAGACCTAAGGTATTACCCTTCTCCATGCCGACCCCCGATTCACCTCCTGTACATAGAAGAGCAGGCAAACATGACCGGACACCCTGGAGGACACCCAGGGGGGACCAGGGTGGACACTAATGACCTGCTAACAGTTCCTCCTGTGTGTATTCAGCACATAATGGGTGTGTAGAGCCTGCACCTCCCACCCTGGAGGTATTTACCTCCAGCGTCCCCAGGTGAAGGAGTCACGCCTACAGGTAACTCAACCCACTGGAGGAAGGTGCCCGGCTGTTGGGTTGTCTCACAGGAGGATGACTAATCCTTAAACCCTTTAAGGGCAGTATAGTGCTTTAATGTGCTATGCTCTGTCGGCATTCTGCATGAGTGCTGCCCTGGAGAGTCTACATGCATCATACCGACCCTTCGGGGCGTATATGATGCCCACAGGGTCGTGGGATGTGTGGATGCAAGCAAGCAAGTACAAGCAAGTTCAGGCACCACGCTAATGCAGGATAGGACTACTTCTACACTACAACTATGTACAGCAAATGCTGGTTAAGCGCTGGGGGTACAGTTGTATTGGAACATGATAAGGCCAAAAAGAATTGTGTTCAGGTATCCCTAGCAACCCTTTTTTTTTGGCCCTACCCAATCTTTTTTAGAAGGCATTTTTGTGGGGTTTTATTACCAAAAAGAACTCATTTTTTTATACTGAAAATTATACGAAAATGGGAGGAGTTTTGTCTGAAAATCCTTAAAAAATTGGTAAAAAGAATATAAAAAATCGACCTACCTACCCTATTTGGGCCATGTTACCTGAACACAACTTTTTTTGGGCCTATAAGCACTAAAACCTGAAGCCTGGTTTTACAATACTACAAAAATAAAGGAATTGATGTCCTTGGACACCATGTTCAAGAGTACAACCGCATTGACAACACCTGCATGCTAACCAATCACGGCATAGGCCGTTCAGTCTGGGCATTAATGCATCAATATTTAAAAGGGCAATATTTATTTTATGGGCATTATGAGGAACGAGGGGGGGTGTGTGTGCCCAAACTACGGTTGTGTGCACAGCAGTGGCTTCAACCGACAACACGGAGACAATTAGGAAATGAAGTGCAAGGTTTGAGACAACATGCCGATTCTTCACCCTCTATAATTATTCATACAAACAAAAAAATCAAAATATTTCATTTTCTGCAGGTACTTTGTCATTCAAATTCGGAAAATGAGGAAAATGCTCTTAAATATAATAGGGCTTCAATATATTCAGGCGTTGAGTACAGTCAACACCATTGTTGCTAGTAGTATAGTATGTATCGGAACGGGACTATAGTTAAGTACTGTTTATTACTCAATCGACATGCAGCCAATCAGAGGCCTCCATTTGGTCACGTGACCGGAAGTGACCTACTTAGGGGATTAGTGGTGACGTCACGTGACCTAGTTAGCCAATCAGAGGCCGCCATTGGGTCACGTGACCGGAAGTGACCTACTTAGGGGATTAGCGGTGCATTCTGGGTAACCCTGCAGCCAATCAGAGGCCTCCATTGGGTGACCGGAAGTGACCTACTTAGGGGATGGTGCATTCTGGGTAACCTACTGACCTACTTAGGGGACCGGAAGTGACGTCACATGACCTAATGGCCAACCGGAAGTGACCTCATTGAGGATCACGTGACCGGAAGTGACCTGATTGATCACGTGACCGGAAGAAGAAGAAGAAGAAGAAGAAGTGACGTCACGCGACTTAATGAAGAGATGAGCGTCTTTAAGGGGTCACGGGCTTTAAAATGTGATATCTTTTTTTTTTGGAGGAGGAGGCGAGTCTCTTATTTTTTTTTGGTAAACTAATAAAAAACACCACGATATAAGTTTTTTTTTCATTTTTTATTGTTTTACGAGCGACTGGAAGTGACTTATTGAACTAGTTAGAAGCGTTCTTTAGAGTGTATAAGGGGGAAGGAGGGGAAGGAGGGGAGGGGAGGGGGGGGAGGGGGGCCCTTTTAACATGCATGGGGAGGGGGGCGCTTTTAGGATGCATGGGGCGAGTGGGGGAGGGGGGAGGGGGGGGGAGGGGGGCACTCTAGGGGGGGGCACTCTAAGGGGCGCGTTTGTCTCTTTTAAGAAAGAAAAAGATTTTCAATCGAGAGACACGCTTCTTCCTCTCGAGAGGAAGAAGCGTGTCTCTTCGTGTTTTTTTTTTGTTTATCACGTGCTGCGATGAGGTGATCAGCTGCGACTGGAGGAAGTGACACTTTAAGAGATCGCGCGTCTTAATTGTTATGATATATATATATATATTTTTTTTTTTTTTTTTTTTTTTTTTTACTTACTAATAAAGAAGACGTATGAAAATAAAACACAACAATTCACATGTCCGTCGTTCTCGTTGTTTCTTGCTTGATAAAGTCAAGTAATATCGCGATGCCGAGGCCAAACTTTCCCATGTCCTCAGTCAACACTCGAAGGAGTTCAAAAGGCGTACCGCCGGCGCCGTCAGCTTCATCTTGCCACATTTTCAACACTCGGAAGGCCCACTCAGCGGGACTTCCTCCGTATTCGCATTCTTCAGCGATCTTATCTAACCTCTCAGGCGACAATTTTAAATGGTCCCCCACCTCTTTCCACCTGCTACCCAGACGTCTGCCGAGGGTGCCCAAGTGCTTATGCATCGCGCGCGAGTCGGGGTTTTCGAAATCCAACCCCTGTCTGTGGAGAAGGGCCATCCACTGAGCCAACAGTTCCATGCGTCTAATGCGGGTGAAGACGCGACCGAGCTCGCCCCATCTATGACGATGCGGGGTTTCACCCCACCACACTCGGAACATCGCCGTACACAGCTCCTCCGGTGTCTTGACACTGCGCTCTACTAGAGCATCCATACGGGCGGCGCTGACTTTTAAGCTACTGCCCAACTCTCTCCAACAGCCGCTCAACTCTTTACCTAGTTGACGAAGCAAGGCGTCGCTATAGGCTAACCGCCGCTGTCCTACCTGTCGGGTCTCCCCATCATCGGTCTGCTGCCTCGCGCCGCGTCTCACGTCGTCAAGCCGCATTAACTTTTTTTCAGGCGCACCGGGCGGTGAAGGCGAGCTTGAAAGTGGAATAGCTTGAGCCATCTCGTCTCGTCTTGGCGGCGGCGGCAGCGGCGGCGGCGGCGGCGGCGGCGGCGGCGGCGGCGGCGGCGGTGGCGGCGGTGGTGGTGGTGGCGGTGGTGGTGGTAGTAGCCGTTACTGGGGTCAGAGGCGATATGTTTTTTTTCCAACAGAAATGAGAGCTTTTTATACAGAGGGAGTTTAATCCCATTTCCAACAGCGCTCCAGCTGTCTAGCGCCCTGTCCGCATGACGCTTTTTCAGCCGCTCCGCTCCTTAAGAGCTTAGATGACGAGGGGGTGTGGCATCGCTATCCGTGGAGACCAGCTGAAAACGGTGTTTTTTCCTCACTCATAGCCTTAATACCTCCTACCCCCTACCCGAGGACGTCTCCCTCCCTCTGACATTCATTGTAACAAACGTCAGAGGTCAGGTGAAAATCGGATTTTTTTTCATGCACAGCCTTAGGCAGCTGTCACCCCTCCCTATTGAACTAGCCGGCCGCCCGCCCGCCTGGCCGGCCCGGTCTACTCACCACGGCAGGAGGTGGCGATTTTTGTCTTACACTTAAGTCGCTCACCACATGCACACGCCTCTACTCACAGACAGACACGTTCGTCTTAGGGGGGTCCTGCTTCACGCCACACGCCTCCTGTAGTTTTTTTGTGTATACACACTGTAAGCTCATCACCGTTACCGTTAATCCTTTATACAGCTAACGCGCGCTGAATGGCTGAACAGGGTGGTAAGCGGCTTAGCTCACCACAGTGGATCCCTCAAAAAGGGATCCAGCTGAAAACGTCATACCTTATGTCTTTGTGAATGGCCGCCGCCGGTCAGTCGACGGCAGGCAGCAACCGCTTAACCCTTTATACAGCTAATGCGCGTTGAATTGCTGAACAGGGTGGTAAGCGGCTTAGCTCATCATCACAGTCGATCTCTCAAAAGAGGGGGGGGGAAAGGGATCCAGCTGAAAACGTCATGCCTTATGTCTTTTTGTTTCTCTTTGTGAATGGCCGCCGGCCAGCCGGCGGCAGCTGAACAGGGTCGGTAAGTAGCTTAGCTCTAGAAGCGAGAAGGCGTATATAAGGGGCTTGGAAACCTCCATTCACTCACTCATTCTTTTTTGCTGCTCTCTACAGTCACCACCATGAGCAAAAGACAACAGCTAGCGGCGTTCAAGAACAAGAAGACTACGCGGAACAGCGTTCGTTTAGCGTCAGTGCCTGCTCTTGCTACTGAACATGAGACTACCGCCGCAGCCGGTTGGTCTTATCACCCTCCTGCTGTAGCGAGCGCTCGCGGCAGTAGTAGTAGTAGTAGTAGTAGCAGTAGCACTAGTAGTAGCAGTAGTAGTAGTAGTGGTAGTAGTACTAGTAGTACTACTGGTAGCAGTCGTCGTGCTAGCGACGTTGTTACACTCGCGACGGTACACGTTGCTGCTAAGCGCGCTGCCGCTGCTACCGCCGTCCCGCCTGCCGCTGCTGCTGCTGCTGCTGCTGCTGCTGCTGCGCCTGCTACTGCTGCGCTTGCTACGGCTGCGCCTGCTGAGGCTGCTGCTGCGCCTGCTACTGTTGCGTCTGCTGCGGCTGCGCCTGCTGCGGCTGCTTCTGCTGCACCTGCTGCTACTGCTACTACTACTGACGACAACGCTCCTGGCACAGCGCAGTACTGGCAACCGGGTTTTTACCTCCCCACTACTGTTGATGACTTTGATGACCTGCCGCACGTTGCACAGCCCCTCTCCTCCACCACTACATCGACGGACGCCCTCGACGCCGCTCGCGCTGAGAGTTACAGCTATTCGGACACTCAGCCCCTGAACCGAGAAGAAGAGGAGGAGGAGGAGGAGCAGCAACAGGGTGAGACAGAGAACGACGCTGACGACGAGGCGTACGAAGAACCCGAAGGGCAAGGGGTGAGCGGTACGTTTTTCGGCTTCCCTCTTCGACCTTTCGACCTCACTTCCTCCACTGCTAGCGCCCCCCCGTCCGGTCCGTGGCGACTGCCCTCACCGCCACCTTACGAGGGCGGCGGCGGCGCTTCATCTTCTACCGCTACACACAGCACGGACGGCGTGTGGCTGCGCTGTTCCAACAACGAGACCTCCGATACCACCAGCGCTGACGCTGCTCCTGCTATCGGTTCTGCTGCTGATTCAGCTCACGCTGATGGTGTTACTCATCCTGCGGGTGTGAAACGTTCTAAGGTGAGTTCCAGAACAACAAGGCCCACTAAGAAGAGAAAAATACAAGAAAAAGAAGGAGATGGACGAGAAGAAGCAGAGAAAACACTCGGGTTAGAGTTCTGCTTAGACGGAGCTTTGACGCTGGAGATCTGGGAGGACGTGGCTAGACTGTCTAGGAGGCCGCGCTACACAAAAGACGGCCAGGTGAAAGAGGCGTCTCTGACCAGAAGCAAGCGAGTGCACTTCACGGCCGACGCGCTGCGCGAGCTCATAGCACGCATCGCCGATATCCGCGCAGTGGTGCGCATACGCGACACAGCGGCCGCGCAAGGAAAACCTAATCACACCCCCTGGTTCGCAGTGCTGGATGAGGCGGGCGAAGTGTACGCAGCTGTGAGCTACTACAGCGGTAAGAACCTCGTCCACGTGCGCAAGTACGAAGGTCCTGACAAAAAACCCACACAGCAGGGGGTGACGCTGTCCGCCAGAGCGCTCAAAGAGTTGGATGACAAAACAGAGATCATTCTGAAATATCTCGGCATAGATTCGGAATGAGAGACGCTCAACGCTCACGCGCGCACACACACACACAGCGTTTGACGTACGCTGTATGAGACAGACAGACAGACAGACAGACGGATACACAGACAGCAGACAGAAAGATAGTTACATAGACGACAGATTGATAGATGGCTAGATAGATAGATAGATAGTTAGACGGCTAAGTAGTTGGTAACCGAGTGAAAAAAAACATGACACAGTACGTATGCGAAAAGTGTTTCAAAATGTTTAAAAGAGCGTACAACCACGAGAGACACGTAGAAAATTGTAGAGTAGTAGCTAAGTTTTGCCCTCTATGCGGCGAAGGGGATTGCCGAAAGAGCGCTTGTCGACGCGAATCTCTGGACGGGGTGACCGTCCCTCCGCGCATATGTGCTGTACCGAACGGGGAGGAAACGTTCACGGCGAATTGGCCTGCGATACAAACGGGCGTCAGGATGCACGGGACTCGCGTGAGTGTAACAAACTTCAGGCTACCAACCGGCGAGTTGAGTGACGCTGTAGATACTATGCGTCGCATTCACTTGACACAAAGATTCAGATACAAAGTGGGTTTCTCGGTAGGCTTACTGTTACAACACAGAGAAGACAAGAGCAAACTGCGCTACTTCCACGCCTCCCAGAACAACGCAACTCTCATACAACCGCTCCCTACTGTAACTAATTCAGAAACTTTGGAAGAGCTCCTCTCAAAGATGCAAAACACCGTCGCTTGCGAGGAGGTACGGAAACTTTGCGACGCTGACACCAAGTGGCACGTTCTTTTTCCTACCAATTTGAACATCTGCGTTTACATGGGACCGGGGGAATTCCCCATAGGCGGTAGGATCACTCAGGCCGGTCGAGTTGGAAAGAGAAGCGGCGTGTTAGATTTTCCCAACAAGGACAACCTCTGCATCTTCCGCTGCATTTCCTTTCACTTATACAACACCAGCAAGCGCGCTTCAGATTTGTTACGTCAGTTCTGTCCCGCTGCCACACCTGAATCCTTTCCGGGTCTGAACATCCGCGACTTACCCGCGTTAGAGAACTTGTTTGACGTACAAATAGCGGTTTACACCGCGTCGCGTCAAGTGCCGGGGCGGAAGTTGAGAAGACGCGTTACTCTGATCAGACCGCCTTCCAGAACTGTGGCCGCCCGAGGTAAAGTCAACCTACACCTGACGGCGAAAGGCGGTTTGCACGTCTCTCTCGTCACGGACTTCAACGCGTACGCGGGCATATACGAATGTTGCAAGTGTAAGGCGGCGTTCACCACCGAGTTCTTGCTGAAGAGACACAGGAACCAGCTTTCCTCTTGCCGACAAGTCAAGTTGCGCTACGTAGGTGGCATCTACCAAAATTCGAGAACGATTTTCGAAGCGCTAGCAGACTTCTCCATTTTTCCCCCCGACGGACATTCCGGAATCTACCCTTACAAGATCGCCTTCGATTTCGAGGCTTTCTTCAGACCGTGCAAAGAACCGTCGACGGAGCACGTGTCCCTGCTGTGGGATCACGTCCCTTTGTCGGCTAGCGTCGCATCCGACTTTCCGGGGTGGGAGGGGCCCGTCTGCTTCGTCAGAGCGTCCGACGCAGATTCCGACCCCTTGTTGGACCGAGTTTTAAATCACATAAACGAGAATGCCAAAGCGATCGGGGAAGCTGTGCTAGAACTTTACCGACCGACGTTAGCGAAGTTAGATGCGGCGATAGGTGAAGCTCTCCTGCTGGAGGAGGCGACGTTCACCACCCCTTCTCCAGGCGGCTTCGCTGCGGCTCAGACCAGACACCCGTTAGTTCAACTGAAGAAGCGTCTTCTGAGATACATCCGTCAAGCTCCAGTGGTGGGCTTCAACTCGGGGCGTTACGACTTGAACCTGATCAAAATACGCCTTCACTCGTTCTTCGCCTCCGGAGACCGAAGAAACCAAGAATTCAGCGTCATAAAGAGAAGCAATCAATACTTGGCGGTTTACACACAGCACACGGTTTTCTTGGACGTAGTCAACTATTTGGCACCCGGTTACAACTACGCGACCTATTTGCGAGCTTTCACCAGGAACGAAGAGAAAGGTCACTTTCCTTACGAATGGATGACGTCTACCAGGAAACTGGCAAACAGAACGCTGCCGCCGAGATCGGCTTTCGACAGCGAGCTGACGGGCGTCAAAATGTCCGAATCCGACTACGCCGCATGTCAGAAAGTTTGGTCCGACGAGAAGATGCAAACTATGGAAGACTACTTGATCCACTACAACAACAAAGACGTGAAACCTTTCATAGAAGCTCTGAAAAATCACGCTAAATTTTTCCAAGATCGCGGCATCGACATGTTGAAAGACGGAGTTTCTCTCGCCGGTTTGACTTTACGCTTCCTCTTCCAAAACCTAGAAGACGCGTTCACAACGTTTCCCCAGTTCGACGCCGTCCTCCACGCTCTGATCAAAGAGAATCTAGTCGGCGGTCCTTCCATCATCTTCCATAGATTTCACGAGAAGGGCACCACGCGGATAAGGGAGCACAAGTACGGCGAAGAAGCGAGACCGTGCCAACACATCCTAGGACTAGACGCTAACTCACTGTACTTGCGCTGCATGAGCGAAGCGCACTGCACGGGCTATTACGCGGTGAGACGGCCCGAGACCGAGTTCAAGCCCGAAATCAGGCAAAGAAACTCTCACAGCGCTTTGGAGTGGTTACGCTTCGTAGAGCACGACCGCGACGTGAAACTGCGCCACGCTCTGAACGGCGGCGAGATGGCGGTAGGCTGTCGGAGAATTCGCGTGGACGGATTTCACGCGGCCTCTAATACGGTTTTCCAGTTTCACGGGTGTTGGTTCCACGCTCACGAGTGCATACCGTCGCACCGATATCAGTGCGCTTCACTGAGAGAGGAGAGACGCGACAGAACGACCAGAGTAAGCGCTTACTTGAAAGCGTTAGGTTACAAGCTGGTCGTCGTGTGGGAGTGCGAATGGCGAGAGATGAAGCGTCGAGATGAGCGGGTCAAGGCCTCCCAACAACGCTGGAAGGTTGACGCTTTGAAAGTGTCTCGAAACGCGATGAGCGAGAGCGACATCCTTTCCGCTGTGAAAGAGGAGAAAATGTTCGGTTTAGTTCAAGTGGACATCACTACGCCGCCTCACCTACGAGAGTACTTCGAAGAAATGACCCCCGTTTTCAAGAACGCGACCGTTTCAAAATCGGACATAGGCCCTCACATGTCAGACTTTGCGCAGGAAGAAAAGCTGTTGAGCACGCCTCAGAGATGTCTGATAGGGAGTTACCACGGAAAAAATATTCTCTTGGGAACGCCGCTTCTCAAGTGGTATTTAGAGCACGGTTTGATAGTCACCAAAGTGCAGCTGGTGGTAGAATACCTACCTAAACGCTCCTTTGCCGGTTTCGCGGACGAAGTGACGGCGGCGCGAAGACGTGGCGACGTGAACGAGAACGAGAAAATTCTGTCAGACTGTTACAAGTTAATGGGAAACGCTACGTACGGTAAAACAATCTGCAACAAAGAAAAACACACGGCGGTGAGATACACTGACAGTCGGAAGTTCGAACTATTGGCCAATTCGTGGCGCTTCAAAAAGGCGTCCGAGTTGACTTCCGATCTGTTTGAAGTCGAACTACAACCCAAAACGGTCAAGAACAACCTCCCTATTCAGATAGGGTTCATGGTATACCAGTACGCGAAGTTGAAAATGTTAGAGTTCACATACGACTTCTTGGATAGATTCGTCGATCGGCGCGATTATGCCCTTTGTCAAATGGACACCGACAGTCTTTACATGGCTCTCAGCGGTGCCACGTTGGATGACCTAGTGAAACCTCGCCTGAGAGAGACGTACTTCAGAGAGAAACGAAAGTGGCTTCCGACAGCGGTGTGCGACGAGCACTTAGAGCTTTTCGTGAAGACAAAAACGGAAAGAGTGCGAGAATGGTGTGCGCCGCCCGGCAGATGTTGTGAGAGACGGTACCTTCACGATCTGAGAACTTCGGGGCTCATGAAAGCGGAGTGGGAAGGTGACGGGATCCTAAGTCTCAACCCTAAGACTTACATTTGCTACGATCGAGTCAGCGACACCGGTGAAAGAAAATCCAAAAAATGGAGTGCAAAAGGCGTACAGAAGAAACAAAACCCCCAGGAACCAGACGCCTTCTTGGATGTTCTTCGCCAACGAAAAACTCTCATTGCTGTAAATAGAAATTTCAAAGTGGTGCGAAACAAAATGGTCACCTACACCATAGAGAAAGACGGCGTGCGCTACTTGTATTATAAGCGTCGCGTGCATTCTGACGGTGTGACAACGAGTCCTTTAGAGATATGAAAAAAAAAAAAAAAAAAAAAAAAAAATAAGCGTGTGCATCTTTTCAAAAATAGAGTGTTTATCAAGATTGAAAAAAAAATAAATAAAAAAAAATTAAAAGAAAATATTGTTGTGTTTTTATTATCATACGGCTTCTTTTACTAGTAAGTCGCGCAGTCTCTTAAAGCGTCACTCATGTGACGACGTCGCTTCCAGTCACGGGATCCTAAACAAAAAAAAAAACTTCTTCTTCTTCCGGTCACGTGATCAATCAGGTCGCTTCCGGTTGGCCATTAAGTCGTGTGACGTCACTTCCGGTCACGTGACTCATCAGGTCACTTCCGATCACGTGATCCTAAATTAGGTCATATGACGTCACTTCCGGTCCCCTAAGTAGGTCAGTAGGTTACCCAGAATGCACCATCCCCTAAGTAGGTCACTTCCGGTCACCCAATGGAGGCCTCTGATTGGCTGCAGGGTTACCCAGAATGCACCGCTAATCCCCTAAGTAGGTCACTTCCGGTCACGTGACCAAATGGAGGCCTCTGATTGGCTAACTAGGTCACGTGACGTCACCACTAATCCCCTAAGTAGGTCACTTCCGGTCACGTGACCAAATGGAGGCCTCTGATTGGCTGCATGTCGATTGAGTAATAAACAGTACTTAACTATAGTCCCGTTCCGATACATACTATACTACTGTTGCTATTCGCCGCACCAACAACACGCTATTGATTTCGCCTGAATGGCAAGGCTTTTATTGAGAGGTACTGTTATGCTAGCGGTATTCATGCATGTTGTAGGAGACCCCTCAATGTTTTGTTGGCAGTGAATGGCTCTGAATGATAGACTGGCCCTCCATAATGTACATTTGTATGTTGTATGGGTAACATACATGCCATATGGATAACAGGCAGACACCCATAACTTACAGGCCATTATTCCCCATATACAGATGGAGGGTTGTTCAGTGCAATGGTATATACCATTTTCTATTACCAGTGATATAGTATTGACTTTTATTATTATACATTTGCATGAGGTGATGATAAAGTTTTAAAACCAAGGCTGGTCAATACATGTAGGTTCATAGGGTCCTACGGACCGAACCGGGGACAACAGGGTCCATGGGTAACACTTAAATGTATGGGGGACAACACAGGTCGACACAATAAAGGCAAGTAAACATGGAAAATGAGAAGTGAAAGGGAAGAACTCAATACATATTGCATGTAATTGATATATCACAATAATGATTATTTATAAATGGTAGAATACCAAGAATGTTTCATCAACCCAATACTTAAATGCTGAAAACAGTGAAAAGCGCCGATGTCATGTGGTTTTAGCAAATTATAATAACCAAACTCAAACTCAATTGTCTTGTTAATGGTGGGCAACAAACAAGGTGCTCATACTCTCAATCCTGGAATCCAACAGTGAAATATACCACCTTCGATACCCCCTTGCTGTAACCTGTAGCCTATATCAAAATGTTTGAAGTTTCAGGCATATCAAGTAGTACAATGTATATGGGATGTGTCTATGTATCTGGCTCTTTTGTAAGTAGCACATGTATGGAGATGTTTATGTGTATCAGGCTCTGTTGTAAGTAGTATATGGAGATGTTTATGTGTATCAGGCTCTGTTGTAAGTAGTATATGGAGATGTTTGTATGAATCAGACACTGTTGTAAGTAGTATATGGAGATGTTTATGTGTATCAGGCACTGTTGTAAGTAGTATATTGAGATGTTTATGTGTATCAGGCTCTGTTGTAAGTAGTATATTGAGATGTTTATGTGTATCTGACTCTGTTGTAAGTAGTATATGGAGATGTGTATGTGTATCTGGCTCTGTTGTAAGTAGTATATGGAGATGTGTATGTGTATCTGGCACTGTTGTAAGTAGTTTATGGAGAAATTTGTAAACGTGAATCTAGCACTTTGTTTTTACAAACAAAGAGTAATTAACCAGAAATGCGTATAATATGTATATAATTACCAATCTATATTAAACACATACTAACAGACTTTACTTTGCGAAATTAGCCTTTGGAAGGTGGCGTAAGCATTGTCACAGAGGGACACAATCTAGAGCTGAGGAATGACAGAGTGGGTGATATGGGAACTACATCACCCACAGATGAGTGCGGGGAATATCACATCTAGATATGCAGAAGCAATAAGGCAGCTTTCAGAAAGCATATTACCGCCCCACACTGAGCCGGGACCCTAGTGGTTATTGGAGGACTGGCTGAGTATTAAAGAACCACTCCAGTACCCCCAACCCCCTCCACACAATCCCAACCAGGCCTGGGGGACTGGGCGTTATGAGTTGGCCAGCCCGGGAGGGGGACCGACAGGGTGCCGGTAAGAGTGCGTCGGGACTAAGTGCTTGCCCGCCCCGCCCCAGATCCCGTCCATTTCCGCTCCTCCCCCCATGCATCCCCCAACTTTCCCCCACGCTAGGTGGCATGCGTGTCGCGTGGACATTAATCGGCAGCGTCCGTTCCTTAAGTGTCATAGAGGATAGCTGCAGAAGTGGGTCGTTTCTCAGGACGCCCTGCGCCGCTCTCCTTATAAATACCCCGACTATGAATGTTGAATAGGGGGGTCTGTGTGGGTGTTGGGAATGGGTGCTAGGGTGTGGTGGTAGTGGGGTGATGATACAATGATGTACAGGTGGGTGGTGGGGGGTTAGGGGAGGTTGAGGGGTAGAGGTAGGGGTGTCTATAAGCAGAGTGGCCTAATACAAGGATTAATAGTTGGACTGGAGCAGGACACTGTCTTCTAGTGTACTGATTGCAGGAGGTTGGGGCAGAGCATGTTTGGATGACCACGAGCAGCTTGATCGGGCAATTGACAAAGGACGACATGGCGGATACCGCGAGGTAGAATACATAGCATTCAGGGAAGCCAAGAGGCTAGAAGAGGTATGATAACGATGTATAGCTAGTCAGAACAGTGGTTGTACATTTGATGATGCTGAAACCTGAATCCAGAACTCTCTTTGTCTTTTGGGGGAATTAGTAGGTGCCCTAAATATCTTGAATGATTATAGGCTATCTAGGCCAATTTGCCTAAATGAGAAATCTGCCCAACGCTGCCGGGGTGCAAGCAATACCCCCCTTGCCAGTAATACCCCACGGTGCTTTAGTTATTTGAATGATATATGTATAGCTGGGTTGTGTCTTATTAATAATAAAAGTGTACAACATAACATTGATTATTTATGGCTATCATTGAAGGATTTAAAACTATAATTGATCAAAAACCTATATTATCATAATGTGCGACTAGATTAAGAGTGAGAAAACTGCCAGTTTGAAATGGTTGGTAAAGAAATATTCAAAAAAGAGAGGAACAACTGCAGTAAAAATAATAATCAGTGTACATTAATACTGCTGAAGGCATCACCTGCTAGGTGCAGTCTTCCCATCTTCAGCCTCCCACTCGCATTTATCTCATTCTACCACTGGGCGGGAATCAATAGACGCCCAGCCGACTGTATAGCCATCTCATCCATAATACAGTGGCCACCATGTTGCCTGAAGTGAATTATAAATGGACGCAGATGAAAAGATGTCACACCAAATATCAAAACCACCAGCCTCCAGAGAGTTTCAAACATAGCCGGCTGTACAAACTGCATCAGCGACAACTGAAAAATCTGACTGGAATTCTTAAAAAGCAAAGCCAGTGCGGACAGAACAGGTTGCGTGCGCGATCGAGTGTTCCTTTCTTCTGATAGTCTGCCAACAAAATAAGCCCGCGTGGTTTCAGGTCACCCATCAACTAAAATTACCTCCATTTTCTATTTCTTTTTAGTCGAGGCAAAAGAAAGGGTAATTTCTTTCCATTAGAGAACCAGATGTTTAATCGATCATCAGCCCATTTTGGCTTCACTGAGGGTAATTTGCAGTGTTTCTTATGAAGCACTGAACTATGTGGAGATTGTGCAGTATATTTTGTGTTCTGCGATGATATAGTATGTGACCCCTTCCTCCATTGTGTTGCCTGCCTATTTCAATGAGAAATCTTGAGGAGTATTCAAAAGGATTGCCAACAATTCTGCCTATATTCAAACTATTCTTTTGTTAGTTATAACACCCTCTTTGCTAATTCAACCCTGGTGAGTCACTCTCCGTGTGACCTGTTTGTGAGTCGTTCCCTTTTTATGAATTGCTCAGGTGAATTCTCCAATGTAGCATGGACAGACTTTTCTTTTCTTAATGTGAATAGCCCATAGCATTTCATCCATTTCTTACTAAATCTAATATAAGGTGTTCTTTGTTCTCTCGAGAGTGCATTAAATGCCAATAAAGTATTAATATACATCTCGTAATGGTACGTGTGACAAATGACATTATATTGTTAGGTATGATATGTGTCATAAAAAGCCTCCGTTCGCAAGCAAAACACGGTGAGGTAGTAGCTATTTGTAGGGTTTACATTGTAAGTTAGATAAATATATTCCGAGATTTGATTTCTAAATTATCCCGAACTGTCTTATATGATACTGAAGAATCCATTCTCTATGACTTAGGATGTTGCTCATTTGGTATCATGGAAGAAATCAAGAGCCCTTGTAAAACACAATAAAAACATGAACAGCAAAATTTAATGCTGACACATAGCTCTCACCCCCCACCCCCCACCTTAGCAAAACTGATATTCCTAGGCTCCCTATACGACTAATCTCTCAGTCACTAGTGCCTAACTTAGTCAGTCATTTTTGGCTCCCTGGACGACTAACCTAGCTAAGTTATCAATGGCAGGTTGGTCAGTACTGACCAACCCACCTTAGTCTTTTCATTCCCAGGGGGATCCATTCAGTGCTATCATGGTATCTTACAGGTGGCCCCAACTAATGGTATACAAATACAACACACCAATGATGAACCAAGGTTAGCCACTACAGACTGACTCCTCAGTCATTTTTGAATATAACCTTGCCATTATGACTAACACACATATGACAAACCTAGGATAGTCTGTATTGACTAACCCTTTCAATCTATTGATTTTCAGTGTACCCACCCCCGGCCACGTGTAGGTCTGACTAAAGGTGCACGGGGTCCACAGATTGCTAATCACGGCAGCGTCTCGCCCTGATTGGGTGGGCGGTTAGCTGCGCGCGCAGACAACAGGCCATTAGTCGTAAATTAGCTGTTAATTGTGGGAAAACGGCGTCTAAGATAACGCCCGCCAGCTAATGCCCCCACCGCTTACGACATGTTTTAGTAGGAAGGAAAGAGAATTAGGGTAGGCTGGTGAGGGGAGAAGCGAGAGGCTGGACGAGTTGCGGCAGATGGAAGTGTAGGGAAGTATAGTAAGAGGCGTAAGTAGTGGACCAATCGCAAAGAAAGAAAGGGGAGAGACATCTTTGAAAAGAGAGCGATTAGAGGGAGAGAATGAGGAAGACAAAGAGAGTGAGTGAGTGAGTGAATGAGAAAGGTAGAGAGAGTTAGGTAGAGTTAGGGAGAGAAATAAATATATGTAGATAGAACAACAGAAACAACAAGGTGGAAAAGCAGACACGAGGGAAGAGAGACATAGCAAGCAGGAGAGACAATGACAGGGTCGGAGATGGAAAAGATGTTGCTGCAAATCGCAATGAAGAATGCGTGTAATAAAAACGATAATGTCTTATTGTCAAATGGAAGGTATCTTTATTGTCAATAACAATATGTACTGTGTTCTGCAACCCCCGCATCACCCTCCAATAAGGAATATGCAGTTGACGATACTGGACATTAAATTGCAAGCCGCATCCATGTTACGGCTTCTCTTTCCCATAGACCATACATTAAGTACATAATACGCATGTCACTTAAAGCAGACGACAATAACACTGACCTACACCAATGTCGCTCTTCCATCAATTAGCCACTGTATAAATGTGACTGCAGTGGAACAGGGATTCTGAAGGAGTGGTCAATATTGAACAAAAGGGCGGATCGGTGGATTTGCCGGGAGGAGGCTCAAAATAAATATTCTGACTTCTCTGTGGGGGGGGGGGGGGGGGTAAGGGGTGGAAATTGTCACCTCTTTTTAGCATAAAAGCCAGTGCGTTACTACACGGAAGGGAGGGGAGGTTGAAAAATAGATATCGACCCCTCTCATTGAGACGGGGGGGGGGGCGGAATCTCGCAAGAAAATATACCACCCCCTCCTTTTGTCAAATAATTACCTCTCCCTTATGTTACCTTAGAAGAAAACACGAGATGAGCAAATCAGCCAAGTGGAGTGATATGAGAAGTAAAGGTAGGCAAGTTCCCAGAATACTCATCAGGCAGATTCACATAAGTTGATGTAACTAATTGGTAATACTTATCAGCGCTAATGGGCCAGGCAAGTGGAAAACTGAGCTGGATGAAGGGGAGCTACACTAAAAAAGTAAACTTGTCTCCAGACTTGTAGAAGTGACTATCATAAAATAAATGGGTCAAAAGTTGTCTAATCTATCAGGTTACCATCGCACAAATAGAATCTGGAGCTGGCAAATCTCGGGTTTTGGGCTGGCACATGCCATGTGGGTCTTCTATCCCCAGCTGGAAGACCCGCTTCCTTGTCACTTAGACACGTTTT